>JAAWXA010000026.1:3530870-3608925 GCA_038090715.1 Florisuga fusca | reverse complement strand
TTTGTCTGCTCCATTGTCCGTAGTCTGGGTCTTTAGTGCTTGTAATAGCCAGTTAAGGTAACCCACCTGGGGTATGAAGGGCTGTTGATCAAAGATGCAATGGTTCCTGCCTTAGAGCAATGCCAATGAATTTGCAAAGCCTGAGACTCCAGGTTTGGTTCCTTGGCATCTGTGGGTGAAGCAGCTTGTGGGGAGCAAGAGGCAAGCTTGCAAATACCTGCACCACCAGCAAGAGGTCCCTGGCAGGAGACTGAAAAACCTGCAGGTGTCATGTGTCTGAGCAGCAGCTCATCCATGTTGCTGCCTTATGGACCTTTCCAGGTACCAGAAGCAAAGTGTGTGCAGAGAAATTGCTTTTAAAATTCTGCCATGATTAACATACTTTTATGAGGAGGTTCATTGCAGTAGATGAAGGGAAAAGGAGCATTTCTTAAGGGAGATTTTTAAGCTAAATGACTTCTGGCTGCTATAGTGTGGAGGATCCAGGGAGTCTTGGGAAACTGAGAGAGCAGGTACCAGCAGAGCTGAAGAGAATTCCCTCTTGTAGGGGTCTTGTTAGAACAGTTCAGATGAACTTCTCAGTATGGCCTTTGCACTGGAGGCATAGCAGCTGATGCTCCAGTCTCCCATCAGAGAAGACTTTCCCTTTAGGGCAAAGATAAGACTTCACCTCTGTCCATAATGAAGAGTCTCCATTAATGAAGTCACAGAGGCTCCATCTCTTATTTCCACCTACCTCTGCCAGCAGGAAATAACAAAACCCAAAGCAAACTACAAACCTGCAAACTGTGGGGGTTTGGGGAGGGAAAAGGGGAGCAATACAGTGGGCTGGTGTTCTACAGCCAACTGGGGCATGTCCCTGCACCCCAGGCCTGTCACATCCCCATCTGCTCCTGTTGCAATAGCTGCTGTGCCTCTGATCTGGTTGCCAGGCAAAGAGGGGGTGACCTTTTCCGAGAGGAGGAGGTGGTGGGGAGAGTGATGGGTGGGTGGGAAGCGGTGGCAGCTCTGGATGCTGCTCCTGGGGCTGCACTGTACCAGGTCTCGGGTCAGGGCTGGGGTTTTGGATGCACAGAATGAAGCTGACAGTGCCTCTCTGCTTGATCTCGTGGGTACAGAAAAGCCCCATCCCACATACCTACCTACTTGGATTGAGAGGAAGCTTTCCTTGGTGGGGCCTGCCATCTCTGTGGGATGCAACGCCAGAATTGCAGGAGGAAGGATGAGGATGGTGCTTGGTAAAATGCTAATTATGGGCTGCTGCAGATCTGACTTTATTACCCTTGGTGCTGGAAATTTAAGGACTCTACAGGCTCCCTCTCCACGCTGCTCAGCTTGAGGTGAGCCACTGAGCAGTGGTCGCCAGCAGTGGGGTTTGGGACTTTGTGGCTTGCCTGCACTGTCTCATGTGTAAAACTGTGACACTGACTTCACTGCATTGGTTTTCCTGCGAGTCTGGGACCTGGAGAGTGCTCTCCTCTGTGAGTGCTGATTCTGGAGTAAAGCCTTGGGTGGCTGCTTTCGAAAAGAACCTCTCTTCCAGCTGTTTGAAGTCAGTATGACTGGGAAAATGATTATGAGTCTGTAAGTCTGGATTGGTACAAATGGCACCATCAGTCCACTGAGACAGATCTCAGTGTGAAATGGTGAGGTGGAACAGTACCAGACATAACCTGAAATGACTTAACAAGCTGCTGAAGTTCTAAAATGCATGTGTCATTTTTTTTCTTTAATTTAAATTTCCTCTGACATTTCATTGGCTTCATCACTCAACGTGAAGCCAAGATCCATGTGAGAGTGTGCGGTAGAATTGTTTTTAAATTTTATTTTAAATACAGATGTCTGGAATAACTTTTTTGCACACACTGTAGGAGTGTAAAGGTTTCTAAGCAACATCATTTCATGCTGTTTGCATTAGAGAATGTAAAACAGGGTTCCTTTTTAAAAAAGTCTCTGCAGTGCAGGCATAATTACAGGATCCCATTATGCAGCATTGTGTCTACAGTGAAGCCTGCCCTAATGGAATATTCTGCTTTGTGCTGAAGTCTTACCTGCTTTTTACCAAGACACTTAAGGATTTAATTAGCATCATTATAGACTACCACCCCCTTTCTCAGCCCTGTGCATGAAGGGATAATGATCTGTCCAAGCCAGTGTGTTCCTTCCCATGGTTAGCAGCACCACACGGAGGGAGTGTTTCATACCTCGTAGTTGCTATCTTGAATTGAACATGGAAGAGGAGGGGGGAAAAAAATGAAAGCATTTCCTAGGAGAAATTAATATATTCTGTATTTACTTGCCCTGGTCTTTGCAATTGTGCTGGGATGGTGTTGGTTACTGAGAGATCCCCATGGGTCTCCTCTGCATAGTTCCTCACCATGTGCTGCCCTGGCTACCTTACCTGACCAGTCATGGCACAAAGTGGTGCCAGGCAACCCCTCTGCTCAGTCCTGCTGGTTTGTGCAGCTCCTACGTTCTCTTGGCTCTTTGAAAGAGTTCCCAGGAAACATAAGGAGCCACGTGGATGCAGCAAGCCCAGGTCTCTCCTTCTCTTGATGTCCACGTGGATGGGCTGCACTTGGGCAGCATCTTCCAGGTGCCTGCATAAGGAAACCTCTGTGTGTGCATGCACCTGGGTGTCTGCAGGTCCTGCCTCTGCCCTTGCTAGATAGCAGGTGTGGGCATTGCACCGAAACCTGATCTGTTTGATGGGTTGGAGTGACAGGAGGTGGTGGGCTTGGGGGAATGCTGCTCCAGTGCCAAGGGAAGCTGGAGAGGATCACACAGCTCCTATGTGACTGAAGCTACAAAGCTCTTGTCAGCTGGATGGTCAGTTTAGATTTCTAATACTTTGATGTTCAACAACATTTGTGCTGAGCTGCCCAGCAGAGTTTTATAAACATCTGGGGGCTTTTTGCATTTTACGAGATGACGAGTGTTGGCTTTTGTACCTGAGATGGGGCCAAAGAAGTTTTTATTGCTGGTTAGGTAACTTCTCTGGCACGTTGTGTTAGGAGCTCTAGACATTATTAATGAGGTGTGTGTGTGCTATGGTACAAATGTTGTTTTGTGTAACTGTTGTTACTGCTGCACCCCGTGTAAGGATGTAGCTGTAGGATGTTCCTACAGGTGTAGAGCTCCCAGCCCCCTTCATCTCTTGTCCATCCTGTGCTGAATTTTCTGCCCTACCTGCTTCAGGTTAGCACTCCCCTGGAAAGTTTTCTCTGGAGCTTTACTTGCAGGATATCTTGCAGGATAGAAATTCTACCCGTAACATCTGCACTTTGTATTTCTTGGTGTTGGTGCAAAAGGGGCACTACAAGAGTGATTAACTGGTCTTGTGGTAGCTCAGCTGCTTCCAGAGGTTTGCGGTGCCAGCTCTTCTGGCATGGAAAGACAAGAAAGAAGGATCTGTGATGCCAGGTGATATCCTCTGTTTCCCTAGACTCGCTTGGAGTCCTGAACATCATCTGCTTGCTCCCTCACCTCAGCAAATGTTGTCTGGCCTGGGCTGATGCAGGGAAGCCACACATCAGCAACCTTCAAAGCACCAAGCTACTCCTGAGTCTCATCATCTCCTTTTCTGCATTGCTTATTCAGGATGACTCTCCTGCATTGTCTACTCCTAGAGAGGACTGCAACGATGCAGTACCTTGTTATCTTTTTATGAGAGCCATTTGGCTTCTTCTCTGGCTCTTCCAGCCTCTGTCCTCAGGGGGCTGTGTGTGACCCCTGCTCAGAGAGCTGGAGATGACTCCCTCAGGCCTCCCACCCTCCTGCACACAGCAGTGCTTGACATAGCACGGTTGCCAGGGGAAGGCAGAGGCAGCACAAAGCCCATCAAAGCTACAGCCATCCTTCATGCTTTCCAGGGAGATGGCTGGAAATCTTGGGCAGTGCTCATTCCTTTTTCCCTCACAACCCCTGCAAATGGTGCCAGATGGGCTTTTATAGGATCACGTCCTCTGCCCTGTGCTCTCTGTATGTTAAACAAATCCGGGAGGGGATCTGGGCTGGATCCTTGTTTGTTCTTGAAGGAATTGATGTGGGCTTCAGAGTCCTCATCCATCCATCTTCCATATGGAGATAAAAAGTTTTGGCTGAACACTGCTAAATGTGCCGTCATCTATCACAGCGGAGGCGGGATTGTGTCAAGGAAAAATAATCCACCATCAGGCTCGAAAGAGGAAGAAAGAGAAAAAAAAATGAAGAAATGAGATTTCCAGTGAAATGCATTGCTTTTAAAAATCCAGTTCACTCTTTGCCAAGTCATTGTTTGGTTTTAGACTTGTTTCACACAAAAGCAACCTTTAAAGGTTACTTTTATCCCTCTTTAATGAGCTACAGAAATGAGCCTGGTCTGCTACAGGTCAGAGGCCAGGGGATGGAACTGTATGTGGATCTGATGCATACCCTTTGGAATGGCTGTGTGAGCTGTACCACCAGCTCCATGGCTGCCAAATTCTGTAGCCAGCAGCTTTCAGCAAGAAAAATGAAAGAGGATCATTGATGTATATCTCTCCCTTTGCTGTGGTGGAAATTACATATGCTGCAGTGTGTGTGGGAGAACGAATATAGTTGTTGTGTGTGTTTTTCTGAAGCATTCTGGATCATGGGGTTTGCACCCAGGCCAGGTTTGCTGAAATCCATCCTATGCTGAGTGCTGAGGTCTTCAGAGCTGTGTCCCAGCGAGAGCTCTTGGAAACCTGACCCTCTTGATGAGCATTAAGAACCTGGATAGCCCCATCCTGCCTGCACGAACGAGGGGAGACCCATGCTCCCTCCCCAGGTGCCAGAGCCCTGTGCTACCCTTTCTTTCCTCTGCATTGCCTGGATGAATTTAGGTGATGGTGAGGGTGCCAGAGCACCTCTGCGATGATGGATCAGTAGTGTCTGACTCGATAAAGGGTCTCTGCTACAGGGCAGTGTGAGGGAGAGGTGGGGTGGGTGGGCATGGGGCAGAGCTGCTTTGCAGTCCATGGGTCAGCTTGGAGACACACAAGTGGAGCTCCCTCAGATCCATACAGCGACATGGCTCCATGAACAGGACAGGGAAGAGAAAAGTGTGGTGCCAGAGCCTCTAAGCAGAGGGTTTTTGTGCCCAAACTGCTGGCCTCAGTAATGCTCTCCTATAAACATTTTTCCTGAATCTCTTTTTGCATCAGAAATCATCTCCATCCTTCTTATCAGACCCATTTGTATGAGGGTTTGAGGGCTGTGGTGAGTTTGCTGCATTTGCTGCTGTTGTCAAAGGCTGCTGGGTGCTTCCCCTGCAGCAGGACCAGTCAGCCCAGGATGATCTGCACCAGCAGGATGTGCTGGCTTGGAGAGGGGATGTCTACCAGGGACCTGCCAGCATAGAAGATACTCTGGGGAAAGTCCCTGTGATCCAAAGCTGAGGATGCTGCTCTTTTCTATAGAAGTGCCAGAAGGCCACTGGAGGCAGCAGGCAAGGGGAACAATTTTCCTATGGGAAAGTAAAGACTTGTTCCATTTTTAACCCTTGTTAATTGAGTCCAGGGTGAAATGTGACCTCAGGTTACATAGTTGTAATGCCTTCTCTGTGTGCTGGGCTCTGGGCCCTGAGGAGGTGGAAGGAGCAGTAGTTTGCTGGTTTTGGACTAGCTCCATGAAGCAGCAAATCTTTTAGCAGCTGTAAATAAGGAAAATTGAGAGGCAGGAAACAGACATCTCCTTAGCAGACATTGGAGTTGACAGCCCTGTGTGTGGCCCTGGGGATGCCCTCCTGGGTCAGTGTCAGTGGCCCAGGCAGAAGACAGCATAGGAGAGTGGCAGGGGAGTTTGGAGTCCCTGGTGGGGACAGAAGGTGGAATCAGGGCTTCGTGGGAGCCTCCATCCTGGGAAATGTGTGAACCAGCCCTGACCAAGGTGACAGGAAGGAAGACAGCCCAGATAGGCAATTGTTTCTGGCAGGGGTCTCCTCATTCAGCCCAGGTAAAATGAACTTTCCATGCTCAGCCTTCTGCAGAAGATCAGGGATGGAGTTCTCCTGCTGAGGCTGGGAAGCAAGCTAATCCTGTGCCATAAGTGGGAGCTGGGATGGAAGCTGGTGCTGTTACAAACCATCCCTGTGAATCTGGGAGCTCCACAGACATCCCCAGTGTCTGGGGAAGGGCTGGAAGTCACACCCAGCACGAGTACCTTGTAAGAACAGCCTGCATGGGAGACAGGTTACCCTGGGGGTCTGGGGTCTCTCCCTGCTCCCTCTTGCCTCTTATTTCCAGGAGGCTTTGTAATCTAACAGTTACACAAAGACAACAGTGATAAATAATTTATTTAAGCCTTGTTATTAAAAATAGATGGCTGTAGCCTAAAGGTGGCTTGTGAGGTAACTTGTGCCTACTGTTCTGCTTTATGAAACCTGAAAGTTCCTGGGTTTTTTTAAGTACTGATGCTTTTTTCTCCACACTTTTTTTCAACCTTACAAATATGAAATATGCCATGTCAGGCTGATTTTATTGCAGTCTCTGAGGAAGAGCTGCCCATTAGGAACTTCTCTGCCTTAAGGATGTCAACAGATCATTTTTCCTCCATGAGGAAAACAATGCACATGGGTGTAAAATGAGAACTTCAAAAAAACCCAAGCCAAACCAAACAAAAAAAAACCCCTACAGAAATGGAGTTAGCAACAATCATCAGTTGCTCTGGACTTACTCCTTCAAATATTCTAGTACTAAATTCCCTGCTGTTTGCAGAGACTTTGAGGAAAAAGGGCAGGGTAGACAAGACCCAAAGTTTTTGTGTTAAATACTTCCAGACCTCCTCAGGCCAGTTCCTGGGAAGGTTTCAGCCTTAAGGGAATGGATCTCCCATGGGAGCCAGGTGGCTGAGAGCTCTCTAAGGTGCCTTCCTTTTCTGTCTGTATGGAGCAACTTGGAAATTTTTATAAGTCTTGCCCCCCAAAATGCCATGAGATTCATCTCTGGGGCTACCTGGGAACATGGGGTGGGGAAGAAGAAATGGCAAGAGGTCAGTGGGAAGCCTGAAGGATCCTCAGCTTTCTGCATGGATCTCCAGACACAGGACATGTTGCAGAAGCATGAGGACTGGACAAATGCTTGGGTTGGGATGCCATGATCCCATTCTTTGATTCCCTGCCTCGGTGGGCAGCTGAGTAGGCTTTTTCTTGGAGGTTTTCTGATTGCTGGAGATCCACACCAGGAAGCTGCAGAGCCTGGAGGAGACAGGCTGGCTGCAGTCCCTCCTGGTGCCTCACAGACTTCAGAGCAGTGTAGGTTGTTTGGAGGCACATCAGCTGCCTCTCAAACTGCCAAGGCCACTCTGACAAGCAGCATTTTTGAGCTGCAGATCAGCAAAATGAGGGTGCCAGGAGGGCTGGAAGGGGACAAAGGAGTGTGTTGCATGGGGTGGTTAGAGCAGGATGGGGGCAGTGCTGGAGATGGAGAAGACAGATTGAAAGGGGGGGGTGACATATGGTCCAAGGCACAGCTGTGACACAGGGGGGGTGTTGGTGGGGTGCAACGAGTGGCAGAATCTCCATCACCTGCAGGCAAGTGCCTGGGATGGGTCACATCACTGCATGGTGATGCTGCCAGTGGAGGTCAGGTCACAGTGTGCAGAGCTTCCCTGAAAAGGGGGAGCTGTCCCTTTTGTTCTTGAGGACAAAGGCTCTCTGGATCTATTCCAGAATGTAATGCTTTGGTGTAGAACAAGAAATTCTCTGGTAACCCTGCTCCCCCATCCACCTGGTAAACAGGAGGCGCCGAGCAATCCACTCACCTCTTCCGTCTCTCGGAAATCCTGGGAAGTAAATGTTTTGTTGCTAGTCCAAAACAATTAGAAATGGGGATTTTGTGCTTTCTTGCTGGATGTGCCTTTTCCCACCTCATTGATTAATCTTGGATGCAGATGCTAGGTGTTGCTGTGTGTTGCCAGGATTTGACCGGTGTGTCTTGTAGTAACAAAAGCAGATGAAACATCTGGTCAGGGGGACAAAAGAAAAAAAAACAAACCAAAACTAACCCTGTGGGGCTTCCTGCCAGCTTGGCTGGGAGGGAGGAAGGCACAAGCGGGTGGAGAGGGTGAAAATAAAGTAGAGTTCAGGGTGGAAAAATGTGATCTGGATTCTCCATAACAAATTTGTCTGCTCTCTCAGAGGCTCTCCAAGCCAGTGTGAATGGGGTTTTTGCAATGACTGGAAAGTCCAAGCCTCTGAGTCCCTTGAGGGGCAGTTTGTGGCAAGGTATGAGTGGGTGGGAACATCCTCTCCGAATTCCCTTGTGAGGTTTTGATGAGGGCCACTGCTGTTCGAGCTGATTGACTGCTGCTAAGTGGGGAAAAAATGATGAAGGCCATCAACCAGGTGGGGAGACAGAGCTTTGTGACGCTGTGCCATGTTGAGGATATTAATTCTCAATTACCTGTTATTGCTGAATAGCTCCATTGTTCCTCAGGGAGGGACTGATGATGATCTATGTCATCCCTGTTATTCCAACTGGCTGTCCCCCAAGCTCCACTGGGAACAGGTCCTGGTGGCACTGTCAAAGGTGAGGGCTGCTCCTGGGTGGCCTCGTGTGGTAGCAGCTTTGTTCCAGCCTTGCCTGATGTGTCAGGCAGGCATGGAGAATCCTGGGCATGGCCAAGCAACCTGAGCTACCAACCTGTGTGTGGGTTGAGTGTTTGCTTTATCTCATTTTGGGCTGATAAGAACATGTTCAGGGTGATGCGAGGTGATGTGGCTCTTCAGGCAGCATCTGGGCACAGGGGAATTGAAAGGGATGGTCCTAGTGCCCCATGGGGGAAAAGGATGCTCTAGTAAATGATCACGTGGAATGCCCAGGGGCTGATGAATCCTCATGGACAGCAGTGGATGTGTTTCAGACAGGTCAGCAAGGATAGATATACTGGGGGGTGACAGGAGACAGGGAGCTGATGGGATAGTAGCATGTCCAGGCTGAGGAAGATTGCTGCAAAAGTGATGTTGACGTTGTCTAGATTCATTCTCAGTCTCTGCCCAATGAAGCCTGTGACCAGCCTTAACTTCACTGGAGAGAAAGGGGTGGTTTCTGTAGGATCCTTTTCTTCTCTCCCCAGCATGGAGCATGGCTGGTGTTGCAGAGTGGTTACAGCATTAGACTGTCTTTGGAGCTTGACAGGTCTTCTTGAAAAGTGTGAAATAAATTGCTGTTTGCAGAAAGGTTTTGTGGAAAAGGCACTTAACCCAGAGCAAGAAGTCTGGTTTCTAGAGCAGTCAGCTTTGAGTGGACAGCATGTTATATCTTCATCTGCAAGGGTGGCAAAGTTAAGCTTTTCTCTGTTCTGTCGACTTTGAAGGTAAATTTAATTTTAAGACAGGAAGAAAACCAAACAAACTGAGGAGTTAAGGTGACCACAAGCAAATCAGCATGCAGCTACGAAAGGGTTCCTGGCAGGCAGCTTCTTGTGCAGGTCCCTTGAGTGTCCTGTCTGCCCCAGTGTCTGGAAAGGGGATGAAAGAGCAGCAGAGTCGAGT
The DNA here is from genome assembly GCA_038090715.1 of Florisuga fusca. Lineage (NCBI taxonomy): Eukaryota > Metazoa > Chordata > Aves > Apodiformes > Trochilidae > Florisuga > Florisuga fusca. The sequence continues at coordinate 3,599,432 of JAAWXA010000026.1, read as the reverse complement.
GCTGAAAATTGCCTTCTTGATGCTGGGAAGGACGATTGGTTCTTCCTCAGGGTGAATCATGCTCCAGCACTAAGCAGCTAATCCTGCTGACTGTGGCTGGCTCCTGATAAGCTGTCCAGCCAGCTCTGATTAGTTCCCAGGACCTTCATTAGAAAAATAGCCTAAGAAGCAATTGGAAGTCAATTATGTTCTATGTGACTATGTTGTTAATTATGATTACTTTTGTTATTTTGCCTAATCCACCAAGATTCTCCCATTAATAGATATGACTGATTTCTACCTACAGTGCACTGGCTACCACCAGTGGATTTCAGAGCATTTCTCTGAACTGTCCTCTAATTTGTATTTACTGTAGACCATCATTTAATTTAAAGTTAATTATCTTGAGCTGTAAATTTCTATAGTGTCCATAAACACCAAGTAAACTTTGCAGTGTGGGCTATTTTTACAATGTGTCAGGCAAAGAAAGGGATAACAGTTTGGGAATGCTGGAAGGCATATGATTGAAAATGAAAATTGGAAGATAAGTGAGTTGGAATAGAGTTCCCCTCTCTGTGCAGGAGGTAAATGTTATGTAAGATGGGGAAAAGAGGGTTTGTTGGTTTTTTCCCCCCCAGCTCTGTGCAGAGGTCTCTGATTCTTCTCTGAGATCTGGTGTAAGACAGAGACATAGCTCAGGAGGTTTAGCATAAGGAGTTTAGGGGCCATTCAGACTGAAGGCAAGATGTGGAAGAAAATGCTTCGATCAAAGATTTTGTGATGATTCCTTCCCCTTCATCCCCCTGTTTCTTCCCTCCCCCCTGCCTTTTCCTGCAGCAGCATATGCACTGGAGCAATCTAAGCACAACCCTTGCACAATTCTGTGTTTCTAGCTGGCAAATGTTTTGTGGTTGCTATTGGTGTCCCTTGCAACTCTTGGTGCTGCTGGGATACTTTGAACTCAGCCTTTGAAAAGTCAGTCTCAAAAATGGGTTGAGGGCTCCAGGCAATCCTTAACTTCAGCATGTGTTCAGGCAAACTGTGTGCATAATTCAGCACGTTTAGTTGTGTTAACAAAACTTCTTGCCAGCAAATAGAGTGTTTGTTTGGAGATGGCATTGTGATCACTGTATATCTGTGCAAGGATTATTTTCGTTCCCCAAAAAAAAACCAAAACAAAACAAACCACAAAACTATGGAATTCATCATATGGAAGCAGCAGTAGGAGGTCAGGGGTAGTCTAAGCAAAGCAGTCAGGGGCTCCACTTGTTGTGTTTGGCTTTGAGAGAAATTCCCAGTGGGATTTTTGGGGCAGCTATCAGTCCCTGTCTGTTTCAGCTTCTTTCTTTGATGGACAAACGATATCTATCTGTGCTGTAAGGCAGATCACTCAGTGGGCTTGGTGCAGGATTGCACTGGGAGGTTGCCAGTCATAGGGATGGAAGAAAGAGAGCCCACTTTGTCCAAAATGGGGCACTGGATGGTCAGCAATTGGTGGTGGTTTGATTTTTTTGTTTGTTTGTTTGTTTTTGTGGGTTTTAAAAATTTTTTTATTATTATTTTATCTTAACCACAGTTCTCTCATTAGGTATTTTGTTAATAAAAGCATTTCTTAGTCTTGTGCAGTTGCATTAGTTCTGTACAGCTGAGGGCAGGATCACTTTGTCCTTTTCATTGAGGCTGATTCACTGTGTCTTTGGTCAGGTCAGCTTCCTGCTCTGCTCCAGTGTTCTTCTTCAGACTGTCACACTGTTAATTTATTTCTCAGTTTAAATTTAATTTAATGGGAACGTTAATTCACGGTGAGTACATCATAGAGTATTATTTGGGAAAGTGTTCTCAGGTTTTCCATATGGTTATCAGATAGTGTCTGTAAAAACACTAGCCCTTCACTAGATCTAAACTCACAAAGGTCAAATCAGTGATTAGTGAGAATGAAAGTTATTGCAGTCAGTTAATATTCCATGTGATTATTTATGGGTAGCTTTCTGACTGTCTCATGAGAAGTATCACAAACTTTGTGTTTAGTTACTGGGAGAAAGCTGCTGTTGGAACACGTCAATGTTGCAGTTTCTCTGCCGGGGGGGTTGTGCCCTCCAGTCCTCCCCATCTCTGCCTGTGGGGCTGGACAGTGTCACAAAAGTTGCAAAGTAACAATGAAAAATCCCTTTTATATTTGTCTTTTTTTTTTTTTTTTTTTTTTTTTAAGCCCTCCTGTTGAGCATGGGTAGCTGCTGGGAAGTGTTTGCAGTGGCCTTTGTGGAGTGTGCCTGGCACTGCAGGGAGCACACAGGCACTGAGCAAACACCTGGGCAGATTTTCAGGCAGGGATGTTGAGAACTTGACCAGCACTTCAGAAACATTCCCTTTTGCTGTCCTTGCAGTTATCCACTGCTCTGGAAAGCTGTACACCAGGTGCATTGTTTAGGGGGCTTCCCCTGCATTTATTTGTCAGCACATTTGTCAGCAGAGGAAGGATGCTTGCTCCATTACTAGAATTCCTAGGCCCTAAATCCAGCATGATCCTCATGAGTGGGCTGTCTGAAGCATGGACATGTTGTGGCAAGGCTTTTGAGAGGTGATGTGGTGACAGCAAGGTGGGATGAGTGTTATGAACTGGTTGGGAAGGCTGCCTCTTTTGGAGAGGGCAGCCCTGCTGGATGCCTCCCAGCCATGTTTGCAGCAGAGCCCTGTACACTGGTGACCAGAATATGAGGCAACTCAGCCTGGCCTTTTTTTTTTTTCTGAAGTAGAAAACGTTTGCTGGAAAGCTTTGTGTTGGGTGCAGATGTTTTGTGTCTCTCATCCATGGAGGTCAGTTGGAGTTCTGCCAACAGGAGTGACGTGGGCATGGAAGAGGCCAAAATCCTCCCACAGGCGAGCGCTGTGGGACTTCTCTGTGCACTCAAAAGACAGTAGCTTGGCTCTCACAGCATCGTGGAACAAACTGGGCCCGAGGCTGAACTGATGATGTTGGTGCAAATTTAGGTCTTGTCAGGCTGGCCTGGTCTTCGTGAAAAGTTGATGATTCATTTCCCTTGTGCATTTGTGAGCTCTTTGCCTCTCCTCCCTTTGAGCATCTTGCTGCTAGCACTGGTTTTCCAACCTGCCCGTGCAATGGTCCTTGCTCACTAGCTCCATTTATAGGGGATTTTATAAGATCTCAATTAAAGAAATGAAAACAAGCTGAAGATGTCTGTCAGTGGGAAATCTGGAGTGAGGTGAGGTAATTGGTAGCAGTTGTCTAAAATCTTGTAATCTCTTTTTAAAGGCTGTCCCTGTTGCTATGGGACAGCTGAGCTGGAGCCCCTGTGTGGCACCAGCCCCTCTGCTGCAACCACCATGGGGGGCAGCTCCTGCCTCCCCTGCTCCTTATAGAGGGGAGAGATGCTGATGAGAAAAGTGGACCTGAGGGAGTCCCCCTCTGTCAAGAATATCCCAGAGACTGCTAATTAGCTCTCATGATTTAATATTTTCCTGTTTGCATCCAGCATGTTTGGGGCATATGGTATTTATGGTCCTTAGGGGAGGATGTGAGCTGGCATACAGAGAGATTTCTATTCCTTCAGAGTTTTGTGATCCTCTTTCCTTTTGAAAACTCCAGCTGTGGGGAGACCAGGAAATTGGAGATTTGTTTCTGACTGAGTGAATAATTGTCTGTCTCTCTAAAATCTTTCTCTGTGAGTTTTGCTGCACCCTAAGTATTATTTTGGCTTTTTGCCTTGCACCTCTGCAGTGTCAGCATTGGGAGAGCTGCCTGCTGCACCAAGAGGCCATCCCAAACACTCAGTCTCCAGGGCTGGGGTTTCTGGTGTATTTAACTGTCCTATGGTTTCAAGAAGGTGGAAATGAACATATAGGAAGCCTCTGGTCAGGGTCCTCCCATTCAGATCTCCTCTGCTGACTCCGTGGGCACCAGGGTCAGTGTGGTGAGCACAGAGGGTACAGCAGCCCTACCACTGTGATCCCAGCACCCCTGTTCTCTTCTTTCAAGGTTATCTGGAAACAAATTACTTATCTTTAAAAGTCTGAGCTTTTTCTGCTCTGTATTCCCAGCCTGATGTTCCACCTAGGGACCCTGTGAGGTACAAACTGAGGACTTGATTGTTTTTCCCAAGATGAAGTCTTGGCCCCATCTGACCCTACTGTTATCCTCACCTCTTTATGATCTACCCCATTCCTGCTGCTCTGCTCATCAACACCTCCTGTGGTCACCTCTGCTCCAGTTGCCCCTTGTTTGACTGGTAATTCTCTCCTCCACTTCACCCCCCAGAATATTGCCACACGAAGCAAACCCTCTCCTCCAGCCTTATTAAAAACATGGGGTATGGATGTGCGTGGCTCCTGGGCTCTGTCTGATACAGTTTGATCAACTGAGAGCAAGAGGAAGGAAAGTGCTGAGTTGAGAGAATTCAATAGGCTCTGTTAAAAAAAGAGGTGTCCAAAAACACAAACATGATCTCATGCAACATAGACATTGTCATCTGGGAACTACAAAGGGCTGAGTCTGTGTCTGGACAAACAAAAGAACAGAAATAGCAATGCAGAAATATCAGTTCATTGTCAAAATGTCCTTAGGATTTATGTGGAGCAGAAACCAGGACAGCTCTCATTTGCTGCTTTAGGTTAGTGAAGAAGAGTGAAAAAAACTGTGAAAAATCTCTGTGTCAGGCTTAGATCTGGATTCTTCTGTAGCATCACAGAAAAAGCACTGCTGTGGTCTCTAAGTCACTGGAGTGGCTTCTTCATATCTACATGAGAAAACCAGCCTGCAAGTCATGCTGTGGCTGTAATGCATCTGCCACTTCTAATTTAGGAATGTCACTTGGAGGTTATCAAATAAGCAATACTTTGATCCTGCCTTGGCGTTTGCACTCCCAGTGGCATCCTGGGGGCTTTCTCTGTGTGTCCTTGGCCAGCTGTCTCCCATTACCATTTCTGTCCAGGGAAACCAGCCCAAGACCATGCACAGACAAAGAGCTATGAAGGAGAACCAGGACAAACTGGGTTCACAAAAGGTCTCTGGGAAAAGGGAGCTGGGGGGTAGGAAGAAAGTCTGTTTCATGGGTTGGGCTCAGCCTGGTTTATTTCCAATTTAGACTGTCCCAATCCAGTCCCTATACAACCTCTGATACACTTCTACACATCTTGGACCAACCCTGAATCTGGCCCCAGCAAAAACTCTGTTTTGATGGCCCAGAGGTAGAACTGGTGCTGTGCTTGTGGGTCAGCATGAGACGCTGCTCCACTGAACCCTCTTCCTTTTGTCTTGTTATTTTCTGCAGAACAGTGTTGTTGGGTTTTTTTGGTTTGTTTTTTTGGTTTGGTTGGTTTTTTTTCCTCGGGATCCACTTATTTTTTTTTCCAATTTGCCTGCCAGTGTCTGTGCCGATCAAACAACGTTCTGCCATTAGTACAAGTCAGTGAGTCACAAGAGCTGTAATGAGTCTATCTTAAAAATAACCCCAAAGCCCTCGTGCAATTCCTGTTCAGGCTGGGATGTGTTCTTTCATTCCCCAGGGAAAGTCAGAGGCAGATTGAGGAGGAAACCCAAGGAGAGATGGTCATGCTCATGAATAGGCTTTGATGACTTTTCATGTCTGCTTTCTGTCTTCTTTGCAGCTCAGCTTTATGCTCTGGTGTGAGCTCTGTGAAGTCCATGTTTCCTTTCTAGCCTCCTTCACCTCTATTCCTTCTGTCTTTTTCTGCTCTTCTCTATACATTTTTTTTTGGGGGGGGCGAGAAGCTTAGAAAGATCCCATCTGTGAATAAAAGTGTGCCTGCTCCAGCCACGTTTCCATTAGTGTGAAAAAAATAATATTTCAAATGCTCAGCTCTTCCCTTTCCTTGGCAAGGGGAGGGAATGGAAGAGGCAAGGCTATTTCCTTATGGTGCTCTGTTGATGAGATTTGCATCAATTTGCAACCTGGTCCATTAATAAAAGTGCAAACTCTCATCTTTGAGTACCTGGGGAAATGAAGTGCTGCCCTGCAGGATGCCCTGGCCCACCCTGGAGACCTCTGAATCTCAGGGTTCAGTGGAGCAGAGGCAGAGCAACCTCACCCCACCTGCAGGGCTGGTCTTGGGGTGACACCCTTGACCTCTTGCAACATTGTTCTCCCTGTTTGTAAAATGGGGGATAATGCCTCTCCCTTCCTAAAAACTGCTGAGCTGTTTAGTTCTTTTGGATGTCTGGACACGTGGCAGTCCCCTAACAAAAGAGACTCCAGCACAGTGAGTGTAGTTTTTCCTTAAGTTTCTTTTCCTAAGGCAGCACAGTAAAGCACATCCCTGTTTATCACCAGGCTGGGAATGGGTAACAATTGTGCAGGAGGGAGAAGGTGGCCCCTGTCCAGGGGTGGGGGTGAGCAGAGGTAAAACCTGCACTGAGTCTCTGGTGTGCCACATGCCCTTTCATTTAGAGCCTGCTCCTCTCAGAGCTGATGGGGCTTAAGAGGGAACTTGAAGCACCCATCTGAGTGTCTGTGCCCTGTTTTTCCTACCTGTTAAGTAGCTGCAGTACAACCTCTTTTGAGACCTAATCTGTCAATTATATCCGTGACTCATTTTGAGCTGCTGATCTGTTGATGCCCTTTTGAGACCCTAGGAGTGACCTCAGAAGGACAAGGACCACGTGGGGTAAAGTGGCACATACTGCTATCTGCATATCTCCAGGGACACATGCAGCTTTATCTGCTTTGTCAGTGTAATCAGGCAAGGCTGGTGTTGGTGAGTGGCTATCCCAGAATAATCCTGCAATAATAAGCTTAAGCCTGAGATGAGGTTCATGTAGAGATGGAGGAAAATCCAGACACATTTAATGAGACACACACATAACAGGTCACAAGAAAGGTATTCTTTAATTTTATTTTTTTGGTGATATTTATTATATGAAAAATGGGGAATGGAAGTGTCCTTGAGCAGCCTCTTCTTGATTTTCCTGTTTGTTTCTGCTTTTTTTTACTGTTCAGGGCAGAAAGCATGATACTTCCAGCTGCCTAGGTTCAAGTAACCTTCTCTGAATATCTCTGTGTCTTCTGCTGTATTTCCCACAGCTCTTCATGGTGATGCCCAAAGCCCCACTGCACAGCCATACAACCAGTGGGTGGTTCTTCTCTCTAATAAGTGGTGGGAAAAGCACTTGTCAGAAAGATGTGTTATAGGTAATTGGAGGGTGCTTATACCCCTGGTTGTAGCTCTACCTTTGAAGAAAAAGTCCTAGACCCTCAGTCCAGAGCACCCTCAGACTCTGGAAGATTTGATCTGCTTCCATAAAACTCAATTCTTTCAATTCAAAAGAAAAAGTCATCACTCTGAGCTTGACTGGTATATTTGCTTCTCAAGTGAGTTGTGGTCATCACCTGCACTCTGTCTGCTCTTAGCTCTGGGCTTTGGCCCAGGAGAACTGTACATCATACTCATCTGTGTCATATTGTACTGCTGCTTTTGGGAAGAATGAGACGGCTGAAGTTATTTTGCCTCTGACCTGAGGAGATAGAAACAAGGGTCTTCAGATGGGCAGCCAAAGGGTTGTGCTGATCACTGGTGCTCCACCTCACTCCCATCTTCCTTTTCTAGGCAAAACTTTTGATCCCTGAGGTGCGAGGTAGATCTTTGCTCCTTGCTCAGATGCTGTACACAGCAGTGAGCTCACCCGGTCTCCATCCCAAGTGGTGTTCCTTATCAGCTGCACACTTCAGCCCCAAGGGTTGGTTGATACTGAGCTGGTGCTGGGGATGCCCTGTCGGAAGCTGGTAACTGTTTAATGCATGGTGTTATCACTGCTCTGGTTATAGCAGTGCTGAAAACGAAGTGAAGGCTCCAGCTCTTCTTGCTATCGCTTTCCCAGGAACTCCCAACCTCCTCAGTGCTGCCTTGCCCTTCCCATTGCTTTTTCCAGGGAAGCTACTGCATTGATCCCAGCCTCTTACCCTCTGCCTGTGAGATCCTGACTCTTTCCTTGCAGAGATGTTGCTTCCAAGTCTTATCCTTAAGATTTAGAAAGAGAAGAACGTCTTGTCCTCACCAAGAACAACACCTTTTCTGCCCTCAACAAAATATTTCTCCGACTTGAAAATAAATTGTTGAGAAGTTGTTGTTCTTACAATGGGTCTCTGCAATGGCCTGGTTTGTTCAGCTGGGTTATCAGCCAGTGAAGGCTTCAGGCAGTTGTTCTCAAATTAATTCTCCTAAGGATACAGGAACTGGGCATTTTTCTTGCAAGCAATAGTTAGGCATCTGATCTCTCTTAAGATAAGCTTTTCTGAGTGCTTACAAATTATTAGCAGCTGTAGCTGATTAATCTCAGGGATTTATTGGTAAGATTGTCTAGCACACATAAAGTGTTCTTACTTGGTTATTTTTCACAGTTTACAATATAGGTTTGCTAGTTACTTAGTATGTGAATTTGGGCAAGCCATGTAGCTCTTGCAACTGCATTTCTTGCACAGAATGCTAATTCTGGTAGCTCTGACCACCTTTTGTAGGCTACTTTGAAACTGTAAGAAATTAAAACCAGAAATATGTTACTAACTAGCCCTGGGCTTAAATCCATAAGCAGTATATCTGTTGATATGGATGGATATTGGCTACACATAAAAGTATTGCTCTGTCTTGGTGGTGATATTATTGGAATGAGGTTTTAATCTAGCTGTGAAGACAGATGAGATTTTTTCAAAGGAATATTTTCTCTCAGGTCATTTACTGTGCCTTGGAACTCTAGATATTTAAAGTCTGGTTGCAATACAGCTTGTATTTCTTTAACTGGAGGTTAAATGTTGAGAGGAACAAGAATACTGCTCTAAGATGCATCTTTGGGTTCTAAATCTACCTTGAAAACGAAGTGCTTCAAGCACCTGAATTGCTTACATTATTTTGATTTTTTTTTCAGGGGGGACCATTTTAATGGAAGTGTATTCTGCACAAAGCAGGATAATGTACTGTGATCTGCCTCAATCAGCCACACTGCTTGTTCTGCCTACATTTGCTAGATGTACAGAGATCATGTCTTTACCAGTGGGTGGTGGTGGTTGGCATTCTGGATAAGGACTTGCCTCTGAGTCAGCTCTAATGGATTTCATTCTGCTCAAGCAATAGTGGCTTATGCCTCTGAAGTGAAAAGCCCTTCTGGGTTGTGTTGCTCTAGATAAAGTATTACATGCTGTACAAGCCCATAGTATGTTTCATAGACTGATTGAAAAGCCACAGCTTGAATGTGCTAAAGAACAGCCAGGACCTTGACAGTTTGCTAGATAGGAGTAGTGATTTGGAGTAGTTATTTGGCTGAACAGCCAAATTCTAGCCTCTGAGAGACTAGTTGAAATTAATTACATATTGCTGAGAGATTCTGGCCTGGGTTCCTGCCTCAGTCCCACAGAGGCAACAGGCACAGAACTGACAGGGTGGTTGGAAGCAAAGCAGAAAATTGAGAAAGCATTAAAAGCTTTGCTGGTGATTAGTTGGGCAGAGTGGAGGGAGAGGGAAGGAGGGGAGATGAGTATTTGCTGCTGATACCTGACCTGAGAAAAGATGCCTGCACCTATTGTAAGGCATGGCCTTACACAGGGCTCTGTGTGCTGCCTTTCACACAAGCAGCATCCCAGAGCTCACCTTGGCTGTACAGCTGCACAAACCAGCAGGATTAGACCAGAAATGTACACACACTTCTCTTTTCCATACTTTCATAGACTGACAACATTTTAGCTGTGCCATCTCTGTAATTCTAGTTATTGGAATAATCAGTGTGCAGCTTGACTGTCCTGGACAGTCTGTCATGGTGATTTTAGCAGAGGTTTTATGGAGATGCAGGAGTGCCACACACATACAGAAAAGCAAAACCATTTCTTTCAGTTTGAAGTACTGCTCTGAGAAGCTAAAGCTCTGAGACTGCAACCCAAGCCATCTAGTCCTTAATTATGATGCTGATTTTGGGGGACATGCTGTCTTTTGCCTACTTGGAGGTGAACAGACCTGCACAAACTTATTTCTGCAGGATGTTCATTTATCAAATTACATGACTTGACTAGAAACCATTGCCAATCTGCATGATTTTCTTGACTCACTGAAATCAATATCAATACTCTCACCACCTCTCTGAGCAGAGGCTGTAAAGATTTTTTTTTTTGTGTCTACCTTATTCATTGGGTGCCTGTTGCTTTTCCTTTTGAGTTTCTTTGCATTGCTGCTTATCTGCCTGATAAGTGTGTCCACATGTTAAACAATGTATGCTTTTAACCATCTCAATTAAGCTTTTTTTTTTAAAAAAAACACCCACTTTTAACCAGAGTATTCTTCACTGATGTCATCAGAACATTTAAACCTGTTCTTAAAAAGTGATGTCTAAACGATATTGTGCTTAACACTTGATGTATAGATGTCTTTTTGAACACACACCCTCAGATAACTAATCTTCACAGTACCACTGAGAGCTGTAAAGGTCTTGCTGTGATCAGCAGCAAGTTAGGTGAACTGCTTCAGGTCAGAGGGAATTGGTGCTGGATCTGGGATTTGGTCCAGTCCTCCTGAGGCAGTATGAAGTCTGGTTCTTGAAGAATGTCTCTAATTTTATCTAGAAAGTTTGTTTGCATATTAAAAAAAAAAAAAGAAGCCTATTGATAGCAGAGCCGTTGCAGAAACAGCATCTATTTGTTCAGCTCTTTTAAGAATAATAGGGTTTTTTAATGGCTTTAGGGAAAGCCTGCAGAGAATTCTCTGTGTAGCTGAAACCTTCTAATTCCTATTGCAAACCTCTCCTCTGAGGTGGATACTTACTTGTACTAGGAAATTGAATTAGAGCTTCTTGCTTCTACACAGTTCCAAAGAGACTTGGGTGCCCTCAGCTGAAACTCCACTGAGTAACTGCACAGTTGCCTGCATGAAATGTGTCTGCTCTTCCCTAGTCTCAAAGGCCACCAAAAGCATTTTGATGGCCTCCTGGCCAACATCCTCAGCACAATGACCTAGGACACAGGGTGGGAGTCCAGCTTGGATGCTGTCAGTGTGAAATGCTGGGGTCTTAACAACCTCAGGTGGAAAAAACACTTGGGAGGAAACCTTCATTTCCAAGGTTGCTGTATCAGATACTCTTGCACTTCAAAACACCTGCATCTCCTGCACCTTATTAATTATTAGAGATGTTCATCTGACACAGTATGGGGATGAATTCTCTCCTGTGATGATGGTTTAAATGTGGTTGACTCCAGAACTGCTAAGTGGGTTACAACTTCTTTATTCCTGCAGCCATACTGCTGAGTACCAAACCTGTGCTGTCCAGCAAGCAGAGTGTGGTCATGGAGGCTGGTGGTGTTTGCCTTGCATTCTGACTTCTGGGGGTATTTTGTGAATTAGTTGAAGTTGCTTGAGGGAAAAAGATGCCTCAGTTTCCCCCCTTGTAAAATGGAAGTTCTGCTTTCCTAAATCTCATAGTACTTGCCAAATGTTTTTAGGTAAACAGATGAAAAGGAGCTGAGAGGAGGGATCTGGAGGAATATGAATTAGCTCTCAGCAGACCTTCAACTGGAGTTAATGAGATGGAGAATTAATAACCTCATGTGTGGTTCAAGCTACACTATGTATGTAACTCTTTGCATAATTGATGTTCCTCTCAGTGTAGAGATCCACTCACTAGTGTCCTGGCTCGGGTTATGAACACTCAGTCACCTGGCATAGATGTAATTAATCCCTCCATGCCCATATGGCAAGCAGGTGCTGTGCCTTCCATAGGGGATTTGATCCTCTTCTGGCTCCTGGTGTTGGGTTTCCCTGTGGCGAGGCTGAGATATGGAGGCAGGATTGTTGCCTGCTTGGCCCCTGGGAAGGTGTTTCAGTGTCTGAGAGCTGAAACCAGAGCCAGGACCTTCTGCTGGGCTCTGGACCTCTCCTTGGAGAGTGGGTGCCAGAGAGCTGGGAGTTTTCTCTGCTTCTGTGATGGAAAGGAGCCCTCCAGCCATAAGCAACTAAGGAAGGTATCTGGTCATGTATGGCACGATGTCCCTGAGGAATGAAGCAAAGAGAGGGAAGTACAACAGCTCCCAAGGTAGGAATGCCAAATCACCTTAAAACTCTGCAATTTAACATATCCAGGTGTTTGGCACAGGGCTTTTCTGTTGTGTTGGGAGTACGTGCAATCCATGTAAAAGGAGGTACAGAGCAGTCAGATAACAATTACAAAAAAAGGTACTTAAAATTTCTGGCATCTTTGCTTATGGTAGCTGTGAGGGCCTGGTGTTCTGGACAAATTTTATAATTTTATTGACTGGTTTTTTTTGGGTTTTTTTGTGTCCTAGTAGAAAAAATGTGTAGTTTCTCCTGCTTTTACAGCTTTCTCCAATTGCAATTGCTTAAAGCAGCCACCAAAGTCTTGTGCTCTGGTTGCTATCTTTCTAGACCCTCCTTTGTAAGTACAAAACCTGCACTTTCCCCCCCCCTGGTTGGGTTGGTGAGGTTGAAGCCTGCAGTTTCTGGCTTCTGCTGAAAGCCTGGGCTGCCACTGCCTGCTCCCCTCCCCTGGTGCAGCTCAGGGCTCTGGATGCATTGCAAGTCGTGGAAAGGTTTAGCTCTGAGCAGGAGGCTGTCTGGACCAGGGCCAGCATCTAAAGCTGAGTCTACTCTCTAGCAGGTGAGGTGGTATTTTTTCAGACTGGGGCCTCTGGGCCCAGCTCCTTACTCTTCAACTTCTCCAGCATGCTCTGGGCTGCTGCAAGGAAATGCTGATGCTTAGATCTTGTCTGAGTACAGTTAAAAAACCAAAAACATACCAAAACCAAGCCCAACTTGTCTTTGCAGTGTACTCCATGCTTTAATAGGACCAAGAGAATTTTCCTGTAATATGTCCTAGTCAGGTAAGACATTTGCATTTTGAGAGATTCAGGGTCCTCTCTTTTTGCTGTGGATTACCCACAACACCCACAAAATCTGCAGGAACATGCTCAAATGGCTCATCTTGCCATTTAGGAAGTGACTCCCTGCAGTGAGGGGTGCAGCATCCCCATCCCTGGGAATGGAGCAGGGAGCACAGGAGGCCACTCGTGTGCCATTTCTCTGTTCTGTCGTCTCCACGTTCCCTTCAGTCCATGTGTTTTGTTGAAGGCTGGTTAAAGACACTTGGAAACAAATTTGTTGTGATTGATTTCAGTAATTCTCATATTCCTCCCTCCAGATAAACACCCTGCAGCACAAGGGCCTTGTAGGTGATAGACATGGTGAGAAACTTGGAGAGAAAGCAACCAGGCCATGGTTCAGTGGTTGGGGCACCTGATCTGCATGGCTTATACTGAGTTTTGTGTTAAGATTTCACAACTGTAGGAGTGACAAGCATTAGTCCAGTGCCTTCTCATGTGCTGTGTAAAAGGAGGTAGACTTGTGTGGTTTCAGAAATTCTCTGCCTACCAAGCCAATAATGTGTGATTCATAAAGCAGTCAAATTTTTTCCACGCTGTTCCTAGATCAAGAGAAGCTGTGTGTGTTCCTGATGCATTAATGAGTGTGTGCTTTCTGGAGCTCTTTTGTAGGCTTCTGTATGCAAAAGCCCATGAAAGGAATCCCTTTCCAATGTGGGATAGTGTAGTCTGTTAGGAAAGTTCAAATTCTGAAGAAAAAAAAATGCTGCTTCCCTCAGCTGTGGACTTCTATCAGCTTCTGAATCAGCAGTGAAAATGTGTCCTTCAAACTGCTAACAGGTTCTTTCACCCATCTCTACATGCAGAACTGTAATTTGTGGGAATTTCCTTCAGACTGGTGAGAGCTCTCTTCATCTTGGATGCTTTTCAAGAGTAGCCCAGATAGATCCAACCTCTGAAAACAGAGGTCCTTGTTTTAAGAGCACCTGCCCAAGGACATGTTTTCCATGATAAATTCTTCTAGCTTTTCTACAGAAGATGGTGGTTTCTGTGGTGAGAGCAGGGAGAAGGTACGGAGACCATTTTCGAGGGCTTGTGGTGTGCAGGTAGATGGAACCAGCACTTGGGCTTTAGACTGTATGCTTACAAAAGCATCTCTTCTAACCATGCCATGATACACTTGGAGACAGGCCAGCTGTCTGCATTTTGGAGAGAGGTTCAAGGCTCTCTTCTGACTGTGTGCCTCCCACAGCACGCCCAAAGCCTGCAAGCACCTGCTTCAACCATACGCCTCATTGTTGTGGGTATGGGCTTAGGTAACAGCACAGCTTCTGTTCTTTTCAGGAAGAAACAGGGAGATGAATATAGGAGGCCACGTGTGCCTAATTTATTCATTCTGTCATCTCCCTGGTTCCTCTTTATTCCCTTCTTGTTTTGTTGAAGGCTGTTTGGAGGCACTTGGGAACAAATCACTGAGAGCACAGAACACGCCGTGCACTCAGTGATTAGCTTGGATGCAGGATAAACATAGTGCCTCCAACAAAATTTCTTTCTTTTGTGTGAATTCATTGTCTGGCCACAGCCAGCAGAAGCTGAGCCCAGTGAAATGAAACATGCATAGGGGTTAGACTGTGAATTTAAAACCTTTGCTTGCCCACCTAGGCACCACACCTCTTCCCTTGCTTTCTCTTCCCTTGCTTTCTCTTCCCTTGCTTTCTCTTCCCTTGCTTTCTCTTCCCTTGCTTTCTCTTCCCTTGCTTTCTCTTCCCTTGCTTTCTCTCTTGTTCTTTTTCTTGTTTTTTTTCTCTCTTGTTCTTTTCTGTCCCCAGAACAGTAATTAGCTGAAGATCAGTGTTCTTGTGCTGGTGTAAAGGATGCTGCTTCTGATAACCTCTCCTCCAAACTATGGAGTATTTAAAATAACCATCTTTGGAGTTTCCCATTCCTTTTGTTTTCCTTCTTTATTCAGTCTTTATTCAGAGAAAAAGTGAGATGTGTTTCAGCCTCCAAGCCACTGGGAACCTCTGCCTCAGAGCCCTCCTTCTGCCACAAAGTGAGCTGGAGAAGTGGCAGGAATTTTGCTGAGCATTGGCCATTTGGATTTCAAGTCACATGCTTGCCCTGGTAGTTCCTCATTTCAGAGCCTTGTCCTTTCCACATCGAAGGTGGAGGTGTTGACTGTGTCTGTGCATGTTGCAGGCACATGGTGTGCTCTGCTTCTTCTGCAGGAGCCAGACCTGGTGCTGCTGCTCAGCCATCAGGATTGCTCTACCCATCACACTTACTGTCTGAGAACCCAGGTGATTTTTCTCAGTGATGCATGTGGGAATTCTCTCCCCTCTTTTAAGGCTTTTAGGGGGGGTTTGTTTGTCTGTTTGTTTGTTTTCCCCATTATTGATAGTTTCTGACATTTTTGAGAGAAGGCAGTGTTAACACTGGAAAGAATTAAACCGCCAACCAAAAAGCATGAGAAAAGTCTCAAGGAATCAGAGGAAACTTGTTTCCATTTCAGTTAGCAAATTCTGTAAAGTATGAGCAGGAAAACATGATCTGTCCTGCCATCATTCCTTTGTAAGGAACAGCCTGGAGCCTGTGAGCAGAAGCATGCCATGGGGTGTGTGTGAGGGATGTGTGCTTTTGGGAGGGCTTGGTACCAAGGAGCTGAGTTCTCTGGGTCCAAGGGAGATGGGACAATGGGAGTAAGGCCATCTCATTCTCATGGGATGCTGGTTCATTCCCTGCCCCACCAGCCAACATGCTTTTCTGTGGTCCATGAACTTCTTAATCACCTTGAACAGAAATCAGGCTTGCTTTAGGTATGTGCTCCCTACTTTTGTTTTAGAAAGAGGGAAATCTCTACTAACCTGCCAACCACAAACAAATAGAGGAGTATCCTGTTGTCTGCAAATCTACTCCTGTCAGCTCTTCTCTGGTCAGGGCTTATCTCTGAGGTTGGAGCCTGAGAAATTTAGAATACTATGGTAAACAAGCAGATAACAGCCTCTTTCCCAGACCCACACATACTCATGTGCACATATACACAAGAAGTAATGCTTAATTCTTGCTGTCCACGGGCCTGGGGGCTGTTTATATACAGCATTGCCTGTTTATATATGGAGTTCATCTCCTCAAGTGAAGACAGATTAAGCAGCGGGGTGAATAGACCAGTTATGTGAACTATGGGATTTCCAACCTAGAAACACTGCCAAGACCAAGCCAGACAAATTGGTAGCACAGCAGTGTTTCTCATTAATGCATGTGGAAAGTTGTGCCTTGCTGATAATGCACAACAGCACCCTGTTGGGAGGTTTGGGAACCCATCTGGGAGCGGCTATCAGAGCTGTGTTCCAGGCTGGGCTGAGCCTTGCTTTTGTCTGCATTTGCTCTTCTGAAAAACTTTCAGGGAAAATAAAAAAAACCCAAAAAACCAACTATGCCATTCCCCTGCACTGGCATCCCTGAGTCTGTGGGAATATTAGTATGTGAGTGGCATGGTTTGCTGAATACAAACAAGATTATTATAACCTCTCTGTAGCCATTCCACACTGAATGTGGTTTACTGAATAAGTGGTTGTAGTTCTCATCTTCTGTCCCAGGACAAATTATTTCAAACTTGCAAATAATATTATCTACCATAATTGTATATGGTGGTTTCCTTTGCTGTTGGAAGTGTTGATGCCGATGCACAGATTTGTGGGTTGACTTCTTTTGTATTCTCCATCGAGTGCTCTCCTCTTCTTCCTAGGCCCTGCACTTACAAAACCTCACCTCCTAGAGACAGCAGAAAAGAGTGACAGGCTTGTGGTGATGCTGGGCTGACTCAGTTGCTAATTCTGCTGGGAACTTCTGGGGAAACACTGGATGAAAGAAAAGACCCATATCTTTGTATCTCCATATCTCTGCTCCAAACATTTTTCTTTTTCTGAGGGAAGAGAAAAAAAAATACTTTCCTGGTCCAAACACTTGTTTATGGCAGACACTGGAGCAGAGGGTGTGTTTCCAATGTCTGGCACAGAAAGTTACAGTCACCATCAACCAAAAAACAAGAGGCCACTTGGTCTCATTGTTCAGGGATCAGTGTCAGGAGGGTAAAGAAAAATTCCAGCAAACCCCATCAGTCCCTAGTGGGCTGGACTGGGAGGTGCCCTTGTATTTTCCCTTGGAAAGTGCCTTGCATCTTCAAACTGGCACTTGGACTTCAGGCTTGTTCTCTCTCACTCCTTGTGATGTGCATCCCCAGGATGCTGTGGGTTTTGCCCATACTTAAAACACAGCTGCTATTTCTGGCAAATGCGTACACGTCTCCGTGTATTGGAGTTGTGGGGAAAGCCCCTGATAAGGTACACAATCAAACTGCAGCTGATTTGGTGGATGGGATTTGTTTGCTGCTGGCCAGACATTGTGGCTGGGTCCAGCAGCATTTATACTGGGACCTTCTTGCCTTTCTTTGTGTTGGAGGAGGAAGCTGGCAAAGGGCAAGCATTGTTCAGAGCTGGAGAGCAACTCTTGGCTTGGGTGGAACCTGGCTGGGGCTTTTGACTTGCTCCATCATGATGGACTGATAGGAATAGTGAATTGGGCTGTCTTGGGGGATGATTAGAAACCCAAGAACCTCTCCTTTCCTGACACAACCTGTTTGAGCTGTGGGCTAGGCATCTGCATCAGCTGAGCAATGCCTTTCTCCTACCTGGATGAAGGCACCTGCCTGCTGCCTGCAGAAATGGCCCTATCAAGGTGTCTTATGAATTGATAATACCAAGAGTTTCTGCATATTTTCATCCATTTTACATTCCATCAACAGCATTCTCACTGCCCATTAGTGACTGATCTATTCACAAATTGTCATTAGGATCAATGTGGGTTTGTTTCTTGGAGAGCTAAAAAACTGTAGCTGGCATAATTTTCTCCTTCCCTGACAGCATTTCCTGAGGGGGTTTATGTGGCTTCAGGATATGAATAATATGGGTCAGCCTGTCCCAAAATCTGTCTGAATTCCTTCTAGTAACTGTCACGTCTACAGCTGCCCCGTTGTGCCTGACTGCTGAAATGACAGAGAGAGATCTGGGACTCATGGAAGGGAATAAGAAAGGCAATTAAAGTTAAGAGCTTGGAATCAGCATAGAGATACCACAGAGATGTCCAGGAATGAATACATATAGTTTTGACCCTGAAAAGAGAATAACCTGCTTGGAAAGACTTTGCCCTATACAGCAACTTGGATATGGAGCAGCGTCTGGAGCAGGATGAAGAGTTCAATTGCTGCAGATCTTCAGTGGTCCCATTTCCACTGCGTAGCAGAAACTGTTCCATGTTACAGAATGGCCCAGGGTGAGTCCAGGAGGGCTGACCACCTAGTTGGTGTAAATCTGGGGGAATATTTATATGCCAGTGACTGATTCTCAGCCATCTGGAGAGTTGTGCCTCATTGCCATCTCACTATCTCCTCTTTGGTGGTTTTGGTTTTGTTGTTGTTGGGGTTTTTAATGTTTGGTTGTTTTTTATTTTTTTTAACCACTTGTTCTTTTATCTATCTCAAATCCTGTTTTGAGAGGGATCCACCCCAAAAACCTGTGGTTCTCAGCCTTAGCTTCCTGTGAGTATCTTTGCCCATCTTCATGGGTTCCTTGAGAGTTTGTTAGGTGAAGCGATGGGATAGAGCATGCTGCTGTAACCCTGCCTGGGAGCTCTGCAAAGCAGGGTAGTGTGAAGCTGGGAAGCTATAGGCAGGTTTAGGCAATGTCACCTCTCTAATAGGGGGAGACATGACCATGTTTTTTGTAAGAACTTCATGGTGCTCTATGCAGGCAGAAGAATCACCTTACCACTGCCTGGGATCCTCCTCTATGAAGACAGCAGCTACTTTGCAAAGCAAATGCATTAGAGTATAAAAGCATACCCTGACCAAAAGCTCTACTTCTACTGAACTGTGTCTGCATATTTGATTTTCCTTGACATTAAAGCCTGGCTGGGCTAGCAGCTTCCACAACCCAAACTGACCCTGGTCCTTTCAGTAACATCAGTGCAACAGGAGCACATTTTTAGGGTTATGCATGCACGAATATTGGGCTGCACTGACTGATGGAGAGTGAGTGGTGCTGACTGCCCGGTTCTCAGAGAGTGTTTGTAAAGTGCTCCAACTTGGCAAGAAAATCCTCTTTGCTGTTTAGTATTTTTTCCTTTAGAAGGCACAGTCCTTATCTTGTAAAAATACAGATATTTCTCTGTAAGGACAGAATTTCCGTAGCTAAACATCCTGGCTCATCTGCTCCAAGAAACACTCTCCCTTCATTATTTGGATTTATTTGCTAGATTTTTATAAGCATTAGATAGAATGTGAAACAGTGAAAATAACACTTTGTGGTATTGGTTCAACTTCATAAGATATTAATTCTGTGAAAGCATCCTTCTGACTTGCCTTTATCTGTCAGGAGTTGCATAGCAACTACCTGCCCTCTTAAGGTCTTATCTTGAACAGAATATTTTTGGTGGAGAAGATGAACTTGACTTAAAAATAGATATGTTGCCCCTATCGAGTCGTTTTTCACTCAAAAAATATGCAGTTGGAGTATGACTCAACTGTTAATATATTTGATCTGACAATGGACATTTCTTGACATCTCTAAAATGTTTTGGGTTGGGACAGCTGGACTAAGACTAAGGTCTGAACTGATTTTGCAACTTTTTGTGCCCAAAGGATATTCCCTGGCACCCCAGGGTAAAAGCTGCTCTGATGGGGATCTCATGGGAGAGGGTACCATGAAGGGTTTCCCATGAAGGGTTCTACCTAGTATGAAATGTATATATCTGTGTGGGACCACTTCTTTATGAACTCTTTATCCACTGGGCTGGGAGATAAGAGAAACTTCTCCAGCTGTTCTGGAGGAGTCTGATCCTTTGGAGTCTAATCCTTTGCTTGCTTTTGCCAAAGTTCTCCAAGTGTTTTGCTCAGGGACAAACAAAACATTGTAGCTGAGCCAGGTTAACAGTTCACATTTGTCAGTCCAGCAAGGAGAAGAAAATAAGTATTTCTGGGTCACTATGAAATTCAAGTATTTAAAAACTGGTTCTTTCCTTGGCCTTGCTTGCAGGAGCCAGACCAAAGCTCTCCTGATTTGCCCAGCCCTGTTTTAAAATACATGGACAGAGTAGGAAAGACTGAGGCCTCATAGTCTTCAGCTTCTTTGTAACCTGAGGGTACTTTGCAGCCCTGCTAAACCACTTTTTGGAGACTTGCCTCCAAAAAAGTGTAAGCCTACATTTGGTGAGGGTTGAGATCTCTCTTCTGAACAGGACATGGGACAGGGATGGCAGGAGGCAGCAGGCACAGGAGAATTAAGAGGAGGATGATGAGACTCAGTTGGCTAAATGACAGCTAATGTGGGGGGAGACAACTTCTCACAGAGGTCATGGCAAAGGCTAGCACCTGATATGGGTTATACCAGAGCAGTTTTTCTCAACTTTTAAAAGCAATTTAGCTCTTCTGCCTTTGTGTGAACTCCTGAGTTAGCACCTCAGGTCCTCTGGGATGGGAAAGAAATAGCTGCAGTGATGGGAAGGGGGTGTAAATAGTCCCCTGGAGCTGAGTTGTGGCTGTGACAGTGCAAGTGTTTTGCACATCCCTCATTAGTGTGGTCACTTGTAGCTTGCAAGCACAGAGTGATTCTCTTCCCAAATCCAAAGGAGCTGTGGTGCTACGAGCTGTGTGGTCCTACAGGGCTCCCCTCCTGCTGCCCCAGCTCTGCCAGGGGAACCACAAGGCATGTGCTCTTCCATCTCTGCTCTTCTGGATCCAGCAGGAGAAGAGAATGGGTGTTGAGAATTGCAGGGGGTAAAATGGGGTGAACACAGGAGATCTAAAGTGTTTGACCTAAGGTGACCCCATGATTACACACTTGGGAGAAGATCAGGCAAAGTCCCTAGAAAACAGCCCACCATTAGTGAAGAAGGCTTTCCTGCCTGAGCTGTATGAGTGGTGATGAGGAGGACAGGGATGTTGTCTGCCTGAGCATGGCTCTGCTTCATTTGGCCACCTGATTGTGCAAAACACAAGGGGTGGTACTCATCAGGGCTGTTCATCACATGGTGATGAAGCCTCTGCCCGAGCTCCTTTCAGGATGGCACGGTTTTTATTCTCCCAAGACAGCTCAGCCATGACTCTTATTTTTGCCCATAAGCCTCTCTTCATTTCACTTTCTGTGAACTGTATAAATACCCATTTAGAACAGGGCCTTCACATAATTTGTGCAAATATGTTTATATCTAGTTATATCTGTTTTCTCTCACGGGATTTCTCTCTGAAATCCATTTGGTAAATGAGTCTTTCATCCCCTAAGGCCCCACGATTTTCTTGTGCAACCTCTGTGTTTTGCATTATGCTTTTTTTTTTTAGGCTAAACAGATAACCTTGAGACCCAGTATGATTTTCTTTCTCTATTAGTCCATCTACAAGATCATGGGACTCTGTGAAATATGTATTCTTCGGTGGTTATGAAGAAAAATAAAAATTCCAAGTATCCCTGAGGAGGGGAAATAAAGGCAGCAGCAGGGATTTGTTAACATTTAGGCAGGATCAGCCAAGAGCCTGACACTGTCCAGATGGAAAGGCCCACTTCCTGGCTGTAAAGATATCTCACTAAAGGAAACATTAGCTGTGGCTGCATTGGCGATGAGAAATGCAACCACTGCCAAGAATTCACCCCAAACCCAGTGGGAGCTGCCTCTTTTTCTTTCTCTTCTGCTAAGGGGTCAAGTTTCCTTAGTTGGGAAACATGCCTGGCACTTCCTGGAGAGAAATGGTGGCCCCACAGGTAAAGCACTCGTGAGGACTCACAAGACCTGGGCTAGGGTTTTTTTGCTGTGGATGAGACTGGGTGACCATGGGGAAGTGGGGGAGGTCCACGTTTGCTCAGCTCCTTGCTGGAATCACTGATCCTGGTCCACTCGGTCCTGTTTCACTCCTTGGCTGGGAGATGCTGGCAGTGCCCAGGATGCTGGAGATGATAAGAGCATGGCATGCAAAGCTCCCTGCCAGATGTCTACACAGGGTGCTGGAGCTTACTCATCCTGAGCAGCTTTCTGGTATCTCAGCTTGGTGATGCCCAAAGGCACAGCAATGTAGGTGTCAGATTGTATAATCATGTCTCCCTGCAGCAGGTATTTCAGAACTTCCCTTAGGAGGAGGATGCTTAGCAAAAAGGTGAGATAGGTGTGAAAAAAGAGGTTTGTTTGGGTTTAGGTTTGTTTCAGGGGGGGGTTGCACAACAAAGATCATTGCTTGGTTAATCTACTCCGAGATTGCTTCACAGTGGGAACAGCTGAACTGGCTGTGCTGGTGTTTCAGTTGCAGCCAGGAAGCAGAGGATCTGATGAGATTGTATTTGTCTGTGCAGTTTGCTTTCCCTGAGGTATTCAGTAGCCTTTTAAGCTACAAAATTAACTGAGCAAATTGAATACAAGGTCATAGATCAAGAATTATTGGCTTCTAATTTAATGTGGAGGTGAACACCAGATGTATTGCAGTGCGTGTTTAGCTCTCCAAATTTAGACCACCTTACTCTGACATCCCCAGCACATTTATTCACTTACTCAAAATGACTGAATTCATCACATTCCTGATGCTTGGTCTCAGCTAGTGGGTGTGCCTCAGACTGTAGGTGTTTCACAGCTTTTTCTTTGTTACCATGGCAGAGATAAATACTTTAATGCACTTCGTTTGGGGTGTTTGAGATTTTCCTGGATGTCAAATTGAACTTAATGCATAGGATAAATTTACCCTAATGTGTAGGATAAATTTAGGACCTGTTCTTGTTTTTTTTTTTGTGCGTGTGAGTGGTGTGTGAAGTTGGGTGCTTTGTTCCACCTGGGAACCTCCCTTTGTTAACTAGACAAGACAGGTTTTTCTGACTGAGTACTAGAAGTTGAATCTCGAAAATATCCCCTATGTGGGATCTATTTTGGTTTGGATTTTTATAGAATTTTATGAATTTATTTTTTTTCAAATGATTCTCTAACAGATCTGGATTCAAATACTTCTTGATAAAGTTGGCTTTACAGGAAAAATGGTATAAACAGTGGCACAAATTGTGTAGCTTCTCTTGGAAAACCAAGAGCCTGTGTGAGTGTTTGAAGGGGAAGGAGGACGCATATATTTTTTATTTCTTTTAGGATGAGATTTTTGGAGTACTTTGCATGTTTCTGAATATTACAAAAGGACTAGAAAGACACAGCCTTCTGTTGCCACCATAGATCTGAAACAATTCTCAACCATCCTTCACAACAAAGTGGGGAGTGTGAATGCCCATCCAAGAGAGCTTCCAGCAGATGATCCACACAAGCTTTGATGTTTCCAGCCTCAGCTGAGGCTGGAGCTGTATCAGAAAACCATGGTTATCTTCTTCTATCAAGTCCTTTTAAAGCTTCTCCTTGATCCAAATTTCCTCCCTCTTCTGACTTGGGTCACCCAAAATCTTCTGTCACTTTCTAACAAATTGAAAGCAATCCAGGAATTCTGCTTTTCTATTTATGAATTTTTCTATTGTCCTGTCAAAGCTGGTTAGGATCTGGAATGTCATGAGTTCACTATTGTCTCCTGGCCCCCTTGCTGAGGGCATAATTTGTCATGTTGAGATCTGGAATGGGTCCATGTTGCACTTGCTGGTGCTTGGTCACTCTTTGTAGCACACAGGGTAGAGCCCGTGCAGTCCCTCAGTGGGAAGAGCAGCTTTATTGTGGGCTGGGGATTATTTTTTTTTCCCTACTTAAATATTAGGTTATCTTCATTCTATGGTTAGTTTTGTTGAGTTTTTTTCTTTCATCCATCAGGCCAGGGAGGCTGTGTAACATACTCATAAAGCTGATATCACCCAGGAAGAACCTGAGCTCCCATCAGTTTTGAGATGGCAGGGGAAAAGAGGATTTGTTTGTTGGAAAGGATACTTCTGTCCAACAGAAATAACTGCAGTGTGGGTCAGTGTGACATGACTGGCAGTCCTCCTGGGGAGGAATAAAACAAGGAATGTTACAAGTCAACACAGTGGTGTTTTATCCAAGTGCCAGGAAAAAGGAACAGGGGAAAAGCGATGGCAGAAAATATTACAGATCAAAACTGAGAGGGAGATGTGAGCTGATATGCAGACATGGGTGAGAGGATGGATAGCTGGTGTTTCACATCTGAGACAGCCTGGCAGGGAGAAGAGTGACTGTTTAGAGTGACAGGCTGAGGACAACACAGTAGTGGTGCTGTGGCTGCACATCAACAGGGCCAGGGCTTGGTTTGCCTGAGTGGGAACAGAGAGGATGGGAGGATGGGCTGCTCCCTGAGTGACAACACCCCTCTGCTGGGCTTTACATGAGAAACAGAGATGTACATGACTCATTTTGCATGGCATTAAAAACTGGAGCTGCTTTGAGAGGAGAAAATGTCCAACTTGCTAACAGAAAGCCAGACTGCGAGAGTTTTGCAGGGCCTCTGGGGACAGTCCACAGGGCAAGAGGGTGCTGGGACAGGCTGGGAGAGCTGCTGAGGTTTAGTTCCTTAGCTGCTCCCCCTCCACCTCATGTAGTCCATGCCATGTATGCTCATCTCCCCTTCTTCTGGCCCTTCAGCCCACAAAAGGCATGACACTGGGTCTGCTTATGAGTAAGGAAGGACTTGAGAGTTTGTCAAGCACGTGTCTCTGTGGCATTAAGTGAAGCTTCAGTGAGACAGCCTGAAAGCCTTTTGCCTGCTACTTAAACAGAGAACCCTTGGCACTTCATGCTTGCTTTCAAACATCTGCTCAGCAAAACCAGGAGGTGGTTCCTTGACAGGAGGTCAAATGCCAGTGTTTCTGGAACTTTTGAGCTGAGCAGCCTTTGTTGGGGTTTGGAATAGAGGATGTGGACAGCCCTGCTGGCTCCCTCTGGTTGCCGATCCATTTTCCAAACGTATCCCACTCAAACCAAGGGAGTTCCCCCAACTTCCTTGTCTTCCCTGACAGAGCTGCACTCGTGGCTTTCAGGGCTGGGTCTGAGCTTGTGCCAGTTGGCACTTTTCAGCTCCAAACTGTTATGATTTTCTCCAGATGTTGTGTGTGAGCTGCCATGCCCTGAGTTAGCCAGTTGCTCAGCTCAAGGTCTTGCTCCTGGTGTTTCATCTGCAGTCATTCACAAAGTCACCAGTGGAGTATGAGTGAAGGAGGCATTGGGCTTTTGTGTGCTCCAGAAAATTTGTTCCTGCCCACTTCAGGTTTTAATCACTTCCAAAGAGTGCGTCAAGAGCAGAATTAAAAAGAAGCTGTTGCCTCAAAGAGTTTGCAGCTGAAATGGGAAGGATTCAGTTGAAAGCATGGAGGCTGGAAAGACTAATGGCAAAGTGTTAATGATTTCAAGTCCAGATTGCAGTGCCCTGTTTTTGTATAGTCCTGGTTTCTCTGCTTACCCTCGTGTTTTCCTAATGCCTTCTCAAGTGGAAAAGGATGCTTGTGAGGTATGTTTGGAGAAAAGAGCTGGGAGAAGTTGAAGAAGCAATATGCAGTTCTGGGAAAGGGATTGAGAACCGTGTCTTGAGATTCAAGGAGCTGGTGGATGAGAGTAGGGAAAGAAGCAGAAAATATTTTGAGGAAAGGAATTTGCTGCCTCTGGCAGCTCCCTATCTTGACTCTGCTTCTTCAGCATCCAACCTCTGTGAGCTCTCTAATCTCCTCTGTTCATCTGTCACCTCCTCGTCACCATCACCCTTGAGAAAACCGCTGGGCCCCTCTCAACATGAAGCCTTTCTTTTAAGAGCATTTAAGAACCTATTAAGGTTAGAAGATCTCATTGCAGCAGAGAAATAGTCCATTGGTAAATGCTTGGCTTGAAGTGAACTGTGCTCAACTGGGCTTAAGATAACGAGGGAGATGGGTGATATACCATGTATGCAGAAAATTAGGGTGATCTGTCAGCAGGGAGGAAGACCTGGGTGAACATTTGTTAGTCATGGAGTCAAAACCAGCCTTGCCATGATGCCTGGATCAGTAAGAGCCTCTAGAAGCAGTGCACATGCATGAATGCTCTTGGATGTTGTTTAGGCTCTTCCAGGCTTCCCATGTTGACGAGAAAAATTGAGGCATCAAGTACATAAAACTTTTTAGGAAGCAGAATCAACCCTTTATCTCTTACTAGCACCATCCTTTCCAAAGCTAACCACATGCTGGTGGATGTATTGGTCCTTTTGCTGGACATGGAGAGATTTGCCCTTCCTCACTGTGTCCTGCAGCTTGTGTTTTGCATGGCTTGGGCTGTGCCTCCCCCTGTGGAAGCTGCTGGGTGGTCCAGGTTCCACAGGGGCTGGTGCAGTTCCTGCAGAAGAGCTCCCTCAGGGTGGGTGATGTGTTGAGCTCTCTCTCATGTTTATGTGCCAATAAGCTCAGTGTAAGCAGCGGATGAAGACACACAATCTATTTATGGTTTCAAACAAGATCTTCCCATGCCTGAAAGGCAATCTGCCTGACTTAGCATTCCCAAGATGCTGCCAAGCACAGCAAAGCACAGAGGAAGTGCCTCCTGCCTGCACAAACAGAAGAACAGCAGAAAAGAAAGCCAGGCTAATGCTTTATGAGGCATTTCAGTGCTGAGGCTTTGGTTGTGTTTGGCCCAGAAGCAACGCTACAGTCCCAGAAATCAGTTGTTTTCCTCTAGTTGAGTGCATGAGTTGGGATTGAACCCTACAGCGTGCTGCATGCTTCATGTTGAAGGTGACTGGGGAAAGGGTAGAGGCACTGACACTTGTGCCCTTCTTTGCAGCATATAAAGGAAGTCTGAAAACGTGTGTGTGTTTCAAAGCTTTTTGCTCCTGTGTGTTTTCCTGAGAAGGGAAGACAAGCTGGGATGGTTGTAGTCCTGATTCTCTGCACTCTGATGAGGAAACTGTCTGAAACAAACAAGAATATATTTACTGAGAAGGGCAAAGGTACAGATTGAACATGAAATCTTCTTTGCCTGAATATCTGTCTTGAAGTTAAGTGAGGAAAGCATCTCCTGCTCTCTCCTATCTGAGTGTGTGTGTGTGTTCAGGGTGCTTTCTCCTCCTCATTTCTGGGTCTCATTGCATCCCCCTTGATTCTTTCTCCAAGAAATTTTCTGGCAACGGCGAGGAGATGAGACATGACAGCCAATGAGGAGGTCCCTGACCTCTCCTTTATGCTGGTGTATGGCATAGGTAACATGGTGACAGTGGTGGGACCAGGCCTGCAACATCTTTCCCCTTTGCAGCTCGGTTTCATGGCTCTGAGCTCACAGCCACACTGAAGATTTGCAGACACACAAGTCTCCAAGGGGAAAATACAGTGGGTGGATTTTTGAAAAGGGCTAGGATTAATCTGACAATCTCTGCAGCTACAGATAGAGAGATGTCTGATAAAGCTGCTTGTTGTGGGCTGTAGGAAGAAGAGGAGGGATTTTTTCACTCCCAAATGTACCATAAAAGATGCTCTAAGGACTCTTGTGTCCTGATGGCTTTGTTGAAGGGCTCTCCCCCTCCAGTGAGAAGCGTGTGCTCATTAGTACACATAAGTATGTGCTGGGCTATACAAGTACAGACAGAAATTCAGTGAAGATTATTCCTTGCATACTAGGAAGGGATTTCCTGCTCACCTCTCTCTGATTCTTGATAGATCAGACTGGTTTCTACAGTCCTGTTCATGCTTCATCTTATCTGCACTCAAACAGTGCATGCCCTGCTTTGGCAGCCTGTCTGTTAGCTAGCTGGTCTCTTGCAAGGCTTCCTCTCCTCCCATCTAATCAGTGATTTTATGGTTTTCTTCTGCTCATCTTAACCATCTCTGTCCCCTGTTTTAATTTTTCTCCTTGTTGAGACTTTGCAGCTCAAGGGCTAAGTTTTGACAAGTGGTCTTTCATTTCTGTAGGTACAAGCTGTAGAGGATGTGGGTTTTACACCTGTGGTCTGTGCCAGCAGTTCAGGGATCCTGAGGCTGTGTGTGTGTGTGTGGCCTGCAGTGAGTTACAGTTGAAAGGGAAGACAGGATATTTTAAATAGCTTGATCTGAAATTAATACCAATCTGTCTCTTTGTGGCAGCAGGCTAAAATAGTAACATTTCCAAGCAGGTGAGGAAAACTGCCTGATGTGCAATTTGAGCTTGATCATGACTGACATGGATTTTGGGGTTGTTCCAAGAAGAAGACACATATAAGCAGATCTCCTGGCAGCATAGGAGCAGAATAGCTTAATGCCTGGGTAAAAGATTGTAAGAGGTGAGATCTCAAGAATAATAAAGCACTGCACTCTGTAGCAAGGAGGAGCACCTGTGGAATATGTGTCAGGCTCCAAAAATCAGCCCCCAACATGTAACCAAGCCCAGGGCTGAAAATGCTCTGAGCAGTTGACCCAATAAGTGGAGCATGCCCCAAAACAAGCTGTGCAAACCACAGCTTTCTGGTGCTGCCCAGTGTCCCCCAAGCAGAAGGGACATCTTGGCCATGCAGTGTGTTCAGAAGATGTTCAGCATCCCTGGGAAAAGGGGGAATGAGGTCCAGGAGGCATGGCCAGTTTTGCAAGCCTGTTGTGGAGCCTGTGGTCTTCTCTGCTCTTACTCAAATATTATTCAAAATCTCAGATGGTGAATTAAGAGGCACCTGATTCAAGTGGTTGATTGTCTACTTCTGAAAGGCTTTGTTTCTGCACTGGCAGTTTTACAGTCAGGCAGCATGAGAATGTGAAGAGGAAATTACTGTCAAACAGCCATTTCGAAGTTGCTGTCAGTGAGTGGCAGGAGATGAGCCAAAGAGATCCTGTTCTTGTCAGCCTCATTCAAGTACTGCTCTCTCCTCATTCAAGGAGAGCCCTTGTCTTTTTTAGCTGTGTGTAGGTTGAACCAAATAGTAAGTCATGTAAAAGATTGATTTGCTTTACTGCAGATGATTTAAACGCAGCAAAGTGGCAGGAAAAGTAGCGTGCAGTCCTTGATTTTATGAATAATGAATTGGGAAGTAGAGCTAGCTTGTGATTTGTAGCCCTTGATTTTCAGCTGAAGTTTCAGGTCTCCCTCAGACACTGGCCTGGCTTGTGATGCACAGGGAGAGGAGCTGAACACAGCCTGTGCACGGGCAGTGTTAACACTGCACACATCATGCTGGTTGATTGATCACCTCTCCCCACTCTACCTTTTGCTTCAGGTTTGCACATGCCCTGATGCAGGTGCACGAGTACAGGAGCTGTGGATGTGAGCAGCTTTGCAATTGGGACCACAGCCAGGTGTAACCACCATGGCAGGAGATTTTAATGAAATGCGAGTAAACAAGGTTTCAGGCCTTAATCTACTCTGTCACTAAGTTTTTGGTGTCGTTTTCCTGGGACCAATGAGCTCACTTCCCTCCCTTTCCTAAAGTTGCTTTTACACCTCTCAATTTCTTGCTGTCAGTCCAGTACTAGAAGCAAAATAATAGCCAATCCAAAGCCTCAGGAGGGCAAACAGCTGGGCTGCTGCCTCCCATCCCAGCAGCAGGGACAGGACCACAACCACGGATGAGATCTCGGGATTGAAGAGTGCTGGCACAGATTCAGATGCCCTAATTTCCACCTTTGTCTGATGTTTGCTATTGGCAGATGCTGCTGAAAGCTGTGGGTCTTCCCACAGACCACACTAGGCTGGGAAATGAGGCAGAATTTAGGTCAGCTGAAGCTGGGCCAAATGTCTAACTAACCTTGTCTAACTACTCATTTGATATGGCTCATCCCTTTGAGGATGCTTTTTCCTGCCTGAGAACATGGCATCTGCTTCCTGGGAGGGGTAAGAGAACAGGCACTTCATGGTCAGCAGATTTTCCCCATCTGGAGAAGAAGACTCTCTCTGTCCTGGCCTAGGGGACACAGAGGCACAATCTGAGAGCTGCAAGCCAAGAGGAGCACGTGAGCACAAAGAAAAGTAGATGAGGTGCTTATTCCCAAGTGACAGGCTTGGAATGGCTTCTGTCAGCAACTTCTCAATAGTAAAAAATGAGGCTTTCAATTCTTAGGCTTCAGCCAGGCAACAGTGATGCTGCCACAGCCCCCTGCTCCTTCAGAGAAGGTTCTTGAACCCAGGTTCTCACTTCTGGACTGCAAACAGTTAAATTGTGAACTTCCGAGGAGGAAAACTACATGCCTGAGGTCTGCAAACCTCATTGGAAAACATTTGGTTTAATTTTAGCATAGTGTGCTGCAGGCAGGTCCTGAGGTTATGGTCCAGGATTTCCAGGGATTAAGTTAAGTAGGGCACAAATTACCTGGGTCATGGAAGGTCACCTACTGCTATCCACTTGTTTCACTGTTCTCTGCTCTGCGCTCCCATCAGAGCTGGTGCCCCCAGGCTGTAGGAGTGTGGGATACTCTGCATCAGCCCCACTACCCAAGACTGAAACCCATTTCCCCAAACCAGTTTGGAAAAGTGAAAAATAATGGTGTTTTTCATTGAGCCTCACTGGGAATGGTGGAGGAAGAGTTTGGGAAGGGTGTTTGCTGTGATGCTGGCTCTTGGTTGAAGCTTGCTGCATCCAACCATGTCTGCTAAGAAGGCCAAGCTGGTTCAAGGAGAGTTTGCTGGCTGGCACACAAAAGAAAGTCCACGTGTACTCATGATCAGTGGATGCTGACACCACCAAAGGGTTCCCAAAGCTCTCCTGATGAATGCAGCTTCTTGCTGCTGCAACATTTATTGCCACTGGGCAGAGAGAAGGTGCCCCCCACCCTTCAGGTGGCTGCTCACATGGAAGGGGCTTTGTGTCCAACTCTGGTTCTGAGCAGCTACCTCCCAAGTTTTAGACCTTTCCCCTCACAGAAGTTTGTGTTCCCCAGCTCTCACCCAGTCCTCAGCCCCTTTAGGAAGACACCCCGGTGTGCTGGCCTTCAAGGAGCTTCCCAAAAACTTAAACAAATGAGGATATCACTAGTGCAGAGCAGCAAAGGAGGGGATGCTGGACAGGCCAGTTGGAGACTGTGAAGGCAAATGAAGTGGATGGGAGGGAAGGGGAGCCTGGAAAGTGGCTACATTTGTCTAGACAGTGTCTGTGATAATTTTTTCCCCTCTCAAATCCTCATTCATATTGGATATTACAAATGTAACTCTGGGTTGTCAGATCCCAAGCTGACCTTGCAGGGTGCTCATGGGGAGGAAGCCTGTAGTAAGGCAGCACTGAGGGATTTCTCCCTCCTTCCTTCCATGCCTTTGGTGAGGCTGGGCATGGATTTGGGCTGGATTTTGCTTGGGAAGGAGGTTAATGGACTATCAAACTCAGACCCATGATACACAGTCGAGTCAAGTTCAGCTGTGGTTCTCCTTGGTTTCTGTCCATTCTTTGGGGGCTTTCTGTGCTTTTTCAACTCTGGGCTGGACCCAGAGCCACATCCAGGCAGAGCTGCACTCCCCAAAGAGCTGGTACATGTCAAAGACAGCAGCCCAGCAGGAAGGGGGGCTGTTTGTTTGCAAGACAAAAATAATTATGTGCCTTTCATGGGATGTAGAACATTTTTCACTTCAGCTACCTGGCAGAGCTGACACTGGGCTGTGTTGGTTTGACAGCTGTCAGCCATAGTGGTTTGATGTGCCAATTAGCAAGCTTAATCAAGGGATTTAAGATTTGATTGTGAGGACTGCGTTGGCAAAAGCAATCCTGCTAAGTTGCCCAAAACTCAGCCTCCTGTTGTGCATGCCAGATTGGAAGGTACTGGGGCAGCAGCACCAGCAGCCTGAAGTACTTGGGTGTAAGGTTCTGCTTGGCCCCTTTTCAGCCGCTCAAGAAGCTTGTCTTAGTCTCTCATTTTTTCTCTGTATTGTTTTCTCTTGTTTCTGTCACTTTTTTTTTTTTTTTTTTTTCAGAACTAATTCAGTACTTTTCATAAGAGGGGGAAAAAAATTTCTCATTTCTGAGTTGTGATGTTTCTTGAGCCATCAGTTAGCAAAACCTCTCCAGAACTGTCCAAAGTTTTGTTGTACTCTTGTCTGGGAGGGGTTTTAGCTCCAGAAGAGAACATTCCTCATAATTGAATCACTTGAATAAGAAAAATTCTCTCTCTCTTTCACTCTTCCCTGAGGAAGAGTCAAGTGAGACTGAAACTGAGGGCAAGCCAGGCGTGCTGTGCTTCATCAGCTTTGCATGGGATCCCCATGGAAATGCAGCCTGGGAGAGCAGAGATCCCCAGAGATGCAAGCTGCTTCTTACTTTTTTTGGCCTCTGTTTTCTGGGGCAGGAAAGGAGAATGGGGAGCTTATGCTGAATTTGGGTTTCTGTGAGAGAGTGGCTGCATTTTCAGTCAGATGCAGCCCACAGGATCTCCTTCTTTTGTTGTCCTGGTTTGAGCAAGAGGTAGATTTTAATTTTAGAAAATAGCTTTTATTCTGTCAGGCTCATGAGAAAGCTCCTTAGACTAACTGTGTGTAAATTAATTGAGGACTGAATAAAGAACAATAAAAATTAATTTCCTTGGTTAACATACTTCCTGAGCCCTAGAGTAAACAAACTAAGTGCTACTCAATACAATACTTTCAGGTCCTTTTCACAGCTCAGCCTAGCACTTATGGTGTTCTTTTTTTTTCCCAGAAAAATGTACATCTTATAGGAATAATCATGCTGCAAACTTGCCCTGATTAATTTTTGTACTCCTGAGTCACCAGCCCTGCTGTGACCTTGCAAAGATCTTGCAAACCCTCCAAAATGATGCCTTTGAGGTTGGAAGTCAGTCTCAGTCCCTTGTTTCCAGCCCCATCAGGTGTTTGGTAATACTCTCCTGTGTTTCCCCAGACAGCTTTGGCCATGAAAAGCCTAAAGTTTATTTCTTTTTTCTCCCCACCTTTGTAACTCAGATCTCTCCCAGAGACCATGGCAGGGAAACTCAGCCTCTGCAAAACTCCAGTTGCAGGAGGTGGATGTTGGGGCAGTTACTTCAGGACCTAAACGCACTGATTGCCAAAATAAACTGTTGCTTTTCATCAGATTATGTGGGTAGCATTCTAGGACACTGCTGAGCCAGGGGATTTCTGCATACCTGGAATTCCTAGGCAGATCAGTGACACACATCTGACTCAGCTGAAAGTGAGAGGTATCTTATTGACCTTAGTCTGGACTAATTTCTATTAAGCATCAGATGCTAGAATGTGCCTTTAAAGCTCAAATTGTTCTTCAAGCTTGAAAATTTAAATACTTTTCAAATGGCTTTCATAATTTAAATTCCTGAGTACTTAGAACTATGGCAAAAAAAAAAAAAAAAAAAAAAAAAAAAAAAAAAAAAAAAAAATAACATCACTACAGTCCTGTGCATCTGCAGCCTCCCCTAAAAGTTCCACCTGTCTTGGGCTAACAGGGAAAAACATGAAGATTTATTTTCCTGCACAGCCCTGGTGTCCTGGGGAAATCAAATAAAGGGTAAATACTAGGAGGCCAGGTCTTTCTTGAGTGGTTTCTTTGTCCAGTGCTTGCCAAACACTGATGGGGTCTGGTCTGTGTCCTGCTGCTCTGGGATTTGGGACAAGGAGCCAAAGACATGGTGAGGGATGACACCCAAAGCAAGAGGTTTCAAGGCAAACCTTGCCTTCCAGAGCAGAAGCATCCTTAAATTCTCTGGGTCCTACTGAAGTTTTCCTTATCATGGGGTTTTACATAACTCGGTATCAGGTAGATACTGAAATAGTCAGAAAAACAGATATTATCATCCCAGCAGGAAAGCTGGGGGAGGGATGCCAAATCCAGAGGTGGCAGGTGCTGGGGAATTTAAATGGTGACAACAACAGCTCTCCTGGCTGTCACTCAGCTGGGGCATCACAGGGCTTTCTGTTTTTTATTGCCACAGTCTGAAAATAGCTCCTGAATTGAATAACACACTCCCAAGACAAAGTGACACAAAGGGCTGAGCACTACGAGCTGGTGTCGAGAGCCATGTGGAAGGCAGTGCAGGAGCAGCCCAAGTGGCTTCTTCTGACTCCATTCCCTGAGTTTAATATTAGCTCACCTGAGGGTATGACAGCCCTCCTGGCAGGCAGCCACAAGGCTTTTCTATTTCTCTCAGCTCATACAGTTCCCTTATGGCAGTGACAGCCCAATTATCCAAGCTTTTCCCATCTTTGCTGCTCTTGTTGACTTGGCTTCTGCTGAAGTGTTCTTGGGGAAAGTTCCGTGTGTTTCAGCAGATGGGTGAAGGCTGGAGAGCAAATTGTTTTAATCAACCTCCCAGTTTTTTGGGGACACCAAGTGCTTACTGAAGTGGTAGAACAGCATCCATAATTTCACAAGGCAGCAGGCTTGTCTCTAAGAAGCTTCTGTGGTTTTTTGGATGCCGTGGATACGGGCAATTAACTCCAAACGTGGACCTTCCCTTAGGGCATTTGTACACACTGCCTTTTCTAGAATATGTGGGGGATTGACAGATTTTGTAAGGCTGTGAGCAAAAAAGGACTGACTTCTTGAATCATTCTGGGCATTGTGTTCCTCTGGGTGACATGCCAGGGACAAGCATGTTTCTCATTGGTGTTTGGGACCATGACTTGTGGTTCCATCTGATGAGCTAGAAGGGTGGCCACTTGAATGTAATGTAGATGCTGTGACAAATGTTGCATTCAGTAGGGAAAATAAAGATGAAAAACTTGCTTTCTACCCCAGGTGGCTCATGTGGCTGTTTCCAGCACTAGTTTCCTGCTTTTCTGCTCAGGGCTCCCCTGTGGCCCTTGTTTGGTATGAGTTTTGGAGCTAGAAGAAATGAGTTCTGTTGTTATCAAAGGCAAATAGAGTTTGCTTTCCATGGATGTGATGGTGCTTTGAAACATGGTTTGGTTTGTGTATTCTTAGATATTGCTAGTGGGACGTATCCTGCTAGATATGTAAGGTGCTGTATAGTAGGTGATTTTTCTCTTTTTTCACTTCATGGACAGGTGGGAATCCATTGATCACAAAGAAGGCACTGGCCAGCAATAGGAGGAGGCAGGCAGCTGGGAGGATGGGAGACATGATGCACTCTTGTCACTTTAGCTGCTGTTTCCATAAAGATGTTACTGCACTAAGAGGCAGCCTGGGAACCCTCCTGTCTGCTCCCAGCCTGAAGGGCAGTCCAGGCTCACTTTCTTTTGGAAGTGGCAGTGTAATAAAATATTTTTGTGAGGAATTGAAGCTATGTCAAGGCCCACAGAGAAGGAAAGATGCCATCCCCTTTTTTTGGCTTGACTGCAGGCAGATGCCATCCAGACAACACAGCACACCTCCAAGAAGGACAGTGCTGCAGACATCAGCCAGTCCCTTGGACCCTGTGCTTTTAGATTCCTGAAGTAGCTCCTGGGACAAGCAGATGTCTCAGAGTGATCAAGATGTTTTGGGGGCATGTGCAGACACCTACTGCTCCTGGTAGTGTTAGCAGAGTCTCAGCACCATGGTGGGAATTATCACGTGGGTTAATTCTTGTGGTTCCTGACAGGAATGAAATAATTTCTTGAGCCTACTTGCCTTTTCTCCCATCCCTTCTTATTGCCACCCAGCTTGTGGGAATGTTCTTCAGGTTGAGAAACTAAGACTTGAGGACTCTTACTGGTCCTATCCCAGCAGGACTACTCCTACTCCATTCCCATAGTTAGTCACTTGAGCCACTTGCCTTGCTTCCTCTGGGTGTGTGTGTATGTCTAGAAGACAGTGTAAATCCCATGAAAAGCTGCTTGCAGTCCAGTGTCAGTATGAACTGTTAAGCACCAATGGATTTTTATTTTTATTTTGCATGGGAGAAACTGTATGCACGGGAAATTGTTAATTATCTCTGCACACATTTTTATTGCTGATGATTTGGGTCGTTCTGAATGGCAAGAGGAACTCTCTGTGGATGTGTGGGTGGATGACAGATACTTAGGAGACTTTATAATTTGTATTCCTGCTTTTGCTTGGCCAAGACTCTCATGGATCTGTTCTGTTTGTCGCTGGCTCCTGTAACAGTTAAGCAAGGCTGTTTTGCACCATGGTGAGTTTTGCAGAAAAAGAAAGAAAATTTCTAAACTTGATTCAGGATTTGATCACCTGACGACAGCCACAGGGACTGGCACCCTGGAAGAAGCTTGCTCATTCATAGATCCAAAAATCTGTAACTGATTTGCCTCCTGTATACCTCCAGTATCAAATATACGAGCTGCAGGTTGTGCTTGATCCTGTTGTTCCTTTCCAATGCTTCACACTGAGGCCCTTCTGCTCATGGGCTTTTTTTTCCCCATGGCCCCAGTGCTGGGATAGATGCTCTTGCACCTTTTCTTTCACTATGCACCCTCCTGTGCCTAGGAGGTAACTTCACACCCTCTTTCCACAAATATTTGCAGCCAGTGTGGCAGAGAAGCCCCTCCTTTGAAGACAGCCCATCTATCACAGCTGTCACTCAGGGCTGCCATGGCACACTGCAGCAAAAAGGATCTGTGGTTCCTCTCTTCTGTCCTGTGTGTTTATAGAATGAACCAATGAGAACACCCTGAAAATGTCCTTTGTGGGCTGAATGTCTGACACCACAGTCACCAGGTCTTTGAGCCCCCACTGAAAGGACATCAACAAAGGATTCTGACAGGGGGGGAAAAAGGTTTTTCTGA
Source organism: Florisuga fusca (assembly GCA_038090715.1). Classification (NCBI taxonomy): domain Eukaryota; kingdom Metazoa; phylum Chordata; class Aves; order Apodiformes; family Trochilidae; genus Florisuga; species Florisuga fusca. The sequence continues at coordinate 3,563,067 of JAAWXA010000026.1, read as the reverse complement.
CTGACACCTTTCTCTTTCAACTTTATTTGTAGGCATGGTTGGTTTGTGTTTATGCACTTAAACAGTTGTCAGGGTGTGTTTCTGCATCACCCTGAGGAAAGGAAAAAAATGGTGGAGATGCAGCCCTCCACCCCAGCTCCATGTTGCGTTGCTACTGTTAGAACATGACTAATGCTAAAAATAATTCTGGCGTTGCTATAGAAACTTGCACTGTTGCTACGTGTGAACCTGGAGAGAATTGTACCCTCCTCAATACCTTGTTTTTCTCTCCATACTCACCCCCAAGCAGCACAAGCACTGGCACACCAGACCTTGCCTGCCCCTTTGTGCAGCTCTGCTGGGTTGACCGTGGCATTTTTTGTTGTGCTGAGAAATGGGAAGGGAGGTCACTGTTTTACCTACCCTCTATCTACCTTTCCACTTCTATCTTCCAGTGCTTCCACCCCCCTTTGGTGTAGTTTCTGAGTCCATGGATATTTTGTTTACTGGCCTCCTTCTGTGCTCCTCTCTTGGGTCTGAGGCTCTGGGAACTGTGCACAGGGAGCAGGAGGAATGCCTCCCATTCTTAAGCTTCCAGCACCTTGCTTGATTCTCTTCAATGCACTGCCTGGTTTTCCTTGCTTTCCATCCATAATGGAGGAAGAGAACCTGTAGTAAACTTCCTTTGGGCCTAGAGAGGAAAAGAGATTTTGTATTTGTTAACTTTTCAGTGGTGCCCCAATCTGTCGTTCCCACCTTCCTGTCCCCCTCAGCTTTAGTAGCTAATTTGCAGCAAGCTGAAGTCTTCTAAATATTCTAGAAGAAACCAACCAAGGGATCAGTCTAAATTTTCCAAGCTGGACTGACAAATACTGGAAACTTCCATTCAGTTTGAAAAAGAAGCTGGGATTAACCTGGATACTGAAAGATCACAGCCCCCAAAGTCCAGTCTGGCTCCTCTACAAATTACCCTCCAAGGCAGGGCAAAGTTTTCCCTTCAGTCCTGCCAGGGCTTTTCCTAGCTGCATTGATCATCATGGCTTGGAATTAAGGAAAAAGCAACAACCTCTTGCCTCTGCTCCAGATTTACAGCTGGTCCCCAAAGTGGGGTGAAGTAGAGTGTGGACTATGGTCAAACTCTATGGTATCACAGCAGTGACCTGGGAATGTTGCAGATGAAAGTGAGAGAGAGGAAATTTTCATTTCCTGGAGAAAAATCCCCCTTCTTTTAAATCCCTCTTAAGCCTGTTGCTTCGAAAACCTTTCTTAGCCTGGGAATTTTTAATGGTTTTTAGGTTTTCTTACCTCAGACCTGAGAGTTTGCATCGCTCTATCACTGATGTAAGTCAGTACCTGGAGGTGGTTCACAGCAGCAGAGGGTTGCTGGGGTTGGCAGGGACCTTTTGAGGCTGTCAGGTCCTGCTGGGGTTGGCAGGGACCTTTTGAGGCTGTCAAGTCCTGCTGGGGGTGGCAGGGACCTTTTGAGGCTGTCAAGTCCTGCCTCTGCTGAAAGCCAGGTCAGTGAGAGCTGTGACTGTGTGATAAAAGCTGCCCCAGGGAAGAGAGGAACAAGAGTGATGAGCAATGGGATCCATGCTGCCAAATGTCTTTTCAGACACAAGCACATATAATCAGACCTTCAGGTGTCTACAGACAGTAGTTGGGACTGGATATACTCTGGATATACTTTTACCCACAAGCTTTCTTACACCACTGGAGGGCTTAAAATATTCTGTTTAACAGTGCTCCACTGGAATAGACAAAGAGTGGAATGGGTGCACCTTTTGAGTTTGTAAATATTTATCTGAGTCTTTCCATTCTCTGAAACACTGTTTTGGTCTTCATGGTGTGTGAGCTGCTGTGCTGAGATGGGGGCTGGCAACTGATGGGGGAGGGCTTCCTCCTCCCCCTTTGTCTGAAGTGAAGACCCTGTTCTGAAAGCACTTATGGTTTGTTTACATCCATACCATGTTGCTCTATAAACAAAGCTTTTGGGGCCTGTCCACATGGCATCATGCTAGGAAAACCATTCTGACTGTCACTCTTCCAGTGCAGGAAGGACAAAAAGCTCCTGCTCTCTGACAGACTTGGAAGGGCTTGCTTCTCTTCTCCTGTTTTTCTCTGCAGCTATTTTCCTGCTCCTCTACCAATACCCAGACTTGCAAGGGTGCCAGAGAAGGGTTGAGAATAGAAAGAGATGAGGCAAGCTTCTGGGAACTTCCCCTTCCACTGAGACACAGGAACATGTGTTATTCTCTGCCCCTTTGGCAAATATGGGCAACATGACTCTCCCCACCTACACACACTTGCCAGCCAGCTGGTTGTCATTCTGTCATTCAGCATCAAGCTGGTCGAACCTGCCCCACAGCCACTCCACATAATCTTTCTCCTTGCTTGGTGCCACCTTCTTGCTCATATTTTGACAGGGAAGAGGGTTGTTTCCCCCACTGGGAAAGATCTCCCAAGCCTGATGTTGCAGGGCAAAAGGCTGCACGGTGGGGAACAGGTTGTGTCCCATCCCAGCTCTGCACTAGATGGGCTGTATACATCACTCTTTTGTTTAAAACTTGGCAACTTGGCATTGCTTGCAATCAGAGGAGCTTTGCTGTTGAACCATCAGATAGTTTGGTTAAATATCAGACTGTATTTCAGCTTGTCCAAACATTGTTTGCTGGATGGAGTCTCATTTAGGATGTGGCTTGATGAACCGGAGTCCAAAGATCCAACGTGTTCTGTGGTTTTTAATGTGACTATTGGGCTTGCTCTTCCTTCTTTCCAAGTCAATGAAAGTAGGTCCAGCCCTTTTGCCATGCCTAGGGCAAGCAGATTTAGATATAACAGGAACCAGCCCACGCCCATGAAGCATCCTTGACCTTCAGAAAACTCTGAATAAAAACACAAGCAAACAAAAAACCCCACAAAAGACCCAAACCCCTAGATTGGCTTTGCCTTAAGATATTTTCATAGCCATCTGCAATTTCTGATGTAACGCTCCTGACAGACATAGTCCTGTGGGAATTCCAGTTTGGCTGGAAGTAGAAGCGAAATCACAAGGGATTTGTTCACATGATTTATGGCCAGTGGTGTGGATGCCAGAGATTTCATCGCAGTAGGACCCAGCACTTACGTGCCTAGAATTTTAAGCATGCATAGTAATTAATACACAAACCAAAGCAAGGGAGGGAGTGAACAGCCAAGGATGAATCTGAACTCCTTTACTTGTCTGAGGCTACAATACATAGATTCTGACTTAATTTTTAGGTACATAACCGGAATATTTTCATCTGGGTGGGAGTACAAGGAACTGGAGCTGTAACCTGAACTCTCCCCATTTTTCCTGCTGGTTGCTGGAAGAAACCCAAAAGGTACAGATCTGGATTTCCTTCAAGGGAGTTTGGACCATTGGGCAGTCTGAGCATCCTAAATGTAAATGGAAAACTCCATGAGAACCAGTGCTCTCATGATACCCCAGTGTTTGGTGCCAGAGAATCATGCAAGTATAAATAAGGCTTTCCAGGAAGCTTGATTCAAGTTCTGTTGCAAAAGTGGCCTTAGACCAGCATTTCTATCAGGACAGTTTTCTACTGTATTTCTGGCAAAACTTTCCCAGCTTCAGTATTCACCAGATACCAGTTTCACCCACCAGTAATCCCGGACTCCTGGCCTGCATCACAAAGCAGATAATTAGTTTGGGAGGGAGGACATTGCTCCTGTGTCACTGCAGCACAGTTTCAAGGAGAGGAAGGAGTGTTTTGATCCGAAGGAGAGGGGAGGCCTTTCATACAGAACTTCATGCATTCTCTGCATTTTGTGTGGGTAACACATCCACGTGCTCCCTTGGACCCAATTTTCCATTTGTAGTTTGGATGCACTAACACACTGCTTCTATCCTGCTTCATCAGTCGTCTTTAATTAGCTGGTAGGATCATCAAGATAAGAACATTTAGTGCGTAAGGCAGCTCCAGTACATTTAATGAATAATAACAAATACGGTTTCTCAATTTTTAAGTATTTTTTTTTATTATTATTTTTGAGCCTGCCTTATGGAAGAAGGTGCTATTTGCTACTTCAGCAATCTGCTCCCAGGAGTGGGATCCCTCATGGGCTTTGCCACCACAGCCCTCATGGCAGGATGGGAACAATTGCAAGTTGTAACATAACTGTGAAAAGTTGCACAGGAACCTGTAACAGTTTTGAGCTCTAATGCAATTTGTACCAGTTGCAAGTTGAAACAGAGGTGGTAAGGTTGGAACTTGTAACAGTTTCAAATCAAGGCTGGGTCCCTTGTGTCTCCTGGCTTTGGGTCTTTCGCTTTTTGGGGGAGCTTCAAATTTCACTGCATGAATTCTCACACAGAGAAAGGGGGTTGGGGATGCTCAGCTTCTTTTGCAGAGCACTGAGATCAATGGATGAAAGCTGTTGTGTCTTAGGAAGCAGTTGTATTAGAGTGGTAATTCCTGGTGTTTAAACAGAATCTGGTGACAGATGGGATGAAGTGCAAAGCAGCTTGTTGTGAGGTTTTACTGACTGTGACAGACCTGGGGAAAGTGGGTTGGGTAAGTGATCCAGTGAAGGGAGAAGCACAGGATGCTGTGTGAGAGCTGTCTGTCCATTACCCAAGAGGGAGAGAAGAGTATTCTGCAAGAAATTGTGCATTTTGGGGAACCACCCCCCCAAAAAACCCAAAACAAAACAAAACAAAAAACAACTTTAAAAAAACCAAACAAAAACCAAAACAACAGAGCAGAACTTGACATACCCACTATTTTGTTAGCTATTAGACTACTTGTGACAGCCCATTTAGTAGAGTGTATCCTTGATATAGAAACATCCAAGATGGAACCTGTGGTTCCCATGCTCACTTGTGAGTGCCAAGAGAAGAGGCAGTTCTTCAGCTGAGGCCCCAGATGCATCCTGCTTTTTTCAGAAATTAGGGTTTATAGCTAAAATGTTGATTTGGAACTACTCAGTTTTAGCAAGTCTGGAGCTTCTGTGACTGAGCACAGCAGGAAGTGAATTTTAATGCTCTAAGCATTAAAATCTGCAGGGATACATCCTTATATACAGCCTCTCTGTGTATGTATGAATGTGTGTGTATATATATATATATATTATATGCATGTATAGTTATGTCTTTTTAGGTCATTTGAGGTACTTTCTAGTCTATGGTAATTCCTAAAAAGTAGTTTTACAGCCTGCAGCCTACTGTTGAGGAACAGATGATCTTCTGGTGTCAGGGGCCTTCTCTTCCCTAGCCAGCTTGCTTTCATCTTCTGTATTTCATGCATGGGGAATTTTTTCCCCTCTTATGTTCTATTCTGCTGAAGACAGCTACACAGAACCAGAGTCTTGGTTGATCTTTTTGCTCATTTCCACCCACAGAAGTCTGTCTTTTTTAACATCCTAAATACCTTGGTAACAAGATCATGGGTCTTGATTTGAAATGAAAGTTTAAAAGAAGATATTTTTTTTTCTCCCTTTCCTTTTTTGAGATCTGAACACCATCACAGAGGTAAAGACATGCAGCTTCACTCAAAAGACAGAAGGTTTCAGAACCCATGTTTCCTTTGGTCTCTTTCCTAACAGGGAATTTAATCAGGTTTCTTCTTCTCCTCAGACAAAGCTCAGTAATTTAAAACACTGGAGTGGAAGAAATCTGCCTTTTGTTCTCACTCAAACCAGTGTAAAGCCTGGCATTAACTGCAAAGGATGTTAGCTCAGACATCGGGTCTGTAGCCGTGCAAATTTTACCCCGATATGAGCCCTGGACTTCTGGGGCCATCTCAGAGCAATTCCTTCCACCCAGCTGTGTCAGGGACAGCTGTCCTTGCTGCTCAGTCCCCAGTGCCACCTATCAGCCCAGACCCTCCTTCCCCACAGGCAGGTTTTGGCAGCCAGAGCAGTGGCCAACATAACCTTAGTCCTTTTCTTTGTGCCATGCTGGAGCTCATGACCATTTGCCAGTCTCCAGAGCAACGCTTGCTGGAGTTCTGGCAGGAGATTAGGATAAATATGTGCAGAAATGGGGCTTCTTTTTGATGGATGAAGATCTGTCATACTATAAAGGAAGTAAAAATATCACAGAATAGTCTGTAATCTGCTCTCTGAATTTAGCTCTACATTTTTAGACCCTCAATAGAGGATCTAAAAGGTATGTCAGCTTTGAATGGCTGTGTGATTCTGGGAAATGTGTGTGTATGTTAAATACAAATTAATTGTAGCAATTGTCCTCTGGGGTTTCATTCTCATTACCTTGCTTGTGAGAGAGAATAGGGTTATTTTCCACATATTTAGTGTATTAAGATGATATACAGTGGGTTTTCTGACCACAAAAAAGAAGTTTGAAATGTGAAGCTTACCCTATCTTCCTGTACAGGGTATGAGTCAGGGATATCAGTAGCATTACAAAAGAATTTATTGTAGTGAAGATATCAGGAATGGTCTGAGATTGTCTAGCACGAGGTCTCATTGCCAGATGTGACTAAGGCAGCAAGATGATTCCTATCTCTGTCCAGGTAACCCCATGCTTTTGGAAACTGTCAGCAAATCTGACTTATTGAGCACAATGTCCTTTTGGATAAGGGTGTGGGGAGATTTCTTGCTTTAACAGATTATTCTTTCTCTGTCACAACAGCTGTGAGCTTTCTTTGCCTTAGTGCTTCCTCACTGTGCTAGCACACTAAGGAAAGACCCAGTTTGCTTCCTTTCAGCATGGCTAGCAGATATTCAAATGAAGTGTCAGATCCTGAAGGCAGTCAGCTTCGTAAACGAGACCTTCTCTTCCAAACTCAGCCCACAGACTGCACCTGTGATTGATCTGGTCTCCATGAACCCTCCATCCACGAATTAACCTCTGACAACAGCCAGGAAAACAGTGGAAATTCACTGACTTTGGTCCCACTTTTAATTTTTTCTTCTGATAAAAAACCCTAACAAACAAAACAACCACAAAACAACAAAAGGTGATTCCAGTGACCAGAACAGCTCTCAGGTTTAATCCTCATAGAATGGGAAATAGGAGCAGGGTGTGGGCTGTAAATGATTTTAGATCTGTTCTCAGGCACTGTAAGACTTCTGCAGCTGAAACTTTTTGGAGCCTTTCTTTGCTCCATTAGCACCCTCATCTCCAACAGCCTTTATGTAGATGAAGTTTCAACACTTATGGCCACAATTCAAACCAGCTCTAGTCAAGGAAAAGAGCCATACGACTTGACAGCTATTGTCAGTTTGCCTTGGAGTCACGTGCCTTCTACCTGTCCATCCAGATTTCTAGCTAGCAGATAATGCAGCCAGATGCATAGTGTGTGTAGGCACTCTGGAGTCATGGGGACAATTTTCTCAACAAAATGTTGAGTTCTCTTTTGAGAAAAAATACTTCAGCTGAGGGGTAGCTCATGTTGGGATAAACTCCAACCAGCAAGCTGAAAGGCAACAGCTGATAAAATGCATTTCCAGTTAAAGAAACAGAATCGACAGTTATCCTGCAAAACCTGAATTAAACAAACCAAGTGGCACCCTAGAAAAGAATCTCACCTGCAGAAGGTGCTCTGGAGTCCTAGGGACAGATATGTCTCATATTCAGAGAACAGGGATGCACCTGAGAAAGCTGAAGTAAAGGTTAGAAAGGAAAAAGGAAAGTGAAAGTGTCTTCTGAAATGTATCTCACAAATGAGAATTGTATGATTTGTAAATCCACGCTGTGCTGCCATCTCCAAAGCTGCTGCTGACTGCAGTATTGCAGTTGTGCTAGGCAGCTAAAACACCTCTTCAAGAACAGACGTTTGGGTTGGTGGCAGCTGCTGTCCTCCCCCCCGAGATGGGATGAGGACACTGAAGAGTTAAGTGACAAAGGTCAATACATTGGCACCATCTTCTGAAGCATTTGGGGAAGAAACTGGGTCCCTGCAAAGGAGCTGCTGCTTGCTGTTCCCTTTTTTTTAAACTGTTACAACCCAAACACCATTTACTGTCCAGAGGGGCTGGCATGTCACCCTGCTGCCTCACCCACATCAGGTGGGGTGCTCAGGGGACAGTGAGTGATGTGAGGGACAAACCTGAGTGCAAAATCCACCAGTGGTCCCAGGCATGACTCTGGCTGCTGAGAGTCAGGAGCAGAAGATTGATGTCTCTGGCAGCAAGCAAAATACAACTGAATAAAAGAGTTATTTTTTTAAAGGCATTTACAAAAGAGAGATATTGAGGTAGAAGAGTGTTTTCATGTCTCATTTGTGAGAGACATGGCAGCAACCAGGGAGTGACAATCACTTGAAGCAGAGTAATAGAGCCTGAAGGAAACTGCACGTGGAAGATGTGGCAACTGTTAAGAAAAGGACTGTAAAAACAACAGCTTTGTTACTCGGTAGCTCCCCTCCTTTCTTCTGCGGTGACACACTCCATGTGATTACCAAACTCACAAAACCTGTCAGCTGGATTTGATATCACCTTATGCCTCCACATCAACTGAATTCCAATCACTTGCTCTCTATTCCAGAGAATATAGATGATCCAAGATGCAGGAAAAATATGACTGGGTGATTTCAAAAGCTTATAGGATCTTTAATCAGAACAGCAAGAAGAGCATCCTGACCTGATGTGCTCTTGTCTGAGCATCACAGCAGTCCAAAAAGGTGTCAGTGGGACCCGGTGGGATTTGTGCTCTCCACTGGAAGAAGAACAGAGTGTATCTTTCTAATTAAGAAGCCCTGTTTCCAGGGTGTCCTTAATGTTGATGGGGAAGCGTTGATGCTGTTCTTGGAACAGGAGATGAACAAGGCAGAGCTGTTCTGGCACGTGCCCCCTAAGAAATAGAGGAAGTCACAAAAGCTAATGTATTTCAAGTGGAAAGATTAAATCAGTGGGGGAAAAGAATAATTGTTCCTAGTTCAGAAGAGCACATTTCAGATGGTGGGGAGGAAAAACCATTTACTGAGAGGAATGTGGCTGGACATTTTTCAGCTGAAGATTCCTGAAAGTAGACATAATTGATTATGTCCACTTGGAGGTTAAACCTAAGACAATCATACTAAAAAAATAATGATCATGTAAAGGCTCTTTCTACTCACAGTATTTTTTTTTCTTATCTGATCCCCACCTGCAGCTGGGAGTTGGTTTGTTTTTATTGTGCTGAGAGATCTAGTTTGCCTGAGATCCTTCCAGTAATGCCTGCAGCAAGATTTCCTTCCAGGTTGTGGTCCTTAGTTTTCAGATACAGCTGGATCTGTGTGAAAATTCAGCTTTCTACCACAGGCATTCTCGGTGACCAAAATCTAGCATTGCTTAATATTTCTATGGAGGAAACAAAGTAAACCAGATTTCTACCAGTCAGCATTTTAGCAAGCCTTGCTGTAATGCAGGCTTTGAAGAGGGTGTGCATTGCAAACATCATTTATGCCTCACAGGGAGGACAGAATCTTCCAAATGCTAAGATGAGGTTGAAAAGGGAAGGAAAAGAAAATGTTTTTCAGATTTAATTTGGGATCAACCCAAAGGATACCCATGAGAGAGGTAGGGGGAAGGAAATGTCAAAACAAATCTTTCCAGCGGAGCTGATTCCTTTGCATTTTGTAGATAATGGTTAAGAGAACATCTTTATTTTTATGGTACATGTACTTTGTGCCCACAGATATAATTCAAATGCCATGTCCTTGCCCAAAGGAGCCTTGTATTAAACTGAGTCCCTTTATTTTATAGACATGTCTGGTGATAAACAAATTGCACTTAGTTTTTCTTTCCACTCATGCAAGCAATTATTGTACAAAACATGAAACTGGGCCAGTTGGCTGCATTGTCAGGTTCTCAGGTTCTTCCATCTCTGCAGATGCTTCCCAGAGGGATGTTCCCAGATTACAACTGGGCATCTCCTGAGAAGTATAAACATCAGACTTTAGTAGGGGAGTTTAACCCCCACCACCTCTGAAGCCTTTGTGTAAAGAGCTCCAAGTGGCCACATTAATTAAACCACAGAACTTCTTAAATGACCCAGAATCTCCACTATAAGTGGACTTTTACTCTTGTTGCAACATCCTTTAGAGAGGGAAGCAGTAAGACAGCAACAGCCTGCAGTGATCTGTGGCAAAGGAGAGGGGAGGGATGTCAGGAGGGCTGGGGAAGAGGCTGGAGAAGCAGCAGACGTCTTGACAGGCTGTCAGGGAGAGGTTCATCCAGGTGTGGGGAGGATGTGATGGAGGGTAAGAAGCTGACCCCATGAGCAGCAGGGAGGTGCTCTGTTTTCTCTGTGATGACATCATTTTGCAGCAGCAGTGAGCTCTGGTGGAAATGGGCAGGTGTCAAAGCTCATTCACGACCAAATGGCATGGCATTGCAGGAGGCAGCATGGTGGGAAACCTTTGCTCCCTTTTCCCCCTTTCAACCCTTTTGTAAAAGAATCTGTGCAGCCACTATTCCCTTGGAGTGGTATCAGACCACATCAGGTGTTTTCTGGTAAGTGGTCATATGACTTTTATTTAACATTCAAATGGTGGTCACAGGGAAAATTTAGCAAGATATGTGCACCCAGGAGTGGTATCCTCCTAAAGACTCCAATATCCTGATGTGAGGGATGTCTAGACAATAAGAAAAGAAATGAGACACCAGGTTAACAGCATTTTCAGGGTGCCAGGAACATGCAGGAGCCCCCTGATTCTCCAGAAGCTGTGATACACTCAAGTTCCTGCTTTTCTTGTAGACTGACTGTATTTTATCCAACATTGCTTGTGACATGGTACCCTCAAAGTCTGCTTCAGACAATCCTCTTTTTTTCCAGCCTCTGAAGCAGTTGTGGAAAACTTGGAGCTCTTAAGCAGATCTGAAAGCTGCAGAAGGTGGCTGCACAACTGGTGTGGGAGAGTCACTGCTCTTGTTTGTCTTTTTTTATTCTTCTCCAGCCATAAGCATTTGTGCTCATTTAAGTCTGAGAGGTTTTGTTTCCTGGTCACTATTTCTCCTAGCACTTGCTCTACCATGCATGTCATTTCTGTTGGCTTCCTGATGGATAAGTAGTATATTTTCTACATTAAAATGCTCAATAGCATACATATTGCTAGGTCAAATATGTTTCTCAATACTGGATCTATAGGAGTGGCATCCTCACAGGGCATTTGCCTTCAGTTTCTATGGGCTGCTTATTCCTGTGTCATCTTGGTTTGTTGGGAATAGCCCCTGCAGCAGTGTTTGTAGAGAGTAAGACCCCAGTCTCTGACCTCCTCTTGGAGATTTGGGGGATAAGTGATTGTGTGGAGCTGCAGATCAATGTTTGCACAAGGAGTGCAACAAATTTCAGACTCTCATGTCACGAAATCCTGTAGTTTGGTTTGGGATTGTGTCCTGATCTCAACAACTCTTTGTTAATAGTTAAGAAGGCCTTGACAGATTCTTAACTGGTTAATAAATAACTTGAGGAAGAGAAGGTTTCTTTTTCTAAATCGCAGATTACTTTGCTTTTTTTTTTTAATGATGTTCCTTGTGTGCCTTCTAGAATTTCTGGAGAGCATAAGTGAAACAGCAACAGGCTACAAGTGACACTGAAGTCACTTGTGCTCTTTTTTTTTTCTGTGTTAAACTGGGACAACTTTCTTCTAGTTGCTTGCCTCCTATGAAATATGTTATAGGATTAAATGTGTCATTGTAATTAAAGAGTGAAAAGGCCTATGGAACTCAGTCACAGAGTTTGTCCTCTTGCAAAATCAGATCCCAAATTCCAGTTGACTTCATCTCAGATATGAAATACCTCCAGACAGAAGAGATAAGCTTCTGGGATTCTACAATTGGTTTTGTTTCTCTATATGTTGAAACAGGCCTAGTAAAGTGTTCAGTCTATCACCTCCCTGGATTGTTTGGTGAATGTTTCCCTCATCTTAGATCACAGACAGACAAACATCAACTCATGAGGTGTCATGTACCAGCTACTGAATATAGAGCTGGAAGAAGCAGAAAACACAAGCTCTGCTTCTTTAATTAGTCCATGCATCTGTTTTTTTAGCTGGTCAGAAGTCCAAGAGCATAAGGAGTATTTGGGCCAGGACACTGATAACCATGCAGTGAGGTCATCAGCAGTCCTTCCCAAGAGTGAAGGTTAAAGAGTCCTCCTCCTAGGTCTCAAAATAGATTTCCTATAACTCAGATAGTTACAGTTTCAGTATCACAAAGCCACTTCTTGACATTCCACAAAGAGTTATAAACATTGGTGGAGTTTATAGTCTGATGCACATGACTTTCAGTAAACCCTTGCCTGTGTCTGCAGTCAAGTGATGGCTCTGCTCTTGCCATCTCACAGCTGTGCAGCTGTGTCTCCTGTAAGATGCTGCTTCTTGGTTCTGGTAGATTTCTCAAAGGACAAAGATGTCCAGGTATCCAGAAGACAGTTTTGATGCAAAGTCTTAGATACTTTATGGCAAAGTTAAGCTTAAAAATTTTATTTCAGTGCAGATGTTCTGGTTAGGGATCTTTTGCTCAAGGACTGGTGATGCCAGGCTAGGACAGCCTGGACACCATGCCTTTCTTGTACTGGGACCACACTCTTTAGTCTCCAGCCACTATGAGCTGCCCTGAAGATTATATTTAAAACAATAGATTTACATCATAAACTGTTTGCTGGAAGCACCATACTACTCCTAGTCCTGTGCCAAGGCTTACTTGAACTCCACCTGCACTGCGAATTGGAGTAGAGGCTTCTTTTCTGCAAGCTGAACCAGTTTTCTTTCTCCAGTTCACAGGACTCCCAGGGCATTTTTATTGAAACCCGTGGGGGAGGGGGTACAGGTGTGTTTTGGCAAGGCACAAGGGTGGGAATGAGCAGCAAGGGCTGCAGCCATGTGCTTCATACCCTGTGCCCAGCAGCCCAGACACGGGGGGTAAGAGCAGAGAGCTGGAGAGGGAAGCAGGAGCTGGATGATGCCACATGCCAGTGCTGCTGTTTGTCTCCTGTCCTGGCACACCAGCCCCATCACTGTCTCAAAAGGGGCAAACTGGAGCAAAATTAACCCAGGCCAGGTATGCAGGCAACAGGGTGAGCGCAGGCACTGTAATTGTCAGGTGTGGAGATGCAGATTTGAGCTGGCGTGTTGGCTCTGCAGCGCTTGGTAGCACAAAGTATTGCTCAGGGGAAATGTAAAACCTGTCCCAGGTGAGATTTTTTTAAATCTCTCCAACTTTTCCTTGGCCTGGGAGGAGACTAGTGGAGCTAAGAGCCCCACCTCATAATTAAAGGCATCGGAGATGAGGAGCACATAAGACGATCTTAATTAGTAATCGTGTGGATTAAACACCAGCTTAGTTTTACTTCTTGCTGCCAAGGTGAGCAAAAGAGAGAAAGGCCTTGGCTGGAAGAGAGGGAACAGGTTCATCTGCAGCTTTCTCCTTTCCCATCCAGAGAGCCCTTTGATGTCTGGAGCAGTGAATCTCAGCCCATTAATTCCAGGCAATTTTCAGTCTGAAGTGCATGGCAAGCACAAAACAAACAACCAGATGTCAAACTTTCGGCCCTCCTTGTAGTCATGAACAAAGGCTTGAGCACATTTTTTAGGGCCTTTAAATACATATAAATATTCTGTGTGTTGTTTTGATTTTCCCCTTCCCTCTCCTGTTCTGTGACTTCATCTAACAGCCTTTGGAGAATGAGAAGACTATTCTTGGAGACCATCCTCATCCTAGAAATCATAAACTTGGCAGCTACCCTAGCCCTCTCCTCTTGGATGAGACCCTATCTGAAATACTTGTGGTACATAAAAGAACCCAACATATGCTCCCAAAGGCTCTGCTCTCTACTAGGGACACAAGTGTCCTGTCCTCACACACTGAGCTCCTCACAGCTTCTGCTCTTGCTGCTCAGACAATTTTTACTGCATCCCCATGACTTGGGAGCTGCTGAAAGCCTTGCATCTTTAAAAGGGAATGTTTGAAAAATAAAGTCATGCTAAGATAAATCACAGGGAACAATATTAACGTGTGAATAATATGGATAGCACAAATTAAGTTGTAGAACTGACAGTTTTATGGGTGGGGTTTAAAAGACTCCTGAAGTCTAGAGCTCCATCTATATTAAATGATAACTGTGATCTCTTTGTAATTTTTTTTTTTTTTTAGAATTTTAAGGAAACTCTTCTAGATTTACTCCATTAGCATTTTCTTAATTGGGATCTTTTCTCCATGCCAGCCCTTTTAAAGATTAAGAATGAGATGACAGTTTTTAGAGAAATGACTCACCTTATGGTCTCACCCTGTCTTCTACACCCAGATGCCAACAGGCAGAGGTAAGAATCCCAAGGAAACCAACCAAAGCCTTGGGTGATGTCTCAAAGACAGGCAGGCCAGTCTCCAATGGTTCCTCTTGGACCTTGAAGGAAACAAAGTTAAGTGTAAGGTAAATGAGTTGTTGGTCAATGGGAAATGTAGTGTGGTTGCTTCAGGGGCATCACATCAGATCTACCCGAGTACATTCACTGGGAATTTGTCGTGTTTGGAGGGAAAAAAAATAATTTGTTAATGTAAAAACCTATTTGTTTTCACAATATCCCCAACTGTACAGAGTTTGATGGAAGTGGTTACTTTGTGTTCCCACACTACGTGCAGTAGATGCCTTTGCTGGCCCAGAAATGCCTGTGGGCAGGGTTTTACCTGGTCTTGGAGGGGCAAAAGGCACCACTTCCACGGGCAGATGAAATCTTGCCTATCATCCTGCACTCATGCCAGCTCCTCCCATCCATGTAATTGCATGAACTGATTAGATAAGTGACCTAGGTTACAGCCAACCTGGAGGGAAAGGAAGGTAAGATCAAAAGAACAATGAATTAATTTCAGATGTGGGTTTGGGTTAGATGGACCAAGAGTGTTCTCAGAGTTGCAGCCTGAGACCTTGGGTCTGCAGCTGTGCTCACAGCAGGCTCATTGTCAGCCAAGCAATGGATGTATCTGGAGATTCTGCAATCAAAGGGGTTCATGTTGTTCTCTCTCTTTGTGGTTTTAGTGAAGTCATCTTAATTAATTTAACAGTTTATGGAATGGCAGGGAGAGCACATATGGCAAGAACTCAACGCTGCACAGATTTTTGGTGTGGACCTGATGAAAAGGCTGCTTCGTGTACCTTGGTGTCCCATTGGCATAATTAACTGTGCTCCAAGTCGACTGAAGCATCAGCAAGTTGACCATTTTCAAAGCAGAAGCAATTTTACAACAGCAAAGTTGATACCAGAGCACGTGAGAGGCTGATGGAAAGATTTTCCTCTCCATGAGGGTCCTGAGTTTTTGAACAAAAGGTTTGTTATCATTGTGCATTGGTTTGTTCCTTGTAGTTGAACATTTTGACAGAGAATTCGCCTCCTTTTCATTTATTTTTTGGCAGGGGAAAAGTCAGCATTTTCTCAGTGAGAACTCACTGAAGCAGAGAGACAGAGCTAGGTAAAGAAGCGTGGCTAACTCCAGCATAATTATTGAGAAAAACAAAGCGTGTAGTGAGCAAGAAAGTGCCTCTTTGGTTTGGTGCTTTAACAAATGATCTCTATAAGCCTGAGTTATTTCTGAGATTTTATTTCACTTCAGTTCCTTTAATTCCACACTGACCCTGAGCACAAACTCTGCTGAGGACCCCGCTTGACTGAGGAGACAAGTGCAGAATATATTTGGCAGCTTGCTGCTGCAGGCAGCATTGATTTGTGTAAGTGATGTCATTCCAGTAACTTTGTTAAGGTTTTGGGGTTGCAGAACCAGAGCTGGTGACCAGCAGGTACTGGGTGTGTGGTAGATTTTTGTGGTGATGGAGTTTGTAGGATGGGCAGCTCAAGTTTGCAAAGCAAAGATGAGAGTGTTGTTCCTTTGTATGATATTTTCTTCCTTCGGCTGTGTTTCAGGGGGGATCAGGACCTGAGAGGCTGTTATCACGGATCTCTCTGGTAAGGGCCAATTTCCTCAGAATAGAAATGACCCTCTTGCAGGTTGACCCTGGCAGACAACCATCAACACAGTTGGCAAATAGGTCAGGAAAGCTCAGGTGTTTTTGAAAACCATCCCTACCAGCATGATGCTGGGTAGATGCAAGTTGTCCTTGAATCCTTTCGTCCTCAAGCCATGGAAGGAGGAGATGCTCCTGTGTAACCTGTTCAGTACTTTGTCCTCATTCTTCCAGTCAATCCCATGGCTGCAATGAGCATGGCACAGTTGTGAAACTGCAATCTTATCTTCTCTAAAGACAAAAAGTTCTGAAAACACCTCTATAGATGCTGGAAGAGCCCATGCCTAGAGGAGCAGGGAAAGTTTTCTCTGCTGGTGTTTGGCAGGCACTATGGCTGCAGTGGCCATGATGCTGTAAGCTGATAGTGTGCTCTTGAGTCACTTCTCAAACACAGAACTGGCAAAACAGGCATCACCAGTGCTCAGGATATTGTCATTACCATGGCCTAGCTCACTGAGGGAGGGCAAAGGCATGGTTGTTTATAAGGCAATGTTAGTGCAGTCATATTTTCCTAGAGAAACCCATGACTGCTGTCAGGAAGGGAAGGGGAAGCTAAGTTGAGCCTTTAATGTCCTTGCCTCCTTCTCCTGTAGCAGTTCAGTTCAGAGGGAGTCTTTGTGGCTGAGGTGTTCTCTTGATGCTTTTCCCTTACCTTTTAGTGACCTGCTTGCTCTTCAGCAAACTTGTTCTCCCATCTGGTAAATAATCCCTTGAATGAGGTTTTCTGGTAAGTGGGAAAATACCAGAAGTTCCATTTTGCTACAGTCACCTTGATCTTATCTTTTTTTTTAAGAGTGAGCCATTGTCCCCTTTGTGAGGCATTTGGGGTTTGCACTGACCCAGAGCAGTTCTGTGTGTTCTGCCAGTGCCCAAACCTCTGCTGCTCCAGCAAAAGCAGAATCCTCTGCAGAGCTGCTCTTCAGGTCGGTGCACATTCCAGGGAGCAGTGATTTACCCTTTCACTGCTCTTGCTTCAGCTGCATTCTAGTGCAGTTTTTTTCCCCAGGGAGCCTCAAGAATAAATCTTTCCTATAGCTAATTAGATTTCAAGTGGAAATACAATGGGGTCTGAGGTTTGACAAGAGGGAGGTAGAGCCATACACATGATGTGAGCCTCTCAAGAGCTTGCCCCAGCCATGATGACCCCACTGCCAGGCTCAGGAGTGGGAGATGTTGAGGACAGCAGAGAAACCCCAGAAGCAGTAGCCATGAACAAGGGCATTTGCTGCACCCAGGTGGCTCTGGGTGAGTCCATGCAGGCACCAGCCTCGTGGGCCATCACACACACTCCATCAGCTCCCATGGGTGTCTGCCATTTACTCCATAGCTAAGCTTGTTGCTGGCAGATGCTTAAACACAAGAAGTTCAGGATCCCTGCACAGGGGTGGAGGGCTGTGGGGCAGGAGGCTGTATCTGCAGCTCCTGTGTGCTTGGCCAGGACTGACAGTGCCAGGGGACATGAATGTCCATGCCATCAACCCATCACACATCTGTCCTTTCATGGATGTGACTCCATGGTGGTGTTTTTTTCCCCAGAAAAGAAAATTCTGAGATCCTGGTTTTCTTCCTAGGCGAGGAAAGTTGTGTGGAAAAATAGGAAGGATTTCTTTGTTGCCTGGGGGGTTTTGAAAAGCATCCCTCATGAAAATGAGACCCTTGAGCTTAGACTTACAGCAGCCTGAGCAATTACACAGATGTACCTAACATCTGCAGCTCCTAAGGACTCTCTTGGTTCCTTAGCCTCACACGTATTCTTTTCTGACAGTCACAGGTGTTTGTGCAGGTGTGTGATTTGTTTACTCCTCATTTAAATGATGCTGTGTTGTAATCAGTGTGTCCTCAGGTCAAACTGAATTCTCATTGACTCATGATGGGAAAGAAGAATGTCCTCCCCAGCATCACACTTTTTTCAAGAGGAGGGTCAGTGTGGTCTCTGGGCCAGTTTCTCATTGCCAGAATATTCCTTTGAGATATCTCTAATTCTGTCCTATATCTGAGGACACTAATGCACAAGAACTGGGCAAAACTGCAGTAGGAATTAGTGCCAGGGAGGAGCAGAGTTTGGTTGTGCCCAGTTCCCAGAGTTATTCAGGGACAACCCATCCTCTCTGAGCTTGTATCTGGCTGCAGTATGTGTCTGAGGAAAGCTGTGCTCTTCTTTGAGCACCTTGGTGGTGCCTGGGCTGCCTTCAGCCTCTGCTGGCAGCTCAGCAGCCTCATGGTGGGTTGCTGTGGCATGCAGGCATTCTCTGCAACAGGGTTAGCCACTTTCCACTCCTCTAACATCTCTACTTCTCATAGAAAGGGAGGCAGAGGAGTTCAGGAAGCATTATGTCACTCTGTGTGATGGTACAGCACCTGCACAACAGGACTCTGGCATTTTGGCCTCAGTCCTCAGTGCCCCCACACAGCAAAGAGTACAAATAGCTCCCAAGTGACAAACCCTGTCTTTCCATTTTAAACCTATTTGTGCAAGGAGGGGTGTTTTAATTATTTCTTCTTTTGATGCCAGTCTCTATTGTTTGAGGAAACATTTGCTAGGAAACCAGGACTGGGGAAAAGGAAACTCAAAGACAGAGCAGCCAAGCCCTTTGCAGGAATCTGCTCTCTTCTGAAGGTTAAAGCTTGTCATTTTTTGATTTACTGGAAATGATTGGTGTTTCCTTTGTTCTCCTTTGTGGTGACTGCTCTGATAAGCCCTGAGGGATGCTTTCCTTGGACAGATCTGGACCTGGAACAATTACAGCAAAAGAAATAAGGAAAGTAAACCCATGTCCTGTTTTTCCTTATTCCATTTCTTGTTAATCAGCAATTTGCCTTGTATCAGAGAGAGAGAGAGTCAGGACTCTGCCTTTCTAATTGCTGGAGACTTTAAATGGCTGCAGACCCTGAAGTACCATCCATTGCAGACTGCTGTGATGAGAGCTCTGCTGAACACACTGTGTGGTCTGACCTTTTGGTTTCTGGAGAGCTGGCTTCTGAGCCTGACACTGCTCAGGGATGAGAGTCATTTTAGAACCCAATGTGAAGCTTGCCTGCAGCCCAGAGCCCTTTCCATATGCAGTGCAGCCCTGAATCCTCCCAGGACCAGGGGATGTGAACGCTGCAGCTCTTGGCTGAGCAGGGCTGTGTGTGGCTCAGAATCGTGTGCAGAGATCCTGTAGGTTGGAATCCACAGATGAAACCCCACCAGTTCTAGAAATGAATGTCTTCTAGCAGGCTTGGTGCAGGTGGTAAATGGAAAGGGATTTGGCCAGCCCTCTCCTGTGTGATGCAGGAGAGAGATGTGAGGAGCAGTACTGCTTTGGAGGGTCAGCTCCAGTCCTGTTCCTTCTTTTTGTGGAGCCCTCTCAGAGTCTGGGAGAGCTGCCTGACAGGGTGTCAGTCCCATGCTTGTGCAACAGCAAACTTTGCTTAACTGTGCCAGGGTGGAAAAAGGCCGGAGACCCCAACCCATGTTCCCAAAGAAGGAAGGAGATTTTCCCAGTGACTTCAGCAGGCTGTGACCAGCTCTGGCATTTCTGTGCCATGGTTTCTCAGTGTAGAGATGTAATACAATGGCCACCACCTCATCAGAGTGCTCTGAGGCTCGTTTGAATTTTATGAAGCACTGAGATGTGGGGGAAAAAACGTGTCATGAAAACTACTTCTGAGAGAGCAAAGCCTGAGCACTTCTGACTGCTGTCTCTTTGAGCTGCGGGGACAAACCTTGCGTGTGATGTTTCTTGCTGTGGGCAGCTTTTCTTGGGAGCAGGAAGAAGGGGCGGACCACTGTCTTGCTGTTTGGATAAAGCTTAGATCAGTATGAAATCAGGTGGACAGTAGCTGAGTGACTCCCTGATCCAGTCCTCCTCCAGCCCCCCTATGGCTTCGCTGTGGCCATGACGAGTTGCTCCATGCTGTGCTGGCTGCTGCAGCACAAACACAGCCCATTGGGTCTGAGGGAACACAGGAAGCCAGCAGCTGGCCTAGTTACCAACCTTGTGCCTTCTTCCTCTAGCCTTTAAGGCCAAGCTGCAGGGGGATGGCAGTGTCCACTGAGTGGCTCCAGGTGCCCCAGAAACCTTCCCTGTATCTTTTTTCAGCTGGCACATAGCTGACAGATAAATAGTGGGAGCAGCTGGAAGGAGATACCCAGCAGCACTGTTTGTACAAGTCCAGATGAAGGATTGAAACACCTGCTAGCACCAGGAAAAGTGTTTGTTATGGGATATTAGGAATTACACCCTGTGGTCCACATGGCTGCTCGCGTGCATCATTTCCTCATCATCACCAGTTAAAAGGCAGGTGATGGATGGGCTACTGTAAGCCAAGAGATAGTGAAAGCAGCAGGCCCAGTCCTTGCCAGGCAGTGGAGATGATGTCTTGCAAACTGTTGTCTTTAATACCTAGAGGCATCACAAGTGTGGTGAGACATCACCTGCTTTTCTGCATGGGGATATATGCTGCTTCCTCTTCTCTTGCAATAAATTAAGTGCATTGCAAGAATGCATCTTGGATCCATCCTTGCTCACGTGCACACAGCTGAGGTGTCCCAGCACCACCTCCCAGGTCAGCCCAGGAAGCCATGTCTTGAGCCCATGTCCCTACCTGTCCAATGTCACTGTCCCACTCAGGGAGCTGGGGGTCCCCTCGCTGCTCTGGGTGTGTTGCCTGGGGACTGCAATGTTGCTGCTTAGGGAAGCCTTGTTTTTCTCAGAAGTTGTGTGAGATGCTTTGGAAAGAACTGTTTTCCAGATATTGCTGAGCCTTCCTCCTTCTCACATGTCAGATGGGCTGGCTGTTTTGGAGAAGCCAGGCCACTACCCAGCCTCTTGCCTCATGCTGGCTCTGGGGTCTCCCTCACAAGGTGTGGATGTGCCAAGTGACCAGCCAGCATGGTCCTTGTTTGTGACCATGCAGAGCTGGGGACAGGGCTTAGGCTTTTCAAAGTGAGGGGTTGAATGTCAGACCAGAAGACTGATTCTCTGGCATCACAAAAGAAGGGCTTTAATGTCCTATTAAGTTTCATAACATCTCCATAATCAAAAATGTCTTTGAGCCCAACTCCAATCTGGGGGTGTAATGTATTCAGTGTTCTCTCTCTATTAGACAGACCCAATTTGTGCAGTTTTGTGAACATCCCCAAATCCATGTGGTGTTGTAGTAGTTGTCTTTCAGCTGCCTATCTCAAAGCATCTTCCAAAGGAAGAGAGAGATCCTGTTCCAATTCACAGAGGAATAGGTATCAAGATTCAGGTCTCAGTCTTGTGTACAGGAGAAAAACTGGACAGACACAGGTGTAGGGTCTTAACTGGTGTAAACTCACTGTTTGAGTGTCTGCTGGGATGTAGCCCTCTGAGTGACATGCAGCCTGAGCTGCTGGTTGTCCAGATGGTACCCCCGGGGAGCCTGAACCAGCAGGCAGGTTCCTTACTGCACACACCCACACAAATGTGGCTGCACTGCCAGCAGAAACTGTCCTGCTCTCCCAGTCTCAGGCTTGGGATTCATTACTAGACATCCTTGCTAAGCATTAGGTAGGTAAATGGACATAAACCAGGTCATCGAGTTCAGGGGCAAAAACAATCTCCAGGCTTATCATACGGCTACTCCACTCTTATTGCTGATCTCCAGGAGGGATGGACCTGCTCTCTTCTGATGTCTGTGCTAGGAGCAGGGCTGGGACCATGCCCTTACCACCTGTGTTGTTGGGTGCCCTGTGGCAGGAGCTGCAGTGACCCGTGTGGGAGCAGAACAGAAAGCTGAGTGATACCAAGGAATGTGTTGGATGAAAGGATGGATTTCTGCAGCTGGCTGTTGGAAAGGGGCTTCCCCATGAACTGAAAAGGAAGAGTTTTCCTATCATATGCAACACAGAAGCAAGATTTAGTAACTGGAGATATTTATTGGAGTCTCTTTAAAACCATGTTTCATGGCTGCAGGGCTGTTATCTTCAGTCTACGTTTTGAGTCTCACAGGGATGGGTTTTGTTTGAGTTTGCTGGGGGGTTTTGTTTGTTTTTTTGTTTTTTAATAAAATATCCTATTTAATAGTTGAGACAGTAGACTTAGGACAGTATCTCCTGGGAATTCTGTGAAATTGGCAGCTAACAAAACCAGTAGATTTTTAAGAATTACCAATCCTTTGTAGAACACGGATGTGCGTTTAATTTGGAGATAATTTCATAAATGTAGCACAGCTTGGCAATCATTTCCTTGACTGTTTTGCTAATATGAACGCATGGAAACAGCAACAGCATTCATTAGGAATCTTCTTGGTTTATTCCTTTTGCCTGTTACTTACACTGTCTCCTAACCCTCTCCAGACAGGGCACAGAGATCTCCACCTCTCTCTGGTCCTGCAGACCAAGTGTGCAATTGCCAGTGTGCTGAGTCAGCCAGGCCTTCACACCACTCACTCTGAGGTGGCTTAAGATCACTGGGTAAAGCAGAATCACCCTTGGTTTTTATGGTACCTCCACCCAAGCTCCAATACCTTTTCCCCATAATGGGGATGCAGAGCAAAGGCTTGGCAGCTCAGCTGCTTGGGCCATCATTGCCACTGTATCAAGGACAAGGGAGGATCAAACCATTCCCTGTTGCCCATTTGTCCTTTCTGGCAAGGATAGAAAAGCTGAGTGATGCCCTTAGCCTCGAATATGTGAAGAAACTTTGATCCTGCTGCCACCCATGTTATGTTCGAGGGAGCTTCATCTGGTTTTAAAGTCCTTATGAGGGATGAATCAGATGTTTCTTGGGAGGGTTATAATTGTTATTATGGTTAGCCACAGCCGTGTGCTGGGAATCCTTGTTTTGTTTGGTGCTGGGCTGGAGAGAACAAGACAGGCTGTGCTCCAAAGAGCTACCTGCCCTTCAGGTTGCTGTCAAGGTATAGTTTGCTTTTTCATCACATACAAGCACTGGATAAATTTCTGCAATTTCTGCCCTTTTTTTACAAAAGGACTAACCTCTTGCAGAATCTTTTTGAATTAAAACAGCTACTGTGATTTTTTAAAAAATTTTATTTTATTTTTAATGGCAGAGGAAGCAACAACTCTCTAGCTACCTGCTATAGAAAAAGAAACAGGAACCATATGCAATGCAACTGTGGCTTGCTCTGTCTCAAAAATGCCAAACTATAGGATAGAATTCGTCCCACCAAACGCCCACTAAGCACATTTTTAAAAAATCTGGTTTCTCAGCCTTTCAGGAAAGGAGAAGCAAAATCTAACTATGTTCTTCTTGCCTGCTGGAACTGGGCCCCGTTTCATGAAATTAAATGGCTAAGAAGGAAAAAAAAAATATATCCAAGGCAAAGATGCTATTCTCAACAAAGGGAACAGTATATGCAACAGCTTCTGCAGCATTCCTGCAACATGATGTCTTTCTCTGCAGACTCTCAGTTAGGGATTGATTGTCTAAGCAGAGAATTGCCCGATTCAGAAAGGCTTAAGGCACACTCCATGAACTGTTTGCTAAGAGAATGAATAGATGGGCATGTGTGTATATAAATCTATAAATCATGTCTTGTTCTGCCCCAAAGAGGACAGCTGAGATTGGATTCATTGTCAGTTGATTTCATGTTCTTGGGGCTAGGGATAAAGACAGCAGTGTTTCACATATGGGTCACCATTCGATGTTGCAGCTCCGGAAGGACAAGCTGTGGAAAACAGGAGATAATGTTTATTGTGAGTGCTAGAGCTGTTGTTTTTTTTCTGATTTGGCTGGGCTTTTTGACAGGCTTTGCCTCTCTGTGGCACTGGTATATTTTGGAGGAGAGTTCTCAATGGTGGGAGACCTTCCAAGGAACTGGCACCAACCTTAGAGCCAAAACGGGTGCTGCAGAAGGGCCCTGCAAGTGCAGAGAGCACATGTACCATGATCAGGAGTGCTCTGGGAGATGTTCTAAGCAGAGATGGGAGGCTGAAGCCTGAGGAGGGAGGAGGGCTCAGCTTCTCTGGAGTCTTCCTGCTGCCCAACCCAGTTGCCTTTGTGCATCACTGGGAGTACCAGCAGAAATGATGCTTTCTATTGCCCCCTCCTCAGGTCAAGCAAAGAGGAAGAGCCTACAGGAGGGACAAACCTGAATCCCTCAGCCACAGACATGTTTTCTGCCAGTTGAGGCTGCTGCCTGGGGGTCTTCTCCTGTAGGAAAACTCCCAGAGAAGAGGTGCTGGAAATTCTTTACTGTGCCTGTGTGAGCAAATGTGAACCCCAGACCACGAGCAGCATGGTGGCTGTGGGACACCTGGAGCCAGCTCTGCAACCTGTTTGAGTCCTCTGCAGAAATCCCCATGGCTGGCTCAGCCATCCCAGGCAAACTCAACCCCCCCAGCAGCTCAGGGTGAAGCAGGGATGGGCAGAGGGGCTGGGGGGTCCTTTGCTGGCAGCTGGAGTGAGTGTGGGGGCAGCACAGGGCAGAGCCAGGGTGTGGGGCAGACACTGATCCCACCCCAGGCAAGAACACCCCAGTTGAGCCCTTGGAGGGGCACATCCCCTGGGAGGGTTTTGACTCTTCTCTTCCCTCCTGTGTGCTGGGTGTGCTGCCCGAAACACAGAGGTGCAGAACAAAAGGCTTTGCTCATTTCTCTGTGTGGATGCTCCATCAACCTTGCTGAATCCTGCACGTGTTTTTCCTCCAAGAGGACGTGCTGGTGGATGGCCATGCACAGGCTTTTGTGTGGCCCTGGTGTAGCAGGTCCAGCCAAGCAGAGCTGCTGGGCTTTGGTGGGCTGTGGTCTGTGTCCAGCCTCTGCAGAGCTCTCCCACAGCCCATCGGGCAACAGCTTTGTGCCTGGAGAGCTGGCATGGCAACATGGACACCTCCTGGGAATAGAAATTCCTGCTTATAAATTAACTACAAACCATCAAGGGTCAATTCCCTTTTGCTACA
Source organism: Florisuga fusca (assembly GCA_038090715.1). Taxonomy (NCBI): domain Eukaryota; kingdom Metazoa; phylum Chordata; class Aves; order Apodiformes; family Trochilidae; genus Florisuga; species Florisuga fusca. Next base: position 3,538,274 of record JAAWXA010000026.1, on the reverse strand, counting down.
ATATATGTGAAAAGTTTGGGAAGGTCGAGTGAGAAGGGAAAGGTTTTTTTTTCCTTGATAGTTTTATGCACTATCCAGTAACCCTTTGCCCCCTGTTCCAATTTCATGTCAAGAGAATAACTCCCAAGTAGAGACTTAAGAAGATAAAACCATGGGATAAACCCATAAATATGGAATAAACCCATATTTAGAAGGTGTTAGATGTAGGAGATGTGTGTGGGGGGGTTGTTTTGGTTTTTTCCCTATGAACTCCTAAGATGTAAAATATTACAGGCATTTAAAAGTGGCCTTTCAGTCATTGCCCTGTCTGGGGAAATGAGTAACAGGTGAGAGAGCTTAAAGCATGGGCAGACATCCTATGTTTGTGTTTCTCACTTGCCATCCCTTCCCCAAAGAGCTCCCAGAGGCCTCTCATCACTGTCTGCCTGCTTTCTCTGTTGCAGCAACCTCTCCTCCTTTACCAGGAAAAAGTTGGTCTCTAGTTAGCCCCAGGAAAGGGCCAGTTATCTTACCCCAGATGCATCCCACTTCTGACAGATTTGGCTTGGCAGCACCATGCTGCTTTACAAAGAGTTGAAGAGAAACTCTCCTGCCAGCAAATGAAGATCATGTTTTTTTCTTTATCCTTTGGATAGGTTTCTTCTTCTCTCTGGGAAGGATTTTTCAGTCTCCCAGAATTCTTCATGTGGTATTTGTGTCTCATAAAATGCATCCTCCATGCCTGTAGAGATGCTGCTCCCTGTTAATACCAACAGATCAGTGACTGTAGGAATGGTGCAGACAAAGCCAGATTTCACGGGCTCAGCAGGCAGTATCCAAAGGGAATGGGACACCTTTGGAAGTGTGTACCTGCTCTTCTCCCTACCTACTGACCCTTTGCTAAGTACAGGCCAGATTAAATTTACCAAAATCAGAAGGAATGGAAAGCTTTGGGGGGGTCAGGAGTAGCAGATATTAGGTTCTGGGTTTGTTTGTCTGGATCAACCAAGCACACCCTGATCCCAAACTTTTCCACTCTGACAAGTGGGGCAGCATAAATGCATTCTGGTACTTTTAGTCCAGTCTGATATGGAAAAGTGACCACAGCTCCTGATTCACACAGGCTTCCATGTCCTCTGGGGTGGCTGCTCATCACCCCAATTGCTCATCACATCACAGCTTCTGTCTCTACAGGTGGCATCCTTAAGATGCCCCTGCCTGGGCTTTCCTGGCATCAAAGGACAGCTGGCTCCACTTCCAGAGCTGCTTGGCCAACATTGCTTGTTGAGACTACATTGACATGCAGTATTTGGGTGATGAGTTTACCCAGTGGTTCTTATTTATCTTCTGCATATCAATTTTATCAGAAACAGCACTCATTTTCTGGAAAGTCCCAGTTTGCACATCTCTAGGTTTCTTGTTCTTACATCCTACTCCTCGTGTTTCTTAAAATCTCTCTCGAAAATCCTCTTAAAATAGTTCTCAAGGACAGCCTGTTGCATCTGAAACAAAGTCGTTCTGCTGTTCTTCCCTTATTAAAATAATAAGTTGCATTCATGTAATGTTCTTAAGATCCCCTGTGCAAACATTAGCTAACCCTGCTGTAAAACACAGGCATGTTTCTGCTTTACAGACGAAGAAAGTAAGGCAGAAGGAGGGTAACAATTTGCAAAGGTCACACAGCAAAGCAGGGACAGAGCTAGGACTGTAATTCAGATAACCTGCTCTTTCCCTTCTGCTCCAGTTGCTGCCACACAGCATTAAAGGTCCAAATTAAGAGATTACAATACATAATCCATGCTGGTGTGCCAAGAATTCTTTAAATCATATTACACTGTCACATAAAATGATGACTCATTTGATAACACAGCCCACAGCCAGTTCCTTTATGTTAAAATTTTGTGGACAAGACTGGATTTAGAAAAAAAAAGGAGAGCTTGTTATATGTGTGGTGAATGCTGAGTGATAGATGCTTTCATGGATTTTATTTTGGCTGATGCTGAAGGAACATTTGTGAGCCTGTTTGTTGACACTGGTGCTTGGGGCCAGAGATGCTGACATTCCACTAACAATAATAGGAATTGCCTCTGTTTGTTTCTAAATTGGAAATTCTTCCTTACATGGGCCCAACCCACCCTCCACCCCCACGAAAGGAAAGGGCATTCATCTGGGATGTGCTGGTGCCTCTGGGGGTGCAGGGTTGGATCTGTGTTCTTGTCACTCCCAGGAGCCTCTCTTCTCCCCATGCCCTGCAGAAAGGGTGGAGAACAACCCAAGGTGGTGCTTTTGGGTCCTCTGGAGAGAAAGCAATGTTCATCTAAAGCAATTAATAACATGGCAGAGCGATCAGCCCAACTCCACTATTCTCAGAACGAGATGCTTTAACCGAGTCTCCCCATCAGTGCCTCCTCTCTGCTGTCTCCCCTCTCCTTGCTCCTTTCTGCAGCCTCCTCATTCTTCCTGCAACCCTGGCTTCTCCCTTTTGTGACTGCATCTACTGCCTTTGGGGACTGTGCTATTATAGTGACCAAAGCTGTCGGGATGTGGCTTGTGCAAGGGGCATCGGACCACGTTTTGCTGCACTGTGGTTTCACCACTTCCTTTTCCTCTTTCTGCCTGGACTGTAATTCCCGTGGCTGTGGAATCCATTGCAGGGTTCTTTTTGCCAGGAATGCCCACACATTCTCTGGCTGAGAGTTGCTCAGGCATCTCATCAGAGATTACTTTTACATACGCTGCGTGGCTGGCATATGTCAAAGCCTCTTGCTGCACTTTGAATAGAGAAGTGTGGTCAGGGCAGATGGTCACTGCTTCCTTTGAAGCCATGAAAAGCTTGCTGACTGTGGATTGCATTTTCCTGTCTGCGTCAGATCCCATGGATCACCTCTGGCCTGACACCATCCCTCCCCATCTCCCAGAATATGTAGTTTAATCTCTCCAGCTTTGGGTAAATGAGCCTCAGGGCAGCCAAATCCCCAGCAGGCAGTAAGGGTTTGGATCAGGAAACAGCTTCAATTGGGGTGTAGTCAAGGCCAGTTCAAGAAGCTCTTTGGGAGGTTTTCCTACTGTTGTGCTGGAAGCTCCTGCTTCCCTTGATTTCTTGGAGGAAAAAAAAAAAAAGAAAAAGTAAAAACCAGTTTCTGTGCATGACCCGTAGAGACCCTGTGCATCCTGTGCTAGTACTGAGAGCTGGGGAGGAAAGTAATTGCTTTCAGCAGTTGGAAGGCGTGGGTGGCAGGATGGTTTTGCACGATGCTGGAGGACACTCTGTACATGCATCCCTCCCAAACAAATATCTCTTTAAATGTGTGTTATGGGAATTCAGGGAAAAGGCATGGTTTCTGGCTTTTTTTGTTTCTTTATGTGGGAGCAAGGCTTATTAGTACTCTTCTTCCATAGGCGAGGTGTGGAGGCTGGGAAGTTGTGAGACGAGTAGCGTTTGCTTTTATCATTCAAATCTACTCTCTCCTGGACAGTCTCTTCAGCCAGTAAGATGAGGAAAGGAAACACAAAGTGCCATCAGGAGCTTGACTTCTACAGGGGGAAGCATGTAACGCTGCTCAGCCCAGCTATAGAAATGAGCTTTTTGCTGTGCATGTGTCAGGAAGAAGGACATATTTCTGTGATACTGCTGGGTGCATCCATGGATATGTACTTGTTGAAGATGTGTTGTATGTCACAGATGTGCATGTCAGAGTAACTGTACTCTTTTAGACACGGTGTATTTGCATATTGGAAAGAGCATTGTAGGCTCATGCAGTCAACTCACGTATTTTTCCTGGATACCTTTTGTCTGCAGGCTCTGAGAATTCCCAGGGAGCTCCTGCTACATAGGGAAGAGAAAGGGAGGTTTCAAGGTGAGATATGCTGGAAGTGGAAGTGGTTTGGTTAGTCTCAGAACTCCAGATAGATGGAGCTGAAAGAGAAACAGATGCTCCAAGCACCTCCTCACATTAAGAGCCAATGAGAAAACAAACAAAAAAATCAAACAACCTGAAGGTTCAGGGGTGTGAAACTGGAGTGAGAGCTGACAGCCCCCAGGCTGAGGAGCAGAGTTATGCACAGCTCTGGAGGGAAATGTCTGAAGGCAGCAGTCTTTGGGGGAAGACAGAGATTTAGGGAGCCCCACAGGTTTTTAGTGGAGCTCAGCTGTGAACAAGTCAGAACTGGCCAGTTTGAGAGGGGACTGTGGCTGTGTCCTGTGGCTTGCTCTCCTGAAGGGCAAAGACAAATTTTTTTTTTTCAGTGGTTTATCTCCCTGTTGCTGAAAGAGATGAGTCTGTCATTATTTACTGCCATCTGATAAGACAAGAATGGCAGCTTCTCTGATACCTTACATCTCCTAACATCTTTCATCCCCCATAACTCGAGTCCCCAGGGGATTTACAAGACAAAGCAACCAACTTGATGCCATAATAAGTGTCACATCTTAGGATAGTTATCAATCAGTGGAAATTTATCTGCTCTTTGTAAGCCATTGGCATCTCCAGAATCATTACATTTATATGAGTGTGTTTATGTGGCTGCTTAACAGTCAGTACAGCCCATACCCACTCGTGAGAGGTCTGGCCTGTGTACATGGTTGTAGGAGGGCTTGCATCATATCCCTGTCTGTGGCAAACCTCAGGTGGAATTCATCATATCTTTGATTCAGAAAGAAAGTTGTCTCTCTTTTTTTTTTTTTTTTTTTTTTTTTTTTCCTGGGTACACATCCACACACAGTAAGATTTAGAGGCAATTAAAGTAAGCTGGGAAGCAGATATCTGACACCAGTGTAACATGGTGGAATGCCTTCCAGAGACTTTCATTTACCTGGCATTACCTTGATCTTACTCCACTGATCCCACTAAGATGAATTTGTTATTGGGGGTTATTTGTTACGGGGAGGCAATAGGAAATGCAGAGGGAGAAGCAGAAGCACAGTGTGTACAGCTGGACGTGTCCAGCCCTGGAAGTCAGATGCAACACAGCAATCATTTTGTGGCTCCACCACTCCAGAGCTCTGGGATGACCCTGTATGCATCCCTTGGGTTCCTTGTGTCTTGGCTTCATCACCTATAAAACAAGAATAGCTCACCTTGTCTGCAAAATAGTTTAAGATTTAGTATACAAAAGCTACTAGAAAGGAGCTTGGGTGATATTACTGTTTCATAGCTAGAAGTGAAAATGCAGACAGCAAAGCAAGTGACACCCTGCCCCTTGATCAAAATAAGGACAAGAGAGGGAAGGGGATTTCTTAGGACAAGCGACCATCTGTCAGGCTTACAGAGGAAATGACTGAAGTGTGTTATCAATAGTTATCAAAACTTGCTGAAGTGGAAAGAATTTTTGCATGCTAATGAGCTTTCATTTGTGGTTCCTTGGTTGGGACAGTTGGTTTCCTTTCTCCATTTCTCCAAGCTGAGCACTGACTTTGCACTGCCTTTCAGTCCCCTCTCAGTGTTGATTTGTGGTTCTCTCATACTTTCTCTGTGTGGTTTCTTGGGAGGATAAAGTCATCCTCACTGAACTACATCTCATGCTCATTGTTTTGCACTGTGTGAAGTGGGTTATTTTAACAAATTCTACATTTTTACAATGCCAAGAAGCAGGACCGTTGATTGCATTCCTGGAGGCTGCCTCCACATCCTAGGGATGTGCATTTCCATTTTATTGTCTTCTATTTTTACCTCGGTTTTGGAGAGGAGGAAGGGCTGGAACACCCTTGGGACAGGCAGTGGCTGTCTCTGGGCTGGTGCGGTTGGGGTGTGGAAGGAGGGACCCGGCGTGTCACCCGGGCCGTCCCGGGGGAGGTGGCATGCAGCCCAGACATGGCACACACATCAGTTGCCCTGGCAGCCACAGGCAGCCGCTGAGCCCCAGCTGTGCAGAACCCCCTCTGTCGCCTCTGGCTTTTTAAGGCTTATTTAAACCCTAAAGTAACGACTACCACTCCCTGCTGAGGGACAGCAGCCAGGATTAGCCAAACCCATCTCCTTCTCCGCTGCCTAGCGCAGGGAGGACTCTCCCCTTTGTGTAACTGGGATGTCATTGCTCCCCTTCCCTCCTCCCTGCTGGGCTTCAGCGCTGGCTCCGGCCTCTGACAGCTCCTGCCTGTGGCTTACAGCTCAGGGTGCCCAGGACAGTGGGAGACATATGCTAACCTAAGAAGACAGCAGATGAGTGCAAGCACTTTTAAGAACAGCTGCTGGTGTCTCATTTGATAATCTCATTTTTAACAAATCCGTGTGATGGCAAAAACTACTGAAAATTAGGTTATTCTGTCCCCTCTCATTTCCTGAGCCATACTTGACCCAATCAACATGATCTGGGGATTAAAGGCTTGTTGTTTTATCTTCCCTGCAATAGATCAGAGCCTGATCTCTGCCAGGCCACTGAGCTCCTGGTGCTTGGCTCTCCCTTCCACATTTTTGTGTCCCAGGACACTCGATAGTCCACAGATGTGACTCCTGCTGAGTGCTCTTCCCAAATGTTACATACCCTGTGGCATCAGCCCAATGTGTTGGTAGCATCAGGTTTTGTAGCACTCATCTTCGTTTCTCCATTCTCTGAGAACAGCCTCGGAGAAGAAAGGCTCAGCCTCATCACCCCTCAGCAGCACAAGTGTGGCCAGGAAGAAAAAGGGAGCCCTTGCTCTTCTGGGGCTATAAACATGTATTTATATCTGAGATCAAACGAGAGAGAAATGGTGAGAAAATATTGTCAAGACTGCTCCTCAGGCTGTCAGCTGAGGTGTCCTTTGTCACCATGGTTATCTCTGTGCTCAAACTTAATAATGAATTTGCCAACACAACACTCCTGCTAATACCCTCAATTCCCAGATGGGGAAGCCGTGTCACTGAGATGCAAAGTGGCTTATCCGAGGTCACCCTCGAAGCAGACGGCACAGAGGGGACAAGAGCTCGGGTTTATCGACTTCCCTGTGTTTCCCAGCACAGTTTGCACGCTCTGGGAAGGTTTTGCTGATGGAAAAGGCTTTCCTGAGGATGAAGTTGGAGCTGCCAGCCGTGCCCTCCTACTCTCCAAACCATTTTTTTTTTTCCTTAAGAGAGAAAGCAGATTTTTTTCTTTTTTCTTCTTAGGGAGAGAGGCAATAAGTAGTGTCCTGGGGTCTGCAGACTCTCTAGGGAGGAGCGGGGCCCGTGTTTACCCGCAGCCCAGCTGGCAGCTCCTGCAACAGCTGTCTGCCGCTTTTTGCCGGAGTTTCTCTCTCCGGTTACGACCCCGCGCAGGGCGGAGCGCGGCCGGTGCCGGGGCGGGTTCGGCGGACCCGCAGCCCCAGACGTCCCGGAAAGGCACCGGCCGCGCTCCGCCCTGCGCGGGGTCGTAACCGGAGAGAGAAACTCCGGCAAAAAGCGGCAGACAGCTGTTGCAGGAGCTGCCAGCTGGGCTGCGGGTAAACACGGGCCCCGCTCCTCCCTAGAG
>JAAWXA010000026.1:3350554-3530849 GCA_038090715.1 Florisuga fusca | reverse complement strand
GCGCTGGGCCGCCCCGGGCTCCGCCGCGCCGCCGAGCGGAGCGATGGGCAACACGGTGCACAAGACCCTGGCAGGTACCGGAGTGGGGAGCGGGGGGTTGGGGGGTGGTGGGCGCGTCCCGGCCCAGGAGATGCTGGGGGGCGAGGCGGGTAGTGCCACCCCTGGGTCCGAGCTCGGTATCCTGGTGGAGGGGCCTGGGATAAGCTGAATATTAAAAAAAAAAAAATTAAAAAAAAAATTAAAAAAATTGTTATTTTAATGGTCTGCTCTGCGATGGGCAGCGAGGCTGTGATGGTGAAGCAGAGGGTACAGCGTCGCCCATGTGAGAGCACCAGGGGCGGGTGAAGGGGAGCTGTTCTCCCAGTGATCCCCAGCCTTTCCATGCAACCCTTGTAAGGGCTTTCTTTTAATTTATTATTTTTTTTAATGCAACTTTTTAATATGGAGAAACGTTAGTTGTTCTAATTCACTGGAGGAAAACTATTAAAACTATTTGAAAGCAGGTCAGAAATGTTTGCTAGACTGTCCTGGCTCTAAACTGCCTTTTTAGTAAACTCTGCTTGTGCACAAGAGATGTACAGATTCTTTTCCTTTGCAAGTCTGTAATTCTGAGGCTTTTTCCTTCTCAGAGAAACGGTGCATAATAAAAGCAGTTAGTCTCTATAGAATCAACAGTATTGAATTACTGAGCCCAGGCCAGTCTGTAGCTTCAGCTAGTTTGCTTTTCTTTCCTCTTTTTCTTTTTTTTTTTCATTCTTGCAGAGCTCCTGCATTGCATCCTTTGTACTTTGGGCTCCCATAAATAAAAAGGGTATTATTAAACTTATTTAAAGAAGCAGGAGGACCTATTGAACACACACACATGCCTCCCTGTAATCAGCTAGGGAACTGAACATAGAAATAAAGAGAGGAATAGATTTGCATTTGGATGTGCCATATATTGTCTTTGCAAAGAGAGGGTGCTTGGGACATTCAAGGCACAAAAGCAAGCTGCTAGGCTTGTGGCTTAGCTATGAACCTGTTATTAGATTTCTAGTTGCATCTCCTCTCATTCTCTATTACATTTAAATGGTAAATTAGCTCCTTTCACAATAAGGAAGTTTTAATTATTTAAAATACCTCATCAACAGGCAAATAAAGGCATTGTAAGGAGTGCTTGACCTTGGAGGAAATTAATTTTGTGGCTTGGCTTTTCAGCTTGCGGCAACATTTAGGGGCACATGCAAAAAAACTGGGAGAAGCAGAGTTAATATCCTTGGGTCAGGGGAGGTTACCTCTCTAAGGCTAGAACTTCCAGAAGAAAAAATATCTGTACCTGCTGGGATGTGGGCTCTATCTGTGAGCTCTGTTCTAGGAGGCTGGGAGTTGTATCAGCCATTCTGCCTATTGCTAGAACAGTCTCTCCCAAGCAGCCTTCATATGCACAGCCTTACACACGTGAATTTAAAAAAAGGGATGACATCAGTTGTACTGCAGTTCAGTGATTAAAGAGTTGCTCGTGGCACTTTCAAAAGAAGTTGTTAAGAAAGAGGAAATGTTTGATGGAAAAAAATGAAGACCTGATTTATGTAGACCTCCCAACTCATTGTTCTGGTGGCCTAGAGAAATCTCCATCCTGTCCTGCCAGGTGGAGACTGTCTGCAAAGATTGCTTTACTGGGGATAGTCCATTGCAAGGCAGAAACCTGCAGAACACGTGAACACCATTTACTAATGTGCTGGGAGATGCTGAAAATGTGTCTTTTCCCCCAGTTCAGCAGTGTTCAGTTTTTACAAAGTAATGGAAGTCAAAAAAAGCTGTTAACCTGTGGCAGTAGAAGAGATTTTGGCTCTTTGCAATTTGGAAGTTCATAAACATGTTTTGTCAAGTTGGACACAATTCAGTAAGTTTTCAGATTGATGTGCTTGGATGCATTGTTTGTCTTTCATTATCCAAATGGCATTACAGAGGGAAGCAGGTTTAGAACTGTTGTTGGATCAGTTCTTTTGAAAATTATAAAGGTTTTCCAGAAGACTGAATTGTTGGATGAAATCCTATTTGTAAATGCTATATCTGTTTAAAATTACTCAAAGGTAATCAGTCAGAATTAAGTCTCCTTTTCTTTGTCCAAAATACACCTTTTTTTTTTTTTTTTTTTCCCCCACTGGCAATGCACTTTCACTCTCATTTTAACTAACAGAGGAATTGCTCTTCCCTGTCCTGTGGCTGAAGTAATTTATCAAAGAAACAAACAAACAGAACACCCCCAAACTAAGATTTGCCTGCACATTATGTTCAGTTGATTGACTATGGAAGCCTACAGATATTGTTCTCCTTTTGCTGTTTTGTTCACCATAAATAGCTTAAGGTGGAAAATGTCTTTCTATTCTGCTCAAATGTAAAGGAAATGTGGAGGAACCTTCATCATTTGGCTTCTGGAAAAGAAAAACAACAGTTCAGGTTTTTTTATAGAAATGGAAATGCAGTTCTCAAATAGCGGAATTCAATTTTAAATCTCATTGAAAGCAGTTCAACTCATTTGTATACCTAGATTTGCTGAAATATGTTTTCTGTACTTACTGCATGTCTAAATCCTTGCACAGCTTCACCCTGTTCTCCACATTTCCATGTAATGATACAAAAGCATTCGCTATCGGTGCTGGAGAAATTTTGCTGGGAGCTTGGGCAACTTGTGTTTGCCAAGTATCTGATGGTTAACACACAGTGGATGAAGGCTTTGTCAAATTAACAGTGAGGTTTCTAACCAGAGTGGTATTGAAATGAGTAACAGGCTAGGGCTAATGAAAGGCAGCTTCTATATTTGAACTGGTTGAGGAGACGTTTCAATGGGAAGGAGCTGAGATATGTCAGATGTGCTTAACAACGGTACTGAGGTGGTGGTGGAAATTGCTCTTATCCAGATGACAGCTAAATGATACCTGACACATTCCTCAGGTGGTTGGCCTGACCCTGCAGGGGTGATCAGGACCTCTTTCCCTTCGGGATACTCTGTGGTTCCAGCTGCCACCACTCGGTGCTATCCCATTGCTGGCCTTTCCTGCATCTCCAGTGGGAGAAGCTCCCACTACATCTCCAGTGTAGTGTGGGAATTCACGCTTGGATGGTGCTATTTGCTTGCCTCCCTCCCCTTACCCCTGCCCATTGTTGGAGATGAGTTGTGGGCAGGTGGTTAGGCAAGAGTGAATTCTTTATTATTGAGGCACACCGTTTTTTTCTGTCTCCTGCAGGTGATAAACTAGGTGTGCAACATTGCAGCTGGTGGGTGGGACATGTCCTGACCTGCAGAGTGGGCTGGGAGGCCACGTGGATGGTGGTGGTGGTGGATGGGCTGCATACCAGCATTGGGCTTTATGGCTTTGTGGCTGCTCTTACCTCCGGTGCTCCGCAGAGGAGTTGCTCTCTTGAGTTAACTCACTGGTGAGAGAGGCAGCCAGCAGTGCAGATCTGCACCCGAGTGTTGTGGATGGTGCTAATTTCTGTGTGCTAATTGCTTTCATTGGCAGGCACTGCGAATAGGGCTCAGAAAATGATTGATAGCCGGATGGGAGCATGAAACCATCCCCTGATGCAGGGAGCCCAGTGGTACTCGAGGACTGGCAGGCTGGGAGAGGTTAAAATTCCCCTGAGTGATCGAAGCCCTTACATGGAGCTGAGAGGTGCAGGAAATACTGAGGAGCAACACCTAGGAGGGTCGGGCAGGCAGCAAATGTCATTGCAGCACACAAGAGCTTGTGGTGGTGGGGTGAGCACGGGCAGCTGCTGTCGTGGGCAGGCAGGAGGCACTTGCTGGCTGAAGCACAAGTAAAAAACTTTCCAGTTGGGATCCAGTTGTTGATCCTGGCCCAAATAGGGTCATTGGTATTTAAGAAAGAGCCAAATTCCCTTTTAAGAATCCGGCTGGGATCTGATTGCAGTGCTTCTCCCACAGCCTTCCTCACAACTGCGAGGAATACCAAGTATGAGTGGCATTTGTGTCTGGTAAACACAAGGGAGAATGGGACTTGGTCTGGCAGAAGTTACTTCAATTTCTTATTTTTGAGAAATTGTTTCATAGTCTTAAGAAAAATACTTTAATAATTAACCCTTTATCAGCAAGTCAGAAGTGTCAAGTTTAGACTTTCACTGGGCTGCTGTTCCCATGTGCCAGTCTGTTGCAGAACAGTGATGGTCAGAAGATGCTGATTACAGGAGCAGCAGAAATTCATAGCTTGTGGATAAAAACTTGTGTATCCTTTTAAAAATTTGATGGTTATTATCGTAATATATACACGTAGTTTGTAAATGAGTAGCAAAGACCATGGAATGGAAAAAACTCTCTTTGCCTTTTCCAGGGGCTATCATCTCAGCTTCAAGGGGCATTTTTGTTTAGATCCATTCTCCTGTCCCTCCTCCCCCTTTAGTTGCTAGTGCTACACTGAAGGAGGAGTGCTTGCTATCCCGAGCAGGGAGTTAGTTCAGTAGATTGTTTGGTTTGGTTCCAGTCTGACTTCAACAAAACTACAAAATAACAGTTCAGGTTGTTCTGGTTTGAGTGAAAAAGGTACTTGTTCAGACCAGTTTTTTTCTCTGGGTTTGGTAAACTCTGTGATTACAGGTGTTAATCCTGCCTCAGTAACAGCCCTATTTTTCCTGCTTTCCTGCTTCTTTTAGTCCCGGAGATGACATTTCTTGAGTCTGTCGTTGATTTTGCTCCTGACTTCCTGTGTAATGTTTGAGCAAGTGGCTTTATCATAGTCTTGTTTTGTATGTAAAGGAGGCAGGAAACACTGTTTGGCTCACATGGCTACACGAGAGTAAATTAATTAATGCACAGGCATGAAGCATCTCCAGGAAGAAGGTCACAGAAGAGGAAAAAAAAAAATTGATTTGCTGCTTCTTTTGTAGCTTTCTGCTTTTCCACTCTTCAAAAGGAATCCTGTGAAATCACTCCCTGTGATTTAGAGCTGGAACAGGTTGATCATCTGCTGAGAACTATCTTTAACAAGCTTCACACAGTACATACCCAAAAATGTGCTGCAGCCAACTGGCATGATTAATTCAGCTCTGCCATTGGCATCTCGGCTGTTGAGACTGGAGGAACAACTGTACTCAAATCCAGGCAGGCATTGCCTCTCAAGACAGTGCTAAGTGAAGCAGTGTGTCCTGCCCCATGGCCAGTGTGCTGTCAGACACACACAGCACGTTGCCAAGTGTGTCATTAAAGGGAGAGCTTTTTGTTGCTCTCCACTTGCATGCTGGATAGTGCTGGGCAGGTTCCCTCTCCTCTGTTTTATTGTTTACACTCCAGAGTGGAATTGCTTTGCTCAGAGGTAGGATAGCTGGCAAACAGCACTTTCCTCCTCCTTTTATTCCTCTAGATAATTGCCACAGGTCAGAAGGACCTGTGTGTCACCTTCTGACTCTACTGTAGATGGTCAAAATCATACCCCTGAGTCTGTGTGTGCTGGCAAAACTCTTAGGGAGCCCTCACCGCAGGCAAAGGGAACTGCAGCTTCCCAGCATGTTATCATTCAACAGGCTATGGAGGTGCTTAAGTATGCTTAAGGTGTTTAACTTTAGCCAGTCAAGTTTGAATGTGCAGGCATTACTGTTTACTTGACATGAAAAGGATGAGTCACCTTGAAGCTTATGCTGTGCTTTTTTTCCCATTCTAGTAAAGATCCTCTTTGCAAATCGTGTTCAGTGGCTTCTCAACTAGGAATGCAAATAGGCACCTTGGTCCTTGTAAGTTCCATTGGGTTTAGCATTCAAGCTCACTGAGTTTTGGAGTTGCACTTTTGGACAGTCACTGTCCTGCTGCACAATTTGCCTTGAAAGGAAACATTTTCTTTCTCATCAGCATCCCACTGCTTACAGAGCCCATCTGTGCAGGTTGGTAGCTAAAATAAGAGCAGGTTTCCCTAAAGTGGAGTGTGCATGTCACTGTGATGGATGTGGTGGGTTCAGGAGAGAAGCAGAGAAGCAAATCTCCTGATCCAGGCAGCAGAGAGCTAGCGAGAACCCAGGAGCAGGGGCTCACTTTGTGGGGTGGCTTCATGAGCTGCAAGATGGGACGAGGCCAGGTGTGTTCCCCTGAAACACGTGTCACATCCCATCCGAGTTTCCTTATGGGGAAGTTGTGAGCAGTCTCCCTCATCTTTTTACTTTCTATTTCCATCTGTCTTCTCTCCTTTTTTGGTCTCCTTTCTTGTGCCCAGAGCAGTTTGGCATCCCACACCTGCTGTTGCTTCTTTCCACAGCCACCAAACCACACTGCTGACTCACGACAGCAACTTCCTTGCTCCTAATGAGCTCCTTGGCCACATGGTCATTTGGGGCTTCCTGGCATCAAAAGACAGGGTGGCCAGTGGACTTTTCTCCAGGCTTTACCCAGAGGGCAGATGTATGCTCACTTACCAACAAGTGCAGAAAGAGGTGGGAGCATCAAGGAACCTGGCTCCATGTCACATCCTGGGAGATTTTTCTGTCTGCAGCAGCTCCAGGAAGTTTTGCTGTAGGAGCATTTCCAGACTGTTCTGTCTTCTCATTCAGGCAGTTTCTACTCCCTTGCCTGTGGCATCACTGACCTGCTGTGTCCTTGAGGGGACTGGCCCTGTGTCGATAGTCCACATATCTATATGATGGCCCCAGTGCCTTTTGGTTATGAGGTCCTACCTCCTCTCTGAAAATCTCCCCATCCCACCTCTTTGCATGCTGCAAATACAGCAGGGCTGCCCAGAGGCTGGAGCAGTCCCTTCCCAACAGTCCCTTAGATGTGTGCCCATGGGTGGACATGCTTTATGGGAAGGAGATGCCCTTTGCTCTGGGTAGTACTATATCTTGATGATGGGTGCATTTCTCCCTCTCCCCTGTATGTTAAAATCATAAATCGTTGGCACCAAGACATCCAGTTGAAAGCTGTATCTCATGATACCTGTGCCAGCTTTTCCCTTCAGACCTGGATGCCCTGTTGACTCAATTACTGAGTGCTGAACATTAAAATCCTGGTGTCTGAGCAGTTGAAGCAGGGCTTTGGGGAGGAGGGAGGGAGGGGAAAGTGATTTCTTGCTTGTTAATTTGTTTTTCGCTCTGTGTCCAGGGAGATGTCTTCCTCTGCTTTGTGCAAGCAGAGCATGCTTTCCACTCAGGAGTTTTTTCTTCCAGACCTCTGGCAGTGGAGAAGCTCATAGATCCCCTACTGAGAGGATCAGACACCATCCCTTTCCCTGCTCCAGCAAAACCCGGTCTTTTTTCCTATCTGAACAAACAGGACCAGTGTAGAGAAACCAAATCAGAAGAAAAGAAATGCCTTCTCCCTTGCTGCTGGAATTATACAGGAAGACTCTTAAAAAAGATAACAACAAACCAAAAACATTTAACTGCAATTCAAAGCAGTTCAGTGCAGCAGGGAAATCACAGGGTATTTTTTAAGAGCTACTGATGCTTTGAAAGGAGAAAAATGGATGCAGTTGTGTTTTGTAGAGTTGTAGGCTTCTGGATATAGCACGTTCTGTTTTCTTATTTCACAGTGGATATTTCCATAATAATGAGGCTTTTCTACTTTAAGAATTCTCCCATTTTAGCCGTCCATTTGTCTTACTCCAGGTTTTGTGATTGTACTCCTGATAGTATGACTTATAGCTATGTAGGAGAAATAGATGGCATAAAAACAAAGCTCTGTTTTTCATAGCCCATGCAGTAACACAGGGAAGTCAGTCAGGAGAGAATTTCCCTGAGTGAAAGTTTTCCATCAGGTTTCCAAATGTCAGGGAAAAAAAGTTGTTTAATTTTTGTCCTCCTCCGTAACTTGAATGTTAAATCTGCCAAGCTCTGCCTTAACAAGCCAAAGATAAAAGATAGACTATCCCATTTGGCAGCAGAAATGAAATAATTTCATTCAGGTTTATCTCTCTTTCCTGAGTGATGACTAACACTGTGGCAACAGCATTTTTCAGCCTGTTATCTGTTTTGGTCTCATCAGGGCACCAGCTCTCAGTTTGACATCTTCTGTATTTTATGGAGTGGGGTTTAAAAGTTATCTCTGCAATATTATGCGAAGGTTGAGAGCATAACTCCTAATGAGAGGGAATTGCCAGGTTTTGGAGTCTTCTACTTGACACAGTTAGATAGAGCTTTTTTTTTTCTTTCTTATTTTGCACTTTGCACTTGAGATCTGTCTGGTCTAGTGTCCTACTGGTGGCCAAAATTGCTGCTAAGAGGCTGCAGTGAATTACGGGATGTTTAGGAGGAGACAGAACCAGGACCTCTGGGCATGTGCTCTCCAAAAGGCAGCCAGGAAGGTTCAACACTGGAACTATGGTGAAGTAGTGAAGTACAATAAATAGGAATATGTATATCACTGGAGGTCTTAAAGAACAAGTTTGTTTTTTCATCAGCTAGGAATGGCATTGGTAGAGCTGATTCCATCAGAGGTTAAAAAGGTGGGCTAAATAATCCCTGTAGGCTCCTGCTGAAGAGGTGTTCCACCAAGAAATGCCTCTTTAAAGGGCTGTTCTTTGCAGTCCTTTCTCTGGGATGCCATCAAAAACTCTTGACTACTTTGTCAATGGAGACTTTGGAAACCTGATGGAAAATTTTCACTTTTCATTTAAATGCAAAGTGAAAGAGTTTCTTAGTGTAGAAACTGAAATAATTTACTAACTGTTGTTTCACTTTTAGTGATAAAAACCATCAGCTGGTGTGTTGTGTGGTGGCCATTGTGCTGGCTTATAAAACAGAGATAACTTTCAGATGATGATTCACAGGGACAAACTACAGAATGGAAAGTGTGTGTCAGTGGCCTGGCTTGGATCTGTCAGTCAGTGATGGGTTTGCTCTGGGGCACGGTGCCCCCTGGGGATCTATGGCTGGCTGGTGGACAGAGCCCTGTACAGGCTGGGGACAAACCTGCAGGGACACAGGGACATGGCATGGGGGCTGCACAAGAGCCTTGTCAACAGGGAGAGCTGAAAAATAAAAGTTGAGCATTGAGAGAATGTGTGCAGGGAGGGAAAGCTCGATGCCCCTGGAGCTTCCCTGCTTTCAGATATTTCAGGATGCCAGGCATTTTGGTTGATGTTCTCCTGGTAAGGAGGTGTCCTCCAGAAAGTCTGAAGCAGATCTTCACACTAGCATCCGATTTGTGAGTCTTAAATAAGAATTACTGGGTGATTTGCCAGCAGCAGAACAGCACTGCTTGTGCTGCTGATGTGATCAAAGGGAGAGGGTGAGAAGGACAGATGCTTTGCAAGTCAGAATTGCAAGGAAATCCATCTCAGAGTTGATAAAAACTGCTCTTAGCTAACAGACCCTATAGTGTGTCTTTAAATACCACAGCCCTGAACAGCAGTCTGTACTGAGTCATGCCTGGGGACTGCTGTTATTAGGGAATACTACAAGGGCTAGAAAAAGGGAGAGCAGGATACAACCACACACAAACAAAACCCAACCAAACAAAAGCAACACCCAAATGCTGTTAACTATCCAAAATCAATCTTTGGTGTCTGGGTGTTGTTTCTGAAAATGTCTGAGTGGCTCAGGGCAGACTGTGGATGCTGGACTCCCAGGGACTGACTTGGCAGCCCCTACCTGATGTAGGAAAACTTCTCTCCTGCTTCACCTTGTAGGTTCAGAGATCTGGCAAAAAGTGCTTTTATGTAAGACCTTTTGTACACATGGGGTTGGACAGGAAGAGATACTTCTTCTGAAACAAGAATGCCTTCTTCCAAATTAGTCTACTGCTTCAGCTTTGAAAAGGCTCCTTAGCATGCCAAATACCAGTGTCTGCACATAGATATTGGCAATAATCTGCTGTCCATTTACACCTTACCTTTTTCCAAAATAACTTTCATGTCTAGACAAAGGATGGAGCTCACCTGCAAGGCATGGTTATTCTCTCTGTTCAGTTTGCTATTGCACAGTAATTAAGATACTATTTTATTTTTAAAGGGTTCCAAAAATGCCTCTGCAACTCCAATGTTTATGTAAGAGAGAAAAAGAAATTCATAATTTATTGAATTTGTGTGTGTTCTGCTGGGATTATTCATTGGAGGAACATGCTAAGTGATTTTTTGTATCCTAGTAACCAACTGTGGTTGCTTTTCCATGAATAATCTTTATAGTTTAACTTGACCAGTGAAATCTAAAAGAGAAAACTCAAGTAAATTAAATTTATCAAGGCAAATAATTTCAAGGCACAGATAGCTTTTTTCAGGTAAGAGAGAACAAAATTTTTTTCTCCCTCATTTAACTACCTAATGATCAGATTGACAAATACTGTCTGGAAGGTCTGATTTTACAGAGTAGAACGATAGTGGAAGTTTGAGTCATTATGAAATAAACTTCAAAACTTGATTTGTTTAATATTAATAATTAATGGATTGGTTAATATAGTCCTTTTCTCCCTCAGACAAGAAACAGGATGGTTTTCAGCACTCCTGATAGCAGTGCAGATTTATTTCCCTTCTGTGTGACAGGGGTGCCAGGGAGGGGAGCCTGGGGTGAGGGTCCCCCATGGCTCAGAGTTCCTGGCTTTGCTGCCAGATCATCAGCCTCACAAGGACAGTGTGAAGCTTGGTTAGTAAAATGCTTTGCCAAGCCCTTTCTCCCTGAAATGCTGTCTCCACATGGAACATCCATAGTTTATCACTTAATACACACGTTCACATTTTTCTCCTTTAAAATTTATATTGATGAAAAATTAGATCTTCTTAAAATTAAGTTTTGAGGGACTCTGGTTCTTTTGAAATGCCTCTTGCTCTTTGAAATACTAAAAGCTGGTTTTAGAAGCAAAACAAAAATAAAAGTTGGCTTTGCAGCTCCCTGAACATGTTTACTATTTCTCCCACCCTCTTCAAGCATCCAGCTGACCGTCTCTAAGCAGAGGGCAGAGGTACATTCCTTCCAGAGAGGTCAAAACCACTTCTCATTTTAAAACAAACTATTTTCAAACCATCTTTTTTGTATGCATTCCTATTTAGTAAATGTTTATACACCCGTGCAAAGAAACTGCACTGCTGTAAATACTGGAATCTATGGGCACGCCACTAGAATCAATCACCAAACCACGTCAGGCAGCCATTAGTAAATCTCTAAGCTTTTCCTTTGAGATGAGATTAATGGTGCAACCTCATGAGACAGTCCCAGAAGGAGGAAGAAGCTTTCCCCGTGTGCCTCTGGGTCTTGACTATATTTTCCCCTGTCCTGGTTTGCTCCTTGCCTCTTGTATCTTGAGCACAGCCCTGCATCAAGCAATCCCTGGTCCTTCCTTCCCAATGGGCTGAAGGTGATAGAAATATTAGGTGGATCAGCACTGAGGACCTTTCTGTACTTAGATTCTTGTATCTTCCCCTTCTGTGCCTATATTACTGCCCTGAGCCAGGGCATCCCTTTGGAGTGGTTGCTGTGGTGCATCTCCATCCATCACTCAGCACCTCAGATTCAGCACCTCGTGTCTTTGCCCTGCTGAGTCAAATCTCTCAGTTTTTTTTTTGTAGTCTTTTTTTCCCTGGGGGTTAAGGGCTGGGACCACTTGTTGTGACTTGTTTTTTCTCTGTAGCACTGCATGAGCAGCTGAAGGGAGTGATACTGCCTTGGCCAGGGTGTGGTTTCGGGCACCTGAAATGCTTTTTCTGTGAGGATGTGACCATTTCCCCAAAGAGGTGCTCAGGCAAGGCATGGGGGGCGGTAAAGGGGGTGTTTGGGGTGTAGACTGTGTGGGATCCATGCTGGGGAGCAACCCCAGGACTATGGTGGGGGCTGTGATTGAAGCAGACATGCCAGATGAGTTTCATCCTCCTGTTTTTTCCGTGCAACCCTGGGTGCATGCCCTGCAATGGGGCTTTGCCCAATTGGGTCATTTAAGTCCAACAAAGAAAAGGAAGAAACCTCCCTGTCCAAAACACTGTGGGCCTGCCTTGTGCTCACAGGATGGGGAGCTGTAGAAAAATTGAAATTAAGCAGTTAGTGCTATGAGGAGGGAGGCATCAGTGTGAGGCAGATGGGAGCAATCAGTGGTCAGGGCATTTAAGCACAGACCTGTGTCTGGGGCAGTACTCCTGCTGTAGTTCCTGCTCTTGATCCGACTTGATTAGAATGGCTTAGAAAAACCTAAAGGGGCACAGGAGAACATGCTCCTGTCTCACTGAGCTCTGCACAGAGTAAGAAGCTGAGCTGGAAAGCATCCCTGAATTTGCTAAGGTCAGGTAGGTGCCTGCTCTGCCCTGGGGCTGTCAATGGGCAGAAGGTTTGCTGGTCCGGTGTCCTGAGCTCTGTCTGAAAAAAGCCAAAGTGATGCTGATGAGGGGACTTTCTCATTGGGAGCCCGTGGTTTTAAGCATTATCTGCATGCATAAAAGCATGGAAATGGAGAGGGTAAGGAGGACTACTCAGCCCCTTCCCCTCCTGATATCTGCCAGGAGCTGCTCTTGCAAGCAACAGGTTGTTTTTTCTCCCAAAGGGTGATGAGTTTGGTGGGTGCTCTGCTCTGCCTGTCCATCAGGAAAAGTGGGTGCACACATTGCTGTGGCACATGCAGCATGTCAGGGCTGGAAATCCTCCACGGACCTGAGCCAGCAGAGTTGTGCCAGGGTGGACATTGGCCACTGCCATTCAGATTATTTTCAGTGTTATTTTTAAACATCTTGCGTGCAATTTGCTTCAGATGAAGCCACTTCCTCAATCTCCTGTCGGAAGAGGGCTGTGCCTTTCTGTAGGGCACAAGGAGGTTCTGGGGAAGCCAAGGCTTCTCTTTCTGCCAGTATCAGATGACTACAATGGATGAGTTTTTGAGGAGAAGGCTTTCCTGCAGCTCTTAAAAAGTGACTGCTCAAATTTGGTATTTCAAGAAGGCCCTCACTGAGCAGTGGCACCTCTAAAGCCCAGTGTCCTTTGGACTTGGGACCAGGGGAAAGCACCTGTGTGGGGCACAAAGCATGTGAGACACTTGATGCCATCTATGCCATCTATTTTGAAGTAGTGGAAGGACAGTGGATGGTTGTGCCACTGCCTGTCTCTCTTATTGAGGCCAGAACCACCAGAGGCTCTAAGCTGTCAACATGTAGTTGTGTATTTTGTGTCTGGTAGTAAAATTTGTTCTACTGAAGAAAAAAAAAAAATCAAAAAAAAAACCTTCAAAAACCCCCACAAAAAACCCCACAAAAACACCCCCCCCAAAAAAAAAAAAAAGAAAAACCCACCAAGAAAGAAGAAGCACCCAAAGAGAAACAAATTCTTTCTCTCCACAGCTTTTCATGTGTGATTTATAGGTGTTTTTCTAAGTAAAGCCAAACTGAGCCAGAAACTGACTCTGATCAGTTTGATTTGGTTAATTGAAATGAGAGCCATCTGGGCGGAAACAGGAGGTTTCAGACAGCTGTTTATATTGTTTCATGTTGGATTTCTAAAATTTCCAATTCCAGAGTTACTAAGGAGAGTGCTGTTCGGCCATACAATAAGGTTTATAGGTGTAAATGATCTCTAAAGAAAACAACAACAAAAAACAACCCAACCAAACAAAATAAAATCAGCAACAGCTTGCAGCTCGGCAGTAAGTTGTTTGGAAGGTATTGACCAAGTGTGCTCTTCTGAATGAGAGTCCAAGATCCACCTTAAAAAAGGTGGGAAAACATGATGGAACTCAGTACTTGATATTGCCTGGACCTTCCCTGGCAGGGAAGCGCCCACGATCGCTGTTGAGGTTATTCACACATTCGCCCCATCTCTTGGGAGTGATTCCTTCCTCTGGGGGAGGAAGCAAAAATGCTTTGGCCTTTTTCTCACCAAAAATAGCTGGCATTTTTCTTCAACAATGCAAAGAATTGTCTCTCTTCTCCAGATTTCTTCGGTTCACCTGCCTTATCATCTCTTGGCTGGGGTACTACAAAGGGAGAGTAAAGGGAGAAGAATGTTGAAATGTTGATGCTGACCTAGGTGTGCTGGGATCAAATCCCATGGGTGTTAAGAAGTTCGTCATGGAAGCTTAAAAATAAACTTCTTTTGCTCAAATACTTTTTGTGTTGAAATAATTGAAGACATTTGAGATGAAGAAGGGGTCTGAGGTCGTTGTGCATCCAGTAATGGTATGACTGTGTTTTCTTTTGTTTGGACAGTTTAATGTCTTAAAGTGGGTTTTGTTTCCTCTTATTAATTCCTGTAAATATCATGAAAAAGGATCTCACAGCTCAGACATGCAGCAGCCAAGTGTTGCACAACCACCTGCCTCTCAAATTGGCTTCATAGCTTACCAGAAAACTATGTTTAAAAAAAAAATTAAACCAAAGAAAAAAGGGTGCATCTTTTATTTTAAGTGTGGAGCATTTTCTTCTGTTTCTGGACCAGCAAAGAACTCTCCTCGTTTTTGTTTTTTTTTTCCCTTCATTTTTTTCTCTTTCCTCTTTTTCTTTTGGCTTTTTTTCTGAAGATGCACTGTATTTAGAAATTTATAGCCTATTTGTCTGAACACTAACTAAAACAGCCAACAAAATATGTGATATTATTGTACAAGTTGGACTCCATGGGAGTTGAGTGAAGTCACCAGCCCTTGAAATCTCTTGGAATGAGATTTTGACCAGTATTAAATTCATTTAAAATCTCTCTGCTGGGAGAGTACTGGCCTGGGGCACCAGCCCTCTCAGCACTGTCTGGCTTCAGTCCCTCAGCAGGTACCTGTGACACATTAGTGTTCCCACCACCACAAACCTTTTTGTGCTTTGTGATGCCTCCAGGGAAACCAGGCTGGCAGAGTGGAAGAGCTGTGCTTTGCCCTCCTGATTTTAATTATAACCAGTTATTCCCATCCCTTTGCCCTGTTTTGGATTCTTTGCATATTGTTTCAGAAAAGCTTAGTGGAATCGCAGCCTTTGTATATATAAAATATAGGATGATTGAAGACCTGGCCACTTCTTTATTTAGCTTCCTCAGCCATGTGTTCCTCCCAGAGCATTTTCCCCTCTTGCTGCCAGATCACTGTTTAAACTGTGTGTAAATATAAAATGGAACTGTGGACAGCATTTAAAATTGCTGCACCGTGTTGGGAGCAGGGCTTGCTGGAAAGAACATCTTCTTAGAGGCCTTTTTTTTCCCCTTTTTCTTGTGGTTTTGTAGCTCCCCTTAGGACAGATCAAAAGCCCTGAATAGGTCCCACTGTTAAGCCTAATGGCTTTCTGGTTATCCATCCCTGTTTGGAATGAAACAGCTTCACCATTTTTTTAAATGGAATTCTATCCTGTCCTCTGAGCCTAGAGAAGTTGCAATTAGCAGGGAAAAAAAAAAAAAAAAAAAAAAAAAAAAAAGAGTGTGACCCTTCGAACGGCTCTGAAGAGAGGAGATAAACACCAAAGAAGCTTCTGTAACAAATTTGAAGAAAACTAGCAGGCTTGTTCCTTTTATTATGGGGTTTTCTTAGAAAAAGCTGAAGAGGGAACGGAATGGACAGGCTCTCCTTTCTGCCTCTGTAGCATCACTCTGAGTGCTGCTCTTGCCCTTCACTTGCTGTTTTTCTTCCTCTGAAGCCCCATTGCTGGGCAATCCCCATGCTTAGAGAAAAGCTTTCTGGTGTTGTTACTGGGCATGGGAAACGTGCTCAGCTCGTATGGGTTCTGGTCTCAGTGCCAGGCAGCCCACCTGCCTGGAGGGATGCTCAGCTCAGTGGTGCTGCAGGGCAGAGCCAGGAGGGCTGTGACAGCACATCCCAGATACTGGCATCTCTCCAAGGACACTTTTTTGGAGGTGGGAAGGGCACGGGTATAAATTGTATGCAGTCTGAATTCAGGGGGATGAAGACAACATAAAGGCTGGCTTTTAGGGTGTTTTCAGAGAACAGGCAGGCTAAATCACAACTTTTACCTTTCAAATGTTATTTTTCTCCCCGTTTCACAAGCTGCCCTCCTGGTGCAGTGCTGTGACGCAGCCTCTGTCTGTAGGGGATGGGTGGGTTTCCTGCATCAGGGAGACAACAAAATTCTTTCCTTCTTTTTGTTCCTGCCTGGGCTGGAAGCGTCACATTGACAGGCTGGAAAAGATGTGCCAAGCTCCAGCACTTTTTCCATAAGCCCTGTATTGCAGCTATGGGATGGAATAAATTTGCAGGTCTGAGGATATTGAAAGGGAATGCCTTTCATTCTCCAGTTTCATTAAAAGTCATTAACATTGGAATGACCTGGTCACTCTTTATAAATCCCCAGTGCAGATGACTTGGTACAGCTGGTCAGAAGAAAAGAGGTTCAATGGAAACAGGGGGTCCATATGCATTGATGGTTGATATGTAGTCCCCTGGCAGTGAGGGGAGTGGGTGAGGGCATGGACCCTTTCAATGTCAGTGATTACAACATTCACATGTTCTTGTAGCTCTTCAATAAATCACTGTCATGATTGAAAAAGGAAAATACCTCTTCAGAACAATGATCATAAACACCAAGCATTGCTCTAAAAACCAATCCTGTGCTGTTGATACTGTCTGTAGGGGAACAGTTGTCTTGCATGTGAAGAATTGATGAATGGAGAAGGATGGGGGCAAGGAGACAAACCCAGATTAATTTTTTAGGCTGTGAAAAATACTCTTTAACTGGGACCTTTTCTGTATGGTGTGGCTAACCAAGAACACAGTGGGTGTCCCACAGCCACAATAATGGGGTCCCTCCATTGTGCTGAGGGACCAGGAGCACTCACTAATACTCCAAGGTTTTAGGGTCCCTTAGGTTGTTCTTAGGCTGTGTCTGCAGTCTCTGCAGCTGCTGGCCTGGAGCAGGGAGGAAGGGATCTCTGAGACAGATCCCAGTGGCACAATAGTCTATAAAATTAAGAATATCTCTGTGTCTTTCTTGATGCTATGTAGAGTAATGCTGTAGAGCACCGAAACCACCGAAGACAAAATCCTTTTTCTTTAATCACTTCCTTTCTAGGAAAATATGAAAATAATAAATCACAAAAATACGTATTTTAATCACTGACAAGCTGAGCATGTAGATTTTGAAAATATTTAGTCTCCCAGCCTAGCAGTCCTCAAAAACTATTTGTGGAGTTGATTAAACAGATGTCATCTCTTTACTGCTCATTGCTTTTGATTACCTCCCAAAACTGTGCTATAGACCCCTGAGTTTAGGATTAGAAAATGAAGTGAGCTGAGCAGGGCTCTGCTCTCCCCAAGTTAACTTTCTAAAGAAGGTAACAATTTTGCAGAACATAATCACATCAAGAGGCACAGGTTTTCTCTGCTGGTGTGAGTAATCATATGGGTTGCACATGAATAGTCCAACAGTTCCAGTATGAGTAGCTGACATTATTTTTTGACAAGCTGTTTTTCTCTTTAGCCAGTAGCCAAAAGTTTTCTCTAGTTCTGTATCCCATATTTTATGACTTTGAAATCCCTGACATCATTCAAAGCTCTTTGGCTTTTGAGCATGGCCTTCTGACTGACACGAGCCAGTGGTCTTGGGTGTCAGGGCCATGGAATGGATTACAGTGAGCTGTGCCATTTCCAAGGCTCCTCATCTATCATGCAGCTGCTTTCATTCCTCACACCAAAAGACTTAAGCAGGGATTATGGCATGAACCCTGCCTTTTCTCCATCCTGCTCCTACTCACTCTTGCTCTGTCTCTCATTAACCAAGTCTATGAATTTTTTACTAGAGTTGCAGACTCATTGACCCAGATTCACTAATAATATGGGGGAGAGGAGATTTTTTTTTCAGTGCTTAATTGTTGGCTTCTGTGTATTCTTACTGCTATTTATTTACAGGAGAACTAAAAACCTGTAATAAAGACAAGGCCAACTTTGCAGGAAAATGAATTCCTGAGCACAGTGAGAGGCACAGCAGGAGAGAGATGGGGGAACAGGGAGATGGAGGTGGGCATAGGTGGACTTCACTGTACTTGCAGACCCAGCAGCAGGTTTTTGGATAGCAGACCCTGCTTCCACAGCCCGACCTACAAAAGCATATTGGTTTAGGCCAGGGCACCCAACTTGGCTCTGAAAATGTCACACCATTTGTCAAGTTTATGTTCATTTGTGTCAAGTTTAAGTTCATTGACCACCAGAGCATAGCTTCTTGACTGTCTCACTTGTGCAAGGAAATAAAAACGCTCTAGAATAAAGAATATTTTTCCTTTTTTTCCAGATTAGGAGATGGTATTCTGCTTTTTCTAGTTGTAATGGTCTTTCATGTTATGGAAGGAGTTATTTCATTAAGCCAAATAAAAATATATGGCTAAGGTAAGGGCAGAAACATCTTCATTCATCTTCATTTTTCCTAGGGAAAAAAAAAAGAATTTAAGACAATACCAAGGCCTGAAAACTTTTAAAAGTATAAGACACAGGAAAACTGCTCACTGTGGTGTTGTGGTAGATGGACACAAAGATAGGAATGAAGAGGTGGTGGGTCACTTTTGTCCCATAGTCTACAGGAGGAAGGAGTCTGGGGAAAGCTTGAAGACGTGCTCACATTTCCAGAAGGCAAAGTCAAGCAGAAGATCTGGAAGTGGGTTGGGAGAGTCTTCCTGCCTGATCTGAGGGAGCACTGGCTCTCCCCATTCTTTGAGGCTCTGTGATCACTGCTAGATTGTGAAAGATTTGCTATCAGCACTTTTCATCCTTGGAGCAGGCCTTCTGTCTTGGTTTATTTTCTGCTTTGAGCCAGCTGGTGGATCTTGGAGAGAGACATTGGTGTTTCAGCTGCACTTGCTGTCTTTTGGCTCTGATGCTTGTGTCATGATGTGACATTCAGTTAACCAGGAGAGCTGAGCCCTGGGTTGGCTTTCTTGACAAGGCAACTGCTCTTTTAAATGATGTGGTGGTTGAAATTTGCATTCCTATGAGTGCATTCCCCACTGCAAGGAAAGGGCTTAATTTGAAAGGACCAGCGTTGTGGGAGCTCAATTCCAGAGGGCATGGTGGGAGAGAAGGGATGGAGCCACCTGGAAAGTACTGCAGGATGGAATTGCCTCTATTTGATGGTTTGAGAAAAAGGATCAGAACAAAGGATTTTTCCTAATGATGTTGGCAAATACCTCTCTGCTGTCATGGAGGAATGCCTAGGAACAATGTGTCATTAGTGTCTGCCTAGAAAATAATTGATTTTAGCAATTTAAAAAAAAAAATTCCTCTAAAGTGTTGGGTTTCAAGCATAAGACACAGA
Organism: Florisuga fusca; assembly: GCA_038090715.1. NCBI lineage: Eukaryota > Metazoa > Chordata > Aves > Apodiformes > Trochilidae > Florisuga > Florisuga fusca. Next base: position 3,511,740 of record JAAWXA010000026.1, on the reverse strand, counting down.
AGTGAGAGGGTTTTTGTACTTGAAAATCCTCTTGAAGATTGACACAACTTGATTTTGTGAGTTAAATTCAGTCCTTGTTCTCTGCCAGGGATTTTTCTAGACTGTTTTGCAAAGAAAAATGTTGTAGGTCCATTAGATATTTGCATTGAGAGTTACCTCAGTGCCATAACATACCTTCTTTTGATGAAAAAGCAACTCTGTAGTTTCTCCTCCCTTCCTTCCCAATTTAGTCTCTTCAAAAATAATGCATTTCCTGGGATTCACTTTAGGCCCTTCAACCACCCCTTAACACCCCAGTGTCTGTATCTCCATTGCAAGTGACCCATGAAGTTTTTTTTTAACATCCTGGAAATCTGTCTTAGGTTAGAGGACCAGGTAGGGAGAGCAAAGCAGGGCTCTGGACTGGTTATGCAAACCAGAGGAATTTAAATGGGGATGTTTATTAATTGTCAACTTGAGTTTTCCAGTGTTTGAGCCAGCAGGATGTGAGAAAATGAGGCCAATTTTTTGTCACAGCCTTATAGTGGATTTGGTAGCCTAACTTTGAAAATTCGCACTGCTGAGAGTGGAATAGGTGACAACACTGCTTCCCTCTGAGCTTTCCATCACATTTTCTACATTTTATATTTTTTTTAAACAAATGTCTAAGCAGTGCACTAAATTTATGTGTGAACAGATTTGAATGTCTTGCTCTCAGAAGATAAGATCGCGTCAGAGCAGAATCCTGTTTTGTGTTACTGTGAATGTTCTCTGCAGTAACAGCCCAGCCTGCTTCTTCCAGCTTCCAGAAAGGTTCCAAAGATGCCGGGGGATGAGCAGGGCCAGGACTGTGCTGTCATGGATTGGTCCATGAGGGTTGTTCCTACAACTTTGCGATCATGTAGTAAACTTGACCACGTTGTCCCCACCTGTTGGGATTTTCCTGTTTCAAAGCAAAAGCCACCTGCCCCCTCTTCCCAGATGCCTCGTTTAATGTTCAACAGGGTTGTAGCAGCAGCTTTGACCCAACTATCTGCTGTAATAGGAAAAAGTTCTAATGTTACTGATAAAGCAGCAGCCATAAAGATAAGACACGGGCGTGTTAGGTGGATTCCCTGTCTCATGTGCAATGAGCATCAACGGGCAGCTTTCAGGCTGCATGCTGTTACCTTTCAGCCTTTTCTCTGAACAATATGGGAAAACCAGACCAGATGCCTGCTGATGTGCTGTATCTCCTGTGAGCTGGGGATACCACGGGCTTTTGGTCCCAGCAATTTCTGTTCCCCTGACATTCTTGCTTTGCCCAGTATGCATCCCTTTGTCATTTTAGGGCTTTCCATGGCATTATTCTTTCCTGACTTGTCAGGAAAAGCAAAGACAGGATCAATCTCACAAGGTCAGCTCCCCATTTCCACAGCCTCTGCCCTGTGCCCCAGAGAACAGCAGCCTTGGAGAGAGCTCTTGTTCTGAATTGTCTTTGCTGCTGCCAGGGGGATTACTGTGCCACAGCAAACCCGATGCTGTGAACAAATGGGTGAAAAAACCCCTTATTTTTAGAACTGGAATAATGATACAAATGTGGAATTTGTCCAGGGTCTGTCTGCTGTACCTTTTTGCAAGGCAAAATGTGTATTTGTTAAAATACCTTGCCAAAGGCCAGTATTACCTAATAAATAAATGTGCTGGCCTTTTGGAAGGCTGGTGAAGTTTCAGATGTGCAGTAGCAATTTGAAGTTGAGAGCATGGGTCCCCATCCATAACCTATTTCAGTGCAGCCCATGTGGATGGAAATGCTGCCTTCCAGCCAGATTCTTTAGCAGGTTTCAGTGAGGTGCCCTACACCATTCTTAATCCCCCAGTGCAGCTTTTTCTCCCATTTTCCTGACTTACTTCATATTTGCTTGTGTGTTTGAGGGACTTATGCTGCAAGTATCATGTTTGCAGTTGTTGAGAGTAGGGATGAAAAATGGAAAACTCTGGAATGAAAAGTAGCAAAATGTTGGGCTCAGGACATCTCCCAAGGAGACACAGTGGGTTCCTGTCCCATTGGATGATCTAGCCAGCCTGCTGGCATGCTTACAGGACTCAGGAATCAAAGTGTTTGAGAAACTTAAATCTTTAAAATCCTGTTACCTTCCGGTGAGGTGGAGGAATACTATTACTCTCACTTATGCAGGGAAGTGAGGCATAAAGAGAAGAAATTACTTGCTCAAAGCATTATAGGAATCTCATAGTTGAAAAGAAGAATTGGCATAGCTCCTAGCTGCCTGTCATGGCATCAGACACCTTTGGGAAGGTGGTATTGCTGCCCCAAGCTTGGCTGTTGTTATCCTGCTGATGGGCTTTTGGGTGAGAAACACAGCCAGGAGAGGGGAGGGTTTGGAGAAATAGCAGAGGGACTGAAATGTGATCCACACTACAGAATCTGGGCAATTGAAAGGCACAAACATCCTGTTGAGCTTGCCTGGTCCCCTTCAGTACATAATGAGTAAAGCACACACCCAAGCTCAGCTCCAGGCGTGTTTTGGTGGGAAAGCTCTGCCTCCCCTGCCTTGGGTTATGTCAGGCTTTATTCCTGGTGGCAACTGGCAGGTGTTCATGCGAGGGGGAACAGCCTTCTAAATAAATTATCCATTCATTTCCTTCTGGAGGCTTTCCTATTGTTTAGCCACAATATGCCTTCCTTTTTTTTGGTTTTTTTTTTTAAAGAACAAAACAAAACAAAAAAGCCAATCCCTGTCCCCAAGTTCCTCTCTGGCAAAGTGGACCCAAAGCTGTGTTTGAAGTGGGTGCCCACGTCACTGCTCTTCCATCTGTCGTGCTGCTGTCACAGTCACTCCCTCCTTGGTCCTCTGTGCTATCTGACAGCAGCATGAGAAATACCTGCCTGGGAGCCCTGCTGGAAGGCATCACATCCCACCCTGATCAGTGTTTTCTCTGGCAGGTTGATGTGGGAGGAAGGCAGGGTGGAAAGCAGGGGATCCTTGTGACAACAGAGAGGAGAGCAAAAGCTCTGCTCCCTCCTTCCTCCTCCTGGCCAACACATAGAGACACTTCCTTTGAGAGAGGTGGTATTTTTTACCATTTCAGAAAAAAAATGCGTCTTGGTGGATTATAAAATTAAGGCTTCTCTGTGAGGGGAGGTTGCTGCCCAGTAAGGTGGGTGTGATGTGGAAGAGCATCACTGAGCACACCGGATCCTGCGGGACCCCCTTGGAGCCAGCTGGACCACATCCAGATGAAAAATGGGGAGCTGTTGTGGGAAAATGTGGCCAGGAGAGGATTCATTCCTGGTTTCTCGTGGCCAGTTGCCCACTGTGTGCTGGCTGGGTTGGTGCCTCCGTGCCTCTCTCTGCTGAGGAAACCCCAAACTGTGTTTCTTCTGCAGCAGCATCACTTGTCAGGAGCATTTGCAGGCAGGCACATGGAGCAGCACCCATATGAGCAGCATGTGGGTCTGTGCTGAAAGCCATCTTCTGCATTTTAGCTCTTTGGGAGGCAATAAAAATGAGTTTTTTCTGGGAGTGTCCAAGGGAAACACCCCTGCCTCTTGCGAGTATGACCAGGGCTGATCTTGCAGCCCAAGGCAATGCCCTCCTGGGGACAGCCTGACCTGTGGTGCTGCTGCCAGTGCAGGGGCTCTGCTGGGCAGGGGGACCACCCCGAGGGGATTTAACAACTACAGGAGCTTCTTTCCTCCATGTCTTCTCTAAATCTTCTTTTGTGGCCCTGGCATGGATATGGAAAACCCCCCAGAGGTGTAAGATCAAGGATGTGTTTATTTACATTAGCAGACTACAGGATTAACCATTACCTTATGCTATGCAGCCACTGTCATGTGCAGTGTGAATGAAGAGGTACAAAAGAGATTTTGTTCAGTTGCTGCCTTTGCCTGTCAGAATTTAGGACTGACCTTTTTTCTGGATGCCATCAGGAGCTCTTTGCCCTTGGAGCTCTTTCACTCCTGTTGCAGATGCCTAATTTCAGACTTTGCCTGCTAGCCTCTTCTCTTGCATTTATTTAGAGCCTCTGTTAGTTCAGACACAAACACAAGTCCCAGCCTCTTGCTGCCCTATCTGGTAGGGTTTTGCTTACAAAAAAGGAAACAAAGCTGAAGCTCTCCTGCCAGCTTTCCCAACTCATCCCCTGGTGTTTTCTGGTGTTTCTTTCCAGAAAAAAAAAAAGCATCAGAAAGTCCTTCCCTTGTCCCAGAGCAAAGTCAGGAGCTACTCACAGGGAGGAAAAAGCTTGAAGGGCCAAGCAGTCAGCTTCTAAAACCTTACACATGGCAAAAGTTTTCAAAATAAATGCATGCACGTGATGCAGTTTTATATTTAACAGGATGACTGAGTACCCAGGATGCCTTCCATTTTTGCTTTAAAAATCTACAAAGCCAGGTGTAAAGAGGAGGAGAGGTGAGGTGGGTGGGAAATGGGGAGACTGAAGTGTCTGCAGCATCATGGTGATGGTGCTGGGAACCCTGATCCTGGAGTAGGACCCCATGTGTTCAGGCATATGCAACAGTGATTGTCCCCACCTCAGGGAACTTGGAGCTAAGGTTTAAGATTAAAATTTGGGCTTTTTCCATTTCTGTTTCATGCCTGTGTGAACTTCACTTCAGGCCTCAAACCTGCTCTTCTTGAAATTGGTCTTGAAATTGCTATTGACTTTAAATGCTGCAAGATCTCGCTCATAAATTCTCCTTCTCCCATCTGTAAAATGAGGATGGCAGGATTTCTGTGCCATCTGTGGTGCTGTGAAGCTGAAAACAATCATCATTTATAAAGTGCTTTGAGCACAAACGGGAAGTTCACTGTAAAGGCGAGGCTTTGTGGGATGAAATGTTCCTTAGTGTGCCAGTTGCATCTGGTATCTGAACCAGGAGCTGGGTTGAAAGTTTTAGAAGAGCAATCTGGTGGTGCAGAGGTATTGCTCCAGTTGCTAAATGTCTGGGTTTATTTGTGCTGTTAAAGCTGCTAAATGTTGTGCTTTATTTGTGTTGTTGTAAATCTCCTGTTCCTTGTTAGAAAATTAAGGGGCAAAAAAGCCAGTGGCAGCACAACCTTAAAAAAATCAGTATCCTACGTTTGCATTCATCCCGAGCATCTCTGATCTCAACAGCCAGGATTCTCAGCGATGGTGTGACTCTGGCCACCAGCTGGTGATTTAATAGCACGTGCCCTGTAAATAGGAAACTCGGAGCCACAATCACGAGCGTTCAGCCTTTGTGCAGCCTCAGGAGAGGATGCATCTGATGGGAACAAAAGGTTGTTCACTTTCATCCAGCTTTGCAGGTTATAGAAGGGGAGCTGCCTAACCTCCTCCCCAAGAGCCACATTTGCTTTTTTATTGGCATAGAGCTGAGGGCCAAATCGGTGCAACAAACAAAGAGTGGGTCGTGGCCAAGCACAAGGTTTGGAGATAAATGTGCGAGTAACGCAAAGCGCGCACGGCGAGCCGGCTGGGGTCACCGGGGCTTGAGGCAATGCAGGGCTGGGGTCAGGCACTACTGATGGGGCTGCCGTTTTCTCCTTTGCAGACACAAGCCACCAGACCCGCTCTGTCTCCAGCCGCCCCTACTACAGTTTGCCCAACAGCAGCCATGAGAGGCGCTCGGTCCTGGCCATCACGGAGCCCCCGCGCTTCCACTCCCAAGCCAAAGGCAAGAACGTGCGCCTGGACGCTCACTCCCGCAAGGCCACGCGGAGGAACAGTTTCTGCAACGGGGTCACCTTCACCAATCGACCCATCCACCTCTACGAGAAGGTCAGGCTGAAGCTGGTGGCTGTGCACCACGGCTGGAGCGGGGCTCTACGCTTTGGCTTCACCATTCATGACCCGTCGCAGATGAGCTCTGAGGAGATACCAAAGTACGCCTGTCCGGACCTGGTGACCCGACCTGGCTACTGGGCCAAAGCTTTGCCAGAGAGGTTTGCTGTGAGAGACAATATCTTGGCCTTCTGGGTTGACCGTCACGGGAGAGTCTTCTACAGTATTAATGATGAGGAGCCAATATTGTTTCACTGTGGTATTAAAGTTTCTGGTCCTCTCTGGGCACTGATAGACGTCTATGGAATTACCCATGAAGTGCAAATACTAGGTAAGTGTGTTTTGATCCATGGCTTGCTCTTCTGGTTGCTTTTTTCCACAGAGATCATGTAGAAAAGATGCATCATCTATCTGGTTGATCAATCCTGGGGGACACTTAAGAAAACTAACATACTATTGGTTTTATCCCTCAAATCAATAGTTTTTCTTTTGGCATCACGATGGATCCGGAAAGAAATATATTTCAGAAGTGTCAGTAATGGCAAGTCTGTAGCTATGCATTATAACAGCCATGTGGAGGGATAAATGGAATTCTTTACATGTAATTTTATTCAGCTTTTTCTATGCTGCTATGGCATAGAAAAACATGGTGCTGCTTTACAGCAAGGTTCCAGGGACTGAGGTTACCTGTTCTTCCCTTGTTCTTTCCCAGATGCCAGATACAGCCAGTCCATTGGAAAATTACAACCCATTCTCCAGGAGTTTTCTGGCACCCTTCCCCAGCCCCTCTCCCCACCTAGGCTGGCAGTTTAACAAGCTGTGTTTGCAGATATAGCCCAACTTACCCTTCCCTTCCATGTGGGCAGCACTGTATGGCTGCAAAGCATCAGCCACAGCCCAGGATGCAGCCCACCAGCTGAAGAGTGATTAGAAAAGGTAGTGCAAGGTCCTGTGTGCCTCAGGATCCTTGCCACCACCTTCCACATATGCCCTCACCCCTGGGCTGATTTACAAGCATCATCCCTGGGAAAGGCTGCAAGAGGGGATGAATTTGTTGCCATTAGCAAACGGAGCTATGGAATGACTTTCCTTTTGTGACTTTGACAGAATTGAAATTTCAAATTAATTCAGTGTGAGATGGTGTTTTTTGAACTAGTCTACACCACAGGGAATCCTTTTAAAATACAAGAGTGTTGTCTTTTCTCAGAGGCTCCTGGGATCTGATTTAGTTTTAGTAGCCAAGTTAACCTGGCCCTGCTGGAGGGGATGGTGCCTCCATCCTCACACATACAGACACCAGCAGTAAGCTGTGAAATGGTTAGTCCAGTGAGCAGGCAGCTTCATCACATACTCTTCTGAATGACACCAGTTATTTTACAGCTGAGAAGGCATAACAGTTTTCCATGCCTGCTTGTCTCAAATGTATAATTAACCCTTACTAGTACCTTATTCTGTAATTGCAATTATGATGCCACTCCAGCCTCTGGTGCTCATTGCAAAGTTGAAGGAGCATTTGCTGTATTAGTCAGTGCATCTGCTTCATCTGAGCAGTCCTTTTCCCTCATTAGATTACAGTTAGAAATATAAAATTCAGATTATTTCTGCCCCCACCCCTCATCCTGCCTGTGGTGTACAAGTGTGCAGAGTGAAAGACGTGGCTTGAAGGCACCTGCACTCTGATATAAATATATATATATATATTTTTTTTTTAAATCAAAGCACCAAACCCCACAAACTGCCCCAAGGCATTACGATGTTGCTCAGGCATAAGGGGATCCAGCCTCTTTGCTGAAGATGTGGTGGTGTCAGATTGGACACGTTTGTGTCTCTGTCCTCCAAAAATTTTGCAAGTTGAGAAAGCTGTGAAATACAGCCCAAATACAGATGCACAAAATACATCCTTCAGCATCACGGAGCTTGGATGTGTTTCACTCTGTGGGAGCATTTCTTGCCAAATATCCTGTGCTTGCTAGAAGCAGCTGGTCCAGCCATCAGCCTATACCAATGGCCTTTCCTGCATGGGCTTCTGAACAAAGGCAGCCTCTTGTTAGTGCCTTACCTTTGGATTGAAGTGTCCAAAGCCACCCCAGGCAGTGCTGGAGGTAGAAGGAAGGGCTCTCCTTAACCTCCCCACACATTTAAATCGCCTCCTGGCATGGCTGAGGTGAAAATCTGGGAAATTAATTACGAGTCAGCAACCCTGGCTTTCTTTTTGCTGTGAAAGTGGAAATAATAAATCTTTTCACTGTAAAAACTTCCTTTGTAACACTTGCAGCAAGTAGCTTTTGTGACAAGCTCTCAGTTAAAATGTCTGCAGTGGTGTGAACACCCCTGAGATACGAGGCTTGATATCTTGTAAAATTACTTCTCTTGGATACACCTGTGCCAAGACACCTCAGAGCTGTAAGGCAAGGACGAAGAGGGTGAAAGGAACATTGATCCATGGTTGTGCACTAGTGGTTGATGTCTGGCTAATTTCTCCCTTGTTTTTCCATTCAGAGGAACAGCATGTAGGTAACCTGTGGGCTGAAGTAATAACAATTGTAACTGTAAAAGTTGGCAATTGTATCTTGACTCTAATGTCCCTTATCATCGGGTTTATCTCACAGACAGCATGTTTGCAGAGACCATGACCACTGCCCGTCTCAGCAGCGCCCGTCTCAGCACTTGCCTTCCACAGAGCAACCACGATTCAGCCAACTTCAACAACAACGAGCTGGAGAACAACCAAGTGGTGGCCAAAATTGCAAACCTGAACCTAAGCAGGGTCCCAGGCCTTGCGACAGACAACCACATCATCCCCTGCTGCCCCAACCGACGGCCGCGTGCCCCGGGGGTGCCCGCCTTCCTGGACACAGATCTGAGATTCCACCCCACCCGTGGACCTGACATCACCTTTTCTCAGGACCGGATGGTTGCGTGTACCAACTGGCAAGAGAGCAACAGGACTTTGGTGTTTTCTGACCGGCCTTTGCACATCGGTGAAAGCCTCTTTGTGGAAGTAGGACATCTTGGCTTGCCATACTACGGGGCCCTTTCATTTGGCATCACTTCTTGTGATCCGAGTACTTTACGGACAAACGAGCTCCCAGCAGATCCAGACTTTCTTTTGGACCGTAAGGAGTACTGGGTGGTTTACCGAGCCTTCCCGGTCCTCAGCAGTGGTGACATTCTCAGTTTCATGGTCTTGCCCAACGGGGAGGTGCACCATGGAGTGAATGGAGCCAGCCGAGGAATGCTAATGTGTGTGGACACCTCACAGTCTCTCTGGGTGTTTTTTACAATCCATGGTGTAATCAACCAGCTCAAAATACTGGGTAAGTGCAGCCTAAAGGAATTATAATTAGGGAGAACCTCACTGGTGAAGTTTCCTGGACTGGAATGGGAACTACAGCTTTGCATTCACAGTGTTGCCTTTAGCAGGTGGTCACTGATGGGAGGAAGCAGCTCCTGATCTTACCTTGTGTTTGCAAACAAGAGTGAGCAAGACGTGATAGCTGTGGCATAGATGAATGCAGCCTAAGTCCCCAAGAAAAGGATGAGACTTGGGAGACAAAACAAGCAGCAGATAGGGATTCAGGGAAGGATTTGGGGGTGCCAACTGGTTCTCAGAGGGTTTGTTTTGAAAAGGGATTCTTTCTAAACCCACAGTTCCAGACAACAGGTATTAAACTCCTGCTTGGTAAAGGCAATGATTTTTGGGATCAGTGGCTCTGGTTTAAGCACATCAGTGTGTTGCTGATGGACAGTAACCACTCCCCAAGCACTGCCACAGGGTGGGTATCAGATGTCACTTATGATCTATTGCTTCTGACTGGTTCCAGTGCTGCTTCTTTCCTCTTGTTAAACATTCTTTCAGAAAAGCATGTGCTGATGACTTTTTAAATCAGTTTTTGTGAACCTGAAGCCATGACCTTTCCCAGCTGCCCCTGATCTGACAGTGAGACAGCGATAGCTTGAGGCTGCTGCTGCTGGAGAGATCAGGACAGGAGGGAAGTGACTTTACACCTGAAGTGATGGCTGCTGGATAACCTGGTGCTCACCTCGCTGAAGCACTGAACAGAAACTGTACAGTGGCAAAGCAAGGTCCAGGCCCTGGAGGTGACAACCAAAACTATGTGCTTATGTCGTTACTAACAGGCAGCAATTAGCTCAGCAGCTGGACCTCACCCTAAAGCCTCCTGAGCACATGGGAGGGGAGGAACTCAGTGGGTGGAGGGACATTTACCTGGGGTTCAGGTCCATAGTCCCACAGCAGCTCAGCTCAGCTCTCTCCTGTGTTTGTAGGCACTGTGCAGTCCAGCCCAGTGACCGTCTCTCCCTCAGGATCCCCTGGTGGCTCACAGTATGACAGTGACTCAGACATGGCCTTCAGTGTGAACAGGTCATCCTCTGCTTCAGAGTCATCGCTCGGTAAGGAGAGCCCAGCACCCGGCTGTGCCAAGAGAGGAATCTGGGCTGACAGATGCTGCTGGGGCTGTGCAAGCAGCAGGGCAAGGCTTGAGGGGAGATGTAACATCTCCTGCCAGGCCAAGAGGAATAATTGGAAGAAAACAGGAAGCGGCGGGAAGCTTTTTGTGGCCTGAAGAAAGGCTGCATGTTGCTTCCCACTTTGTCAGTCTGCCTAATGAAAGCAGGGCTGCCCTGGCTGCAGCAGCAGTGCTCCCATAGCAGGGGGTGTGGTGTCACATCTGAGCTCTTTTCCCCCACCCAGACTACTGCTTCCTGCACAGCCAGGGCTCTGCTGCCAGAGGGATGTCCACATAACTGTACAAATGCTGGTGTTTGGGTCCTGGGCAGATGGCCCTGAGTGCCCTGCCTGGTACTATCCCCAGCCTGGGCTGTGTTGTGCAGTGGCACAGCTGCCTGGCACAGCTGGTGGGATGCAGAAGCACGCTGTGTGGAGCGTGGCTGCTTCAGGGGCTCTGCACACCCACACTGTGAAGCGGGTGTGCAAAATCATAGTCCTGGTTGGGGAAGGCCAGGTGAGCCATGCTTGCCCTATCTGTACAAAAAGGGAGCTCTACCCATGCTGCAGTTTGTGTGGCCAAATGAACCAGCCAGTGACTAAGGAAGGAAGAGCCTTAAAAACTTACTTGAGTGTGTGTGTGTATGTGTTGTCAGGTTTGTACCAACCTGGTGACTAAATAATCTCATTCCTTCCTCCTCTTTTGCAGTGACTGCTCCCAGCTCCCCTCTGAGCCCCCCCATCTCTCCTGTCTTCCCCCCTCCAGAGCCATCAAGCAGCAAGAACGGGGAATGCACCGTCTGCTTTGACAGCGAGGTGGACACGGTGATCTACACCTGCGGACACATGTGCCTCTGCAACACCTGTGGTCTTAAACTGAAGAAACAGCTCAATGCCTGCTGTCCAATCTGCCGCCGGGTCATCAAAGATGTTATTAAAATCTACCGTCCGTAGCGCCCGGCTGGGGCTGTGGGGAGGGGGAACACCCCTAGCAGTAACCTTGCCTTTCCGTCCCTGCTTCTGGGTTATTGTGCTGGTCAGTTGTTAAATCAAGTGGCTTGTAATCTGTGTTTCCTTATTTGGCTGGTAGGGCACAATTCAGGGATAAAATTGAGCTGAGAATCATCTGGGGCCCCAAAGGCACTGCTGCCGTGCTGACCTGGCCGTGTGCCCACGGGTGAATTTGGGGAATCATGGTCTGGACCTGACCCAGCTGCAAATGAGAAATTTCCCATGCAGAGGTTCTTTCTTTCCTCCTCCAGAGGAGCTCGCTGCAGTGCTGGTTGGGAAGAGGAGGTTGCCCCTTGGTCAGTGCCAGGTGCCACTGCACTTCCCAGCCCCAAAACTCCAGCATCTCTGGACTGCTGCCTCATGCATGCACTGTGGTAGAACAAAATTAGGACAAGTAGGAGGGGTCAAAGTGGATAAAGCTGATATGGAATTATCATGTTCATCTCTAGCAGGTGAACTAGCTAAGGCCAAATAGTAGCACAGCCAGACTGTCACGTGCTTGGGTTTCGCTCTCCTGAAAAGGCTTCTGGGGCTTGTGGAGTACCTGGTATGGACTTGAATAAAGCAGCTTTTGCTTTCAATGGCAGAGCAAGGACTTTTGGCCAGGGAGGTTGAGAACTGGGAAGCAGCCACAGGTTAGCAGTGAGGAGCCTGAGGAGTGGGGCTTAATCTTCCTCCTGCCCCCCCACTGGGACTTCTGGGAGCCTGTGGTAGGAAATTAATTTCTCAACCAGTCCCAACAGGCTCACAATTTTTTGCTGAAGACTGTGGATGTGTTGATTTTACCTGTTTTTCCTCCTGCTTTTCCAGGTTTTTTCCTGCACAGCTCTCAGCTGCTTGGATACTGAGTCCCAACAGTAAATGAGAACTTGTTGAGATGAACAGGGCTCCATCTCACTTGGCTTTACTTGGGAGGAGGAAAAAAAAGCTCTGAGGCTATTACTAAATATTGAGACTTAAAGGGTAAATGGGTTCCAGCTGTGATATTAGACAGCTACAAGCATCCCCATGACCTGGTTGCTGCACTTGCTACACTTACTGACTGGCACTCAGCCTGGTCCTGGCCCTGCTCTGCAATCCAGGAGAGCACACCCTGGGGAGCAGCTCATCCTCCTCCAGCAGTGGGCTGTGGCTTGCAATGGGCACAGGGAAAAACTCCTTTCTTTTTTTTTTTTTCAATTGAAGAGCTAATTAACATTTTAATTAAATGTCTAAATGAGAAGCTTCAGAGGGGCATCTCACCCACTGCCCTGCTGCATCGGCAGGAGAGCCTGCTGGCTTTGCAAAACCCTTTTAGGAAATCTGGCTCCTGCCACAGGCACAGAGACTGCAGGAAGAGTTCACCTACACCTTTTCAAAAGAAGGTTTCCATCAGCTGGAAGCTCGCCCAGACTACCAGGCTGCCCTCTGCCCTGGGGACCGCAGGCGGTGCCTTTGCAGACCTCTCCCCTCTCCCCTGTTTGCAGGTCAGGGTCTATCTGCCCACTCATCAGTGGGTACCATGATGGCAAAGAATGTGAACATGGGACGAAAGGCCAGGTGGGTTAGTGCCTGCCTGGTGAACAGGCTGCAGTGGGAGCCTTTGCACGAGGGGGAATTCAAGGGAATCTGTCCGAATCCATAGCAAGCAATGCTGTCTTGGATCAGGTCTGGGCTAGCAAACACCAGCAGCTGCCCCTGAGGCTGCTGTCCTGATTTCAGGGATGCCCCATCCCTTTAGTTGGCTGCAGATGGTTGTGTGGATGGGTGGAGCAGACCCATTTGCTTGCCTGACACCTCAGGTCCTCAATAGGGGGGGGGTGACTGCATGCCTCGGGTGGCAGTTGCTTTTTTTTATTTTATATATATATATAGTCCTCTCCTTCTCCTTCTTCTCTTCTCCTTTCTTTACTCTCTTCTTTTCCTTAAATCAGCAAGAAGAAATACTGAATCCACCCCAGGCTGTGCCTGAGCCATTCAGGACACATTGCACAGGTTGAATTTTTGCTGTAGTCCAGTTTCCAGAAGGGCATCATTCCAGCAGGGCCAGCAAGGGACCCAGCTCAGTCAGGGTTCAGAGGGTGGCCATCCAGTGAGTGGGACATGAGAGCAGAGGACATGTCACCCTGCCTGTCCAAAAGCAACAGAAATATTCCAAAATAGGCCTCTTAAAAAAAAAAATTAAAAAAAAAAATTCCAGGAAAAGGTAGCCTCTTACAGATTTAATTGTTAGTACTCGTATTGCTATTTTTTTTAAACAGTCTGATGATGATATATGATTTGTACAGAAGATCTGTTTGTGCCTTATAAGGGTGTCTGTGCACTTTTTATCCTTTTTAAAGCAACTTTTAAAAAGAAAAAAAAAAAGAGGGGAGAAAACAACACAGATCAATGGTAGTTTTATAGAATTTTGTGTTCACTGAGAATCCTGCTTTTTTATATATATATTAGAGTGAAAAAGTGTTTATTCCCATGGATTGCCCCCCCCTGTCTCCTCCTAAACTATTTGTTTCAAAATTTTAAAAAAGGAAGGAAGAAAGAAAAAAGAAGAGATGGGGGGGAAGTGTTTTACTTCCCCCTTTCCAAGACAGTTACTCTGTTCCCATCCCATTTATGATTCAATACTGTGACCTGTACATCATGTTTAAGCTGAATCAGATTTTGGATCTCTGTATTAGGCTTTTCGAGGAAATCATTTGGGGGACTGGGGTGGGGAGGGCATCGCACGAGGGAGGGAACTGCACTTCTACATGTCAGTGCTCTATAGCTTTGTGGTCAGTGCTGTGTGTTTTACTTTTGTCCATTTACCTGTTTTACATTAATATAATTTTACTCGTTTATGAAACAAATAAAACCTTGGCTTGTAAAGGGTGCTACCAAGAGTTTAAAAGCATTTGATCCGAAGGGTGAGCAAATCCTTTCTTTCCAGAACATGGCAACATTAATACATAGAGGCAGGGCACCTCTGCTCAGCCCAGGCAGCTCTGCTTCCAAAAAAGTCCCCTAAAGTTAGGCATTTTAAATACCTTCCATGAGATTTGCTTTGTTCCTGGGAGAGTCACTGCACTGTGTCTGCTCAGTCCCTCCAGGGAGGGGATTCCTGGCTCATTTAACCTTGCAAAACTTGAAGGTCTTGGCTCTATATTATGGTTACAGAGGAGGGAGGATGTCCTGTGGCATATGCCCTCTCAAATTGCCCCAAATTCCTCACCATCTCAAACAAGGCAGCTGCCAGTCTGGCCCTACACTTGTCTTGTGCCTGTGCTGAGGCTGTGAGGAGGGGAGGGGAGGTGATAAGGGAAGGGGTGATACAGTCATGGGCAGGAGGGCTGCTTTGCCTTTTTTTTTTTTTTTTTTCCCCCCTCTTTTGTTGTTTTTGCTTTGTAGCAATGCCTGGCTCTATTTCACAAGCAGAGGCCAACAGAAGGCTTCTCTGTAAACTGTTTATATCCTGAAATGTGGCCCACTGAAGCCAGACACAAGTTAAGCATCCTCAGATGTGGTTTAAAGTGGAGTAGAAGAATTCATTCATAACTCTGCCCTGGCAAGAACACGGCCATAGTTAAGCATTTGCACAAAAAAACCTCGGGAGCCACAGAAGGCAAAGGAGCCCAGTAATTGCTATTTATGCCAAAACGTCTTTTTCTAACCTCTGCTGCCTCACCTCATCCAGAAAGCTGATCTACATGAGCTGCCAATGAACTAATACTGCCCATCCCAGGCCACGGAGTGTCTTTGCACCAGGAGCAGTGTGCAAGGAGCCTGCCTGAGTTGGGCTGGGCCCTGCACGGCCACACTGGTGCAATACTCCAGGTTATGTCACAGGATCCAAATTTCTCCCTGGCAGTGCTCATTTAGTGCTGTGTGGCAAGTGGCAGCCTCCAGGTGAATGCCTGGGCTGCTGATGTGCAAGCTCAGGGCACATGCTGATGTGCATGGCACAGGGCACATGCTGCAGGCAAACACCAGCAAGACAGCCCCTGATGCTACAGACAACAGAGCTGGCACCAGGCTGTTCTGCTGCCTGCACATCCCTGTGTGTGGCCTTTGCTGCCCTGGGTGCAGCATAACCCTGTGTGGGTTGTGGCCACCTGAAAGCCAGAAGTGAGTGTGGCCAAGGTTTGCATGCCCCAGGCTGGCAGGGGCTGAGCTGAGCAGTGAAAGATGCTCTTGCATGTCTTTTTTTTTTTCCCCTCCTTCTCACCTACCCCTTACCAAGAACTGCATGTGCACAAGACCACAGCCCTCACCCCTCCCAGCCACGGCTGCAGAGCTGTGCTAGAGGCTGTGGTGAGGCTAAAATCCCATCTGTGCTAGAGCAGAGCATAGACATCACACAAAACCCCACACCTGAACCCTGCTTCAGCATGGGATACCCATGAGGTGAACTGGGACACTACACTGATGGAGGAGCTTGGCTATTGATGGCCAGGAAACATAAGTCAAAAGTCCCAAGCATTGTAACCTACCCCAGCCCCACTGCAAGGGCTATCACAGCCAGAAGCCCCCAGGCAACCCAGCACCACCCCATTCATCTCCCAGCAGACAAAATCACCCAAGGGCAGAGAAATAGTTCACCTGGAGATGGCTCCTTCACAGCACAAGGGAGTGCAGCTCAGTGGCTCAGGGCTTCTTGTTGGATCCACCGTTGAAGCAGCAGCAAATGGCACATTCCATCTGAACCAACACCCTGGGAAAAGCTGCCATGGTTCTGGTCAGGCAAGCAGCACACCTCCCAAGACAGCCACTGTGCAGCACCCCAGACATAGATCAGCCAGACACGGGTTCACAAGGGTGCTTGAAACCAGTCAAGCAGTTCGTTTTTATTTCTTAAAAAAAAAAAAAAAAAAAAAAAAAAAGAAAACAACCCGCCAAAAGAACTCCCACTGAATTAGAAGAAAAAAAAAACCAAATTCAGTCCCCTAATGGTGAAAGTATAGATACGGCATTTACACAGCTACATCTATCTTCTGCTGACCCCCCACCCACCCACAGTAATGTAGATTTATACACACATAATATAGGGAGACACAGACAGACAAACAGACTTTGAGAGCCTGCGAGGAGTGGGGTGCAGAGGGGGCCTCCAGCCTGCCAGGGATGTGCTGAGCTGCAGGACCTCCCCAACACCCACCCCTTCTGCCCCTTGCCACAAGGAGGGAAGGTGGTCTTTCTTTGGCTGATGGGGTGATGGACCTTGTGGCCAAGCTCAGGGTACTGAGCCTCCTGGCAGCCCTCCTCCTCCTCCTCCTCCTCCCAGGGTAGTCAGGGAGCTTGGCTGCATTTGAGACCTGCTGCACAGAGAGGAGACACTGTCTGGCAGAGGGCACGGGTCCTACAGGCCCTACCAGCCCCAGTGGCTCTTGGCATCTTCCTGATGGGAGCCACTGTACAGTCTATGGTCCCTTGGCAGACAAAAAAAAAAGTGGCAGGAAGGTGTAAGGCTGCAGGTGTCAGCACCCTACTGAGGGTGACCCCCACCTTGGGCTCTCACCTTGCCTTCCTGGAAGTTTTTTGGGGAAAAGGGAGTGATTCCATCATGCACTCAATGAGCCAAATACAGTACTTGTGTCAGCAAAATGAAGAACTACCAGTTCTGAGGTTTGGTCTGGGAGGAAAGCAGAAATAGCCCTCATTTAGTACAGAGGAAACAGAAATAGCATTGTCCCCTCTGAGGAGAGCTGAGGGCAGTGAGGTCTCTGAGACACAAAAAGGAGAGACACTTCTGAGATTAAAAGGCCACTCAGCAAAGAGAGAGCAAGGACACAGTGCCACAGGGAAAGGGCACACAGACCTTTCCTTCCCCTGCAGCAAAGCCCTGCAGCAAAGCCAGAGTGGATGGAGGACACACATCCGTCCCCCTCCCCAGATATGATGGGGACTGGATTTGGCTGCCAGGCAGCTCTGGCTTAAGTCATCCTGTCCCCATTCCTTTCCAGAGTGAAAGGGATTTACTGGAGCAAAAGATGTGCAGAGAAAGGCAGCATTGTTCCCCCAGCCCACCCTGCAGCTCTCCCGGGAGCACATCAACACCTCCCAATGTGCCACTTAAGGAATTTTGTTACTGGCTTGGGCTGCAGGTGTATTGCTTATTGCCAGCTCAGGTGAGTCAGCCTGATCAGAAGATGATGTGCCACAAGAGAAAACTCTGGGTGGGAGGGAAAGGAATCAGCTGGAGGCCAGGGTGCATATATTCCCATGGTTACAAATCTTTGGGGCTTCTGGATATGAGGCTAGACTGGGACAGCCAGGGTTGCTGTATCAGATCAAACCAGGGCTGGGGCAAACTGCCCTATCACCCACCCAATACAGCCCTGGCCTGAGGCATCACCATTTGCATTCTGTAGCAGACAGGAGATAACTTCAACTCCAGATTACTGGGGTAGAAAATAAGGAACAGAAGGAGGTGAGCACCTGTGGGGTCACAGGAGGGGTGCAGAACACTCCTGCCAGCCTCAGATTAGAGGGAAAACAATTTTTTTCAGCAGCAAAACAATATGGCTGCAGAGCTGTGCCTGCAGCATTCAACACTTGCAATCAGACTAGAAAGAGTAAAGGGGTTGGGTCAACAAGAAACCCCCAGAAGCAATTGGAAATTGTGGCCCTGAATCTGCAAGTAGCAAGTACAGAAGGGAAGAAAGCAGCACAGGGGAACAATAGCTCATCCGTGCTCATCCTTCTGCTGGGATAATCAACACTGTGGGCAGGATTAGGCTCAGCAGGCAGGAGCATCAGCACAGAAAAATGTCAGGCTCTGCTTGACCTGAAGCCCCCCAAACAGCCCACCACGCAGGGTAAAATCAAAGTACCTGGAAGACAGGCAGATGGGGTGACAAACAAGGCAGGGAGCCCCTGAGCACCAGACACACCTTGCAACTGGTTGTGATGAGGAGCTGAACTCCCACGTTCTGCATTGCACTTGATAATATCAGCACCTACTGAAGGACCCACCTCCTGGCTGCTGCCTGCCAGCCCAGGGAGGTTCTGTGGGTCATGGGAACGGCTGGTCCCCTATTAGTCCAACAGGCAGGACAGTCTGTGGGGGAAGGAAAGCAAAGCACCCCCTTTCCAGAGCTTTTCAGGTTGTTTTCATTCTCTGTACCTTGCATAGTGTTCTTCAGCTACCGAAGCAAAATGCCTCTTGTTGTCTGGTTGCAAGACTGCAAGGAAGAAGCCTGCAGAGCATCCTGGGTCAGCACAGAGAGGTCCTGTGTTATATATGTGTGTGTGTGCCTGTTGGTGTATTTTTCCTTTTTTTTTTTTTTTTTTTTTTTTTCCCCACCAGGAGGATGTTAAAGTTAACACTTGTCATTGTGGACCAGGGAAGGACCAAGGGAAGGTCCCGTGGCTTTTGTGGGGTGGGAGCAAGGCACAGCCCTCAAATGGAGTGCAGTGCCTGTGTCTGCATGTGTACACAGAGCTACAGGGATCCTGTTCCCAGCATCTTCCATTTTGCTTCATTCCCTATGGCTCTGTTAAACAGCTGTATGCAACACGACCTACAACATTTGGCTGTGGCCCCCGGACCTCAGGGAAGACCAAATCCTTTTGTGTGGACATTTTTCCTTTGTTGGTACCATTCCACGCTTCACTTCTCTCCCTGGCTACAGCCTGGGGAATTTCTTTTTAATACCCCATAGAGGTGGCAAAAAGGCCTATCAAGGTCCATCTCCCCAGCACAGAGAACCATGGCAGCTGTTGTATGCTATGAAGTTGGTCAGAAAGGGCTGAGGAAAATGTGTGGAGGTGGGTTGGGGGAGCACACGGGTGGGGAAGGGAGGCCAAGCTGCTTCCTTGGTGCTGCACCAACAGGCACCAGCTGGGATGTATGAGATCTCAATTATCACCATTTTTTTTTTAAAGCCAGCCTCATGGAACACTATAAATTAATCTGCTAATTAAATACTTAGGTGAGAGACCAGGGAACTTCCATTTGTGTAAGCAGAGGAGCAGCTATGGCTTCTTCCGTAGGTAATTGGAAGGGATCCAGCCCTCCCAGCACGGCCCTCCAGTCAGGACCTTGCAAAACCACCAGCCACTGCTGTTCTTCTCACGAACTTCAAACAAAGTCCCTTCTTTAAAGCTGTTGGTCTCCTCGTCACCTTCAAAATCTGCCACTGCCACGTAAAGAGCTTCCCTGGAGATGTCCAGACTGGAGATGGAGGCTGAGGTCCTCTCCTTGGCTTCCCCCCTCTCCACTGGCTTGGATATCACCTTTGGGCTTATGCTGCTTTTCGCTTTGGCTTCATCTTGGAGGGCAGCAGAGAGGAAGGGCTTGGCTTTTGGAGGAACCAGCATGGGCCTCCCTGGCACTGGGGATGACCTGATTTCAGGTGCTTCCCGTGCTGGGGCTCTGAGCTCTGCTGCAGGGCCAGAGGCAGGAGATCCCGTTTTCTTTGGGGGTGGTGGTCTGCGGGGTGGCACAATAGGGCGCTGTGGTGGGGGGTCCCTGGAACCCGGGGTGTTTGCTGGGCCCAGAGGAGATTTGGGCAGTGCCTCTTTTGCTGTCTGGCTATCCAGCTTGGGCAGGGGTTTGCTCTCCATGCTTGGTCGCTCCTGAAACCTTCCTGAAGCCTCTGAAGCGACCATGGCATTAGTGAAGGAGCTTTCACCAGCAGTGGTGTCCTGCTCGGAGGGTTTCTCTGGGCATTTTGCAGGCCTAAGCTTGCTCCTCAGGCTGCAAATGTCCAATTTATCATCAGCTGGAGGTGGGTCAGTCCGGGGGGCTGCAGCAGGTTTTGGCCTGATTTGAGGTCTTGACTTCAAGAATGGATTTTGGGTGATGGGCTCAGGCTTGTCCTCCAGGGGCTCAGCTTTTGGCTTAGTTGGCTTGACAATGGGCCGGAGGTTTGGCTTCTTCACTTCTTTGGCTGACACCTTGTGCCCACACTCCAGTCCCATTTCGTTTTTCAGCTGGAAGAGTTTGCCCTTCTCTGGTTTCACCTCAGGCTTCTTGTTGTCCCTCAGGGCTGCTGACTGCTTGGGTGGGATCATGGGCAAAATCATGCCTGGGGGCTTGGGGGGAGGCCTTTGTCTTTCCAGTAACTCACCTTCTGATTTGATGATGGACTCCTTCCTGGGCGGCAGGCTGGGTTTCTCCTCCGTGTCACGGTCTGAGATCTCCTCATAGCCACCAGCTAAGGCTGGGTCCCCCCCCTCAGGAGCCTCCTTCCCCTTCCAGTCCTTGGCCCACTTCACACCACAGTCGGTACCGTTAGGGGGAGCCTCTGGCAGAGGCCGACACGGTCCCGTCAATTCCTCGCCGGCACCTCCGTCGGATGTGGCATCCCCGAGGCGGAGCTGGGCCATCTCGTTGGGTAGAGGAGCCAGGAAATTCGGCCTGGATGCATTGCTGGTTTTCTTGTACTTATCGATGAACGTGGCAGGGGCCCAGCCTTCTTTCTCCTCAATCTGAATGTACCACCAGCCGCTCAGATTCTTCTCAATAACCTGCCCAGGGGAAAGGAAAAACCTCAGGTACCTAAGCAGGAGCCCTCTCCACACAAGAGGGGACACTGAATGCCTCTGAAATGCTGCCTGGGTGGGATGTGGCCGCGGTGCCTCCCTGTCCTGATAACCAAAAGCCATGTCACCACAGAACTGGGTATCCTAACAGGAGAGGAAACTGCTAATGACCTCTGAGAGGGAAGGAGCTCTGCATCCCATGAGACTGAGGAATGACACGGCCCTGACAAGGATCTGCAAGGATCCCCCCCCGAAGTCAGGATCCTGGGTACTGGCGGTGGCCACTGCGCGGCACTGTTGGAGCGATCAAACGGCAGCGATGCTGCACGGATCCGACACCGTCCGGCCCCTGAGGGCTCCAGAACCGGGGCTGGGACCTGGGAGAAGCTGACTGGGGCAGCCGTAAAGGAAAAATCCTCTTAGCGAGGCACAGCTGACACTTTGAAAAGCAAAAAGCACAGCTGCAAGAGGGACTCTGCCAGCAAAAGTGGGTGTGCTAAGAAAGAAGCATTGGAAGGGCTTTTAACTTTACACCTGGCCTTAATAAGAAAAAAAAAAAAAACGACCACCATCTTTAGTCCCATTTGTGATGTGGCTTTAATTTCCACTAGCTCAGACAACATAGTTCTTGTGGGACAGGAGGCCGCCAAAACCACCATGGCCTCCCAAGTCTAATGAGCTCATACAGGTTTCTCTCCCACTCTAGGAGAGATCTGGGATGTTAACTCTCTACAGGGGCAATCACATGCATCACCATTCCAATTTCCACCAAGAATGTCAGATACTCCCTCCCTGGAAAGGGAGCTCCTGCCTAGCATAGGTCCTAAGGCAATGGGAGCCAGAAGCACTACAAAAATGTGAAGATGTGAGAAGGGCAGACGACAGTCTCACCTCGACTTTCATTCCTGCCTGGAAGCTGATGCCATCAGGGATGGTGGTTTGGAAGTCAGCAATGGTGTAATATTCCTCTTCCACTTGAGGAGGGACTGGAGGTTTAGGCAAGTTCAACCCACGTGGCTATGGCAAGGAGAAAGAAAACCCATCAGGATGTTTCAGCAGAAAGGGCTACACAACATCCATGCTGACCACCCCCTTGCAGAGACACAAGCCAGCACAGCCAGGCCAGGGAGATCAGCTGTCCCCATGCAGCACCCTCACCAATACCTGACACAAGTCCATTTCCAGGCTGAGTGGAAAATTGCTCAGTTGCCAGAGTTCTTGCTGACAGCAGAGTTACTCTCTCCAGAGGGAGGGAGCCAGTCTGCAGCCTCCTACTGGCAACCCAGCCTGTGGGATAGGCTGACCAAAAGCTCATTTAAACACCAGATGCACTAGAGGTGCCATGCATACACCAGCCTTGACCATGAGCAGAGCCCATGGTACAGGGACAAGATCCCAGGCAAAGAATAACCAGTGACCAGAGCTCCTTCCAGTGCTCCTTTTTGATTCCCTTTGCTATTGCTGCTCTCATACATCAGCTGGAACTTACTATGGTGAGATCTCGGCGAGGAGGGGGCCTCTGCCTCATCTTTGGTGACTCTGTGGGGAAGAATTTCAGTTGCTGTTGACTTTCTGGCTTTTGATGACATGTATGTTCAGAAAAGACAAGTGACAGATGAAACAGAAAGGCAAGGACCAACCTTGCCCACGGGCAAGGAAGCCAAAGGAGGAACTGGTCTGCTTGGTACCCTGAGTGGCATGGGTCACCCAGGGTCTGAGGGCATCTGAAAGAGCACCACATGAAACTCTTTTTCCACTTAAATTAATTAAAATACCCCAGCTTCTGAGAGGAGAACATCCCCAGTCTGGGATGTTTTTATCCCCATCACATTTGCTGATCCTCAGCAGGTCCCTGGGCAGCACTGTGCTTGTGCCCCATCGGCCTGGGCAATGTCCCCTCCAGACTTTCTGGCCTTCCACTTCCCTCGCACCCTGTTACATTGCTCAAAAGCCTGCAGGAAAAGCTGCACCCCCAGCCCAGCCACCACTGCCCTCCTCCCAGCTGCCCACTTACTGCGTCGGATGTCAGCACCGGGCAGGGGGCGGCTGTCGAATCTCCCATCCCTTTGGCCAACCAGCCCCTCCTTCTCTCTGCTTGCCATGACCTGCTGCCTGGAGAGGCCATCCAGATCCAAGGCACAGGAATGAGTGGAGGAGCCTGGGCCCAGCTTCTGTGAGAACATCTCTCCATTCCCCTTTCTCAGGTAGGAGGCGGGGGCCCAGCCTTCCTGGCCCTGGTACCTGTGGTGACAACAACGGCAGCATCACTGCCCAGAGCCCCCCGCACTGCACCACAGATGTGAGCTCTTCCCAGAAGAGGGACCCGCTGTGCTCTAGTTCAGGAATGAAGCAGGGGAACCAGAGGGGAAAACCGGAGAGCTCCTGTTAGGATTCATGTACTTGGCCTTTGGAGAAAGCACAAGCCCTCTGCCTGAGCACTGGCAGCCTGGATCCCTTCCCTGCTCTGAGCCTGCACTGTTCAAGAGAGAAACCAGCCCCATGATCCAACTGGGAAACCACATCTGTGGAGTCTCCCTGCCGTGCTGGAGGGTCCTGTGTCAGGGTTAGAGTCTCTTCTTGCTGGCTGGGCTGCAGCCATTATGCTCAGAAGGCACCAGCTACTCATCTTGTAATTGCCTTTGGAGCTCTCGTGGCAGTTCTCCTCTGCTTTAAAAGTCAATGGATGTTTTTTCTGGGGTTTTTCTGCTGCCAAGACCAGAGGTTCAATGCAGTGTTAAGAAAACTGCAGCATGAGCTCCCACCCTGCTCAAGTCCAACCGTTTGCTAGACCACAGACAAGAGAAAATGAGCTTCCAGGAGAAAATAAGCATCAGCTCAGGATGATCTGGAATCTCTGGCATCAGCACACCCTACACACAGCAGACCTGGCTCAGATACCAAACGGCCCTGCTCTGCAAGGAGCAATGCCTAACACAGCCAGAGGATCCAGCCTGCTTCCAGGACACACAGTGGTTTTCCTGCCAGCAGCACATGGTGTAACACGAACACACTCACACTGGTTCCCTTTGCACTGCTGGGACATGCGGTGCTGTGACCCAGTCCACCTCCAAGCACAGGAAATCAGGGGATTTTAAACAAGTTTTAACCACAACTATGCTTGGCTGAAGCCCTGACCATCAGTCAGCCTTAGTTTGTAGGACTGAAGAGAAATGAATCCTTGTGCTCTGCCCTTCTCGATAACCCGGACTTCTCTTTGGACTGTACATCCCACATGCACCAGCTCTCTGCTTTGCAAAGCCCCAGCTCCAGTGACAGGGAAAAGGAAGAGGTAGGGATAGTACCTGATTTTCCACCAGCCCTCCAAGTTCTTCTGGATCACCACCACCACAGCCCCTTTGACCAGGTTCATTTCATCCTGGTCTCTTGCAGTGTACGGGTAAATAACAGTGTACTTCTCCTCTGTTGAAAAGAAAATGCAGAGTCATGGAGATACTGTTTTACAGAAACCTGGACTCAGTTGAACAATGGTTTTGTGTTTTAAATATTGATAATTCCTGTTGTAATACAGGTGTGAGTGAACACACAGAGATACACAACCATTCATAAACGAAATGCCAGTGAAATGTATTTCAAAACAAACCCAGCTGCATTTTGAAATGTAAGCTTTGGAGAGCTAGTCTGGTCCACGGAGAAGCTGTCTAAAACATCTCCTCCTCTCCCTTAGGACTAAAAACTGTCCTTTACAAGGTGGCTTTCCTTTCACTTGCTCTTGACAGGAGCCTTTCATGCAACCACTTCAGTTCAAAATCCTTTCTCAGAGCATTTAAAGAAATCCTCTCTAGAGGAAACGAAATCCCATAGACATGAGGGGGTAAATCCCCCAGATGTGCTCTTATACACAGCTCTCAAACCACTCTACAACAGCAGGTCTATGTGAACTTTCCTGTTCCACAGTTGGGTTCCCCAGCACATTGGTCAAAGCCTTGTGGTGAGCCTGGAGAATAGTCTGAAGCCCTGTCCACTGGACCAAACAACAGTAAGCAGGGATATGGATGCTCTTCCCTTCAAGGGGAAACATCCTAACAGCCATGAGGACATGTCAGACAAACAAAATCTGCCTCCAAATCTGTGGACACTCCTATATCCCTGCTGTGGATGTTTCCTGGGTTTGTCTTCTTGGAGAAGCACAGCCTTCGAAGGGCCTGATTTCCCACCCCCTTCATGCACATCAGTCAAAGCAGTAAATGTCCTGTCACACCCAACAAAAACAAACTGGCCCTTCTCCTCTTGACCCCATCTGAGCCACCAACCCCAGGGCCATGGCTCAGAGGAGTTTCTTTTACATGAACTAAGACAGCAGTTGCAAGAAGTCTGCATACATGTGTTGGGGGAAGGCAGAAACTCCAGCTTCTGTACACAAAACAAGTCTCAAAAAGTTAGAAGGAACAGCTGATAGAGGAAAAAGGTGGACATGAGTGGGCCTAATGGAGTATGTACAGCATGCATTAAGGACTGATACAAGCAGGGTCCATCCCATGCAAAGTAAACAAACATGCAGACAGCAAGGCTCCAAGCATAAAATATGGCCAGCTGAACAAGTCTGTGTGAAGTCCACCTTGACCCCATCCACTGGTGTACAAGTCCCCAAGAGTCCGACAGCGGCCAACGTGCCTGGGTAGAGACCAGTATCTCCATGGGACTGGGAAGAGCATGTTGGGGAAGGAGGAGAAGCACAGGAGAGAGCATAAGGAGGTGGCACATCAGGTTCAAGAGGAGACAGAGATGACATCAGAGAGTGGCACACAGACTGTACTCACCTGGAGCCCTCTGGGGCCCTCCCCAGTCTGAGCCTCCCCTCCCACCTCCATCTCCCCAAGCAAGGGGCTGGACCAGCTACAGCACTGCCCTGAGCATACAGTGGTCAGTGGGAAGGATGCTTTCTCCAAGAGTGGTGCAGATTTGCTGTAAGCAAAGGTTGCTGCCTTGTTGTTCTCATAAGACAAGTTCGTGATTGTTCTCGATTCTGCATGGGTTTAGAAGATGAAAGAATTGTCCTAGGATCTAAGCTTTGCTCCTCCTCAAGCATAGGTAAAACAGCTCCCTGGGGCCTAAAGGAGCCACTGGGATGGCAGCACTGGGTGTTCCCTGGAGGTGGCACCTTCAGCTCCTCTGTGAGGAAGCACAAATGTCAGCAGTGACACCACCAGTATCTAGCTGTCCCACTTCTGCTACAGCACTGGAGCAGAATGCTGGGCAGGAATGACCATTACAGGCAGACAAGAATATACAGCACATGTGGGTTTGTAATTCCCTGGGCTCTCGCTCTTCCTAAGTCAGGGAGGGCTGGACAGTCCTGTGAGCAGTTCAGCAGGAAGAACCTGGGGCAAACGCCTCCAGCATCTCCTTACCTTCATCGGGTTGCAATGCAAACTCATCCTGGACACCATCCTGGGCCTCCAGGCAGGTTGCTGGCACCCAGCCTTGCTCCTCTGATGTGCTCACAAACCACCAGCCTGAGAAGAAAACAGCAGGTAGCTAAGCCAAGGCCTCCCACCAGCCCCAAACTCCCTCCATTCCTCCAACCCTTGAGCCTGGGGGACTTCAGCTGCTCCATGGGAGGCTGGGGTGACCCCAAAGCACCAAAGCCAAGTGCTATCTGAACAGGAGCACAGAGAGCAGCATGGAGAATGGCAGCTGAAGGCTATATAAACTATATAAATGTATGTTCCCTCCCTCAAAACTGGGATAGACTGAGATCTGAATGATGGCTCCAGCCTCTGCATTTGCTTTCCTTTTTTTCCTCTTCATGATTCATTTTCCCTCAGTCTGGGTCTGCAAGCCCAGACCAATTAGCACAGATGAATACACTGTCTGCAAATTGATAGCTGACTCCTGCTGCGCTCTCACCTTCTTTACATCTGTGGAAACAGCACATTTTAAAAGCTAAGAGCAAATGCAGGATTAAAACATGAGCTCTCCCAGTGGAAACCTAGCTGGCTCCATAGTGGCCACAAGCAATTCTAGGCCACCCTGGGTGTCCAATCAAAATAAAAGTGTGCTCTTCAGTTATTAAAAGCACAAGCTATTTGTGTCTTTAGGGGAGAAAAAAATAAAGATTGAGAATGATCCTCAGAAGCCTACCAGCAAGTGATTTAGAAAGACAACTAGATTGTCAGGGAGGGAATCAGCTGCTACCTGCGTGGAAGGGAAAACTGACATTTGATAAATAAATTATTTGCCAAATCTTTTGAATTGACTGTGCTAATAGGTTTCACTTGCTTCAGGGCTGCTTTTATTTTCCCCATTCTCAAAACACAGCTGCTGTACAACTAATCCTCTGGGGACCAGGTTTCCAGACTATTAAGAACTATTTTCACAATTTATCTTCAAACCCCCCTTAGCAACATTATTAACTTCAGGGAATAAATACCCCTTCTCAACTAACTCCAGAAGTTGGGCCCATGACATGAATTTGCAGAGGTTAAGAACAAGCTTAAGTTTTGAAGCAAGTGACTGGTGTGGCTGCCTCCCCTGCTCCATGGCCGGGTGCTTCCTCATGTTTGGAAGCAGGAACTGCAGACACACAATGGGGGCTTTCATGGAGACCATGAGTGTCCCCCACACAAGCCTGCCAACTCCGGGAATGGTTTTTGTCCTCAGGACCCATCAACCAAGTTTTTCAGCACGAAGCAGCTTGAAGTCGAGCCTGTAAAAGCTCAGCACACTGCACATCACACCCTTTAGAGACAGCCCCAAAGTCTTGCCCATGCTCATACAGACAGACTGAAGCTGCTTCCTCCACACCCCACCTCAACTGACCATCCAAGAGCTCCCTGTGAGGTGCCTGGAGGTTGCTTTTTCTTAAGGTCCTATTAGAAAAACACTGACAATAGGTGATTGCTATTCCCACCCCCTGCTCTGCAAGATGGAGTGGACCTGAAGCCCCCTGCCAAGCCAAACTCTCTGTACCTGATTCATTCTTCTCGATGATATCCACCAACTGGCCCACGCACAAGCTGATCTCAGAGCTCTCCTGCTTCTGGTACTCTGCCACCACCACGTACTGTTCCAGCACCAAGGGGTCGACCGACGCATTGTCAGCTCCTGCACAGGGGGGGACAAGAACCAACCCGTGTGCTGGGGGTAAGCACCAGCTCCTGATAGTGTGGGCCACCACTCCCGAGCACCTGCTGGCCTGCGAGCAGCTCCAGGACACCACGGGGACCCCAGCGTGAGAGATGTGAGCCAGAAACCTGGGCAGAGTGAGGAGGAGAGACCAAACCAGCAGCCAGGTGAGATGGGTACAGCCAGGTGAGACCTTTCCCTTGCTACCCACCTTCCTGCTCTCAGTCATCCAAACAACCCCACCACTGCCACGGATGCACACAGCTGCCTGGTGTCTGCTGCCAGAGGCTGAGGCAGGGGTCAGGTCAGTCTCCTGTGCATGGACCAGCTCAGACCCCAATTCAATAGACACAACCTTTAATAGATTTTGTTGGTCCTGACTGAAGAGCCTGGGCACCCAGGCAGAGGGGTGTTTGTAGGACAGAGCAGCATCTCTCTGTCTTCATTCCCCTAATGCATTTCAGTCACCTTCTCACAACTCATTGTTGCAATGAGGTGACAGCTCAAATACTGTGCTCAATTTTGGACTCCTCCCTACAAGAAGGATATTGAGCTTCTGGAGTGTGTCCAGAGAAGGACAACAGAGCTTGTGGATGGTCTGGAGAAAGTGTGTTATGAGGAATGGCTGAGGGAACTGGGGTTTAGCTTGGAGAAAAGGCTGAGGGGAGACCTCCTGATGCTCTACAGCTGCCTGGAAGGAGGTTGTAGTGAGGGGGTGTCAGACTCATCTCCCAAGTAACAAGCAATGGAACAAGAGGAAATGGAGCAAGAGGAAACAACCTGTGCCAGGGGAGGTTCAGATTGGATATTAGAAAAAAAATTCTTTACTGAAAGGGTTGTCAGACACTGGATCAGGCTGCCCAGGGTGGTGGTGGAGTCACCATCTCTGGAGGTATTCAAAAGCCGTGTAGATGTGGTGCTTAGGGACATGATTTAGTGGTGGATTTGGTGATCTTAAAGGTCTTTTTCCAACTAAAAAAATTGTGAGATTCTTCTTCACCAGCACAGTTTGCTCTAACAACTCAGGTCCTCCTGCTGGAGGTGGCAATTCCATGTCAAAAAAAGGAAAAAAAGGAAAAAAAAAACCCCACAAACCCAACCCAAACCCAAACCAAAACCCCCCCAAAAATAAAGAAAAAAAAAAGAAAAAGAAAAAAAAGAATAAAGAATAGAAGGAAAAAATAAGAAAAAGGAAAAAAAGAAAAGAAAAAAAGAAGGAAAAGGAAAAAAAGGAAAAAAGAAAGAAAAAGAAAAAAGAGGAAAAAAAGAAAAGGAAAAAAGAGGAAAAAAGAGGAGAAAAAAGAACAAAGAGGAACAAAGAGGAAGAATAAAAAGAAAAAAGAAAAAGGAAAAAAAAGAAAAGAAAAAAGAAGAAAAAGAAAAAAAAGAAAAGAAAAAAAAGAAGGAAAAGGAAGAAAAGGAAAAAAGAAAGAAAAAGAAAAAAGAGGAAACAAGAAGAAAATGGAAAAGAAGGAAAAAAAACAACAAAAAACCCCAACAAAACCAAAAACTGTTCCAAGGGGTAACCAAGGGGCTGGAGACACCGGGAACAAAGCTTTCCAGCGGCTGGGAAGGGGCCCGGCAGCCGGTGGAGAGCCGGGCCCGGGCGCTGCGGCGGCGGCTGCGCGGAGCCGGTCGGGCTGCAGGTGGCACTGCGGGATAAGGCAGGGACAGCGGGACCCGGACCCAGACCCATCCGCTGCCCCCGAACCGGCGGCCAGAGCCGGCAGGACAAGGCGGGCTTGCATGTGGCAAGCGCGTTGTCATGTAGGAGAGAGCTATGGATGCACCCCGAGAGCTATGGATGCACCCCCAGCTTACTCAGCCCCAGCGAGCCGGGGGTTTGTTCAGGCTCAGCTCCCTGCTAAAGCAGCTGTGAGGCTTCTGGTCACCCACAGCACCAGCAGCACTTGCCCTGTCTGCCTCCAAAGCCTCCAAGAAGCAAAAAAACCCAGAAAGACAGAAACTCTTGCCCACGACTCCTCTCCACTCCGAGGGCTTTCCTGGCTCTGGCTTCCAACACGATACTCAGCTTTATCCTGTCAGATGAGGACACTGTCTTAATTACCATCTTCTCTCCAGGTGCAGAAAGAATTAATTAATATTTGCCAAGTGCTTTGGAAATAGGATAGTGTTAATTATTATAGGATAGAGTGATACAGAAGAATCCCACACCTGATCAGAGGTGTTAAGGATAATTTAGAGGGGCTGTGCACATACTCTGGGAGTACGTCCAATTTAGAGGAGATGTGCACATACTCAGAGAGCCTCAGTTTTGGGGTTAGGGCTGAAATCGCATCTGGCCCAGCCCTCTAGCTGCTACAGCATGGCAGCTACACAGGACAAATACCTTCCAGTCACTAGTGGGTGTGAGGAAGAAATGACAGAGAGAGTGATGGTCCCTTGGGATACAAAGGCAAAATGCAGCGAAGACTAACTCAGGCTACATATCAGGAAGAAGTTTCTAAGGGAAAGTGCACTTCCACTGCAACAGCTTCCCTGTCATGTGAAAAGTCTCAGCCTGACAAAAGATCTTTCTTATGGGGGAACTTATTGCAGGGCACAATCCTGCAAGGGAACCAGAGCAGAACAAGAGAGATGAGACGGACAAGATCCAGCATGTCTTTAGCAACCCTAGGATGCTCTGCTCCCTCACAGAGAAGATCTCCTGTGCCTAAGGTCACAACCTCTCAAACTGGTTCTGAGACAGGAAGACCACAACAAAGATTTAAACTAACAATTTACCTTCAGAACAGTCTTATTTCAGGGAAGAGGAGACAAATAGTCCACGTTATGCTGCTATAAAGAGCACACTGCAGAGCTCCAGGTGAGCTGGCCGAGTTACCACTAATGAAAGCTTCCTCCATGCCAGAGCCCAGAGGTGGGGCACTAGACAGAAATAAAAATAGCCCTCTAACTTGAATGGTGGATGCTAGGAGTATCTGTTCTACTAGCTCAAAGGTTTGTACTCGAAGTGATCAGAGGATCTACCCAGCCCCTTAAAGAAGAATAAGAGCTATAGGAAGAAAGATGTACTTTCTTTTCTGCCTCCCTCACTGTAATTACATCCATTGCTCTGAGGCTATTTGTAGTTTCAGCAGGCAATTCTGGATCCTCCAATGTACCTATTAAACCTGCAACAGACGTAGTAAACTGAGCTTGGAGGAAGAAGTAGGAGGTAATTTCAGGAGTGTCTTCACCTGGCGTAATCACCCTCAAGCACAAAAATACACTCAACAACAAACACCCTATTTACAGGCAGACTTAGTGTCTTAAAAATAGCAATGGCTCTCTGAGATGAGAGTCAGTACTAAAGCTCTGCAGCTGAGGAGGGGAGGAAGCACTGGTACAGTCCAGAGCCCACAAGGGGGTAAATTTTGCAGACAGCTGTAGGCAGCAACGCAGCCTGTGTATCAGCAACACCCCTCAACTTGTGAGACTGACTGTGGCCTGTGCTGATTTGTCCCATGCATTCAGGACAGGCCTTCTTCCCCCAGATCTGGTGAGATTGTGAAGCTCAGCACTGCTAAAGTGAGTTTCTTCTTGCTGTCACATGAAATGGGCACTACATCTTGCATTGTACTCTTTGTAAGCCCTCTCATCTCTCCAGGGATTTTTCCAGACTTGAAAAATAATCACATGGAAATACCAGTGGAGTTTTAGAAAGGTCCCCCTATGGCTGCTGCAAGACACGACAGCTGTGTTTTCACTAGCTCTTATTAGACTAAATACTGAGGTTTGGGATCTCTATGCCATTGCAGGCAGATTACATAGCCCAGAAAAAGGGGTGGGGGGCACACAAGAAAGCATCTGAAAAAAGGCTGGCAGGGGGGATGTTGGAGCTCTCTGGCAGCCTCCTGGGGCAGCTCCACCCAAATATAATCTTAGGAGACAGTTTCAGGTTCCCCTGCACAGTCAGTGCTGCAATGAACCCAACTCTCCATCTGTGCTTTCTGCTGATCTGCAAGAAGAGAATTGAACAGAAACTCTCAAAACAGTCTTGGGGACTGATATGACTACTTTCAGATATACCTAAATCAGTGGCCAAGTCAATCTTCAGAGTCTGGGACCTCCAGAAGGTACAAGAGGATTTGCAGTGGCAGCAGCATCCCCATCCTCCAGGCTGCAGCCCTGTCCTTCATCCAAGAGCTGCGACGCAGCCCCTGCACGTGGAACTGTACTGACAGACAAACGCCAGTCTCGAGCCCACCCTACCTCCTCTCCACTACTGCCCACTGTCCACCAGCCACCACTGAAAGCTACAGGAGACGTGACAGCTTCTTGCAAAGGGCTTGCCCAGCCAGCCCGAGCAGGCATCCCCCCGGCAAAAGGCAAAGCGAGAGCAAGGGCCGGGTAGCGAGCGGCTGTTACTACCTCTCTGCAGGAAAGAGGCCGTTCTCTGGATAAACCCTGATGGAGGAACAAAACGATGGGAGACAAGGCATGAGGGGTTGGGGAGGGAAAAGAACGAGGGGGTGGCAGCAATGCTGGCAATGGCTCCATTAACCAGTGAAGAGGGAGGCCAGCGCAGCGCGGAGAGCTGCGGGTGACTCTCCCACCTTTGGGAGCGCCCCGGGGAGGCACAGGGGGATGTGGGACTGGGACTCTGAGTGACTTCCACTGCAGTGAAACCCAGGGTGTATGGAGGAATCATGCTATGTCAGGAAGCCCCGTGTCCCATGGGAGAGCACAGCCAGGGGTTCGGCCTGTCATGGGGCCAGACCCTTGTCCCATTCCAGGAGACCACAGCTGTTGGTGAAAGGAGGATGTGGTGGGATCGGTAGAGAGGGAACGAGTCCTTACCAGACCTCTTCTTTCCAATGGGCTCCCTGAAAAAGAAAAGGAAGAGTGTCAGCAAGGGCATGGCACAGGTGGGTTGGTTGTTAGCCAGATGACAAACCCACACAGGAAAGCACAGCAGCACTGCTGTCCCTGGCAGGACCACTGACCTCAACCAACAAACTAACAACCCCACAGGTGACATGGGGCACTACTTGCCTTGTAAACAGCCTCTTTTACCACACCCCCATTTTAGTAAATTAATGTTTTTAATTTAATTTTTTTTTTAGTAAAGTAATGACTGGGACAATCTGGCAGCAGAGTCAGGAGCTGGGGAAGCCTCGGCACCCAGAACTGCTCCCAGCACAGACCACAGCTCCTACAAAAGTGGGTACCACTTTGAAGACAGACAGAGAAGGAAATATTGAAGTTCCTCCATGTCCCACGCCTCTCTTCATCCTGCATCCCTGCTCTTATCTGAATGTTGACAAGAAATATGGTTGCTGAAGAGCCTCAAACCCAGGGCACAAGAACAGCCTTCTTCAGGCACAAAGAAATATGGGTTTTTTTATGATTAAAAGCAGAGTCAAACAAAATATGGACTCTGAAAAGCCTCAAAAAAACCCATGAGTAACAAACCAGGACACCCAACTAGCCTGAAATCTAAACAAATGCTCCAGATCTGTTCCCATCCTAACCACAGCTGTCCATATTGCTACAAAAGAGCTTTCAGCACTCCCACATAATTCACTGCTGTGGCCTTGAAATGCTGCTGGTAGTGTGGAGTGATGGTAACCTGTGCCCAGCTCACTTATGGAGGAAACTTCTTTCCCTGCTCCTCAGACACATGCATGACAGATCATGACCCTGTGGCCAAGATGAAATACTCTGGTACCAGGAGACACACATTGATCCTTGTTACTTCCAGGTAGAGTAACAAGAACAGAGCAGGCACTGGAGCTTCCAAGGAGGAAAACCTTCCCTTGGTAAGGCGACTCTCCTGAAGCTTCAAGCTGTCTGACCACTTCTTGGAAAGGCAGTTGGACCAAGGGGACCCCAGGAACCCCTTCATCTGCTTATCAAGTCCACTGGCAAAACAAATTCTTCTCTTCCCCCCTCCCACTTTGTTTTCAGGCCAGGCAGAGGAATCCCTCCATGCTCTGCAAGAAAGACAGCCAGCCCTGTGCTACCTTTTGTTCTGTTTCAAGCTAATCTGCATTTTCAGACCATAATTACAACAGACATTTAATTCCCCTGGAGAAATAGGGTGATGCCAGGACTTGGCTGCCTTCAGAGACTGCCCACCCACCTTGGCAATGCATTTTGCATGCAATGCCTTATCCTCCCCCCACCCAGTCCCTCCTTCCCTTTGCACCTAAAACCTCTGGTACTTAACCATGGAGCTTTCAATAAAACTAAACAAAATGCAGCCAAGATTGACTAGAAACAAATGGGACATTGTTACCTAGTAACCAGAGACTATCTAAGTTCTGAGATCACAAAACTGTGCAAGGGCCTCAATCCCACGTCCCAGGTGCAAAGATCAATGGAGGAATATACTAAACAGAATATCCTAAGGACATTTCTGAGCAGAGACTACATTGCAGAGCTAAATCAGAGTTCTTAAATATTACCCATCAAATTTGCCCCAGCTCAGTGGTATGGCAGCAAAGAGAGGTGAAGCAAAGCCAGATGAGCACGCTGGAGATGGGCAGGTGGGCATGGCACTCTTGTGCTGACAGGAGGGAGCTGATGGAAATAACTGTTGTTTTTCCTCTGCCATCTGCTAAACCTATTACTGTAACTCATCCCTCTGCTTCCTTTCACTGGCTGCTCCATCTGAGAGTGAGGGGGCAAGGAAGGAGCTGCAATTTCACTTTGCTGCTGGGTTGTTCCTGGCACAGATACAGAGAACTGCAGGTCTGAAGACCAGAAGCCCAACCCACCAACTCAGAGGGGACCAGAGCTCAGACAAGACAGGAAACAGCAATAAACTCCCAGCAGCATCTCCTCCTTCATTCCCTGTGAGCCAGAGAAAGGCATGCAGCAGAGCCTTACATCCATAGCTTCCCGGTGGTTCCAGAAGAGGAGAAGAAGGAAAGGCCACTCTGCCTTCCAATGTCAAACTCATTTAGCCCTCACCCCCCCACCAGCCAGGCTGTGCAGATGAACCAGGCAGTCACAGCACCATCACAAGGCACATCTATGACTCTCTGCCACCAACCAGCCCCACAAAGCTTTCCAGGTGGTAAAACCCACCACCAGGACTCTCCCAGCTCCTTGTTGGGAACACTGAAGGCAAGAAAGGGTTCCTGTGGCAACAGAGTCTCACTTAAAGCACTGAGCCAACAAGCCAGTCTCAGGGTACAGTGACCTCAGTTCAGTGTTCTTCATGAACCTAATAAACCTCCAGTGCAATCCTGTAAGGAAATACTTAAACATGGACAACTCTAAGCACCAATTAATAATTCACATGTCATTTTTTTTAGGGAAAAGAAGTGTCAGATTTCTCAAGAATCTTCTCTAATGTGTCAGAGTGCATCCTTCTGGATCCAGTGATGGGAAGCAGTGAGATGTGGAGCACAAGGCTGTAGTGAGGGCATGAAGCAAAGCTAACATCTTGGGAGGGTGGTTCAGAAGAAACAGAAGCTGGCTGATCTTCAGCATTATCCAGATGAGCTGTTAAACTCCTTACTGAAGGGTACTGGAGACACTGAAAGTCATCGTGGGCTTACAACAGCATAACTCAGGTGAGAATTGTCAATCAGAAACCATTAGTTATAAACCCAGGGAAATCCTAAAGGCTGGGACAGTGTCTAGAGAAGAACTGTTGCAAGCTGGCTTGACTTTGATCTCTTCCTAAGGCTCTGACACATGGTGGCTGCTAGAGTAGGCAGTGGGTGGTGTGCTGCAGAGAGGTGACTCTGGGGCCACCAGATGTAAGGGTCCTCCTTGCAGTGGGACTCATGGAGGAAGGTGTCCCCAACACACAGCTTGGGGACCTCAGAAGCACCCATGCTGCCCCACAGCCCTGACCACAACCAGCTGATGGAGCAAGAGGGGGAAAGTGGAGCACCAAGGGTTGATGGATCTGAGGTCACCATTCCAAGAAAGTACCTCCCCTAGAAAAAAGCCTAGCTCTTGGAAAAAAAAAATATATATCTTCTGTAATACAGTAATGCCATGAAAGCAGCTATTAGGAGGTAGTTCATCTTGTAAGTATCCAGCAAGCTTGGAGATGTTAGAAATCTCTGAAAAACTTATGCAGATGCGACTAAGCAAGAAGAGGGGTACAACAGAGCTCTTGTTCTGGAGAAATGATGTTTAGCAAATGCTCCATGGAGCACTGAATAGAGCCCCTGTCCCCAACACTGCAGTGCCAGTGCTGCCCCCATGTTTAACCACTGGAGAGCTGGCCAAACTGAACCTTCTGGCTCAGAAAGCTGCCCTGTCAGCACAGAAAATAAACTACTCTGTCTGTGCAAGGGGCTTGCAAATCTACTGATATTTCTGATATCCTCTGATATTTCTGTCTGCTGTCACTTAGGAGAGACAGTTCTCAGCAGAGAGTAAAGGAGACAGTTAGTTTGGAGCAGAGATCCAGCCTGAGCTCCTGATGAATCTGCACGTAGGCACCAGCAGAACTGCAAAACAAACAATTCATAATACAAACTGTAATTTGTCTGGAGAGCAGGACATGGCTCAAAAGCCACAAGCCAGAAAATGTCCTTATCCAAACCAACATCCATCAACTCAGGAATATCTAGTTTACCAGCAAAAGATCCTGTAATGGCTCCGTAGTGGAGCAGCTCCTCCATCTTGGAGCAGAAACCAGGACTCTTCCCTTTTTCTATTAAATCCTCTGTCACCTGCTCTGCTGATATGTCCCTGCTAGCCCCCAGCCACCATGCAAATGTGACAAGGAAAATGTTTGTTCCTGGTACAGCCCATCTGAGAGGAAGAGCAAGCACATGAAAAGTTACAGGAAAGCAAGAAGTGTCTGGAAGACACTGGCTATGTGTTTGCACATTGAATTTATGGAAACAAGGGAAAGAAGGAGCTTTGGTACCTGCTGCAATGGCAGAAACATGTTTCTGCCCAGCATCTTCTTCTGGCACTTTGGACCAAATAGAAAACTTTTACCTACCATTGGCTGCCAGCACTGTGGCCCTGAACAGGATCCTTCAATTAGCCCATCCTAGAGATGGGCTGGGACAGTCAGATCCCATCAAGGAATCATTCTCATTTTAGCCCAGTTCTCCTTTCTCTGATTTACTGGGGCTGGTGGCTGCCTGGAGATCCTGTCAGTCCATTATTGGGAGTGCCAGTACCACCCCCACCTGGGACCAGAGCTTCAATATTTAGAATAACAAAGGGCTGTCCAAGTTGCTGCAGGCATAAACTTGTCAGCAGCATACACTTCCTCATCTGGTCAGGTCTCAGCTCATTATCATTCACCTTCCAGCCCAGAAGGCAGAGGCAGCTCCCATCCCTCACAGCCCTTTGCTGATTCAGCAGAGCTGAGATTCAGCTCACACAAGGGACCCGGGTTCTGCTGTCCCCTCCCACCCTCTGGTGATGCTTCCCCTGGCCTGTAGATGGGACAAAGGGGGTAACTCCCTCATGTAAATTCACCCTTTGCAGTTAAAATCAGATTTCCAGAGACTTCAGTCAGCTGTGGCCCTGGAAAGTGGTTTCACATTTTGGGGTGATATGAGCTATGTTGATCCTCTAATCATGCCCCAGAAATAAATCAAGCAGAGAGTGCATCCAGCAGTGTGCAAATCCATGTCCCCTTCATTGCCACCAGCCATCCCTCCCGTGGACATGCAGCAACCCAAGGCATCAGCTGGAGAAGCTGAGCCAAGGGACAGGGAGCAGGAAGAGTCCTGGTCAGGATTCCATGAGAGTGGCTGCTGGCTTGGCACAGCACCGAGCACACTGACCAGTCCTTTTCCCCTCCATTGTTTCCACCTTCCAGACACCATAAAAAGCTGCCTTTTCTTTTTTTTTTTTTTTTTTTCACCCCATTCATGGCCTGGCTCCCTTTCAAATTCCTGGAGAACAGTATTTATCTGCTGGATGAATGATGACATCCGGCCAAACCCCAGACACGCCATCAGGTCCAATCCAGCCCAGCCGTCTGTCACAGCTCTCATCTCGTTATTGGTAAGCTGGAGGCCTGCCAGGGGCTCAGGAAAGGACTCCCACCAATCCCTCCAGAGGAGAGAGTCAAGGACTTCTATTAATTAGCATTTTGAATTGTAGCTAATAAATACCCCTCTGGCATTCAGGCTGGGATGAGAAACACATCAGGGATGTCCTTGAGATGCTCTGGCATTTTACTGCTGAAGGCAAGTGGACAAGTGTCACCCACTAAGTCCTTCTGCATGCTGCAAGGTCACCTCTCCTCCCTGAAAAGGAGCAGCAAGCAGGACAGAGTGTGACCCACACACTGGATTGAGTGTTGCATCACTTGCTCACCCACCCAGAACTGCAATGGCACAGACACATGGTGGCTGTGCAGTGAGTGCTGCACCTGAGAGCTGCTCAGCAGTGCCACAGGACACTGTGGCAGGCACCTGAGGATGGACACTGCAACACAAACACATGCTTGGAATTGGCCTTAGGGCTGTTCCCTTTGGCTGTTGGACCCAAACCAGAGAGACAATGAGGAACACAGCATTGGTGGCTGCTTGGTTGAACAGCCAGGAGCTACAGCTCTGAACACAGCAGAGCTGCACCATTCTGTGCCTGATGCTCAGCACCCAAAGGT
The DNA here is from genome assembly GCA_038090715.1 of Florisuga fusca. NCBI lineage: Eukaryota > Metazoa > Chordata > Aves > Apodiformes > Trochilidae > Florisuga > Florisuga fusca. Next base: position 3,473,428 of record JAAWXA010000026.1, on the reverse strand, counting down.
CTCCACATCTGAATGTGGCCTTGTTCTGCCCAGAGCCCCCGCACCTCACCTGATTTCTGGCTCAGTCTACAAGAAAAAATAAAGTTAAGGAAACTGGGTGCAAGACTGAAGTTGCCCTTCAGCCCACCATGTATGACAGTGGCCCAGGTACAGGTGGGTTCAGCCTTTGCAACACATCTCACCACCTGCTCACACAGGGCTCCGGGACTGATGCACGTGAAGTCCCCCACATCCAAAACTAGCCCCAGTGGCTCTTAACCCCTCTGATAAATCCCCACCCAATGCCCTTTCAAGCTCATCTTGTCCTTGTGTTTCTTGCTTGCTCCCGAGCTGCTGCCTGCACTGTGGGATGTCTGGCAGGCTGGGAGGTTAAGTGGGGAGCAAGAGCCAGGCAGGATGGATGAGAGGGCCAGCCAACAGCAAGCAATTAGTTAATGGGCTCTGGGGCCCTCAGAGTGACCACGAGCTGCAGGAGGAATGATGACAGGCCAAGCAAATAGAGACAGAATACAAAGGAGGAAAGTGGAAATTGAAGGAAGAGGGAATTAAGAAGAGAACTGAAAAAAAATCAAAAACCCAGGGAGAATATATAGTCCAGAGAAGCATAATACCAAGCTGGAGGCCTGAAAGGCTCAGTGTTGTTGCTCTGAGGAGAAAAAAATCCCTTTATCTACTTCCACACCCTTCCAATAGAGAATGATGTCAAATCAATTTACTGCCTTTCCTCTCACAATTAATCAGGCGTCCTCCATTGCTCAACCTTTGGTAGAGCCGTGCATCGTGTCACATGCAGCATAAAAAGGGAGAGCAGCATAGCAGGAGATGGAGGTGGCTGCTCAGATTTATGCTGCTTGTGATTAGTAAGGAGATGGGTGGCTCCTGGCCAAAGTAGCTCATAGTCACAAGACTTATAACCACACAGAGTTGCGTAATGCACGCGATATTCCTTGCAAGTGTTCCTTGTTTTTTTGTGGGAAGACTTCAGAGCATTGTTATGGATGGGGCTTGTGGAGAAGCAGAAGGGAAAAAACCTTTCAAACAAGGCAGAGGTCATTAGTAACGGTGTGAAATGAGGCTTTTCAGGTTGACTGTATTTCTGAAATCAGAATTAGCAAGCAGGAAGTGGCTCAGGAAGGGACCAACACTTCAGGGGATCCCAGAGAGTTGCCTCCACTTCCCCATTGGAGAAGGCTGTGCCAGGAGTTGGCTGAGAGGGCAGAGGTGTGTGCTTCAGTTCCCTCAAGCCTCCATTCCCTCTCCAAGAAAACCTCCAAATCCCTCTTCTGTGACTCACGGGAAAAAAAAGGTGATGGACATAAGAATCTTATGGATAGCAACAAGTTCAAGGCAGTTTGTGTTTCATCACCCCCCTAATGGCAGCAGCCACCCAACCAACTTACTCTTTGGGGGGTGTCAAGTCATCAGGTCGTGTCTCAAAGAACTGGAGAACCTCCTCGCACTGGGAGATGTAGGGAGGCAGCTGGATCAGAGCCTGTGGATGAAACAGAAACACTGGTGATAAGAAGCACAAAGACTGAGCAAGGGAGGAAAAGCCTTCAGAGAACAGGGGACTGGGTCTCAGCACAGAGCTCAGCACCCACGTGGTTCATGGGACACAGGAGCACAGAACAGGGCTGGAGAGAGGAACTGCAAACACACACCAGAGCGGGGCAGGACCCAGACAGCCCCCAGGGACACCCAGCACACCACCTCAGCTGCAACTGAAGACTGGAGGAGAATAAGCAGAGAAAGCCTGGGGGCCCTGCTTAGCTCAGCTCCAGAATTCTGGAGAGATGCCCTCATGCAGGGGAAGAGCCACGGGGACATCCATCCCAGCATCCAGCCTCCCAGCCATGGCAGGGCTCAGTTTCCCAGATGTCCAGTGAACAAGGAGCTGTTATCCTCAGGAATGGCTGGGCAGCTTCCACGTGGAAGTCATCAGCCCTAACCAGCACATCCCAAAAAATACTCTGCTGGGCAACTGCAGCTGGGGAGGAGGTAGGGAGAGAAGCAACAGCAACAGGAGCATGGACACCACCTCGTTAGGGCTGGAAGGCTGCTACATGTGCTGTCGAGTGGTAGGAGCTGTGAGCTACCTCTGCATTTCTCTTTTCCCTTCCAGGAAAGTTGCTCCAAAAAATGTGCATGTCTGTGGGAGCTGGGGGCTGTCTGGGAAAGCAACATTCACCTTGGGCCAGAGCCCTTCTAGGTCCTTTTCAACATGGGCTGTAGAGAGGTCTGGGCAGGGAAGATGGGATGGGCATCCAGGGTGGATGCCTGGTGGAGAGCCCTGCTCTCTGCTTATGGAAGGGAATGGAGTCACAAAAATGGTGATTACAAAAAGTGGGAAAAAAAAAAGCCACAGAATTGAAAAATGGATGATTTGAAATGAGTGAGCAGTGCTGCAGCCTGACCTGGAGCAGATGTTTAACCAATTTTCTGTAAAATTCCCACTCCCCTCCATTTGCTTTCACAGCAGTCTCGTGACAGCAGTGTGAACAAACCAAACCTCTGCTCATTTCTGTATTGGAGACAAAGCTACATCTGCAAAGCCCCAGGGTTACCACACAAATCAGATGTGGCTCCATATTGACCTAATTGCAGCCCCCCAAAAAGCCCTTCAAGCCATCCAGCACACAGTTGTTCACTGCCAGACAGCCAGACCACTAACCATAGGCCAGCTGTGATCAAGATCATGTGAGAGACAGGAGAGAGAGAGAGAACTACTTACTCCATGGCTTTTGAGTCCAGGGAAGGACTATTCAAAAACCAAGTTTTGCATAGAGGACATTCCCATGTGGGTACCACTCCCCAGCTCCAGGCATCCCATGATCTATGCAATTTTCCCCATGCCAAAATCACTCTGATTTTGTGGCCTGGAGATGACAGTAGCAAGGGAGGATGACAGAAAACACACTGTGCTGGAAGGATGAAAGGCCAGACCCACAGCTCATGTCTCAGATCATCCTGAGGGAAGCCCACCTCAGAGCAGACCCAGCTGGCACAGTGGTGGCTGAGTCAAGCAGGCCACCCTACAGTCTAGCTGGCCATGGTCTACAGCAACCATGGCCACCAGATAAAAAATAGTGGCACAAATAGCATGTCTGTCCCACCCAAAGAAGTGCACTGGTGAAGGTCTTCAGAACACAGCTTCAGCCTAGGGTGCTGGAATCACAGCTGCTCACCTTAACTGCCCTGCTGCCTGCAAGCCTCATGATAAAGGTGATTTACCAAAGAGAGACAAGCCTTATTGCACTGAAATCCATTTTCCAGGGAGTGAGAAAGGATAATTGTCAGCAGCTAATTTTTTAGTACTCCACCCCATCTTGTTGAGGTAGAGCTTTACAGCATTGCAATTCCTTCATCAACCCTTCCCCTGAAACTTCCTCAAAATCTCAAAAAAGAGAGGAGAAAGGCAGCTCCTGCAGCAGTGGAATGACCAGCAGAGGTAGAACACAGAGTAAACTGGAGAGATGGCAACAAATTTCAGGTTGCCACTCACCCTCCTTGTCATTCCTATGGTTGTTAGAAGGCTCTTTCAGTGACTTGTTGCTCTTACCAGTTGCACTGATTCTTTTGCTATTTTTCTTCCACCTTACCTTAAATTGCCACATTTTTCAGTGCACTATACCTGAAACAGAGCCCTTCAGCAAGAACACTGCTGTGTGAAAGCAGTGGTTCCCTCTCTTGCTCCTCTCCCACCTTCTTTCCAGGGTTCCCCCAGAGAACAAAGACACCCTACTATTCTCACAGGGGGATGGCAAGAAAGCAGAAACTGTCTTACACACTTTGCTGTGGGAACTTGTTCACAACATATTCACCTAACCCTCAATTCTCACTCAGCAGGGCCAGGCTGGAGGAGATATTTTAAATTTCTGTTCTGCACCAGCACCCTCCAAGCACATGCAGTGTCTCCCTCCAATGATAAACACGGCAGTAAGAGCATGCTGGGACCCTGTGGCTGCAATCTGCAGCACAAAATAGCCAGGAGAGACATCCATCTGCTCCTGCTGGCTCCTCACTCATTCCACATCTCTGCAGCCTTCAGTCCCACACCTACCTTCAGTTCAGCAGCTCTACAGTTAAGCAGCAGTGACTGTAAGGCCAGGCACAGTGTGCATGTTTTTCCTTGGCAATACATTAACAGGAGGAGAGGAGAGTGGTTCTAAGTGGGTCATGTAACATCAGCCATTACATTCCCGTTGTTAAGTCAAATGGATTAATTACATTTTATGCCATTAATGTCATCATCTGAAAGAGACAGCTGCAGCATTTTATCACTTAGGGACTTTTTCTTCCCCAAAATTATATTTATGGCTCTGTGTGTCTGTCTGTAGCTGGCACATTTTAGTGACTCAGAAGACAAGGGGCTGATGATGCCTGGCTGAAGCCAAGTGGTTACTTGGACCATCAGCTTCCCCCACACTGCATGGAGCACACATTGTGCTACATCTCCATCTCTCTGCTCTCATCTGCTGTCCTGGCCCTCAGTGGTTTTCACCCGCAGCCCCTCTGCAGAGCTGTCAAGATGCATTTACCAGTTCTCATTTATCCTTGTACTTGTTATTCCAGCCACAACATCCTTTCCACAAGTCTGGCTGAGTCCCAAAATCCAGTCTCTCCCACCATGTAAAGTCCTGGGTCATAGTCACTGCTGCACTTCCAGCACCTGAGGAGTGTGATGGATATTTCACCATTTCCTCATCATCTCCCTTGGGTTTTGCAGTCCATGATTTCAACAGCATTCAGACTGGATTTTGGAGGCACTGGTCCTACCTCCAGCCCTTTTGTGGCTGCTGCAAGTACCAGTGCACTTCTTCAGCATGGTGAGATGTGGCATATTTTATTTGTATGAAAATAACTTTTAGTGGACCTCAGTTTTTTTGTTTTCCCACCCCCCCAAAAAATACCCTAACATTGTAATTTGCCTTATAATTAAGTACTTATATTCTTCAGGAGTGTGGGGCAAATTCTCTCAGTCATATTTCTGTTGGCTGGAGGTAGAAGTCACCTTACCCCTGTGTAAGTGTTTCACGTAACCAGTAACAGTTTGCATCCCAGTTTGGGACCATCCCACCAAGAAAGTGCTGTCTTCTAAATAAAAGAGCAGGTCTGTTCCCAATAAATGGGAAGGGAAAGGTTCCCTGAGGAATGGAGTCCTTCAAGCCTAGTCCTGCCCATGATCATTTCAGTCCAAACCACCTACCAGAAAGGTCATGGCTAGGCAGCCAGGTCCTTTCCAGCCAAACTGGAAAGCTGGTTGTGGTTTAGAGCTTGAGAAAGCAGAAAAGAAAGGGAAAACACAACAGGAGGGTACAAGCTGGTGTGGAACTGGGCCACCCTGCAAGCTCTCAGCATTAAATCACGGGAGTGAAAAGGGAATGAGCGGGTGGGTTTTCCTCAGAGAAAGGGCTGGATAGCAGGGATTAGCCAACACTCCCCATTCTCCCAGTACTGGACTATGACTATATAGTAACAGTTAAACAGAACTGAGCCTGATCAGGGTGACTTCATCTTTGGTTGCTGCTAGGAACCTCCCCTTACCTTGCAGTACTCATCGATAGGTATCAGGCGCTTGACCGCAACATCACGGATGTGACTCCGTCGGAAGAGGATCTTCCCTGAAACAGGAGAAGTGGAGGAAAAAAGAGCAGGTCAGCACAATGCCCAGGAATGCTGTCTTTTGAATCATTTTGTCAGGACTTATTCCCTTCATTTCTTGCCATAAGCACCATACCTACAAAAAAAAAAAAACAAACCCAAAACCCAGCCTGTTCCTTCCTGTAGATCAAGTACCTTACCAGAATAGAGCACATTTAAAGTGGCAAGAAAGATCAAGGGGAGGGGGCAAAATGCATTCCCACCTTCTCTCACCAGTGTGGCCATGATGGAGGAGCAGTCCCTACTGAAGCACTGCCTGATACCTTACAGTCTGCTGGCAAGTCCTGGATGTGCAAGTCCACTGGAAAATGTCAGAGAACTGGACATCCCTGTGACTGCCAGTGAAGGTGTGTAGGTCCAGGGGACCCAGATCTAGTGCAGACAGAAGCCAAGCCAAAGGGTTCCTCCTCTGTGCAGCAAGCCAAAGGGTTCCTGTGTGGAACTGGTCCTGGAAGCCACAGTGTCAGGACTGCAGCTCTGAGACAGACCTATAGGTTTTTCCTTCCTGTCTGGGGTTTATTTGTGTGTTCTCCATTAATGAGATCCTCTTGCCACTCTGCTTCCTCTCCTCTGGTTTGTGGTACAGGCCCTTTGCCTTTGAAGTCTAATGAGTCCTAAATGTTTCAAGCTGCTTTCAGAGAGAACAGCTTCTCTGGCATTTAATGAGACAAAAGCCATTAGCAGACAGTGAAACAGATACTGCTGAAGCTGGGTGATCAAAAAGACTGGGACTGGCAAGATTTCAGAAGGGCACTTCCCAAAGCACCAGGAACTGGCACTGCTTTGCAATACAATCACCTGGAAACCTGTGTTTTGAGGGTGGTGGTCATGAAGTTCCCTCAAGTACCTCCTGACATCTCCCATACCACAGGAAAGTTTCCTCTTTTTGTCCCTACTTGTATTTCCAATCCCACCACCAAGCCCATGAAGAGCAACTGATGCGTCTGTCCATGCAATCCCTTCACTTACAAGAGGTCACCATAACACAACTCCCCTCACAACCAAATGCAAACAAACAGACAAGAACAGGGAACAGCTCTCTGGAGTCACACAGCCCTTCAGTGCTCCATGGGCTGCAGTAGCCTTTGCTGGAGCTGCAGAATTGCTGGAAGGAGAGGCTGGATGCTACAAAGCTACCCAAGAACAGGACGTGTTAAAATGTCCACAGACCTATGACAGTTTTAAATCCAGGGCTGGGTTACCCTCTCACTTCTCCCTGATTTGTTCAGGATCTGGAACTTGTGCAGCCTGTCAGTGCATTTTTTTTTTAACAGAGAGGAACTAAGCCAACCCAACTTCAGCTTGCAAGGAGCAAGAACTTTATGGAAGAGCCAAACGTCCTGCTAGGCTCAGTTAATGCAAAATGCTTTCAGAACTGGGCTGTCCAAGGGAGCACCCAGCAATCACACTCAATACCAGTTCTATACTTGCCCTCCAGTGAAGTCCAAAGGGTCAGCCCAGCTCATACCAGAAAGATTGTTTCTCATTTATGTCCTGCTGACAGCGAGGGGCTGAGACATTCATGGTGGGAAATGCTCTGCTCCGAAATGCATTCCATCTCACAGCCTGCCAGAGCCAAGTCTGGCAGTCCTTATGATAAAGTGAAAAAAAAAATATTCCTCTATTCAATCTGTCTTTTAGATTTTGAGGGTGAATAGCCTGGGAACACAGAAACTGTCTGGAAAGACTGGGAGCAACTACCAGTTCAGAGCTCCTGTCCTTGCCTATAGCAATTATTTTCCATCAGACAGGCAATAATCAACAGTTTTCCCTTCTCATCAGCAATCACAGCAGATTTGCTGCATAGTTTTCTATTTGAATGATTATTTTTAAAAAGATGAATGCATGACATAGGCTTTTTGGAAACTGTAAGGATTAGCTGTTTTGGTTTTATGTCTGCCACAATGAAACCCCTCATGGGCAGGTACATTATAAATGTCTGAAATAATAAGCTCTGAGTGTGGGAATATTTAAACATTTAACAAACGAATGCTAGTGAATAATAATAAAAGGAATACAGGTTGGGGAATAAACACATCAGAACAACTGAAGAATTCTTTAAAAAGCCCAGGCACAGAGCATATTAACAAGCAGGAAGTCCAGCTCCTCTCTTGATTTGCTCTAGATGTGATATTTTTCAACAAGGAAATTTACTTTCTAACAAAAAGCTGTTTTTTAATCAGAATGCCTAATCAACATAATTGCAGACCCAAATATGGCTGTATAAATCCTTGACTTGAAAGGCAAGAGAGAGCAGGAAACTGCTTCCCTCCTGGAAGGGGAAGATGGGCAACTTGCTGGGTCAATGAGGTGTAACATACTCCTGGGCACATTTTCCTTAAACCATATCTGTGAAATGGCTATAACAGCACTGCCCACTGAGCTTTTCATGTGGCCAAAGACCATATCATGCCAAAGAAATGCATGACCTCATTCATCTCTTATCTGCACCCCTCATTGCTGTAGCTTCAGGGGACAGAGGGAAGGCAATGGTGCCCATCACCCACCCCTCATTCTGAGTGTCCCCTGTTGGTTTTGGTTTTTTTTGGTGTTTTTTTGTTTTTTTTTTCTGCCTCCAGGAATTTGTACTGACTCTCAGTCTGCCACCCAGTTTACTGAGCAATCAGAGCAATGAGTCTCCCTCCTTGCTAGAACAAGAAAACCACCACACAAGGAAATACAGTTAAATACACTCTCCTTTATACACACAAACAAAGCTATGAGTAGACTGAACATTTATCACCTGGGAATGTGTCAAGGAAGTTGATTTTGGAAACAGAAGGCAGAGATAAGGCACCACTATGGAGTGGCCACCCTGGCAAGTCTCCCTGTCTGAGTACTCAGACTCCAGGACATGCCGTATGCTTTTTCTGCAGCTTGGAAAACTGTAACTCCTACAGGGAAAAAGTGGTGCCTCTGAGGGGGGCAGTGGCTCTGAAGACACCCTGTGCAAAAGCTACAGTTTAGCAAGTATTATTTTGACATTGATATAGCTGTAAATGCATGAAAGCACAGCAGGGGCTTTGCTTGCCATATATTTGTTATCCTAGCAGAAGGTGTGTGCTTTGCATGCTCTTTAAGAGCAATCTGGCAGCATCATATTCTCCAGCAGCACTTTGACTGGAGAAGTCTGACCAGCACAACCTACCCTTGAAAGTCAGAGGGAATAAAACTGAAAGGGAGATGAAACATGCAGCTCCTTAAAAATCAAAGCAAATGAAGTCTCTCTGCACTGATCTTCAGTGTGAAAAATGGGTGGACTGTTCCTTTTCTACATCTCCCCCGTCTCCGTTGCCTCTGCATTTATAAAGGACTGCAAAGCATCAGGAGAGCTCGGGCAAAGTTCTCCTTATGGTGGAGATAAGGAATTAGGGTCTCCAGCAGTATAAGATAGGGCAGGCAGGCCACAAGAGGGGTTAATCTCTCCAAACAAACAGGTAGTGAAACAGGGCCCTGCAAATTATTCCCTCCTACAGGAATTCTCCAGGCAGAGATGAAGTTATACAGGGCTGGAAAAAAAAAAAAGAGGCAGAGGCATTTCAAAAAGCAAAATGGTTGAGGCTCCTCTTGAGCCAGAGGCTGTTACTGGATCTTCAGGAAGCTGGAGGGGCAGAGAACCTGAAACACATCACCCCGCCGATCGTGGCCACAAACCAAGCCAGATATTCCAAGAGTGTAAAACCGTCTGTGCCTCTTGCTTTACCCCAAAGGACTCCCCCCACTCTCCTCCCACCCCACTGCCTTGGAAAGAATTCACTTCTCTGCACCTTTCAAATCACATCCAGATTTTCCCTGGCACTGGTTCCAAACTCACTTCAAAAAAAAAAAAAAAAAAAAGGCCAGCCCATGGAGCAGCCAGCAACGTGGGCTATTCCTAGGATAGGGAAACAGGAGTGGGAGACAGTGCTTCCAGGAGCCCCGCACTTCCCATGTGTTTGGCCAAGTCCTGTACTGTGCCAAAGGAGGAGGACAAAAAGGAGGGGGACCAGCAACATGCTTCTGGGACTGTCCTGGGCATAGCAGGGGCATGGAATTCCATAAACTGTGAAATGAAGATGAATTAAACAGTGATCCTCTCAAAGTAGTCCCTTACAGTCTCACAGTCTGAGGTCCTGTTGGAGGGAGCACAGTTGGTGCACAGTTTACCAATTTACTGAGAAAACTACAGAGCACAAGAAGAGAAGGAGCAAGACATCTCTCAGGAACGGGATGAGGTGGCCAGAGGAACAGATGAAGAGATACAGTCACCAAAAGAAAAGAGTGGGGAGCTCCTAAGGCTTCAACAGATGCTATCTATAAGATAGGAAAAGGATTCCAGCCTGGGCTAAGACAGTGAACCTCTTCAGGGCATCACTGGGTCAGTTTTTTGATGCAAGAGAAAATACTTTTTCTTCCCCACCCAACACAACAGCAAACTTTAGTCTCTTGGCTTCACACCCCAAGCAGCTGGTTCTCTCCTAATGCAGGGCAGCAATGGCCTTGCTATCCTTCCCACTGAAAAAAAACAAAAAACAAGAAAACAACCAAAAAAACCACAAAAAACAAACAAACAAAAAACCAACATAAAAAACCCCCACAAACCACCACCACCACAAAATAAGACAAAAACTTTCAGCAGCTCTTCTTCATGATCCAGAGAGTGGAACTGCATCAAAAGATGCCCCAAAACCTTCTCCAAAGCTCTAGTGCAACCCATTCATGTAAGAACTCATTCCAGCTCTGATGAAGATGCAGTGGGGAAAGCCAGGTGTTGTAGCTGGAAAACTGAGGAGTTGTCCTCTACCTCCTGCACAGGGCCTGTGTGGAGAGCTACTTGCATACCCACAGGTGTTCTGGGAGAAAAGCCCCAAAACACTGGGGGCAGCACTGAAGCCTGTGCTGAGGAGGTCAGGCTGAGAAAGGAGTAGAGAGGAGGAATCACCCTGCTTGTTAAAATGATCCCACTAAACCTCCATTTTCCTCCTCCCTCCCTGGGAGTTCACTGTTGTCTGCAGCTAAAGCTTCCTAAAAAGCAATTTTACAGCCAAAGTGAGCTCAGCCTCAGGCAACCCCTCCTTGCTGAGGCTCACGTTTCCAGTGAGGCAGACTGGCCAGGATTTGCTCCAGGCCACTCGGGCTGTAAGAAGTTTGGAAGGCTCCACTCTCCTTATAAAAGCTGTTTCCTGAAAGATCTGGCACAGCCCTGACACAGCAGGCCCAACTGAGCTCATTTGTTTTCTTAGTTCATTCTTTCCTGGGGTCTCCATCCCATCATCTCCCAGCCAACACGTGTAACCCTTAGTGTGAGCTCCTGCAGGCTAGGAAGGAGTTGCCCAGCAAGATGTCCCCAGGGCTGGGCAGTGACAGATCTCCTCCCTCTCCACAGCTGCTCCTTACCCCAGGGACCACAGCTAATGCCATGCCAGGGCTGGGTGACACCAGAGCTGCTTCCAGGGGCCATCCTCAGCACCACATGAATGTAGGCAGGCAGTGTCAGTGGCTTGAAGCCAGCAAAAGTTAGCCAAGAGTCCACTCCAAATTCCCATATAGAGTGGAAGAGGCTTTTCAGGCACAGTGCAGGAGCACTGCAATGTCCTGCCAAACCAAACTGGTCCCCATCAAGATGTGCGTGGTCCCAACACCTGGGAAGGGACAATCCCTGGCTCTACACACCACGTGCAATTGCTCTCCTTTGCCTAGTGGACCAGCTTTATGACTCCTCTTCAGAAGAGGTGAGATGGTTGAAGGACTTGCACTTGTGAGAACATTTTCTGGTACCATTAAAAACCTGCTTCAACAGACCTGAAGTCTCTAGATATTTCCCAGCTGCCAAATCCTCAAAGCAAACATTAACCAAAAAAAGCAACACAAAGCAAACAGAGTTCCTGGAGGCTGGATGTTGTAACTACAGAGTAATGATGGAACTCTTCCCATTCCAGGAAACTTGACAGGCAAACCCAGCTGGCATCTTCTCAGATCATGGTGGTGACTGAGTTTGGGACACTTAGGGGTTAGCTAAGAAAGCCAGAGCTGCAGGAGATGCAGGGCCACGGGAGACACTTTTGAGAACTGCAGTAGCCATAACATCTAATGTTACTCTACAACAGACTTCCCAGAAAGCAGTGTACTATCAGTAAACCACTGGAGCCATATTTCCACTGGTAATGACATTCAGATGCTAAAAATGTCACTCATATTAGGACTGGGAGCAAACTACAGTACTCACAGAAGCAGAAGACAATCCAAACCTTAGCAAGTGTAAGCATATTAGAGCCACGTTTTGCAGAGAAGGACACCCAGGCTGTTTGCACTGAGCTCACCTGGGTGGCACCCCCAGGCAGAGAGAAAGTTTGGGTTCAGCTGTAAGTAACAAAACCTGCTGCCAACCCCACCTGGGAAGACCAGGAACTGCTCCAGACAGGAACCATACTGCTTTGCACACCTTCTAGCACAGCCAGGAACTACTAGAAAAGCCCTCCCTTATCCCCAAATGAAGTCTTTCAGAGGCAGCCACAGCTTGCAAACCATCTCACTAAGGAAGTATGGCTCACCATACTGCACTGGAGAAAACCACCAGCCCCCAGCTGCTCCATGATGCACAGAAAAGGCAGGAGGGAAAAAGCAATGTGATTCCCTCTCTTAACACAACTTCCCTGAAGCAAGAGGAATTCTGAAGCTGCACCATGAGACCAGGCAGATGCAAGAAGATGGTCCTAGCTCCCTAAAACTGCTTTTTGACCCAAGAGCAAGGCTTTATTTTCCAGTATCTTCAACCCCCTTTTTCCTCCAATGGAAATCCAGTGACATGATTGCTGCCTTCCAAAAATAGCAGCACTTTGGTGGGAAATATCTGCAAATGCAGCATGGCCAAATCATATGTCCAATTTTTCCAAGTTATGACCTTTGCCAACTTGGTTTCCAATTTTCCTCCCTACTCCTTGCTGGAAGGAGTACTTGTACAACAGCAAGGTCTGGTTGTGCTTTGCTTCTGCTGATGTTACCAGCCAAGGACAAGCCAGAATCTGAGACCCCTCTACGAGAAACCCAGACAAGGCTCTCCTGCTCAGAAAGGGGGACGGTGGGGGGGTAAATTATTTTCTTCATGCCAGTCAGAAAAAAGCAAAGCCCACTAAATGCTTTTATGCTTCCAGAAAAGCCACAAGGCAGAGTACAACACAAAGGACCTCAGAGGCACTGCAAGTGATTACGGTACCATGACATTTCTAAATATGCTCATCAGCTACTTGGGGGTGGAAGTAAAGACAACCCCATGGTCAAAGCCATTAGCTATGGGTGCATGAAACACTCCCAGGGCCACCTCAGACTGGTTGTTTTTTTCAAGGCACATTAAGGTTCTTTTTTTTTTTTTCCTGTAGCAGCAGCACCATAGGGCAGCCAAAAGCAATCCCTCCCACCACAGGGTTTGCAGTGGATCATTGCATCTGTTCTGCAGCCACACAGACACTCAGCTGCATGCTGGGCTGGCAGGGCTCACTTCATGCCACAGAAATCCTGACTTCGAGCAACTAGTCCTGAACATCACGGGAAGAAGGCAAGACTGTCAATCAGCTTGATTTACCATGTGGAATTTAGTTGTTATTTCCTTCTCTCTGGATGGCTTTGAGTCGCACAGGACAGGACAAACAGCAGTTCCTGGGGAGCCTTACACCATACTCAGCCCTGTGCTGTGCTGGCCAGAACCCTCCAAAAACAAGCAGGGTACTGCAGGGTTGCTCCTGGCAGAAGCTCTGCAAGCAGAGCTGCTTAGCTGAAGTCCCTCACTAATGCTTTCTGGAGGGAAAGATAAGTGACTGGAAGGTTTAACACTTGCTGGGCATATTACAAACAAATACAAATGTTTTAATGGACACAGTGCTGGCTAAGAACTTGCTATTGCTCAGATGGTTCAGGAGATAAGAACTAAAGCATGTGTATGTTCACACATGTACTGAGAAAAAGCTCCTGCCATGCCAAAACCAGCATGGTCTTTGATGGATCCTACTTGCCTACCTGGCAGAAAGGGTATGATCCTTTGCTTGGGGTCCTTCTGCCCTCCTTCCATCGGAAACTTGTCCAGCATTTGCATCTAGAAAAGGAAATGCAAGAGAGGTATTACAGCCAGTGCTTAACTTGCATGACACAAAGCCACTCTCCCCAGGAGGAGCTGAAGCTCATTCTTCAAAAGAGCAATGTCCCAGACATCATTCATGGCACCATCACCATGGTGTGACAGCCCCCAGCACTGAAGGAAGCATACTGAGCAGTGCCACATGCACAGGATTGTAGCAGCATCTTCACTAATTTCAAGACATTTCCCACCACCAGTGTTGCTCATCACTACCATTCTGTTAAGCAAGAGTGATTCATGTAACCTGCATTTCTGCAACCATTAAGTTTCATTTTTTAGGACCTTGGTCACTAAAAGGAGTATTTTAAGCTTATAAGAGCAAGCATAGCACAGCACTGACACAGTCCCTGGGCTACTGGAGCCAACTCATGTTTGCCTGCAAAAGGCCATGTTTGGCAAATTCTTTGTGCTAAGCAGGCTTGTAGCACAAATGTTCTGTGGAATTGAAGTTTTATAAAATCTTCATCATTTAATAAATAATTTCCTGGCTGATGCAACTGCATTAGTACATTTAGTCAGCAAAGAGAGGTAATAACCAGCTCCTGCTCTTGCTGGGTTCCTGCACTGGTGCTTCCACACACGCACACAACTTTCTTGCAGCTATTGGGGTGCTTAATGATGATGCCCTGGCAGGAGCCACGTCTTCAGCACTTCCTTGACTTGATCTTTCTGGAAAACACCATTTGAAATGTGGCCTTTGCACTTTACAGAGGAAAGAGCATGCCCAGCCACTCAACCAACCACACAGATATTCCCTCCTTTGGAAGGAAGGGGAGGGAGATACAAACTGTCCCTTGTTTTCTCTGGGGCACAGATCTGAGCTTGAGATATTCCCCAATATCTGAAGAGCTCCCTTGTTCCCAGGGTATCTGAAATGGGTCCTTGCCCTCTTCTATTGGAGCTATCACACTGCCTAAATAATTAAGCACTTATGGAAGCACTGGAGACAACCTGTCCAGGAAGTATTTTAAGCACCTACAAAGTTTAAAACAGCCATTCTCCTGTGGCACAATTAATATTTAAAAGTGTTTCATGCAAAGAACCATTCCTATCCCATGAGAGGCACCTGCAGGCAGCCCTGGCCCAGCCTGGCAGAAGGATGGGCATCACCCAGCAGCCAGACACACAGCCTGCTCCCTCCTGCCTGCTTCTCAGCCACACAGCCTCAGCAGCCTCTGGGGGGCTGTGCAGGGCCAGGCTCAGGGGTCCCCACACCCCTTGAGGATGTGTCCTACCTGGCTGACTCCTTTTCATGGCTTTTATTCTTTGGCATCTCTTTTTCCACATGCTTTTTACAGAGGGTCTTCTAGCTAAGGGCTGTGGACTCCTCTGCTGCTAGACATGAGCTGGTTTAAAGCACTGTAATGCCAGTGCTAAACCCTTTTTGATGATACAGCTCTCCACACCCCTGCACAAGCAAAATCTGTGGGGTTTTTTTCCTTGGATCTCAAATGCATCAGGATAAAATTCTTGAGGTTTGGTGGAGGGGGGGCAGAATGAAAGAAGTATTTTTCCTACACTTGAAGAAATAAAAAAACCTCCCCCCAACATTCCCAAAGACAACAGGAAAACCAAAAGAAGCTCTCAAATATTCTCCTCAAAATGAAAACATGACAACTCAAAACCAGGATGACACTAGGCACAAATGGAGCTTGTTTACAGCTCCTTCTCAGAAAAAAAAAAAAAAAATGGTTTACAACAAAGAAAATTATTTCAGACTCAGCAATAACTGGGGACTGTGGTGACGTTACCAGCAGCCACAAAGTGAGACCAAGCAGGGTTGAGGGAGGACTTTCCTCCCTGAGGCACTGCAGGCTCCCTGGGCATGCAACAGCCTCTTCTTCCCTCAGTTCACCAAAATAAAGGCTGACACCACATCCCTGTTACCCTGCAAAATAACCGTGCTGTGCCATGGCAGAGAGATGCCTCTGGCCCTGCTCTTCCTGTTGGGAAGAGCTTGGGAAAGCTTGTGACTAGTGAAGGGTGAACAAAACAAGCTGCAAACAGCACACATCTGATTGCTGTTAAGCAATGCAATACTTGAGTCACCGAAAGTTTTCCCCTCCTCTCAGTTTTGAAGGGGAGCTGAGGATTTCTCTCTCCTGGGAGCACCGAGAACCTCCAAGGCACGAAGAGTGTGAGCTGATTCCTCCTGTATGCACGTGCCTGGACTGCCCCTCTGGCCAGATCTGCTCCCAGCCATGTGATCCCCCACCAAACCTTGCCAGAACTTCAGCCCAGAAGTTCTCAATTTCCTTTTGCTTGACTGAAAGTGCCTCCTGCAGTGGCTGCTCAGTGAGCAGGAAGCAGTTCAGAGACTCTCTGGGCTGCCCCCCATCCCAGCCTTGAGCCACCAGCATCACCCCAACCACATCAGAGACTGCACTGGCTAGAGTGGGTCCCTACCATTACGCCTGGGCACTCACAAGCTGCTGTCCCTTCTTTAGCTGAAGGGAAGAAAAGAGGTTGTAAGGTGCCTGGAGCACCCTCTGGCATACGCTGGAAGAGGAGAAGGTGGGGAAGGAGCAAAGTAGAGAGGTCAGACCCATAGATCCCACCCAGCCTGGCTGCCGCATCATGCAGCTCCAGAGAAGGCAGCAGCAAAAACTAGTTCATCAGTTTTACGAAGCATAAAGCCTGTGGTTGAAGAACAGCTAAAAAACCCTCTCCAAAGCAAACAACCCCAGCTCCAGCTGTAACAGTGGTAGGCAGTTTGGGTTAGCAAGATGCAAGAGCACACACGTCTGCAGAAATCCAGTCCATGGGGCACGGGCTGATGGTTCTTCTGTAGCACTACACACAGTAAAGCTGAGGTGAGGAAAAGCACAGAGCAGCAATGGGAAAAAGTCAGCTCCAGAGACACGGAGGAAGCCAGCTGGCAAGTCTCTAGGTTTTGAGGCTCCCTCTACCCTTTCTGGCCCATCTTGCTCCTACTGATTGTGCAGGATAGGGACTACAGAACAGGTTGTTACAGTGCTCTTCCTCAGGAAAACCCAGGGGAGCAGGCACAACCCTGGAAAAGGGATAGGAAAAGGCTAAAAGTGCAGCAGTCTCACAAGCACTGGGGCCCTGGTGCACAAACAGGGAGCAGAAGATGGTCTGCAAAAACAGAGGCACCCCAGTGACAAGGCAGGGCTTCCTGGGAAAGCACCTTTCTGCTTGGCCTCAGCAGGAAAACTCACTCTCCATAGGACAAGGAATTGTAGAAAGGAGACCATCAGCACAGGGAGACTCCCACAGATCATTTCAGCAGCAAGGGTTTCAATCCAAGCTCCAAAGAAGACTGCTCACACCACATTCCCAGAAGGGAGGACTTGCCCAGCCATCCAAGATCCCAGGGAGAGGAGGAGACAGGGCAGGTGAGAGGCAGGCAGACACACAGCCCTTCAGAAGAGCATGGCTATCCCCACCAAGCATGGGAGAGCACAGACAGACCAAGAGCCAGCCTGCCTCGGCCAGGTCAGGGAGAAAAATGAAAGGCAAAAAGAAACAATGACTCTATTGTTTCCTCCCCTTCCAAGATTATTTTAAAGGTTTTATGACAGAATTTAAAAAAAAAAAAAAAAAGAAGAAGAAGAAAAAAAAATTGAAAAGGATGCAGTTTAAAGCATTTTGTTGTGTGCTCTTATTATGCAGGAAGCTCCCAAAATTAAGACCAGGGCACGGATGCCCCAGCAGGCATATCTGACCCACGCTGGGGGTTGCTCATCAAGACAGGGCACATTCATCCACATTTATCTCCACTACCGTTTTATCTTATCAATTAGCTGTTTTTCCTCCTAACCCAGAAATGTCTGTGGAGTGAGTCTCTCTGGAGAGAGGCATGGCTGAAGGTCTCCACACATGACAGGAGGACACTGTCCCCATGGCCGAGCTGCCCATTAACAGGGCAGGTGATAACACCAGCAGGGCCACCTGGGGAGAAGGAGCCTTTCAAAAGCAGCTTTGTATCAACAGCCACCACGTTGGGAAAAAAGCTTCTTCATTAAGAGAAAACTGCCAGATAATACCCTAATTGAATCAATTAAGAGTGCTGTGGGCTGCAGGGAATCCTAAGGAGAGGGGAATGTATGTGCTCAGCAGTATTCCCGGGAAGCAGAACAGTCAGGAAGGGCTTTGCAGAAATAAGAGCTGATGGTATAATGCCAAAGGGATACACCATGCAGATGGAGTAATGCCAGAGGGATACGTCTGCTGGAGGAGCAGGGCCTCAGCTCCAACAGCCTACGAGCAGGCCCTATGGCTTTCTGGCCAAAATCAAAATCTGAGAAGTCTCTGCAAAAAAGAGCAAACCTCTCAAGCCAAGTGCCTTCCACAATAAAATAGAAAAATAATCCCTTCTAAAATAGAGAGGTGAAGAAAAAAAACCAAAACAGTTTTTCATTTAACTCTGATATGGTGGAAAGAAAAATGTCAGGAGGAAATGGTAAGCACAGAGGTCCTGAATCCCCCTAATAACAATGTACCAGAAGGCCATGGGATTAATGCTGCAGCAAAATCTTGCAGCCTGGGGACTGCAGGATGTGCAAACTCTTCCACTCTCTGACAACACCAGGAGCTGAGGTCAGAGCCAGGCCATGAGCTGTAATCACAGGCATGGAGCAAGGGAAGTTCTCCCTTCTCTTATCAACAGCATTTGCTTTGGCTCAGTGATGGAGGTTTGGTGTAAAACCACATTCCTCTTTCTTGGTCTAGGGTAGAGCTTATCTACCCCATTCCTCCACCAGACACATTTGTTATCCAAAGCAGAGCAGTCAGCTTGTGACACCACCCAAAGGGGAAAAAGGAAAATGAAAAAGAAAAAAAGAGTTCAACAAAAGGCTTCAGAGTATGGCCAAGTGCCTGGCAGCAGAACCACAGGGGACTCCTTGTGAGAGCAGCAGCTTCCCCACTGAGAGATGGCAGCAGCTTGCCATGGGGGAATGATGCATCTAAGCCTGCTCTCATCCCACACTCCCAAATTCCCTGTCAGCCCTGTCCCTCATGAGGGGGAATGCTGCAGGCAGCCACACACACACACGTTGTGCCCCACTGTCCCTGTGGTGTCCAGCTCCAGACAAGGTTCTTCTAACACACTGCCCACCCTGACCTCCATGCACTGGGCAGGGCTTTATTCAGGTCTCCTCTTATAGAGTCTTCCTTCAAATTTGGTGCCCTGAGGGTCAGCATCCCACGGAGATTCAAATGCAATTGGAAAGAGAAACAGGTCCAGCAGCCACCTGCCACCACGGCAGCACACTGTGCACGTGACAAGGGACATGGCCATGCACTGAGAAACAGAGACTTTGCAAATGTGCTCCTGCAGATCAAAGCATCCTCATACCCCAGAGCCAGCAGGTTGGGGAAACATCTGTCAAGCAGATAGTCTGGAAAAAAGAAAGATGTCTGGCAGAGCCTCATGGGCTACTGGTGTTTAGTTCCTGTGATCCTACAAGAGGCACCTTCTCTGCATCCAAGCAGACTGTCTGTGAGGAATCCTGGTGAAAACACGACAGCCCAGAAGATAGAAGGATCAACATGGAGCAACCTCATTTCCCAAGTGTGGAGATACCGAGTGCAGGAGGCCAAGCCTGAGGCAGGATCTGTTCAATGAACAGAGTCAGCTGGCTGTTCAAAAGCAGTAAAGGGAGCTGAAGAGCAACACTATTGACCAGTTTCTTAATTACCACAGTTCCACCCCAGTCCCTGCTTTTCTACTGCAAGGGATGAGTTCAAGGGCATTTCTCATTTACAAGGCAGAGGCAATCCTGACCTCATTACTAGGAAATGGCATCACAGAGGATGGATTGTGAAAACCTGATGGAAAACTTTAAGCATTGCTCAACAACAGACAAAAACTAATTAACTGAGGTCAGAGAAAAAAGAGGCTACACAAATTGGCAGCAGCTGCCACTGCAAGAGAAATTTCCTGCGAAATCACAGGAAGCATTAGAGAGAGGGAGACATCAGTGCCTGGGAATAGCTCACTGGCATGGAGGAGGCAGCAGGAGCAGGGCTGGGCAGGACAGGACACATCCCTCCAGCCCCCAGAAGCCCTGAGACTGAACCACCACCAGCTCTATGCTTGCCCATAAACCACAAACTGGGGGAGCCAGTGGTATCTGCCAGAATGTGGGGGCTCGGAGAATGTGCCAGCTTTAGGTCCCCAGGTTTGGTCTGCCAAAAAGCAACAGGGCAAAAAGGTTCCACTGCTCAGGATGGGAGATAATTCCAGCAGAAACCTCAGCCATGCTCATCTCCAGTTTAAGCAATCAAGACCAGAACCAATACTGCACAGTCCTGGGGCTGCCAAGATTCCCACCAAAGGAGATACTCATCCCCAAGTGTAACCTCTAAAAGCCTGTATTAACCTTGGTGTAAGGAGCCTCCCATTTTATCATCCTGCCTTGAAACTTAAAGACCCAGAAATCACAAAAAAATTATCAAGTTTGTTTATCAGTGGTAAGAGGATGAGAGTTTCTAGTCACCAGTAAAATCATCAGAACCAACACCACGGGCTAATTGCAGCAGATGGACAAGAGTCATGGAAGAAGAAATATCCTTGTCTCCAGATACATCTCTCTCTGGTCAAGCCAGGCCCTAGACCTGCCTAGATTTCAGTGGCTGTTCTGTGCTCATCTCCAAAGTGTATTTCCAAGAGCATTAAAAAAAAATGTTCATTCAAAGTCTATGTTTTCAGAAGCAACAAGTAGCTCCAGGTGTCCACTCTGAGGCACCCAGAAAGAAACCAGAGGGCAGACAAAGCTGCACCTTCCCCAGACCAGCTCTTGTAAAGCTGGATGAGACACCACAGGATGGTGGGATCCCAGCAGCATCACCCATTTTTGGCTGGCCCAAACAGCTCCTGAAAAGCATTAACTTCTTTCTCTCCTTTTGTAAACCTGTCAAGAATATAACTTAGAGACAAAGGAGAGAGTTTAGTGCTTAAAAAAAGAAAACCTCAAATTTGTAGATGAGCACCAAGCAATCTCCATTGCCACAGCATCCTCACGGAGCTGCTGATCCTTCTGTTTGCTTCTTGGGTGACTAAAATATATCAGGTTTTAGGTTTGATTCATTGGTGCTGAATCCTGGAAGTCATCATTCTCTTACAAAGTGCTTTACTAATCCATTTTCCACTTAATTTCTAGTAATTGCAGCCTATAGATGGCATTAAGCCAGATAGGCAGGTCCCAGGCTGCACAGATGAGCACTCAACCCAAATACCAGGAGCAGAGCATTAATACCACCAAACAACCCATACAGCATCCATAATTCACCAGAGTAAATCAGATGGAGGAAATTACTCTTGCTGGTAGACATCCTTGGGAACAGAGCAGCAATACCCAGGGGTGATGATGGTCTGTGTTGCTTCCTCTTCCCCATTGTATCCATGAGAATGTCCCTCCAGCACAGCCAGGGCTGTGTCACACCAGGAAATACCCCTGGAAGGAGCCTTGGCACAGGAAAGGGGAAGAATTGTGCCACCTGCCCCAGTGTGGGGTGAAAGATGACAGAACTACCACCCCAGCCATTGCTGGAGCTGTCACAGGAACAGCAGCCTCAGGAAAGGCTGCACAGGTGGTTCATGTTCACCCACACCCTCCTCTCCAGCACCCCAATGAAGGTCTGCTCAGATGATGGAGAAGGCATGAGAATTAGTTTCTGTTGGGGAAATGGTAACAATGATGGAGAAATACCAACACATTTGCCCTATTTCATGAGTTGGACAGCTGAGGAGCACCAAGGGAGCAGACTGTGCTCACTCCAACCAGACCCAGCTTCACACCAAGAGGCAACCTTCAGTCAAGCATTTCAGGGATGGGTCACAGAGACTCCACACACATGCCACCCCATTCTGAGCAGCACACTTGAGAAAACCCAGGGATCACTTGTCCCTAGCTTCTCCTCCAAATAGTTATGATTTGATTTCTCTTTGACTCCTCCCTTCCCCAAAAACCTTCCCCACTCCAGATGAGGAGAAGCAGACTGGTGTACATTCCATCCCTGAAATAAATGCAAAAGTTTAAGTCTGTAGCAGGCCCAGACATGATGGGACAAAAGAGAAGGCATTTGAGTTGCAGGCAGTGCTGCAAAAGCTGCAGTCCTGCCACCCGGGAGAGCATTGCTGGTTAGGAACATCAGCCTCATGATCCTCCTCTTGCATCACACTTCTTGCTGTCTGTTTTCCCTGCTGTTCCTTCCCCAAACACAAACCTCACGTGCTGAATGAGTGCTGTCAGCAAAAAGGCCACCATGGGGAGGTTTTTTCCTCCACAAAGGGACAGCTTCATTCTCCTTGGGTTCATGGTGGTGTCCAGCAAGAGCAGTTCCATGGCAGCCAGTGCAACTACACAGGTGGAAAAAAAAGATACTGCAGATCCTGGGTTTAACCTACAAAATCAGGGTCTCCACAGCAAACTCGGGAGTCCTTAGCATGCCCATGCTCCTTTCCAGCCTCTCCCACCTGGACAATAGAATTCTCTGTCTAGAAGAGACAGGAGTTGACAGGACCCTGGAGCCCCAGGCAGACAGCCCCACAGACAGCATGAACCAGCCCATCTCCTGTGGGAAACCACCAGTGTCCCCACTCCACCTCCATCTGCACCAGCAGTGTGCCTCCCTCATGGAGCATGCTGTCCTTGTATTCCTCCACTTAAAGAAAGGGTGGGAACGACTGATGCCAAGTTCAGTGGTGCCCAAAATCTCAGGCTGGGCAGAAAGCTTCTGCAGCCAGTGAAAGAACCCACAGCCACTGCAGGGAAGCACTGCTGAGCTCAGACAGTCCCTGCCAGAGGGTTGGAGCTGGCCAAGAAATTCCACTGACTGCAAAACCAGAGATCTGCCATCCATGGTGTCTGCTGGAGGAGACAGCCTCCTGGCTTATGAAGCAGTTATGAAGGGGTGTGTGAGTGGTGGAGATGGGTCATGGGGAGCCTCTAGGGCTGTGTGAAGCAAGATGCAATGAAAATCCATGGGGAATGCTATCCTGACCTGGGATAGTCATCCTTTCCCAGGGCCTGGAGGCAGCAAACACAGAGGCACTGAAGAGGAGCCCCAGCAGCAGGCAAAGTGCAGCAACCCTGCTGCATTTAAACATAAGAATGCAGAACAACCCCTAAGAAGTATGATCTTTGACAGCCCCAAATCTTAGAGCTCTTTTCGAAGTGTAATCACACCACAGAGACAGCAAGAGAGAAAACCTGAAAAGCCTCTGGTCAGAAACCACCACGGTTCTGGGGCTTGAAGCAGGCACCTGTTGGCAGGTGGAAAGCAATCGTCCCCCAGACAAACCACAGAGTTCACTGGGAACTTGCCAATGGGATCCTTTTATTTCCTGAAGGTGGGTGGAGGGGTGGGAGGGGGAGAGGAGGGAAACTGGAAAATGCTGATCTGCTAAGAAGCAAGATCAGCAGATAAGTATTCATTTCAGTTTGAGTGATAAAAACCAACCGCTAAAACTAAAAGGATTTTTTTTTAATGTTTTCAGTGATTCATCACAGGGAGAGCTTCTTTAAAAAAATAAATAGTGAAAAACCAAGAGAACATTTTACAAATACCGAACTGAGTGTTTAAATTTTAGCAAAGGAAGAAACTAACTTTCTTCCCAACTTAGAATGAGGAAAGCTCAAAACTTTGAAGAGCTGCACAGCCTTCCAGCTGGCCGGGCACTCTGCACAGGTTAACACAAAGCCTTCTTCAGTGGCCATTTCATCAGCCATTTTCAGCACGCATGCCCACAGTTAAAAAGTACAGGCTTGCAACTTTCTGTTTACCAAGACTGGGTGAAAACTCTAGGATTTTGGGTCCCGACTGGGGATGCTGGTAATTTCCACAGCCCAGTGCACCCTGGGGCAGGAAAGGGGCAATGCCTGCTGTCAGCAGCTGGTCTTCAAGCAGGAATTCTCAGACAGGGAGGAAGATCCACAACTTAGTTTTCTAAAAAACATTTCTTCCATTTTTCAGCAATATTTTTTCCTTAAAAAAAACACACCTCAAAAAACCTCCCAAAAATGGCAGCTGCACTCTGCAAGGCTAAGTACCTCAATCCTCCCCCACTGATGGTGTTGGGACAGTTGTGGGGTGACTGGGGCAAGGTGTCCACCTACCTGAGAGGGAAGTTAAACAATATAACTGAACCTACTGAACTTTCAGCTGTAGCACAAGACAGGGAAAGGCCTCCTCTCCACCCCAATCACCATTCCTGTCTTTCCTGAAACCATTCTGCAATGTGGGCTGGTTTGCTGCCAGGTTGGGGATAGGGCATCAGCCCCAGAGGGGTCCCAAATCAGAAATATCAGACCATGGCTCATGGTAAATGATCAGCAAGACAAGCTTGCAGAGGTAAAAAAGAGCTCAAGGAATTCTCCACAAGTCAGAGAAAATATTACTGCCTTGGCTATTTTGATGTGGTATCAGCACTGAAAAATGAAGGCTATTTCTTACCCAAACCCTAAATATTCCATGAAAGGGGGTATTAAAACAATAAACCCACTGACCTAAATTACACCTCCCAAAGCTAACCTCCAAGATCTAATTACCACACTGCCAGCTAAAGACAGTAAACCTAATTTGTAATTCACTGTTCAGCAAGTCAGCCCCATTGCAACTGCTTCAAGATATGGTGCCATTAAGGCAGAAAGGCTCAGGAAGGTGGAATTAAGACAGAAAAGACACTGTCTCTCATGCTGGCAGATCTCAAGGAAGACAGCTTTTCACATAGGTTATTGCTCACACTATAATCCTAGGTAACACCGGAATATAGAAGTTACCATAAAACAGGGTGCAGAGCAGCATCCCACAGCCTGGGGATGTTTGGGAACCAGGAGCTGATGGGGAGACAAGCAGAAGGGTGCCAGAGCAACAGCAACAGCGGTGGAGAAGCAAAGCCTCAGCCACTGGCAGGAAACCCACAGAGCCACCATGGCACCTCAGAGGGGACAGGCAGCTGCCAAAGCCCTACAGCATCCACCCACTGGCACCATGTCATGTTTTCCCCTTTCCATTTTCTGGTTAATGTGGTCCCCCTCCCCGCTGCTGGCTGGCTGGCTGGAAGGTATGAATCACAGAGGAAGGGCAGATCCTGCACACCCATCCTCCTCTGCCCAAGAGGTCTCCCCTAGTCCAGCCTACAGAGCAGCCACACTGCAGCTGGCATAGACCTGCCTTTGCCTCCTGTAGGATGCTTACCACATACCCAGGAAAAGTCTGTGCTGAATCCCAGGGAACAGAATGAGGGGCCAGACAAGCCTCAGGGCAGAGAGCACACAGAAGAAGGGGAAAAAGGCATGCAAGGAAAATTAAAATAAAGGAGCATCAGGCTGAGAAGGGAGAGTCGGAGGTAAAATTGTTCACTTGTCCCCAGGCCCACTGGAAGCCCAGGGAGATCATTGCAGAGGTTCACACCTTGCTTTGCGAAAGGTCTCCAAGTCATCCCTCACGGAAAGGGCTTTCAACAGCCAGTGGGAGCAGTGATTTACAGCACTGGGGTAGATCTGAGACAGCCTGATGTAATCAAGTGAAAAGCACAGAAAAGAAGTGAGAAATTAAGACTGCAGAAAAACAACATCCCTTCAGCAAGGTCAGAACAAGCATGAATTACCACCTCTGTCCCTCCCAGTACTTATTTCCTTCACCCATTCACCATAAAACTGCCCAGATGCTTCCATTTCTTAGATGTCTATGACATGCGTGTGGTGCCTGCTATGGGCCGTACTATATCATACAGATTTAACAATATAAATGGGTCCTGGCTACTTCACGAAAAAATCCAGGACTCTGAGACACAGAACTCGTTGGCACTGATTTACTGTCCTCAGCTCCTCCCCAGACAGTATCAGTCAGCTTCAAACTCGTTGCAGACCCAGGGCTGCTGTGACACAATATAAATCGCAGGTCTTCCCACCAGAAAACTGAGCTGTATTAAATTGATTAAGAGCACTGCAGAGAGGCTGGGGCTCACGTCAGTCCAGACCCACACAAAGTTCACCCACAGCCCCCCTCAGCCACAACTAGCTCCATCCATGGTGCCCTGGGCACCTCCCAAGGACTGAGCCCTGGGAAGGAGGGGGCTGCCAGACAGTCCCTGCCTTCCTGGGGATCCTGATCACTCCTACCAGGAATGAGGCAGCTGAATTTCCAACGCTTTTTCAGTAAGTATCTGGGGAGTGGAAGGGCATTAGCTCACCCCTGAGCTAGGGAGAGGGGTGTAACCCCTCATCTCATGTTACAGGACAACCTCTAAACACTGCATACCAAAAGCCTCACTGAATAGAACCACACCAAACTGTCAGCAAGGAAACTTCACTCCATACCTGAGGAGCCAAAAATGTTTCAACCACCCCATTTCTCTGCCTCTCCCCTCCACAGGTTCTGCTAAGCACAGGTTCCCCTCCAGACTGCATCCACAAGGATGTGCTTTGCATGGGATGTACCTCCTCCAGGGTCGGGAGGCAAAGGCTACGAATACCATCCCCTCCTTCCTCTGGCTTCTCTGCCAGGTTTCCAGAGGAGGAGACTTGGGGATGTGCCAACAGGGATGAACAAATGGAGCATGGCCTCAAGAGCTGGGGCCACTTTCACCATGGGGCCACCATGGCAGCATCAGGAACAAGAAGGGACCATCTGACAGAGCAGGTATGGATGGGAGCCAGGTGGTGACTGGGACCCTAAGGGCTCCCAGAAAACCAATAAGAAGCAAAATTGCACCAGAAGAAAGAGGGAGGATTGTGGAAACCTGGTGAGGGAACATCCACAGCCTGCAGAGCTGCAGGCTTGGAACAATGGGAAAGGGAAAATGGTGCCCATCAGCTTCCAACAAACCAAAAGTCAAGCACTGTTATGAGCATCTGCTCAAAAAAAGGCTTCAGCTGTAAGTATCAAAACCAATTTCCACCACACACACATGTGCTGCCCAGTGTCTCTGCATTTGTCCCTGGTGTACGCTAGCCCTGGGAACTTCCATCCAACCCTGACTCTCGGGGAGGATGAGGCTGGTAGAACTTTCAGCAGCTTGAAGCTCTGCTCAGCTGCCAGGCACCAAGTGCAGCAGCTGGTCAGGGTGCCAGCTAGAGCCAGTTATAATTCCACTGACCTGCCTTGGCACCAGCACACACGGGAATGGCTCTTGGCTGCCAAATGCTGGGAAACTAAAAATGGGAGACATTTGGAGAGAGAAAAAAATAAGGAGCCAACTTTTAACTAGGCTGAAGTGCATTGGACTGCACATGTTCCTTGCGGGGAAAGAGAGAAGGAGAATGATGAAGATCTTTGATGCACTGCTGGAAAAATACTGGCTGCTTCTTCTACAGAGAAAAACGTAGTCCTTATTTAATGGAGAGGGTTTCTTTTGTTTGAGTTAGATTATGGCAATTCACTTCTATGCTTCTGCATAACTGCACTTAAGCTCATGGCTCTCAGTACAGTCTGGCTCAGAGGAGCAAATAGTCACCAGTATTTTTGAAGCAGGAACCTCACCATAGGAAGCTGTGAATTTATTTATATTTTTTGTCCTTGGTCAGGCAAGGGCCTCTCTTGCATGATCCAGCTAAGTGCAAGATCCTAGTGATTTATTTTTGTGGCAGGGTGAAACCACGAGGTACATTGCACACACAGCTACACAGAATTCTGCTGAACTCCACAAGCCCTGGAGAAAAAAGAAATCCCCAAAGTGTTGAAATAAGATCCCTGTTATGAAATAGCTATTGAAAGAGCCCTGTTTACAATCCCTGGACACAAAAAGACATCCATCTCCTGCAGCACAGCCGAGCTGCCTTGGGTTTTTTTTCATCAAAGAAGCCGCAAAGCCCAAGCATGACCCAGAAGAGGGGTGAAAACCCAAGTGGTGCCTTGGCTTGTTGTTCCCACCTGAAGGAGCCTTGTGCTGTTAGGGACACATTACTTGACATGCCTGCTCCTTGCTTTCCACATCTGGAGGATTAAGATAACATTTACTTCACCTTTGTCAACTCTGCACTCTGCCAGGAGCCCAGTTTAAGGAGCAGAGGAGGAGGAGGAGGAGCTGGAGGAGGGAGAAGAGCAAGCACAGTGCTCGCAGCAATGGAAGAAACACACAAGGCTTGTTTTAATTTTTCAAGAGTTCAACTGCCTGAAACAGGCTGATGAGAACAATTCTCTGTGTGCCAGCCAATACCTTCTGAGCTTATCTTAATGTAGTGTTTTATTTAGAAACAGTCGATATTGACTTTTCTTTTTTTCTTCTGTGTGTGGCTGCATATATGCAACAGGTGAAGAACCCTCTCCAGAAGGACTGTTTTGTCTTCCAGATGGAGATGACATGCACAGGCCATTGCGTTTTGCCAATTTTCTCATAAAAGTAGGCAACATTTCAAATTTTTTTTTTTTTTTTTTTTTTTTTTTTTTTTTGGTGTTACACACAAAGCTGTTGGCCTGAGGCCTGTAGGACTCTCTCCAAGATGACATTGCTCCAGGTAGGTCAAAGCTGAAAGTTTCCAGCTAAGAACCTGGAGGATTTGTTAAACATATGGAAAAACAAGAGGACTGGGAAACACACCCAATGCACATGCAGAAAGGATTGGAGGAGAGAGCGAGGGCTATTTTTAAGGTTGCTTAGAATTCTCAGCTTTTCTGTCTCTGGATCAGGCAGCAACCACACTTACTCCAGTCTATGTCAACTCTCCATCCCATGGTTCAAAATTAAACCTTTGTGTAGAGAGGAAGCCATGCAGCATCACCCTCTCCTACAGCCTACATCTGGGGCAAGGACTAAAGGAAAGACTTCTGAATACAAGTAGAAAATCCCTGGGGTAACCTGTCCCCAGGGAAGGCACCCCTGACAAGCACTTTGATTTTTAAGGGCTTGCAGCTGCCTGTCAGAGGACAAGCTACTTCTGTAGCCTGCTCCAAGGGGGAGGTTTGAGATCCAGCTCTGTCATAGCACACAAGCAGCTCACGTTGTGACTGATGGGATCCACTCCCAGCTGTGGAGACACAAACCTTCCTGTCCAGGATGCAAAACAAGACAGGCAGGGAAAGAGCCAGGCAAAGACTCTGGCTCAAGGAGATGATGGGAAGGCAGAGGAGGCCAAAGACATGGAGCAGGGCTCCTGCCCAGGGAAAGCACAGGGAATCTGGTAATGGTGGGAAAAGTGTAAAAGGGTTGGCTTTGGAGGTGAGGATGTTTTAGGAGCATGGTGAGACAACAGTGGCTCTTGGTCACATGAAGACTTGAAATAACCAACATCATGGCTGATGAGCTCATAATTACAGAGCAGAGAAAAGAAATGTTTCTTTTTGAGGATTTCCAGAAAGAACATAAAATACAAGCCAGTATCTCTAACCAACAGTGTCACTCCTTACAGTCAATGGTTTCAAGAGGATCTTTCCAAAAGTCTTTTTAACCTCCTGAGTAACTCATGTAGGGAGATGCAGTGGAACCCTGCAGTCACTACATGGCTCTTTCCCATCTCTCAGGCATGTGAGACCCTGACCCTCTTTCTCAGTTTATCAGAGGCAGCTACTGACATATCTTATTACCAGCTTCCATGCCAACTGACATTTACAGAGTACCTACCAGCCCCAATTAGTCTCCAAAATACAACTGGCATCTTTGCAAGCATCAATCACATTGCCTTTATTTCTTAGGAACAGCATCCATCTGCTCCCAATTGCTCACATCTGGCACACTGAGTGTTACAAAAGAGTCCCAGTTTTATTTGAAGGAAATTATTACTCCAGCCAAAAGATCCATGCAGAACTGAATTTAGTATTTGTAGTTACAAATTTACTAGAAATCATACTGTTACCCCAGCTTTCAAACTTTAAAATTACAATTTCATTTAGGTTTTTTTTTTTAAATCCCTCAAAAGTTGCTCCTATGTAAACTGCCATGTAATGGAAAACATTCATGGAGAAAGCAAGGAGGAGAAGTAGTAGGAACCTAAGCACAGAGGATCTACACAGAAAAAATGCTCCTGAGCTCTGCCCAGTTGACAGAGGGTTTTCTTCTGCAATGAGCAGTGTATAGGAGGTGGAGGCATTCTTTGGCTTAAGCATTTTCTTCCCAATTTCACTGCCTGGAGTGGTGCAGCAAGCCTTTCCCTGATGAACCCAGAGCAGGACTGTACACTTCCCAAGGAATGAGGGCCACCACCATTTGCTCAAAACATTGGACTGGGACCAGGAGGAAGCAGCTGCTGGGACACGGGAGCTGAATTGCAGAACAAGGTTTGGTCATCAGCCCTTAGAGAGCTGACAAGCTGCTGTGTGACAGCAGATGGCCCATGGGGTGGTCAACAGAATGAAAAAAAGGCAATTAGGCTGGAAGAGGAAGTCTTGCCACCCTTGGAAGAGAAAAGCAGTGTGGTGCTGGGAAAGGCTGCCACAGCAATGAGCTGTAAACCAGGACTTTTGCAAAAGATGTCCAGCCTTGGGTAGCAAAGACAGACAGAGGGAAGAGGTCTGGAAGTTCACAATATTCAGACAAAACCTGGAAAGCTCCCAGTTGATAACAACACAGCCTGGGGCATTCCTGAGAGCAGCAAGGGACCTTTTGACATGACCCCTTGTAGTAGAGGAACACAGCTGGTCTGACATCTCTGCATCCAGACAGAGGCAGAGCCCAGCACTGGGCAGACTCCAGGCTTCACTCCAGTTTCAGCTGAGCTGGAGGTTTCGTGTTTTCAGCATCATTCCTGCCTGGCTGGGGAGGACACTTTGCCCTCTGGTTGCAGTGGGAGGAGACCAGCCAGCAAGGCTGTCAGTAGTAAGTGTATGTGTTTTACTTGGCCCTACTCCTAAAATAATTGTTTGGCCACAATGGAAGGTGACAAGTGATTCAACTGTGGCCCCACGGGGAATATCAGGAGAAAATCCCCAACCACTCACTGCCTGGGCTACACTGAACTGCAGCATCACACCAGCCCAGAGGGGAACCCCACCAGCCCTCACTCCTGCCCCAAGAAGTTCTTCTCCTCTCTTCTATCTGGATCAAATGGCTTCTTTGCCCTCCTGCCTAGGCTTAGCAGGAAGGTCACAAACCTTCACCCAAATGTGGCCAGAACTGCTATTGAAAAAACAAAACTCTGCTCAGCTTCCAGCAGGAGTATGGAAGTGTAGCCAGAATCACTGGGAACATAGATATTAAATTAACAAATAACTTTACCCAAACATGCATGTACTGTGATTGCTCAAGGCCATAAGTATAAATAAATTCGGATGCATTTTCCAAAAGGTAACATAAAAAGTAGATTCTTGACAGAGGGATCACCTGCAACTCAAGTTTCCAGTTCTCCCTGTAAAGCATTAAAAAGATCATCAGTAGTGAATGCAGGAAAAATATTTTGCCCTCTTACTATGTTCACAGAAGTAGCTGAACCATTTTAGCCAATCAGTTATTTTGTGAGGGTTTTAGGGTTGCTTTTTTTAATAACCAGAGGCATGAATAATTTTCAGCATGGAAAATTACTGCCTAAAGAGCTAAAATTGGCATAGAATCATCCAACAGTCATACAATAAAGGCCTCCAGCAATGGCAACAGTCAGTGCTACCAAGCCTACCTAGAGCACTTTTTTCCACAGTGCTCAGAGGATCTGTTTCACTCCTTGCCTTTCAATCCAGATTCCGCTGTACTGCACCATGAGTTTAAAATAAGGGCACCAGGAAGAGTGTGCGATAAGGGGGAAGGAAGGGAAAAACCACAATTTCATTCATTCTTTCTACAGAGCCAAAAAGGAGTGGTTACTTTTTTTTTTTTTTTTTTTTTTTTTTTTTTTTTTTTTTTTTTTTTTTTTTTTTTTTTACTTTTGTATCTGCACAATTATATATATATATGTATATATATACACACACACACATAAGTACTTCTGCCTCTAAAGCTGTTCTAGGGTGTTCTGCCAAGCTGGGTTGAGTGTCTGGTTCCAGACAGCCTCCACTGACAACACTTTCCACCCAGAAGCGTGCACAGCTCCAGCCATGATGGAAGGGGGGAAAGAGAGGAAGGACGGCCACTTCTTGCCTACATGTTCTTCTCCCGGAGGAGCAGGGTAGCCCAGGGAAACAGCACAGCTGGAGGCATCAGTTTATCACCTATAAACCCCAAAAGACTGCCCTCCTTGCAGCAAACAACAGCATGAGACTGGCCACCACCTTGGAGCACCAGCGAAG
The DNA here is from genome assembly GCA_038090715.1 of Florisuga fusca. Classification (NCBI taxonomy): domain Eukaryota; kingdom Metazoa; phylum Chordata; class Aves; order Apodiformes; family Trochilidae; genus Florisuga; species Florisuga fusca. The sequence goes on along the minus strand of JAAWXA010000026.1, from coordinate 3,441,537 downwards.
ACGAGATGCTGAGAAGGAAGCACTGAGCTCCATTTCCTTCCAGCCCTGGCTGCTGCCCAACAGCTGTTCCCTGTTTATTTACTTTAATATTTCCTTGGTTACACAAGCAGCTGCACACAGCTTAACCCCTGCCTGCACCAGCAGCTGCCTGTGCCACCCTACATTACCTTGCCTGGCATGATGCTGTGGGACAGCAGCACTGAACAGGGTAAGGACACCCAGGGTCTTGCCAATGCAAGGCTCCCAGTGGCTGGCCAGGGCTTCCTTAAAGTGGTCACCTTCATGGCCACATTCACAGCTCTGAAGAAGATGCCTTGCTGGGCAGGGCACAGGGTACCAACAACACGGGCAGCTGTCTCACACAATCCCAGGCTTTGCAGGCTGACCAGATGAACCTGGGAAAGCCATCTGGATTCCCAGGGGCTTGCTTTGCTGGGCAGGTCCAAATGCACTGTAATTTTAGTAGTGTATTTGTGTCTGGATGGTGGAATTTCAGGAAAGGCATCCTCATTCCTGGGCAAGCACAGCACCCTTTCAAACAGAGAAGAGAGAGATGCTCAGCTTCACAGGAGTGGGTGGCTGGAGGCAGAGGGTGCCCAGCTCCTCTCCCAGACATGCCAGTGACTCTTCTGGCAGCTGCTGCCCATCCATAGATCACTTCATAGATCACTTCATGCATTTTTCTTTCTCATCTGCACAGAGCCTGTTCCAGCAGCTCAGTTTGTGTTTTGGCTCATAAAGCTCAGCCAGACCCCTTGGCTTATCTCCACCAAGGAGGGGGTGGAAAACACCCTTTCCCTGCTCACCAAGAACACCAGCTATGGCTTTCTACTACCCAGCCTGTCCCAATTGCTTTTCCACCATTCTCCCTCCCTCCCAGCTCCATTTTCTTGCTGGCTCCCCCCCTATATCAAGAGGTAGTTGCTAAAGCTGCACCAGGCATTTCCCCAGCGCCTGCTCCCCAAAACACCAGCCAGACACAGGGACACAGACCCAAGGAATCTGGGCTTTTCAGCAGCAGCCCTTTTGGCTGTGATAGCAGCAGGGAAAGGTATGGTGGTTCATCTGCAGGAATGGAATTTGAACCTGACTTTAACAAAATCCCTCCTAAAGCAAACAAAAAAACCCAAAACAACAAAACCCCCACCACTTGCACAGATTTGTTGCAGGAATTCACACTTGTGCAGACAGCAGAACTTTAACACTGGGACATAGCCAGGAGAACCACGCTGCTCAACTGACCACAGCTTTCAACCCTCTGAAGGCAAAACCAGGCAAGGTGCTTACCTGCAGGTCAAAGAACTTGCTGTACCGTCTGTATATGACTTCTGTGGACCCATTGGACCAAGTGACTTTGATGATGTACACCTGGAAGGAACAGAGGAAGAAATCAGAGGAGTGAGCCAACAACTCACACCACAACCCAAATGCTGCTGAAGCTGCCAGCACAGCCCCCCCCTGGGTGGGTGTCAGTTGGAGAAGTTAATGGGACCACTTCAAGTCATTTCAGCAATACTGGAAAATATGTAAGGTTTAGATTTTTAAGCTCCACTGTTGCAACTCGATTATCTACTAAATACTAATTGATAGTTGTGAACCAGGTCAGGTCCTTATCCCTAAATAGGGGCACACAGCCAATGTGAAAGGGCTCTTCTCTGTAAGAACACAGCTAAAGTCTCTCCAGACACAGACACATTACGAGTTGATAACTGTGCCTTGGTCACACCATCTCTGGCTGCAGCATCAAATTTGATGTAAAGATCCTGAAACTGCAGCCCACAGTGTGCCCACACATCACTGCCAGCCTGGGTGCTGGGGCTGGGGCTTGCAATAACTCTAACCCACAAAGTTTGAAACTCCATCTGTTCTTCCAGAAGCTGCCCTGAAGTTTTGTTCACTTGAACTTGCTCGGGTGCAAACTACCCTCCTGTTCCTCAAAATGCTGCACAACCAATCCTAGGAATTGCATGTTATTCACAGACTATATGATCAGGCTTTTACTGGTGATGAACACAAAAATTAAAACAAAAACAACCTACCCCAGATTTTTATTCTTCTCTGAAACACAACAAGCAAATATCAGAATTGTCCAGTTACTTATCTAATGTCCTTGCTCACTGAAACCAAAGATGACCCTTGATAAGATGCCAGCAAAACACTCGAGTGATGTAAATCTCAGCCTCCACTAATTGATAACAGATTGACTGAGCAGAACAAGGGCATGCTCATTTTTAATTCTAACTCTCACATCCTACTTACAGTACAAATTCAAATATCAGTTCAGTGAAGCAAGAACAAAACATTCAGAAACTCAGGTGAATTAACTTTCTAGAACTCCAGTCTATACAATGAAGTGTGAAGGTTCTTAGGATGCTGATGTTTTGCTATTTAAAACAGAATCCCTTAAGAGTTTCACAAGGTTTCCCACAGAGACACACATTTTTCCAGATGCTGGAATGTGACCAACATCCCAGCCCAATATCAAAGCTCAAACACCAGGAGACTCAAATGGATAGCACAAAGCTATATTGCTTGAGCTTATCAAACCTATTCAAACACTGTACTAAACATCTAATAAAAAAGTCCTTCTGCTGCTCAGAGGGCTGACACAGCATAACCTACCAAGCTGAGGAGACTCTTGAGGAACCACAAATTCTTTGCAGCAGAGTAACTTCCAAATTAAAGCGGAAGAAGAGGCAGCAAGATGAAGCAAGTTCTTACTGCTAAAATAAAGATCTTCAGTACTTTCAGCACAGCAGTTCAGTGACCATTTTTCTTAAACCAGATGATCAGCCCAAACACAGCTGCAAATGCTTTGCTGACTTGCCATGAGCTGGCTGGGTGTCACAGGCACCACCAACCTCTCCCAGACATCCAGATCCCTAGACTTCACCTCAAAGGTCTTATTTAGCTAACCACAATCCACTCCTTTCATTCACATAAATCTTTTTTTGATCTGAAGGACCTGCACTTTCTGCATATTAACACCAGGAGGACAGAAGGCTCCTGCAAGACAGCATCTGTGGCAGCTGTGGAGACCTGGATGGACCATGATTTGGTACAAGGGAAGCCCAGACATTGTGCTTGCTTATCACCAAATGGGGTTTGACAAGTACTCTGCATTGGGTCAGGTACAACACCTATCCAAGAACATGTTTCTAGACCTCAACAGGTCAGGGACAACTTGACTGACTGCAGTTTGCAATAAAAACTGATAAAGGCATATGACATGGCTTCTGAAGTATCTGACAACACCTGTACAGTCACCACCACCATCAGCAAACTAAGGGTTAACTTGACTCCAAGCTGCCTTTACCTTCACCCCAGGACTTGCCAGCAGGCCAGCATGAGCTCATTTTCGTTGGAAGCTCAGCTGATATCCCAGCTTTCTTACCAGTCTAGAGCACTTTATGGGGTTATATCACTGCTGGCTGCCTGCCTGAAGAAAGCCTTCCACTGGGGCAGGAGGAAGAGCCAACTTTTCTTCATTGTTTAGTCCGATTCTGCCTTTATTTGGAGTCAACAGATTATTAGGCTGGGATTTTAATCAGGATGTGGATTTGCTCAAGTCAAAGCTAATTCAAAGCTCTTTAGGGTAATAAAGCCATGAGATTGAGGGCACACCATGCTTTATTGTACTCTTTGCAAGTGAGAGAAGAAGCGTTTCTCTCAACCAATGACATCACTCCTATTTTGCTGAATATGCAGATTTCCCTGGAGTCTGGCTAATGGTTTCTTGCACCTCTTGCACATTTGAACAGTAGAAAGGTCTCTGGGAGTATTTTCTCCCCTTCTTGTACAATGCAGAAAAGATGGGGAAGCCCACAGGAATGAGAACTCCTCAGTACTTATAAAAACCCTGTCCCAGTAAAGCTGGCTTCCTCCCTCCTCTGCCAATACCTAATCCAGTCCTTGCTGTCCTAGAGACTCAAAAAGATGAGAAAAAGCTCAGCTCAGTTGCTCTACTCACCTGACAACAGAAGTGTAGATTTTGAAAGGTATGAATGGTGCAGCAGGCCAGCCACCCATGGTTTTCAGAGGGACTGGAGATGGTCCCTTTCTCAGGTGCTTTTAGAAGATGCTCTCAATGCTCAAAGCGGTTTTGAATACACTGCACTGGCCTGGCACTGCACCATGTCCTGCCAGGAGCACCCACCCAAACAAAAGCAATTTTGTCCTGGTAGGAGATATCCCATCACCTGCTCCTTCAACCCTCAGTCCTGCAGAGGCTGCTTTTTCCCAGCCCAGCTGCGTGGGTGAGGGCATGTGGAAACAGTTACTTTATGGGCCTTCTCCAGCTCAGATTTTTACACTCCTTCAAAGAAATGACAGAGAAACTACCAACAAGCCTCTTTCCGTGGAAAGGGTGAGGGGGTCTCCTTGGGCTGCAACTGAAACTGCCCTGGGGATGTGCATTCATAGGGAACACTGCTGGTAATGGGGGGGCTGCTGGTTGGATCCTGCTCTGCCATTTCCTTGAAGGGTTGGAAGAGCCAAGCAGATGGCAGGGAGGTGGCAGCCAGCCAGATCCAGAAGGGGTGCTCTGCAACCCCATCACATGGGACGGGCCCGTGGCCAAAACCAACAGGCAGAGCTATCTAAATATTTACAGCCCTTTTTGGGCCAGCAGCAGGGCCTGCACTGTGGAGGGAACGAGCTGACTCAGTGAAACCCAGGAACCAGGAGCTCCTCTCCTTCAGTCCCTTTGGAAAGGAGGCCTTATCCTACCCCACTCCCAACCCAAGAGCCTCCACACCTTGCCCTGGTCCAGCCTATGTGGGTGCACACGTGTCACATCAAACCCTGCAACTGGTGCCTGAAGATGATGGGCCAGGCAGAGCTTTGGGACCAGGCAGAAATCACAGGGCTCCAATCTCCTTACCTACATTTCAGCCCCAGGTCAGGGAAGCATAGCTGAAATTCATGCCATGCTTCTGAAATCCATCAGATACAGCTCACAGCATTTGTCCTACTACAGCAAGGTGAAGAGGAGGGCTACAGAGCTTTCAGGGTCACGGGAATGCACTCAAAATTGTGTGCATTTGGGATTAAGGCGGCTTCACGCATGCAACCTGACCCCCACCTCCCCCCTTCACTCCTCTCCCACCTGCTCCAGCAAGCTGAGCTACAGAGCAGGACTTGTTCCCAGTGGAACAACCTTGCCAGAGCTGCAACAAAGACCAAAGCAAGGAAACAAGGCTTGCCTTCCACTCCTGGAGGGCTTTTCATGGGGAGTGCAGAGGCCCTAGGACAGTCTTGGAGATGCAAGTGGATGTTGCTTAATGCCAGAAGAGAGGAATACTTCACATTAATGACAAAAGGTTTCTGTGCTCCTGTCCCTTGCAGGGCAGAAGCAGATCACAAGCTTCATAGAAAATGGACCCCTGCAAAAAGCTGAACTTCAACAGATGCTATGGGGGTTTTGCTCCCAAAATGCCTGGATTCCTCAAGACTCCCTGCATTTCCAGTAACTGGCCACATATCAATTTCTTAAAAATTGCATATCAAGAAGACTGCAGTATCAAGAATGCATCAGAAATCCCATCACCCAGGATGCTCCTTCGTCATGTACCTGAAGAAGATCTACAGAAAATCTGGCAAGGGACTTTTTATGAGGGGATGTAACGACAGGGGCAATATTTTTAAGCTGAAAGATGGTAGATTTAGATTAGGTATTAGGAAGAAATTCTTCACTGTGAGGGTAGTGAGGCACTTGCGCAGATTTTCCAGGGAAGTTGTGCCTCATCCCTCAAAGTGTTGAAGGCCAGGTGGGATGGGGCTTAGAGCAACCTGGTCTAGTGGGATATGTCCCTACTTCTTTCAACACTGCAGGGGGTTGAAACTGGTTGATCTTTCAAATCCCTTCCAACCCAAACCATTCTATGATTCTCTGTTTAAAAGTGAGCATCCTAAACAGAAAAATAAAGACAGAAAGAAAGTCCTTGGGGATCTTGCAGCCCACCCTGCTGGGCATCATGAGTTTGGTGCCCACAGCATTCCTGCTCTCCCCTCCCCAGCACCTCAGGAGAAGCAGCTCAGAGGGAAAATAGGCCAGTGGAAAGTGGGACTGAAAACCTCTGTAAGGGAACTGTCAAAAATGACAGGTTGCAAGATGAAATGCAAATGGCACCTGGCCAACCATAACAGAGCTGTCAGCAAGAGCTGCCCATCAGCTGGCGTGGCAGCCAGGGCTCTGCAGCCCCAGGGGAGACACAGGCAAATCACAGCAAGTGAATGCCAGAGGGAGATCCAGGACAACCCTCCTGGGCTGGATAGCAGCCCTTGTGGGGCATGAGCTTCCATATTGAGCATCACTAGGAGGGCAAGGAGGCTGAAGGATCCAGCTTGGGTGCTGGAGAGGCTGGACTCAAAGGGACTAAAGCAGAAGAAAGGGGAGGATGAGCAGTCAGCACAAAATATCTCTATCTGAAAGGGCAGCCAGAGATTTTTTTTTTTTTTTTTTTCCTTCCTGAAGAAACAAAGTAGCATGCATAAGCCCTGGAAACTGCCAGACCCTCGAAATATGTTTCCAGGGAATGATAAAGGGCCTTGGTGTGCACACAGCAATAGCTCCTGGTGACTTCTGCTGGTCAAAGGGACCAAGGACTCTGGAGTCCTCCACCAGCCCTCAGTCTTGCACATTCCCCAAGGGGCACATATTCCTATCCAACAGCGTGGCTAGAGAGAGGAGATGATTCAAGCAGCTGACTTGAGGTAATGGAATTAAGAAGATACTAAAAAAAAAAACAAAAAACCAACAAACCTAAGCGAAACAGTTTCCCGTTCTTGAAACACGAGGCTGTATGACCTCCTAGAAGAAACACTTCTGGACTCCTTGCATAAACACACTATGGACATGCACAAAACACAACTTGGGAAGCAGCCTGGACTGCTTAAATTTGAGGAAGAAAAAGGCAGATTGAAGTGATGGGAAAACCTAGAGTTACAGCTTCAGCCGCTCTCCTCCCACCGGAGGAATTTTCCCAAGTTTTCCAAGGACACTTGCAAAGTGTCCTGGCTGTGAGGGCACAAATAAAGCCCACAAGTAAGGTTTTGGGAAGCGAGAACTGCTGCTGGCCTGCAAGCTCTGCTTGGCACCCAGCACAGGACTGAAAGAGGCAGCAAATCCACACTGAACCCAGCACCACCCAGTTACCCTAGGTCGAGCCCTGGAGCAGCACACCCAGAGGCATGTGAACAACGTCAGGCAGAATTTAACACCATGGTCACTTGGAAAGACACCTCCACGGGGCTGCAGGGACACACAGCTCTGCCCACCCACCACCAAGGGGCATGCCCAGCCACTCAGCAGAGCTTCTATGGCAAAGCCAAACATAACAGCCTCCAGCAGAGGCAGAGCTGTTTCCAATGGGTTGGAGCCTGTGTGGTCTTGGGTCCAGGGAGACTATGTATAATAAACTTCTCTGTGGAAAAGTCCACATATTTAAAGCATATTTTGCCAGTAGAAGGGAAAAAGCATCGGTCTCTCTATTCCACCCACATCCCAAAATACAGGGAAGTGATGTGAGAACCTCAGACCCTGGATTCAGCTGCACCAAGAGAGGAGCACTGAGAATTTCAAAAGGGTAGAGAAACCAAAGCAGCTGAGGGATTGAGCCAAACCAGAGCGGGGTTTAATACAGAAAAGGGAGTGGGAAATTGTAAGAAGAAAAGAAAAAAAAGAAGGGAGGTGGCTGGAAACAAAGAAAGTTCTTGGCCATGAGCTGCTGTGCTTGGCCCTTCTCCATCAGCCTCCAATGCTGGAGGCATGTGGGGCTGGGGAGGGGAACACGGGGCTTGTGCACCATGGGCCACCAAAGCTCAGGGTGGGAGAGTGACAACCAGCCCCCTGCTCCATCCCCAGACACTGTGCCACCCTCTTGCTCCTGCTCTGTGAGAGCCAGGAGAAGGACTGTGCCAGTTCAGATGACACTGGGAAAGGCATGGACAAACAATCCCAGTGGTAAATGCAGTGATATTTGGGGACGCTGTGGTCTCTCTCATCTAGGAGGGGAAAGAAGCAGAAGCAACAAGTCAGAGCCGCAGGGAGGAGATGGGTAGGAGCAATGCAGGCAGCAGGAGGACAAGCATGTCCTCACCTCCTCAGCAAACTGATTTTCTTACACATCTAGGACTTTAAAGCAGCCCCCTGTTCTTGCTCCTATTCATCCCTTCCTAAAACCCCAGTGAGTGACAGCTCTTCTCCCTCAGCGAGGCTCAGAGCTGCCTGAGCACAGAACCAAAGCTGCCAGGGCCAAGTGCACACACAGGGGGTTACACTGAACACAGGGACCCCAAGGACAACCCACCGAGCCCCTCACAGCTGTGGCACAGACTGCTCAGCCACACAACATGCACACCCACTTTTTTTTTTTTTTTGCTCTGAGTCACACTGAAGGTCAAACATATGGATTCGTTTGTTTTCTATTTCCCCCTGCTATGTAAAATGGCTGGAAGACAGAGAGACCCTCCAAAGCAAAGCTGTGAGGGACCAAGGTCATCAAACCCCTGAGCAGCAGAGGCCATGGATGCCCCCATGCCAAAGTTCACTGTTGGAGTTGTGTAGGAGCACCAGCTTTCCACACAGAGCTGCATCCTTCTCTGCGGCCACGTGCCAGGCAGGATTTGGCTCTTGCCCTGAACTGTGACATTCAGGGTTTTCAAAGGCCTTAAGTAACATGACTAGGGAGGAAAAAACCAGAGATTTTGCATTTGGTTTTCATCCACAAAGCCAACAGCTCTCCCTTAAGCCCCAATCCTCTTGAAAGGGGAGGGGGATGGAAGGATTGGTTGGCTCTGTAATGCAGCAGCGCAAGGCCAGGGGTAAGGATGGGTCTCAGTTTCTACCAGCTACAGGCCCTCAAACATCCTGCCTGTGGCCTGCCTTGAGTGGGACAGCATTGGCCAGCTGATGGGAAACGGGATGAGACAGAGAAGAACCACAAGCTACGGCAGCAAAACACTGCTGAGGATGCAGAGAAAGCCCTCAAACCTCTGGGGGCCACCAATGCTCAGAAACTCTCTGCCCTGGCAGAGCACACAGCTTCCTGGGTTCAGCCTTACCTCATACATTCTGGTTTTTCTTTACTCTCATTATTATTTCAGTTAACATCCCCTGGCTGGATATCACACTACTCATTCTAACTTTCCATTCCTGCAGTCTAAATGCACCCAGCTCCTTTGGTTCCCCACAGGACATTCCCACCATACCAAAAGCACAGTCATGCTCCCCAGACTCATCCCCAAACACCCTTCTTACGCCAAGCAACCAGCATGATTCACAAGGCAGAAATAATGCAGCTTTACAAGGTGATGCTGCACCAGGTCCCCACAGACCTCTGCTTCAGCTGAGCAAGTCAGGACCAGGGGACCAAGACACACATGTCCATGGGACACACTTTCTTCAGAAGCCATCTTCTGCTCTGTATGTGCAAGGCACAAAGAATGAGTGAATCCATGGATCAGAAGCTCTTGTCCTCCTTTCACCATTCAAGCACTCTTCTCCCAGTGTTCCATAATCAATTTCAGATAAGCAGTGGGTGGGTTGGACAACAAATGAAACCACAGACTGCCTCAACACTACAAGGAACAGGAGCAGAGAAAACACCTACCACCACGTCTAAATTCTACATCAAAAATATAACACACTAATTTTTTGAATGTGGTTTTCATCAGCCTTGTTTTTAAATATCTCTAGATGCTATCATCTAGGCACCAGATTACAACACACACTGTTAATTACTTGCATAAGGCAGCTGCCACAAATGAGGTGGTTCAATATGGGTATTCACCTTGTTTAAAAATTGCAACCATGTCAACTGACCTTGCAAATAAATAAATAAAAAATATATGTATACTGCACACTTTGTTTTAAATTTCCCTTTTTCATAGTGATACGTGTGTGCAGAGGCTGGGAAAGGAAGTCTGCAAGAGCATAGTCCAGATTTCCCAATAAGCTAACACAACCAAACAGCTCTTTCTTTCCTGTCGGATGTATATACACATATTTTTGCTTTGTGCTCTGGAGTAGCCATTTAAAACTGTATGAACTATTGAAGTGTTCTTGGTGGATGTGATGGTAGAAGTAAAGACATGATTCGATCACATTGTCATTAACATGTAGAACAAAACACAGAAACTGCAGCTGTATTGAAAGAAAAAGTCCTGAATGTTGCCTGGAGGACAAAAAATCCCAAAACAACCAAAATCTGTATTTAGTAGGGAAAAGTTTTATTTTAGGGACTTCTACTAGAGGATAACAAACACAAAACTATAAAAAGATCCTGCGAGAAGTCCTTTAAAGGAAAATTGAGTCTGTTTCAACTATGGCTTTGTTTTGGGTCTTTTCTGAACAAACATTCATGTATCAGAATTTGAGACTGGGCCAGACCATAGCAATGACAGTCTGCTACTCTGTCACCCAGAATAATTATTTTTAAACTTTGCTCTTGGACTTTGCCTTTTCAGATTTGCAGTATGGCCCTGGAGCCCTTGCTGGCAGTGTCCCTGAGAGGCATGAACTATAATAACTTAACACAGGATTGTATAGAAAATGTCACTGGAGGGTGACCCTCCAGCCACTGCCTGAGGATGGGAGTCTCTTCTTCATTTGAACAGATGTTGAGATCCTGAGCTTGATCCTGTCGAGGCAGATTGACCAGAGTAGTGTGTCCTGCAATGAACACCTGCAAAAGGATTATTTCTCACTCCCCCTTCCAGGTAGTGCCCATGAAAAAACAAAACAAAACCCAAAACTTAAAGGCACAAGCAGCACAATTGCTGTTGAAGCAGTTGGGGTTGGCAGCCCAGGAGAGATGCCACTGCCATCCAGTGTGATAGTTCCACAGCTGGCAGGGAAAATTCAAGGCTCCTATCACTCGGAGCAAGAAGCTGACTTATCCCTCCCCTCTCAGCCCTTCCATGGGTGTGAGCAGAGTTGGTTTGACAAGAACACGAGCAGACATGTCAGGCTCCAACAATGCCAACCCCACAGCAGCAAACACCTTCCAGGAGCAGAAGGCTGACTGCAAGGGGATCAGCACAAAAGGGGAGAGCACACCCCACTCATTGCTTTTTAGCTTGAGCCCTGCCAGCAGTGCTCGCTGCAGTACTCACCAAAGGGTTTAACACCTCACCAAGTAGAAAAGCAATCAAGAGGCTGTTTTAATTTTCCCTAACCCCATATGGCTTTAAAAACACTTGAGCTTTCTTAGAACAACCCATCCAGTTCTTCCTGCCCTCAACTCAGGTACTGGGCTGTCACCAGGGTAAGGAGAATGGACAGGAGGTGGGGACAGGGAAGCATGGCCATCAGACACACTGTGAGGGGCAGCAAGGCAGCAGCACACCAGACTGATGCTCTCTTGTACCAGGATTCGAGTCAGCACCCTTCACCAATACACAAATGTTTGAGGGCTTGTGGATGCATTCAGGTCCACAAATAGACCAGGACAATCAGCTCATGATGTGCTCAAGCTGGAACCTGGCTCCCCAAACCCTATCCAGCATTTCACTGGGTTCTTCCCCAGCCCAAGCCCCACAGTTTGTAGGAATATTGCACCTCCTGCTTCAAATCAGAGCTGCAAAAAACACGAGGTTTTGTCCTGAGCAACACAACTCGTGCTGTATCAATTCCAAAGGTGATGGGTGAACCACAACAGCCTGAATAGAGCTGGCCTTTCCCACAGCTAGCCCCTCCCCACTGCAGCATCAATAAGGACTTTCAAACACTGGTTTGATCTCACTTTTCTAGGAAAACGAAATTCATGACTTTTTGCTGTGGCCTCCCTGCAGCCAACACAACTGCACCTTTGTCCAGAAAAGAAAAGCCATTCTCCAACACAGAGGAGACAGAGCCCAACCAGTACAGGTCACACGGCGGTCAGACCAGCACAGAGGCAAGTGGAGGAACAGCCAACAATGAGCCAGCAAGTGGCTGCCCCAGGGGCTGGAGAGCACATTTACACTCAGCAATGAGAAGACAGACAGCAAAGGTTTAACATGTACACTTTGTGGTTGACTCCGATTTGCAGAGTGCCAGCAAATACAATGGAGTCAGCCACAGTTTGCTGCCTCTCCTCTCCTTCTCTTTGCAGGAGAGGGAAAGGAAAAGGAAAAAGAAAAGGGGAAAAGGAAAGGAGAAAGGAAAAGGTAAAGAGGAAAAGGAAAGGGGAAAGCTTTTGATTCCATATAATTAACTGGCTTTGTACATCTGCCTAGTCCCTGTCGATTCCCTCAAACAAGGCGAGTGCCCCCGTTCAGTCCAGTGCTGCCTGAGGGATGCTGCTGCCTGTCCCTCCCTGGGCTCAGTCCCACTCTGAGCTGGGCTCACAGCGCCAGGTTTTGACTTGCAAGGCAAGTACAGGGGAAGATTAGAAGCAGAGGACTTGGACCCCCAGTTAAGGAGGGAGCAAGCAGCTGAGCTCTCATGAGCTCTGTGCAGCTACTATCTCCACCACCCCAGCAGCTTCTGCTCCGGATTATCCACAAAGATTCTCCAACATGTTTCTCTTCTTAGAAAAAAACTGTTCCAGTTTTCCAGCCTCACAAGGATTATTTGTGCTATGTCCAACTCTACCCACCTCACCTCTCAGGGTGGAGTGCAAGGAGGGCTGATACACAGCACAAATCCTGTCTGGAACTTGTAGTGCACATCCCAGCTGCAGGGATGCAGATCTGGGTGGGTGCAAGGAGCCCCCAGCAAAGGAATGGGAAGGCCCAGAAGGAAGACCAGAGGAGCAGCTGCAGGAACCCTGTCCAAGCCCTGTTACAGGACCCGATGGTGGTGCAACAGATCCGCCAAGACAAACAGAAGTATACGCAGCTCAGCAAACCTCCTCACGTACATGTTCCTCCAGATCAGATGCAGAGCCCAGCTATGATGAGTAAGTCTGAGATGGACAAAGCAGGAAGAGGGGCACATCTGGAGCTGTGGCCAGGCCCAGCAAGGGCTGATAAATATGAAGGCAGGGCACGAAAGGAAGAAGAAAGGGTGATAAGGGGTTGGGCAGCAGCAGCCACATCACATTCCTGGATGCAAGGAGAATGTAACAGCCCCCTTAGTCTCTCCTCCTTCCTGGCTAGAGATGGCTTGTTTCCTGCTTTCCTCCCGATATATTTGTTGCTCACTGCAACAAACCAGCCAGGGTAACACAGAGAAGCCCTGGATTTCCCAAAAGGTCGGGGGTTCCTATCTCTGCTGACACAACACCCTCCAGCTGGAGCAAACATCACATCCTCACAACCCAAGAGCACCACAGTGTGTCACTGGGTCATCCCAGTCTAAGGCACACTGGGTGGGGAGAACATTTTGCTCTGTCTTTTAGCGTTGCTGCCATGGTTCACCCACAAGGTCTCCACAGATGCCCGGAAGCACAACAAAGTCTAAATAATAATTTTTAAAGAAGTTAAAAAATGAAACGAAAAAACAAACCCACATGCTCTGGAGAGTGCAGGAACCGGGCAACTCACGCAGAAGGGGTGCGGGGACACGAGGGAACACGAGGGGACACCTCTCAGGGACAGCGGCAGAGTCCCTGGCGCGGAAGGAAGCAGCCGGGTGGTCCCCTGGCTCCGGGACTCGGCAGCCAACAGGTTTCAGAGCCCCTCAGCCAAACAGTGCTCCCTCCCGAAAGCAGAGGCGCTTCTCGGTAGTGTCGGGAGACGATTTCTCCTCCTGGTGCGTGCTGCCCCAAGAGCCCCTCCGCCAAAACCCCGCCCGCAGCTACCAACGGGAAACTCCCAGCGCTGCACCCGCACAGGGTCACCACCGGCGCGGCCACGTCCCTGCTCGCCTCCTCCGGTAACGGGGTCTGGAGGGAAAAGGCAGCGCGTCCCCCCGCTAGCAGGGGGAGAACAGGGGGTGATCCCCACGGCAGACGACGGGAGTGGGAGCGACAGACCCGCCAGCCCTGCCTTCCTCCTTCCCTTCCACCCCGGGGCTCCGTGGCCATTGCCCGTCTCCGGGACAGCCGTGGGGGAGCACCCGGCAGCGCCCGGCCTTTGTTTGCCCAAGGCCGGGCGCGGCAGAGCGGGACGCCTCCAGCCGAGCCGAGCCGAGCCGAACCGAACCACTCACATAGTGCTTGTTGGGAATGCGCCGCTTCTGCACGTCCAGCACCTTCACCTCCGCGATGCTCCGCCTGGGCATGCCTCCGCCTCTGCCCCTGGAGCCCGGGGAGCGGCGGCGCTGGGGGAGGATCTGGCGCTCGCAGCCGGGACCGGAGCCTGCANATCCCAGACAGAGCAAGGGGATAGGAGTGTGCTGTTGTGACAAGAGGCTGCTGAGAGGGTTTTTCCAGTCCAAGTTGCCCATCTACAGCCCAGGTGGACACAGCAAGTACCAGCTGGTGGCCTGCCAGCTGCTTGGTGTTACAAGCTCTATGCGGAGCTGAATGGGACAAACTTGGCATGTTTGGTTTGGGATACTGGGGTCTGTCCATCTGCCTCCTCGTTCATCTTGAAGGACATCTCCTGCTCACGCTTCTTCTGGTTCAGCTCATCCTCCAGAGCCTTAAGCAGAAGGGAACACATAGAAGAGATGTATTAGAGATTGTACTGTGGCTATGGACACTGTGCCCTCCAACCAGCCAAGCAGGACACCCTGCTCATGCCAGAGGCATCTACCTTCTTCCTTGGCCTCAGCTTGTCCCTCCACTCCTTCATGTGCTGGTTGTGGTTCTCATCCAGGGATTTGAGCTTCTGGGTTTCATGCTCAATCAAAAGGTGACACTTTTCGTTCTAAACACAGATCACAAAGCAGAACACCCATTAGGAAACTGGGACTAAATCCATGGTCAAACAGACCTTGCATCAGTCAGACCTTTGAGCTTCAACACGTGTAGACAGCCACAAAAACCCTTCAAAGGAAAGCAAAGGGACATCAGTTCTATTCACTGACAGTCCTCTGCAGCCACTCCCAGCATGCTCCCTGTGCTGGAGGAGCAGCAGCACACAGTCAGCTCTGAGGGACCGAGTGCTGAGGGATGGGTACCTGCAGCTGCTGGAGCTCGTTCGTGTTGCTCTCACACTGTGCCTGCATGTCCTTCATCTGTGTCTCATGCTTCTGCTGCTGGTGCAGCCTCTCTGCTTTTTGCCTCTTCTCTTCCTGTTGAGCAAACTGCAAGAGAGAAAAGCCAAAGCCCCTGTAGGCAGCATTACTCTGACCTCTGAAGCTGGCTGAAGGACTGGAGAGCTTGCACCCTTGTGTAGAAAAGACAGAAACGCACCGAGGATGCTTTCCAATGCTAAAACCCACACCTGGTGTCACAAAAGCAAAGATCTCTGACTCACTGCAGTGGGTGAGAAATTGGGGAACAGTTGCCTTTTTCTGACTTCCCTTCTGCCAGCAGGCCAGTGAAGTATTTCACCCCCAAGCCAAGCCCCAACCCTGATGCCATGTGCAGGACCTGACCTGTTTTATCTTTTCCCGCTGTTCAGCTGCACTCCCACTGGAGTGAATGTGAAGGCTCTTCTTGTACATGGCCATGCGTGTCTTCCCTTCACTCCTCTGAATTTTGGGAAGCCGGGCTTTCTCCTGCTGCTGCCGCATTTTCAGCTGCTCTATCATGCGCTGGTTGTATTGCTGCATTTGTTCCCTTTCCTGCAATGGCAGAGGGACAGGTCTCAGAGGCGGAGGGACACCTCAAGTCAACAAGAAAGTGCTGAGGAGACCAAATAAAGCTGGAGAATGGATTTGGGAGTTGCTGGTGACAGCTCCAAGGGGATGAGAGGTGGGGGCAGCAATGGAACATACTGTGAAAGCAGAAGAGAAGGGGGCTGGATGGAAGCACAAACTGAGACACACTATTCTTCACTCACTGCTCTGAGAAGCCACCGTCCCACAAACCAGACAGATTTCCAGAAAATTCTCCAAAATTCACAATTTTTGTGCATTAAATACACACCACACAGTGTAGCAAGTAGGCTGGTTCCTTCTCACTAGAAATAACCAAGTCCCTTAACTCCTAACCCACCCTTACCCATTTACAGCCCGGAAGGGAAACATCCCTTTTGGGGCCACCCAAGCACCCTGCTGACCAGCACTGGTGCAGGAAGGTGCTAAGTCCTCACTTCTTCGTGCTTCCGTAGCAATTCATGCCTCTGGAGGAAATACTGATCCTTGAGCTGCTGCTTGATAAGCTGGTGTTTCTCCTGTTGCTGATGCTCTTCAAGATCCCAGATACATGCCTCCCGGTCTGAGGAAGGGAGAAAGTCAGAAGACAATCAACCCTGACACCCCCAGCTTGGTCATCTGAAGGGTCCCAAGCACAAGCAATCCCAACATGCAGAAGCAGTGCAGCAGATGTGTGTGTGGGGTGATCATTCACCTCTTGTCTTCCACGAGAAATTGGTTACAAACCATATTGGAGAAAAATTTCTTGCGATTGTGAAGCCTAATTGGTTCACATTTGTAAAGCGCTTTGAAGACTGAAGCTCTAAGTATTATTATTGTTAAACATTTAGACAGGATCTGGCAAGGCTGTTTTTTTTAAATCCTATTCTGCCAGCTTGCAACTCTGTCACAGCATCTGTTATGTGGGAAGAGCCAGCATTGGATAAACCCATCATTACAGCATTTGCTTTGCTCCTTTCCAGCTTTTGCCACCCACGGAACCCTAAGATAAAACCTGTGGGGACTGGAAGACAAATGCCAAGAGTCACCACCGAAAACTTTTGCTCGTTTTAATATTCACATGCCACCCTACTCAAAGGACCACCAAAAACCAGGCAAGGGGTTTTGATTTTACAAACCCTAACCCTAACCCTACCCCTAATTCTAACCTTAACCCTCACATAAAGCATTTATGAACAGCACTAGCCACATCCCATTTTCCTCAACAGGGCTCCCAGACTCAGAACGCTTGGGACTAGAAAAAAGATGCACAGAGTGAACACTGAAAATTTTGGCTGGCCCTAACCCTCACCTGCCACCCTACCCACAGCACCGCCAAAAATCGGGCTACGGGTTTGCATTTGACCATAAACCTGGACTATACCACCCCTCGATGGCTACAACCCATTTTCCTCAATAGGGCTCCCTTAAGATACGAACTCTCGGGACTGGTAAACAAATGCCAAGATTGACCAGCGAAAACTTTTGCTGGTTTTAATATTCACATGCCATTCTACCCAAAGCACCATCAACAATAAGACTACGGGTTTTTATTTTACAAACCCTAACCCTACCCCTTATTCTAACCTTAAACCTAACTTAAAGCATTTATGAACAGGACTAGTAAAAATGGAAAGAGTGATTACTGAAAAATTTGGCTGGCCCTAACCCTCACGTGCCACCCTACCCACAGCACCACCAACAATCGGGCTACGGGTTTGCATTTGACCAGAAAACTGGACTATACCACCCCTCGACAGCCACAGCGCATTTTCCTCAATAGGGATCCCACACTCCGAATGCTTGGGACTGGAGAAAATATGCAAAGAGGGAGCACTGAAAACTTTGGCTGGCCCTAACCCTCACTTGCCATCCTACCCACAGCACCACCAACAATAGGGCTGCGAGTTTACATTTGACCAGAAACCTGGACTATACCACCCCTCGACAGCCACAGCCCATTTTACCCAATAGGGCTCCCTTAAGATACGAACTCTCGGGACTGGCAAACAAATGCCAAGATTGACCACAGAAAACTTTTGCTGGTTTTATTATTCACATGCCACTATACCCAAAGAACCATCAATAATTGGGTTACGCGTTTTAATTTTACAAACCCTAACAATAACCCTACCCCTAATTCTAAACTTAAAATTAAAAAAAAGCATTTATGAACTGGAATAGCAAAAATGGAAAGAGTGAGCACTGAAAACTGCGGCTGGCCCTAACCTCACGTGCCACCCTACACACAGCACCACCAACATTCGCGCTACGAGTTTGCATTTGACCAGAAACCTGGACTATACCACTCCTCGACGGCCACAGCCCATTTTCCTCAAAAGGGCTCCCAGACTCGGAACACTTGGGACTGGACAAAAGATGAAAAGAGTGAGCACTGAAAACTTTGGCTGTCCCTAACCCTCACATGCCACCCTACCCACAGCACCACCAACAATCGGGCTACGGGTTTGCATTTTAGGAGGAACCCCGAATATACCAACCCCGGACGGCCACAGCCCATTTTCCTCAAGAGGGCTCCCAGACGCCGAACGCTTGGGACTGGACAAAAGATGCAAAGACTGACCACTGAAAATTTTGGCTGGCCCTAACCCTCACATGCCACCCGACCCACAGCACCACAAACAATCAGGCTTTTTTACCAAAACCACAAAAAATCCACCTTTTGTTGCTGTTCTGACTTTTCAATTCAAAATTTCTCACTCAGTTCCTTACTCAATTTAAACAAGTCTGGAATAATATAATTTCTATGCAATATTATTAATAGCTATTTTAAAAACATATTTATTCTGATTATTTATAAAAAAATTTATTTACCATTTTTTAATATTTTGCTGTGCTGCCATCTTAAGCTCTAGGTTCTGAAAATTTTGAGAGATCCCCTTCTGCCTCTGTTGATTCAGTCTGAAAAAAGAAAAGGAAGCCAATTAAAGGGGAGGTTTTTATGGAGTTTTCCTGCTCCACCTCTTTCCCAGCATCCCCTGGAAGAAACCTCTCCTGTTCTTGACTGTTTGCACCTGGGATGAAGGAGCCTCAGCTGCTATCTATCTTAGAACCTCACACCCTAACCTAATCCCTTCCCATATCCCTCAACACTCCCCCTCCCAACAGCAGCATTTTAAAACCTGGGGTGGAAAAAAAAAATAAGAACAAATGGAATAAGAAAATTTTTTCTTAAAACAGATCAGAAATTTCAACCACAGAGATAGGGAGGTAGTTCAGAGCAGAATAACATTTCATTCTTAAGGGGAAAACTAATGAAACCTGCAACACATGTGAGGGAACGCTTGGCACTGGAGAAAAAGATGCAAAGAGTGAGCACTGAAAAACTTTGGCTGGCCCTAACCCTCACATGCCACCCTACCCACAGCACCACCAACAATCGGGCTACGGGTTTGCATTTTAGGAGGAACCCCGAATATACCACCCTAGACGGACACAGCCCATTTTCCTCAATAGGGCTACCAGACTCCGAACGCTTGGGACTGGACAAAAGATGAAAACACTAGCACTGAAAAGTTTGTCTGGCCCTAACCCTCACATGCCACCCTACCCACAGCACCACCAACAATCGGGCTATGGCTTTGCATTTTAGGAGGAACCCCGAATATACTACCCTTGGATAGGCACAGCACATTTTCCTCAATTGGGCTCCCAGACTCCGAACGCTTGGGACTGGACAAAAGATGCAAAGAGTGACAAGTGAAAACTGTTGCTGGCCCTAACTCTCACATGCCACCCTACCCACAGCACTACCAACAATCGGGCTACGGGTTTGCATTTTAGGAGAAACCCCGAATATACCACCCCTCGACGGCCACAGCACATTTTCCTCAATAGGGCTCCCAGACTCCGAAAGCTTGGGTCTGCACAAAAGATGCAAAGAGTGAGCACTGAAAACTGTGGCTGGCCCGAACCCTCACATGCCACCCTACCCACCAGCACCACCAACAATCGGGCTACGGGTTTGCATTTGACCAGAATCCTGGACTATACCACCCCTCGAAGGCCACAGCCCTTTTTCTCCAATAGGGCTCCCTTAAAATACAAACTCTCGGGACTGGCAAACAGATGCTACAATTGACCACTGAAAACTTTTGCTGGTTTTTATATTCACATGCCACCCTACCCACAGCACCACAAAAGACCGGACTACGGGTTTTTATTTTACTAACCCTAACACTAACCCTAACCCTACCCCTAATTCTAACCTTAACCCTAACATAGAGCATTTTTGAAAAGGAGTAGTAAAAATGGAAAGAGTGACCACGGAAAACTTTGGCTGGCCCTAACCCTCACCTGCCACCCTACNCACCCATTAGGAAACTGGGACTAAATCCATGGTCAAACAGACCTTGCATCAGTCAGACCTTTGCGCTTCAACACGTGTAGACAGCCACAAAAACCCTTCAAAGGAAAGCAAAGGGACATCAGTTCTATTCACTGACAGTCCTCTGCAGCCACTCCCAGCATGCTCCCTGTGCTGGAGGAGCAGCAGCACACAGTCAGCTCTGAGGGACCGAGTGCTGAGGGATGGGTACCTGCAGCTGCTGGAGCTCGTTCGTGTTGCTCTCACACTGTGCCTGCATGTCCTTCATCTGTGTCTCATGCTTCTGCTGCTGGTGCAGCCTCTCTGCTTTTTGCCTCTTCTCTTCCTGTTGAGCAAACTGCAAGAGAGAAAAGCCAAAGCCCCTGTAGGCAGCATTACTCTGACCTCTGAAGCTGGCTGAAGGACTGGAGAGCTTGCACCCTTGTGTAGAAAAGACAGAAACGCACCGAGGATGCTTTCCAATGCTAAAACCCACACCTGGTGTCACAAAAGCAAAGATCTCTGACTCACTGTAGTGGGTGAGAAATTGGGGAACAGTTGCCTTTTTCTGACTTCCCTTCTGCCAGCAGGCCAGTGAAGTATTTCACCCCCAAGCCAAGCCCCAACCCTGATGCCATTTGCAGGACCTGACCTGTTTTATCTTTTCCCGCTGTTCAGCTGCACTCCCACTGGAGTGAATGTGAAGGCTCTTCTTGTACATGGCCATGCGTGTCTTCCCTTCACTCCTCTGAATTTTGGGAAGCCGGGCTTTCTCCTGCTGCTGCCGCATTTTCAGCTGCTCTATCATGCGCTGGTTGTATCGCTGCATTTGTTCCCTTTCCTGCAATGGCAGAGGGACAGGTCTCAGAGGAGGAGGGACTGTCAAGTTGACTTGACTTCTGTTCAAGTCAACAAGAAAGTGCTGAGGAGACCAAATAAAGCTGGAGAATGCATTTGGGAGTTGCTGGTGACAGCTCCAAGGGGATGAGAGGTGGGGGCAGCAATGGAACATACTGTGAAAGCAGAAGAGAAGGGGGTTGGATGGAAGCACAAACTGAGACACACTATTCTTCACTCACTGCTCTGAGAAGCCACCATCCCACAAACCAGACAGATTTCCAGAAAATTCCCCCAAAGTTCACAATTTTTGTGCATTAAATACACACCACACAGCGTAGCAAGTAGGCTGGTTCCTTCTCACTAGTAATAACCAAATCTCTTAACTCCTAACCCACCCTTACCCATTTACAGCCCGGAAGGGAAACATCCCTTTTGGGGCCACCCAAGCACCCTGCTGACCAGCACTGGTGCAGGAAGGTGCTAAGTCCTCACTTTTTCGTGCTTCCGTAGCAATTCATGCCTCTGGAGGAAATACTGATCCTTGAGCTGCTGCTTGATAAGCTGGTGTTTCTCCTGTTGCTGATGCTCTTCAAGATCCCAGATACATGCCTCCCGGTCTGAGGAAGGGAGAAAGTCAGAATACAATCCACCCTGACCCCCCCAGCTTGGTCATCTGAAGGGTCCCAAGCGCAAGCAATCCCAACATGCAGAAGCAGTGCAGCAGATGTGTGTGTGGGGTGATCATTCACCTCTTGTCTTCCACGAGAAATTGGTTACAAACCATATCAGAGAATAATTTCTTGTGATTATGAAGCCTAATTGGTTCACATTTGTAAAGCTCTTTGAAGACTGAAGCTCTAAGTATTATTATTGTTAAACATTTAGACAGGATCTGGCAAGGCTGGGTTTTTTTTTAATCCTATCCTGCCACCTTGCAACTCTGTCACAGCATCTGTTATGTGGGAAGAGCCAGCATCGGATAAACCCATCGTTACAGCATTTGCTTTCCTCCTTTCCAGCTTTTGCCACCCACCTCTCATGAGCTGCTGCTTTTTGTTCAGGCACTCGCGCTCCTTGTTGCAGATCTCTTTTTTGTGCTGGGCAGTTATATTCTTCATGGCTAGCTCCAGGTTCTCCTTCTGCTTGGCCAAAAACTCCTGTTCCTGGAAGAAAACAGCAGTACCACCATGAGCGCTCCTTCTGCTGCAACTTGAAAAGAATCTAGTGGTGTTTTAGAAACCTCCAGTCCCTCAAGAAATAAAGATGCTTCTGTCTACTACACATTTCTTGGAGTTGTAGCAATCTCCTCTCAGCCTTACCATGGTTTGTTTTTTCTGGGCGAAGTCATCCATCTTCATCTTCATGTTCCCTTTGCGCTGTTGCCGGGGCAGCTTCTCTATCTCATTCTTGACCTTTGGGGAGAGAAATGAGATTTATCAGCAGGTAACTTTAGGCTGAAAAACCACCACCTAATGTCACTAAACAGCTGGACCTCAGGATACACACAAATATAGCAAGAAAAGCAAGAGCTTCCTGCTAAAACACCAACAACTGCTTGCCTCTCGAGTTCTGCTATGTTGAAGCTTTCTTGGAAGAAGCAGATGCAGGAAACCATGTTTCTTCCATCCTGTCCCCATTTTTACCTCCTTCTTCATCTGCTTCAGCTGCTCCAGGAATTTGACATGGTCTCGCTCCTGCTCCAGGCGAATGCGCTTGGCCTCCTCCCGCCGACGCAGGGAATGATCCTGTTCCATCTTCTCAATCTGCTGCTTCTGCTGCCGTTCAAGGTTTTCTAGTTCAGTGTCATAGAACTTCTTCTTTGTCTGTACAGGAAGGGAACAGAGATCAACCTCAGCCTCCTTGCATAGCTTGAGCCTCTTCACGGCTTGAGCCGTCTTTAAACACAGAGGAGAGAATTTTCCCCACAAAGCACAGAGGGCAGAGCCAGCTCTGGCATGAGCACAAAGCTCTTCTCAAGTTGTTCTAGCACTGGTGCACTTCAAGCTTTTTTCCTGCTGACATCTCAATCTACAACGTTCCCACTTGGACCCGTGGCCCTGGGCAAGTATTAGCAGGCAGGGAAGCTCAACCATAACAGCTCCTTCACTGCAGACAAGGATTTCCAATCCTGTGGGCACTGCATTCCAACAGCATCCTTGTGTCCACTGTCTCCCTTCCTCTGAGCTGCAGGGATGGAGCACCCAGGTGGAAATGAGAGCAGGCTGCAAACTGCCTCAGGGAAAAGGTAAAGGAAGCAGGTTCAGGGCTTTCACACACTGCATTCTATGGTGAATAAATCTCACAAACAAGAAGTGACTTGCTGACATGAGAATTCACAGCTGGGGCACATCAAGACTGTAAGAATACAACAGTGCACATGAATGAATGATGGCTCCCAGCCGGCCATTAGGGCAGGAGGTTACCAAGCACACATGCTAAATAAAGAGGTACCTAAAAGATGGCTCATGAAAGCTTTAAATGGACTTATCTAAAAAAATCATTTTACTTCACCAGAAGCTGCCCATGTACAGACTAAGTATGTAATCCCAGTCACATTTATTCAATTTGCAGTCAAAGACTTGCCAGATTTCCTGCTATCATATGCTGGGCACATTGCTTTCTTATTTGAAGTGGTTTTTTTCCTGTCAAATACAACAGCACTATAAACTGTTTCTCACGGTATCTGTGAAAAGACATACAAGAAAAGATCACTAAAGAAGGAAAGTCCAGGATAACCCTTCACCTGCTACACCATGCCAGGCAACGGCAGTCAGTGCTTCCCAAGCTTCAGGCTGCAGGTGCTCAGCACCCACAAAAGCCCTCGTGCTTCACAAACACATCCCATGCTTCCAGTCTCAAGGGGTTTCCTTGGTGGTCCTTATCTCTCTGGACATGATTCCCCAAGACTGCAGCAGCCCAGAGAGCATTGCCCTGCACAGGGGTTTGTGGGGCATCTGCAGAGGAAAAGGGGAACCCACCACCCCCCAGGAGCTTCCCCTTGCCTGCCCTCTTACCATCATTTCTTGCTCGAAGCGCCTGAGCATCTGCTCCAGCTGCAGTTGGTGTTTGCTGTTCAGCTGGGCCTGGTTTCGGTGCTCCTCTTTCTGAAGGAGACGCAGCTCCCGCAGCTCCTGGCGCCTGCAGAAGGTTAAAACAGAGGCAGGGGGAGAGAGAAATACAGAGTCAGACAAGTTCAGAGGCAGGTGCCTGAGGAGAGATGGCAGAATCAACATCCACAGTGCTCCAGCGGGGAGTGAAAGCCACACAGCCATCCCACAGCACCCTGCAGCTTGCTTTGAGTGGGCAGGAGGTAAAATGCCACCTCTCTGGTGCACTCTTGGGCTCTGTGATGTCCTGCACTGCAAGGAAGCAGGATGCTAATTGTGGTAACTCTTGTATTTCTGAGAATAGGTCATGGAGACTTGAAAGCTCTAAGATCTGCACAAGTTTCAGCAGGGAGGATGCATCCATGAATATTAAGTGATGCTCAAGGAGTTTACCACTCCCTTGGCCTTTCTGTTAATGAAGTCTGAGGAGATAGAAGAACAAAAGGAAAAGAAGCATCTTGAGAAGATCTCTGTGCTTATTTCCACTGAGCCAGCACACCTAGAGCCCTGGAGACATATATTCTGCCACCCCAGAGGACAGAGCCAACTGCAGCACAAACTTCCCCAGTCACATCTTTGCTGTATTTTACCCCAGAGTTGCATCCCTGCATGCAGAGCTCAGCTTAGGTGGTCCAACAAGCCCTCTGACAGCCAAGGAAAGGCTAAAGGAAGAGATGACCAGTGTGGACAGCTATCCTGTCCAAGTGGGACCAAGACAGAAAATGAGAGGACTTTAGGCTGCTCCTGAATTTGTTTGCAGAGAAGACACACCCACTTGTGCCCCCCTGCCAGCTCAGCACCCTGCCCTCCCTCCTTTCCAGTAACCCACTTGCCTGAGAAACCTCATCTCTTCATCCTTCTTCTCATCTTCACTGATGATCTTCGAGGTGGTGACACTCACCTCTACTCCATCCACAACGAACTTGCGGGTGCGTTTCAGCGTCTTCTTGTGCATCCGAGAATCCTGAGTTCAATAGGGGAGGAAAGGAGGTGGCCATGAAGCAAATTCCCAGCTTGTTGCACGGGGTGCTACAGCTGGAAGCCTCAGAACCATTTTGATGCCATTGCTAATGAAGAATGTAAGCAAGGAAACCACACTGGGCAAAAGTCATCAGCAGATTTGGAGCTGCCATTCGAGCCAGGCAGCCTTGCTACCACACCACATCACACCACACCACACCAAAAGGTGTGGTTTCAGCCCTGCAGTAGCCTGACCTGGAGGAGAGGCAACCGATCACCTGGAGATCCTTCCTTGTGTCCAAATAAAGCCTGATGGGACACGCTAAGACCACCATTGTTCAACCAGCTCAGAGAAATTGATGCAAAAAGGTTTGGATAACACCAGTTTAGGTCACAAAGGCTCCTACTGCTCCAAACTGAACTAAAAGAGTTGGCTAAAGCTTCAGAATTTTCTAAATGAGAAATTGCCAACATCCAGCTCTCTGTGCCAGCCCCGGGGCTTACTGACACCCTGACTCACTGTCTGAGCCCAGTGGCCCAGGTGGGTTAGGGTCAGGGGTAGGGTTAGGGTCCTCGGGCCATCCCCAGGCTCTTCTCACTGTTGAACAAGCAGATCCCTGCCTTAGTCATGGAGCTACTCAGATGTGGATCCAAAACCAGAATTATTAAATTTCTTTTGTATTTGTCTTTTGTATTATCCTTCAGTAGCAGGCCAGCTTCCTCTCCTGAACACGCTCCACACCATTCATCCACCACTCTTACCTTCAGGGAGATGGAGCCACTCTCTCTGTTGAGGGACAGGTCAGCAGACAGAGAGATAGTGAGGTCCATGCTTTCAGAGGCTGAAGTACTGCCAGAATCTGAATCCCCTTTGGACTTGCTGCTGGGGAATGGAGCCAGGGTATCCAAGCTCCCGTTGGTAAGCTTCTCCTCAGTGAAGTTCTCCAGGTGGCTGCTCTCTGGTTGCTCCCCAATACTCTTCTGCTCTTTGCTGCCTGGCCCAGGCTGCTTGTCCCCCTCCATCGAGTTACCCTGCTGTGCAGACTGTGAGATGATGTCTGGCTTGCCCTGGGTGCCTGAGGTGGCAGAGCTGGCAAGTGTTTTTGTGGAGTGGTTGCTCTCCAGTTTGTCATTGTCACTGCTCATGCCTTCATATGAGACTTTATTGCTCTGTCCATCTGTGACCTCCTTGCCAGTCCCCACGGGTCCATTCACTGCCTTAGGCAGGGAAGAGTCTGGAGGCTTCTCCCCATCAAAACTCAGCTGACTTGCTTCGGAGGAGTCCCTCTTGTGCTTACCAGGGGGCTGAAAAGACAATGAAGGGAAGGTGTTGGGTTTTGTGACCACGGTCCCACTGACAAACTTCACAGCACAGGGCTGGGAGCACTCACAGAGGCAGACTCTGATGAGTCGTCTTCTTCTGCTTCATCCCGACTCTCCTCAATCTCTTCCATCACCTCAGCCTTGGCCTCAGCCACCAGCTCACGCAGGGCTCTGTTGCTGGTCACCTTACTGACAAAGGGATGCTGAAAAGCCAAGCACAATGCACACACGTGTGGTGACCAAAAAATGGACCTTATGAGCTCTCGGCTGAGACAGTGTGATGGCAAGGACCACTTCTTGCTCTACAACAACTGCAAAGACCTAAGCATCTTGCCAAAGTGATCAAGCTTAACATCCCCATGCCCCCACTCCAATGAATGTACAGACATGTGCTTCATGTATAAGGGGCAACCAGAGAGAACACGATGGAGAGTTTAAGCACCAGATCTGCACACAGACGCTCAAATCTTGACTCTCTGCAAAGCTGCTCCTTGCCAACACCCCCCAGACAAGAGCATCATTTGCATTTCAACCAGGGGTTCTCACTGCAGAGATATCCCCCGCTCACAGCAGCCTGGCTGAGCTCTGGGGTGCAGGTCCCAGCCCTCAGAGTGCCACCAGGAGTGAAGCAAGAGCCAATGTGTAGGATCCCCGGGGGCAAACAGCATGGGGGAAGCTTCACTTGAAATCAGGCTCAAATCACTCAGTGCACTCAGAGGTGTTTGTGCTGAGCTTCAGCAAAAGGCCAGGGGGTCTCTGGGGCTTGCAGAGCATGCTGCAGGGGGAAGCATGCAGCCAGTGATGCAAAGCAAGAGCATCCCCAAGAAGTGGGGAAAAGCATCTTCTAGGGTTTTGCTATTATTTTTAGGAGGGACAGGAGGAAAGGAAAGTAGTCAAATTTAAGTCTCAGACAACCAGGTACAATCTGGCTGTCATGTGGGCATTTTAAGCCTATGGGAGACATTTCTATTCCAGTTGGTTTCCGTAGGAACTCTGAAGTTTGCTTCAAAGGCAAAAAAATTCCTGTTACTTTTTGGGCCATTTTAGTGGCTGCAAAGCCCTATGAACTTTCCAAACAAGAAAAAAATAATCTGAAACCTGTCTAAGGCCCATCAACTCTTTTTCTACCTTCCTGAAGGAGGACCAAGCTATACAGATGTGTGTGGTTTGGACACTCTCAGACCCAGGTAGAGACACCAGCCACAGACCCAGGACAGGGGCTGGTACCCATCCCTACCTCCAGCAGCTGAGCAGCACTGGGCCGTGTCTCCGGGTTCTTGTCTAGTGCTGTCTTCAGGAAGTCTCTGAATTCCAGGGACCTTTAAACACAGTTGTTGGCAAGAAGCTCAAAAAGGGAAAGGCCTTGAACACCACAGGGTTCTACTCCATCCCTTTGCAAGCTCTACTCCATCCCAGTTTGCAACTGGCCATAATCACACATGTTCACTCCCAGCACAGGACACCTGGGGCTCAGTTATTCTGATTATTTGTATGAGAATCAGCAACGTGACCACGTGAGGGACTAGATTTTGCCTTGTCTGTGATGGTAACAGATGGCAGGACACCAGCCATTGTGCCTCAGGGTTAAGGCAGGGAGTTAGGAGAGCACATCAGCAGTTATGCTCCAGAGGTAGCCCATGGGTGGAGCTGCTTGCACACAAGAATGCTCCTGAACCCATCCCCACAGCTGCAGTATGAAAGGATGGCTGTGAAGGACCAGGAACCCCATAGGAGGGCACCCTCAGCCTGCAAAGCAGAGCTCTGAGATACAGAGCATGTCCCTGATCCAGTTCTGGCTTCTGAGCTGCTCCAGAGGAAGTGCTCCCACCCTGTTTCTGGGTTTATCAGCATGGTCCTGCCTGCTGCCTGAACAGTGGTAACAATCCCTGTGACTCCAGTAATTTGCTGCTGGCTACCATGCAGCAGGCATTACAATTATTAAAATAAATAAATAAACAGACATACTGGATTTTTTTTAAATGCAGGATACTTTTTTTTTTTTTTTTCCAGACTTCAGGAAAGAAATTCTGGAGCCCTCTGCCATCTCCAGGTTTAGTGGGAAAACCTGCCTTTTATACAAAACTGGGGTGTTTTTAAAACAGCCAAGGGATCATCCTCACTTCAGCGAGGCTGTGGGTGGGCAGCAGCTCCCCCCATGCTGCCTGCACGCTGTCAGCTGAGCAGCCAGTGCTCTGTGCTCACATCTGGGCCTAGAATCCTACACTGGGTTCTCAAATTAAACACTGCTGCTGTGAAAGACTTTTTTTTTTTTTTCCCCCCTCTCTCTCAAGACTGCAGAAGTTGGGAGATGCACACTTCAGGCTTTGCTGCCCCAATCCCCTCACCATTTGGAAGGGCAGCTGAGCGTGGGGGGGTCGGACTTGGCAATCTTCAGCAGGACTCTCATGGGGTTGAGCTCATGATGAGGTGGCTCAATCTGGGCCATTTCGATCAGAGTGATTCCCAGGGACCAGATGTCTGCCTTGTAGTCATACGGAGTGTCCTTCATGGTCTCACACATCACCACCTCCGGGGCCATCCTGCAGGAGGCAGAGCAAGGAGCAGGGATGGTGAGGGATGGCACTACTGCCACACACGAGTCTTGCAGCAGAAATTAAATGCTTGAAATAATCCACAGCATTGCACAACAAGCAGTTTTTCCTCCCACCTCTGGGCTGCAGAAGAAGTAGCATCTTTTCTAAGGGGTCTAATCCCCTCCCTCTTCTGCAGACCAGCTGAGCCAGCCCAGGCAGCCCATGGAACCCCTCAGGCCATTGACATCTGGTGCAGATGTTGCTTCAGACAATAAATTAATCCTCACTGATTCCATTCCTTCAGCAAGTCGGGTGATTTAGAGACTGCATTTCTGGAGAGAGGAGTTGTTCCCATGTGCTTGGAGCTGCTTCAAAGCCCACTCCACCCCGTGGGGAGGGGGAGCTGTGAGCACACACACGCGAGCTCACATGTGCCCCTCAGTCCTCCAAGCCTGGGGCACGGTGACACTGAGCAGTGCTCCCAGACTGCCAAGGCTGCTCAGAGCTCCCTTCAGGCCAGGGAAACCCTTGCACAGAAGCACAGAATCAGCGGGGTTGGAAGATCAAAATCATCAAGTCCAACCCTCGATCCACTACCACTGTGGTTCCCAGCCCATGGCACTGAGTGCCACATCAGTCTCTTCTTAAAAACCTCCAGGGATGGAGAATCCACCACATCCCTGGGCAGCCCATTCCAATGCCTGATTACTCTCCCTGTAAAGAATTTTTTCCTAATACCCAACCTAAGCCTCCCCTGGCAGAGCTTAAGACCATGCCCTCTTGTCTTGCTGAGAGGTGCCTGGGAAAAGAGACCAACCCCCCCTGGCTCCAACCTCCTTTCAGGGAGTTGTAGAGAGTGATGAGGTCTCCCCTGAGCCTCCTCTTCTCCAGGCTGAACAGCCCCAGCTCCCTCAGCCTCTCCTCATAGGATCTGTGCTTCAGTCCCTTCACCAGCCTGGTTGCCCTCCTTTGGACCTGCTCCAGGACCTCAATCTCCTTCCTGACCTGAGGGGCCCAGAACTGGACACAGTACTCGAGGTGTGGCCTCACCAGGGCTGAGTACAGCGGCAGAATCACTCCCCTGGACCTGCTGGCCACGCTGTTCCTGATACAGACCAGGATGCCATTGGCCTTCTTGGCCACCTGGGCACACTGCTGGCTCATGTTCAGCTTCTTGTCAATCCAAACCCCCAGGTCCCTCTCTGCCTGGCTGCTCTCCCGCCACTCTGTGGCATGTGTGGACACTGGCCCAGACTCCTTGGTAAAATCCTCCCACTGATGCTGGGTGAGGCACCATGGGCCAACACATCCCAAAGGACATCAGCTCCCCATTCCTGAGCAAGCCTGATGTCAGAAGAGTGAAGATCCTCATTAACAGGGGATTCCTTAGCAAGCAGGGCACTCACCAGTACGGGGTCCCAATGAAGGAGTCTCGCTTCTGTAAGGTTTTCATGTTTTTGGCAGACACTCCAAAGTCAGCTGCAAAGAACAGTAACATTAGATGCTGTAGGAAAACTGAGAGATCATTCTGCATTTAAAAGCAAACACAGTTTTAAGGCAGTAACATGATACATCAGTGCTGTTTCCTCTACACTAAGCATCAGAAATTAAATTTGCTTTCAGATACATACCCCCCAGGGATGTACCCCCCTTCTCCTCCCATGTAGTATAGGAAAGGGGCATAACAAGTAACCTCAACCCTATACATCTAGAGGCAAGTCAGGATCTTTTCCACAAACAAACAAGAAAAGCAGCTCCATGGGAGATCACTTTCAGGAGTGCTACTTTGTAGCACAAAGTTTCATTTTACACCAAAAAACCAAAAACAAAAAACCTCACCAAAAAAACAAATTAGTGCTACATTGTTTCTCTTCCCTTCCTCCACAGGCACAGTAACCACTGCATGACTTGTTCCCCTGATCCTGTCCTTTCTGTAGAGAGCAGCTGAAGTCAACCCAACCCATATCAAACTGGTCAGACTTGCAGAGGGCACCAAGCCCACATCAAGATGGCCTTGATGACCTCTGGAGGAACTGTCACCCATCTGCACCCCCAGGCTCAGGGTGTTCCTGACTGCAGGCCATCCTTGGCCCATTCATTTCTTATGTCAGAGCAGAGCCCATGGCCACAAGAAAGTTTCCATCTTCACAGGTTAGCCCCTCTCCATCATCCCAAGACACAACTCAAGAATGCCTCAGAGCTGCCAACACCCCTTGTTAGGGTCCAAAAAGAGATTTGCACCGTTCTGACCATACCCTACAGACAAAGTCCTCATCCTCCAGCAGGCAGGTGGATGCCAATTTAACTCCAGCCATAGCAAGCTGGCAAAGCAACCCCTTTGGCAAAACTTGTCCTGTCACCACCAGACCTGCTCTGGAGATAAAATGAATTCTTCCAGCTCCCAGCTCTGCCAACTGGCACCTTGCACAGGATGCTCAGCAGGCCAAAACACATAAAAATCGAGTTCAAAGAGGGATTAACCAAATTCACAAAAGGGGAGTCCATCAAAGGCCTGAGCTCAGCTGCAGCTCCAGGATTCCCAGTGCCCAGCTGGGGCCAAGCACAGCACACAGCCCGATGGTGGATTTGGCCTCCCATGAAACAACATGAAATCTCACCCTATCTTCTGTCTGATCTCATCAGCCAGCAGACAAGCAGCTCACGTCCCACAGGCAGGGCAGAAGGCAAAGAGCATCCCTCAATGCCCCCCCATACTGGGGCATAGCTGAACACCACAAGCCAGCTCCCAGTAGTCCCCATCTGTGGTTCACAAGGTGTGAAATGGTCCCAAGCAGCAGCATCACCCACAGCCACTCTCCCAGGGAGAATCTACCACGCTCTTGTACCAGAGACTCACCAAGTTTGATGTCCCCATCCTGGGTGAGGAGCACATTGCCTGCCTTCAGGTCACGGTGGATGATCTTTTTGCTGTGGAGGTAGTGGAGGGCTTCCAACATCTGGCGGCAAATCACTTGGATCTGGGGTTCAGTCAGGCCCCGGTCCAGCTCTGCAGGGAGGGAGAGAGCAGTTAAAGAGGACAGAGATGTGAGTGATGCTCCACCTGCACAGCAGAAAGTCACAGGAAACCCAGCAGACCATTTAAAAATCCCTGTCCATGTGTCAAAGCAGTGGGAGCTCAATGCAAATCAGCTTGTTCAGGTAATTTATCCCTCAGGCAGTGCAATGCCAGGCAGCTTGGAGCTGCAGGTTTATGGCTCCCTCCTGGGGATGCAGGAGCAGGCTGAGCAGACTGGCCCAGGAATAGTGGATGAGAGGGATGAAGAAGGGGAGCAAGACACACTATGACAAGGGTCTGAGCTGTATGTATGTGCCCTGTAGATTTGGGAAACCGTTTCAAGCAAGAGGAGATCAAAAAACTGCATTTACTTCATGGAGGGGATGTCATCCCCCTGGGCTCTGTACAGCCCTGGTGCTGAGGGGGTGTGGCACCAGCCAGGGTGTTTTTGGGTAACACCCACATGGTCTCAGTCCCAGCAGCTCTGTGTGGAAGGAAGGAGTAACAAACAGGAAGATTCTTGGAATTTCTGTAAACTGCAGTTTATTCACATACTCATGCTTCACCAAATGACTGATCCCATAAGCAGAAGTCAGAAAGGAGATCCTGGGAGATTCATCACAACAGGCACCCAGATTAAACATCTCAGCCCACTGTCTTTCCCGGGAAGCTGTGGGAACAGATCCCAAGCACCCGGTGCTTCTGGCAGATAAATATTTAAAGCCATTTTTCCCCTCCAGCCAGACTCTCCCCTCTCCCCATGCCTTGTGATCTGCTGATGCTAGAAGCATTTAAATCACAAAAGGACATCAAAGTAGCTCAAGAAATGCCCTAGGGATTCCGCACCTTCTGCTCCGGGTATGAAAATAAGCAAACTCATGGGAGAGACACAGTAGCTGGAGAGACAAGGGCACCCACGTCTGCCATCTGTCCAAAGGTTGTCCCTGAAAGTGTGCCAGGAGGCTGAAAACACTTTGTGGCATCACCTCAACCACAGAGATGAGCCCAGCACCACACACTGCACTCACCTAGCATGGTGGCATCCACTGCCCCACCTGGGCAGAACTCGATCATGATCTAGGAAAACAAAGAGAGAGGAATTAAAGTCAGGTCAGTGTCTCATCAAGCAAATCTGACCAAGAAGGGAAGAGGTTGCAAAGCACTGGGTTTTGCTTCCCCCATGGCAAAGCTGCCTCTTTGCCCCACGTGGGGATGCAGAAGCTTCAGCACCTCCCAGGACACATCCCTTAGGTATTCCCAGCATGATCCATCACAGCAGCTCCCTGGGAGGGAGCACACCCTCACTGTGACACCCCCAGCACTCATGCCTGGCCCCAGACCCTGTACCTGGACTTCCTCCCTGAGCAGCCAGCTTCACCTCTGGCTTCCTCTCTGTTTGTATCTTTTTGCATTTTGGAGCAAGAGCTGCTCCAGAGAGCTGTCTTGCCAACATGATGGGATAGCTGTCATAGCTGGGAGCTGATGTGGCTGGGAGAAATCAGGCAGGATTTTCTTTTCTTTGGCAAATGAGAAGTGGGGAAGGCTGTTGAGTCTTAAATTTAATTTTTTTTTTTTTTTTTTTTTTCTTCCCCTGCATTGCTCTGTAGTTTATTGCTCTCTTGATTCTGAGCAACTTGAGGGGGAAATATGTCAATCAAGAGGCTGGCTGCCTTCACCAGAAGGATGTTGTTTCCTCCCAGGGAAGTGCACAGAGTCCTGCCAGTCCATGCCCCACTCACCCAGCTGGTTCCTCTGCTCCCCACCCCAAACAATGTGGGCAGCACCCACTGGGTGGGCCCTTCACCAGCCTCTTGGGGACATGAATTGTCTTCCCCCTCACCTCTGCACAGATTCAGCCAAAGCTGTTCCCAGGGGGCTCAGTTCCAGCCCCAGCTCCTCACTCCCCTTTGGGGCAGATGAGGCTGCTCAGATAAACAGATTATACAGGCTCAAGCAGCCAGGGGTTACAATGGATAAGAGATGCTTCACCTCCCCAACAAGCTCTTCTTCTCCTTGTCAAGGCAACACAGGGCAACATACCAGAGAGGTGAAATGCCAGAGTTTATATTGAGGACAACAACTGAGGCAGTGTTTACCAGCACGGCTCTCTAAGCCCTTCAAGGAGAGGTCACGTTATGAAACACTGCTCTGAGCACTGGACCAGGAGCTGTGGGGAGAAGGTTAAAGTGCCCTTTTTCCCCTGGCTTAATCATGCAGCTCCAAGAGAGCCACATCTCACCCTTTTCCCCTGCATTTCCTACATGAGAATAAGGAAAAAGCTCTTATGGACAGAGGTAGAAGAAACAACTGCTTTGTTTGGGGAGTGGAACCAGGTGCACAATGGACCCGAATCTAGATCTCAGGGAATGAATTACATCTCACAAAGTTTCATTTGGGTTTGCAGTCTAGCAATGAGAAAATTAGGGAAAACCATCCATCTGAATCAGCATGGCTGTGTATGTTTATGCAGGCACAGCAGGCTCCAAGTCAGGCACTGGGAATATGGGAAATATGAAAAAATTAAAAATACACATTTTCAACAAGGGCAGAGGTGCCAAAGATTAATTAAATGTGTGACCAAATAATCTGAACACCCAAAACCCTAATGGGCTCATTTCAGCCCAGAAAACCTGATTTAAATACAAGCAACTGGCGATCCTATAGCTCACTCACCACACACATTTCCTTCCAGGAGCTGGGCCAGCCTGAAAAACATCTCACCAGTGCAGCAGGTAGGGAGACAGACCCTGTGGCAGCAGCACACAGATGTCTCCATGTGCAAGCTGAGGGATGCAGGAAGCTGGCAGGGAGCAGAGGCTGGGCAGGCACTGTCCCCAGACTTGCAGAGAGAAGGGGTAGAATTGGGTGGTCACTGACTCCCTGAGGTGGGCAGCCTGCACCCTGACCATGATGAGGAATGAGCTGAGAGAGTCTTAGAAAAGAACTGCTGACCAGAGCTTGTGTATCTGTGCAACCAGAGGACTGGTGATTGACCCAGGGGCTGCAAAGAGTTCAACTCTTTCCTTAGGACTGTTTCCACGTGCTTTGATACAGGGGCTGTCCCAGTTGGGGCAGCAACAATTCTAGTGACAGTGACAGACTAGGTGCTGGCACTTTGCCTCTCAATGCCACACTGGGCTGCTGCCTGCACCACACTCAGCCAGAACCCCCCTGTGACCCACAAGCCCTACATCCCAGCACAGGGCTCCCTGCAGAGCCACAGCAGCACCACAAACCAGAGGTTTCACACCCCTCTTCTGGTCCCCCCAAAACCTCCTGCTGTCTCGTGAACCAGAGATACGAGTTGAATGGGAGTCTCTGCCCTGATGCTGACATCCTGAGAGAGCACTCACACCCCCTCCTCCCCCTGCCTGGGGTCTGGGCCAGGGGACTCTGAGCCCGGGCTCTGCTTGCAGGGTCTGCAACGAGCAGCCTGGAACGGGGCCGAAGCAAACATCCTGTTTATAACCATTTCCTCCGCACAAGAAACCCAGGGACTTCCTCGCCGCAGGCTGCCCATCCCCTCCCAGGGGGGGACATAACAGCAGCAACCCAAGCTCTGCCTCCTGCTGCCACCTCAAAACTGTTAAAAATCCCAGGGATTACGCACTATCAGAGGTTTAGTTCTCTCCTGGCAGCAACTCCATAGGTAGATGCAACTACGCCTCGGAGGCACATGGAAAATTCGCTGCCAGGTCCCAGCAGTGTGCTGGCTGAGCAGCAGGTCCGAGGCACGGCTGTCTCCCCGCATCCCCGCATCCCCGGGGCTCGGCTGCCTCCCCGGGAATCAGCTCCCGTACCACAGCCTGGAAACCAGCCCTGAGCTGGGCTCCTTCACACCTCAACAGGGACACAAGAGCTGCATGCACACGTACAGGTTTGGGCAGCTGGTTTAGGGTCTCGCTACCTCTCAAACCTCTGTACAACAATTAGAAAGTTGGTTGTGTTTTTTTTTTTTAAGGACCCTTTTCCCCAATACCTTTAATGAAACAGCATGAAGATGTCTGCATGCAGAAGGCACACCATCTTTCTGTTTCGAGAAACTTTTGCACAAGCAAAATGAAATTTAAATCTGAAAGCCAAGGTCCATTCAAGTTAAAGAGTGTTGCTGGTGACCTTGATTTGTCCTGTCATCCTAATCTTGCCTTCAGGCACAGCAGGACCTAGAAACATTTTACAGCCCAAGTGGAAATGGGGCATACAGAAGGGGCTGGGGCCCTTTTCTGTGCCTGAGAAGAAAGGAAGCAGGGTCCAATGAACCTGGGGTTGCCCAGGAGAATAAATATTCATACATATGTATGAAACAGCTACTGCTTAAATCAAGTGCTCCTAAAGACACAGGTCTTCAAATTGTGCCAGGGCTGGGGGCACTGTATGTTATGAAAAAGCATCACATGTCTTTGTGGCTCAAGAGAGCAGATTGTTCACTGCACCAGGAGAACCCCTCCAGCACCTTACATCAGGCAAGGGCCAGCCCAGAAAACAAACAGGGGGGATTAGAGCCCAGTGCACTTTCTGGGTCTGACAAACCAGAAGCAGCAGCACCTGCCCAGGTACCAAAGTCCTGCTCTCTCCTCCCCCCCTGGGCAGGACTGGTCCTGCCTCCTGGGTGTGTTTAAGCTCCTTGGACTTTCTACAGCACTAAGGAATAAAAAAAGCTTATCTTGAAAAATATTTCTACCAAACACTGCCCAGTCACCAAGGGTGGAACAGCTGATGTCCCTGAACTGAGGTTTGCAATCGAAGCCCAAAGAAGAGGAGAGGACACACCCTCAGCCCAGCTCCTTACTCATCCAATTGGCATGTCAGAGGGCAGAGGCCCACGAACTTGTCCCTCTGCAACAATGCTGGAGAAATGCCTCTTACAGTCAGAAACAGAGAGGGGTGGGTGGGGAAGAAAAAAAAGCCATCCTCTGGGAAAGCTGGGACAGCTCATCTTGGCAGTGGTTGCCCTGGGAATCCAGGCTTTCTGTCGAGCTCTGGGAGGCCACCAGATGCCCTTAGGATGGAGGAGCCCCTGGCTAGCAGCCCAGTCACTCCCAAGTCACTGGAGGTAGCAGGCATCTTCAGGATTTTCCTGCGACAGTGATGCTTTTGCAGTTGCACACTGAAGAGATCAACTGCTTTAGAATCATCGTGGTTCTCCGGAGCACCCAGGACATTACTACCTGGGTGCATGCCACGCTAAGCAGCATAATCACCCAGACACCTCCCTTCCCTGAGCTTCAGCAGGCACAGGAGGTTGTCCATGTCCCCAGGACCCATCTGTCCCCAGGATCCATCTGTCTCCAGGTCCACCCTGCCTGACCCAGAAACTGCTTCAAAACTGAAGTGCTTCAGCAATTTCCTCTCCTAATCTGCAGCAGAAGGTTTAGTTTTGTTTGTTTAAGCAGCTGCCCACCACTGGGGAAAAGATAACCCACAGCATCCTGCTGCTGCAGCAGCCTCCACCGCCCACACGTGGCCTCTGCCACATTTGTGGGGCAAATTAGAGTCATCCTCAACACCCAGCGTGGAAAGCACCCTCCGGCACAGCCACCAGCTCTCCTGCCTTGTATTTGCACAAAGGAACTGGGGAGATAAGAAAAGTAAATTGTGGTAAAGTAAACTGTGCTCCATTTATAGAGTAAGCTGGTGAAGGGCAATGCTCTCCAGGTTGCCTCCTCTCCAGCCATCTCTCCTGTTCCGCCTCTCCTCTCTCCAGGATGTTGAGTTGGCACAAAGCTCCCAGTGGGATGCTGCCATCAGCAGTGCTCACTTTCTAAGATCAAGTAGGGCATGGAGAAGGAACAGAGTGTGCCATAGGCAACCTCAGCCACTCTCACCATCAAAGGTTTTGGTCCTTGGACACTTTGCAGGGAGAACACAACGAGAGGAAGGTGGCAGATCCCCAGGCACAGCCCCGGTAGGGAAGGGGAGGAGGAAGGAGCTGGAGGCAGAAGTGTCTGTGTGGGTACAGCAGTGTGGAGAGCAGGGCTTTCCCAGCATTGCCCACCCACTTATACGAAAAGCAGAAGAAATGCAGCAAACAGCAACCACTCCCATGACTCAGGGGCAGCGTGGCAGGATGGGGGGCAGAAATCCTTCACATTCAGCAAAAAAGCCATGAAGGGACAGAAAAAAGCATAAGATAAAATAATAATTTAAAAAGAGGAACCTGAGAGTTGGGGGCCTTGGGCTGACTTGGTCTCTCCTGGTGCTGCAGAGAGAGATGAGCTGCTCGACACGAAGGGTGGGTGGGGAGGATGGTGCAGAACAGTTAACAGGGACTCACACCTACAGACCCCCTACAGACCCCCTGGGTACTGTGCTGGCATCTCCCCTGCTGTCACCCTGCCTGCTGGGCCCATCTGCTGAGTTAGCAGTGCTGCAAGCTGAAGCCCACCCAAGTGATGGGCACCACTTCTGAAGCCATCTCACACGGGAGGCACCACAGCAAGAGACCCCCCCACTTGTGCTGGGGTATGGGAGGGAAAGGAGAAAGAAACGCCTTATGGTGATTTCCACAAAGCTGCTTTTTAGAGGTCACAGCAAGAGAATAGGTCCTGCTCTTCTGTGAGGGGATTGCCCAAAGGGGGAAGTCAGGATCCTCCTCTCACCACAGCAGAACTGGTGGCTGGGAGGGGAGAAGACAGACAGGGTGGCACTCGGAGGCAGCATCATCCCAGTGAAAGCCACATGGTCTGTACCACTGCCTGGATTTCAACAGACACATTGAGTAACAGCCACAGAGCCCAGCCCCTCTCCTTGCTCCTGTCCCTACAGCAGGGTATGGGCAGGGGACAAGCAGCAGGTTGGGTCCCTTCCTCAATGCCCCCAGCCCCAAAAGCCAGTGCATTCCTCCTGTCCTTGGAAAGGGAGCTGCAGCCTTCCTGCCCCTCCTCTACCCTGCAGAGCAGCACATGAGGCCTTGCACCTCCCTCGGCAGTGCAAGAGGAGCCCACCTTGGGAACAGAACCCCTCTGTGTGCTCCTCTAACCCACCCAAAACATTTCCTGGTTGGGGCTGGGGACAGAGTCTCCCTTCAGCTCATGAAGGCCAGGGCAGGGCTGGGGTTGCAAGAGGCTTCTCACACAGCCCACATCAGCACAGGATGACTCCCTGACACTGCAGGAAATGGTCTAGACCTCTGCCTGTGGCAGGGGATGGAGGACTCACGGCAAGGCAGGTCTCTCCTCCCAGCATATGGATCACTCACCATGAGGTGATCTTCTTCCCAAGCCCTGCAGGAGTAGTGGGAAGCAGAGAGCCCAGACTGTCTCTAGGGCTTTTTGTCTTGACTCAGAGGCAGAAGAGACTGAGCAAGCCCAGGAAAGCATCTTTCTGCAGTCCTCAGTCCTGATTCTAGAAGATAAGAAAGTTTCCTGCCCCACTGCCAGTGATGGTCATCCATCAGCTGCTGAACACCAGCTTTCCCATCCAGTTTGTCTGTATAAATTCACCCAGCAGCTTACTGGTGGCCATCCCACTCTGCTGCTCAGCCCTGTAATACACACACTGTGGAAAACAAGGGACAGAGGCAACATCTAGCTGTTGTCTAACTGCATGTTACTGTAGCACTGAGAGGCCTCAGATAAGGTCAGGATCATCTAAAGGGGGGGGGCTAAGATCTGCACAAAACCCGCAGAGGGGAGGTCCAGAAAACTGGCTGCAGCAAATACAAAGTGAAGCACAAAGAACATAGATGGCTATCTGTCTAAAAGCTGCCCAGATAAATGACAGATCTGGACCTCAAGCTCCATCCTGAGACCCCTTTGCACCAGAGGTACATGGGCAAAGCCCAGTCCCACATACAGAGCAGAAACTGGGGACACAGACAGCAACGACCTTGCGTACCTCAGGACAACATGAATACCTTGTATCCAGCCCCCCTCATCAGGGTTTCCACTCACATCCATTGCCTCCAAACACCAAAGCACAGGGCTAAGAGCTCCCTGTGGCTCTGTCCCCTGTCCCATGCCAAGTCTGAGGATGGCTGAGCCCATCCTCACAGCTCCAGCAAAAACTCTGGACGCACTTTTACCTCTGAGGACCATGAAGGGGGCTTCAGCTTTTAAATGACACAAACCTCAGGGGACAGAGCTGTTCCTATCTGGTGGAAAGAACACAGAGATATATTTAGGCACAGAAACCACATTTAGTCATGGTCAAGGGGCATGTCCTTTGCCGTGTCTGTTTGACATCTGAACCCAGGCTCTGGTGGGGAATGGTGAAGCTGTGCTGCAGCTGCCAGGACAGGACAGACCACCAATGCCAGACCAGCTCCTCTTTCCCTTATTGCATGCAGGACCACAGGGGCTGGTTTTGAGGAGCACCACCTTGGTTTTCAAACACCACGATGTCACCACCTCTAACTCTCTCCTTTAAAATTCAAGGGCTGTGCTGAGTGGTGAAGTTTTATTTGCAAGTGTGTCGAGTCTCACCGTTATCTCAGCCAGCCTGCCCTGCTCCGACTGAAGTCCAAGGATTAAGTTTACACAATGGAGCAGAGGGAGGAGGTGGATCACATTCCTACGCCCATTTAATTTGGCACCTTCCCCACCACCCTCCTGCCCGAGGCTTTTTGCCCAACACAAGCCAAAGGGCTGGAAGAAAGCAAGGAGCAGATGATGCCAGTGCTGCTCATAAACCCGATGGGCTGACTTGAAGCAAGGTGGAGCTGCTCCAGCTAGTTGCTGGGGGCTGAAGACAAGGCAAGTCACTACAGCAACTTGCTATGCACCAAGGACACACACTGCCCTTCCCAGCCTCATTTCTAGAGCCCCATGAGACTGGTGTGCCATCATCATAAGAGGAGACAAACGTCCAAATTTCCACAAGCACTTACAAAAGCCACCAGCTCCACTCACCCCTGCGACTGCCACTGGCCCTCAGCACAGACTGCAGAGGCCATAAAACAATATAGAAGCTACCAGAAGCCTCTTTGCTGCCACAGCAGAGCACAAATGTCAACAGCTTGTCTGACATGGCAAGTATGCTGTAGGTGGAAGCAAAATAATTAGCTCTCTGTAAGAGAGTGCTCCAAGCTTGCCAATTTTCCTTTACAGACAAGGGCACTATTCACAGACTTTAAATATAATAAACCTTTTCTCTCTCTTTTTATGAACAAAATAACCTACAGAGAAAAATATTTAAATTTACGGAAGCATAAAATAAAAAAAAAAGAAAAGAGGTTTGTCCCCATAACCAATGTGGGAAAGAAGATGCAGGGCAGCAAGTGAGGAAACCCAAGGCTTCTGGAGTTTCAGAGCAGGAACACTTGACTGAGAACACAGCTAACATTAGTTCTCTGGAAATGCGGAGCTCCATGCTGATCATAGGGAGACTGGGGAATAATTTTTCACATCTAAATGCTTCTGCAATTATGAAACATTGCCTTGAACTGACACTCCCCCTTCCCCCCCCCCATAGAGGTTAGCATAATATTCCCATTCCTACCAAAATTTTGACAGTACAAACCAAAACTTCTTTTAGTTTAATCAAATGGTCTAAAGTTGCAAAAAGCATCATTCCCCTTGCTGGAATCACCCTTGCTGATATCTGACTACCTTGAATTCACCATCCCAGCTTGCTCATCAGCATCTCAGAGGGATGAGAATCCAAGAACACCCGTGGCCAGTGAACGCAAACAGCTTGGAGAGGCAGAGCAGAGAGAGTCAGCACCGCCAGGCCAGGGGGTGGTACCCAGGATGCTGAAGGCTTCAGGAAGGGTTAATTGGAACATGCAAAGACTGGATCACAAGCTCTCCTTTCAGGGGCCAGACCACAGCTCCAAGCACACAGGGCTCCCAGCACCAGGCTCAGCAGAGCAGGGATGACAGGAGGAAGGTCAGTGTTCTTTTTGCTATAGAAACCAGAAAAACAGCCAGGCAATGGCTCTCTGCCCAGGCAGGGGGCACAGCCTTTGCTCTTTAGAGGGCTGCGAGTAGGATCCCCCCTTCTCTCATCAAGTTAATCAACATTTAGAGGCTGCTCGGTTCACCAAGAGCGTTTGTTGCTGGATGGGAAGCAAAATGCATAAATTCTTTAAAATAAATAGTTAATAGGAAAATGTTGCTTGTTCAGTGGGAAGATTCACCAACCTCAAACACCCTGAGTTTCTGCCAGCACCTAAAATAGATGATGCACTTCAGAAGGGCAGAGCTCACTGTGAGAGCTGGAGTTTGACCCAGGACACATTTCTCAATGTTTTTTATTAACAGCCAACTGTTCCCAAGCAGTGTCAAAGCTTTGACTCGGCCTTGAGGACAACTTGCTGAAGAGGTAGCAAAGGACTTTGCAAGTTTTCCACTCCTGCTTGGTGTCTCCATGGAAG
The DNA here is from genome assembly GCA_038090715.1 of Florisuga fusca. Taxonomy (NCBI): domain Eukaryota; kingdom Metazoa; phylum Chordata; class Aves; order Apodiformes; family Trochilidae; genus Florisuga; species Florisuga fusca. Next base: position 3,399,502 of record JAAWXA010000026.1, on the reverse strand, counting down.
CAATTAGGTGTTCTGATCATCCCCAGATTCACAACATAAGGTTTGTCTGGGCTGACCACACAGAACTAGAGCATTGTTATTTAACTCTTTCAGTGAGGGCTTTAAACTCAATGGAAACCATCCCAAGCCATAAGGTCTGCAAAAGGCCATGTCTCCCTCCAAAATAACAATTTCCAGGCTGTATCTGAAACAAAGTAAAGAAGTTTAAACCTGCAATCTATCACTTCTTATGGGGCACAGGCTGGAGCTAGGTTTCAAGGTAGTTCATAAATATTTGTTTACATGCAAACATTGTTCCTTAGCATTTCCCTTGGCAAGCCAGCCAAGTGGGAATGTGGCTTATTGCCATTCATTTCTAAACAAAATTTCAGAGTGCTTTGAAAACTGATTTGCCTATAGGCTTCTTGTCTGCTGCTTTCTTTTCATAAAACTATGGCCTTATGTTTACAACCCGGGACTGGGATTCGGCACACAAGACTTGGTTCCCAAGTACCATTTACCTGCTGGGGAAACTTTAGGCAAATTCTTGTCTGTGTCTCTGCTCCCGTTTCTAATAACCAGGATAATGAGACCAGGACGCTTTTATGAAAGCTTTCCACAGTGCATACATGACAAGGGTATGTAATCACAAGGCATTATTATTACTTCAACAACCCTTTCTCATAACGTTATCCTGTACAAAGAATGGTTGAGTGGTTGACAAAGGCTTCTTTGCTAGTTTGTGCTGTCATGCTGCTGCCTGTAGGAGCGCTCCTGAACTTGGCTGGGCTGTGGTAAAATGCCTGCTGCACCAGTTATTCTTGGTGGCTGATCAAAATCACTCTGTTTCCATCCTTGCTTCAAGGGGAAGCCCTGGCTTTCCCCACAACAGGATCCCCAGTGGCTCTCCAGGAGCCTGGATGGTACAGGTCCCATCCACCAGGCAGAGCAGAGACATTGGTTCCATGTAACCTGCTGCCCAGCTTTACAGCAGAGAGGAGGACAGGAGACGACTCAGACCCCCATGACTTTCCTGAGAGGGAGGCAGAGAGATTCCTCACTGCTTTGCAGGCAGACACTGGGTGGCAGGGGTGGGGAGAAGGTGATGCCACCCTGACACCTGCTCTGCAGATGAGCTGGCAAAGACACAGTCCCAAGGTCAGGGCAGAAGTGATCACCCACTCAGGTGAATTATGCTACTCTGAGCAGCAGTTTGCTTGACCCAGGAAAGCCAGGAAAGCCTCAGAGAAACCAGTGGGCTACACTGCTTTTCTCAGTTTCCATCCCTGGACAAGATGATGTGCATCCAGCTGACCCTAAGGGCAGGGAGGGGACACAGGGATATCCCTGCCACACTCCCAGCTGCCTGGAGCACACTGGTGCCCTGTCCTGATGTCTGCACACCTCTGCTCCTCACCTAAACACCCTGCAGAAGTTAATGGGGTTGTTTTGCAGTTCTGCCCAAATTTAGAAACCAGCCCATGAAACACTACTCCCATGCTGGTTTGCCCAACAGGCCTTATCCAACAGCAGCTTGTGGGTACCAGAGCACAGCCCTGCTGTGTGCTCTCCCAGCCTCAGGAGGTTGGCCAGCTATTTAACCAAGTTCAGAGGATTGGGACCATCTGATTTTTCTGGGTCTCTACTATGCTGAAGCACTACACACAGTTCAACATTCACAAGCTGCAAACAAGTGTTCCAGCACTTTGGAAGGATCTTTTGTACCAAGCTTCTGGAGCACAAGGACAAGCATGAAGGGCCAGTTTAGGCTGCAACTCTTGTGCCAAATGAAATTTTAAAGGAACTGAATAGCCCTCAGATTCCTTGGGGACAGATGGCAGAAAGCTGGAGAGCCCTGGTCTGGTACAGCATTTGTGCTAAGGGGTCCCCCTCAGGCACCCAGCCACATCTCAGGCTGGTCACCCCAAGAGACATCCCTGCAAGGTGCAGTAATCTCCCTATACTAAGAAAAACCTTTGGGAATCTGATCCTGTTACCAGCTTTCTTTTTTTGTTTGTTTTAAAGAAAAGGTATTTCCAATTTAAGAGAATTACAAGCTGCAGATGCTTTGCATAGCCCAGCAATCTAGTGCCTGGGATAATGAACATTTCTTTATGATACAGGATTTTCAAGAATGCCCAAATCTCCAGTCAGCATCCATATCAAAGGGGTAGCAATCCAAAAAGTTCCTGGCTAAACAGGTCAGAGCCTGCCCACAGAAAATGCAAAAAGCTTTTTAAGGGAAGTACAAAGACTAGCTACAAAGCTTCTACCTCCCTACAAGCTATACAAGTTACATACCCACACAGCAGGCCAGTTAGAAGAAACTCTAAGCTGGTTGAATGAACCATCCCCAAAATGCTCTGGCAAGGCAGGGTTACCTGCACGGTGCAGAGATTTTTGCTTTGACCTCCAGGAAACGTCTGTTTATTCAAAAGCCTCTTCGCTATAGCAACCATGGTTTATAGAAAAGGAGGGAGGGGGAAGAGAATTCCCCAGTGCTTCACTAGAAAAGTTGTACCAGCACTGGCAGAATCCTGTAGTTAAATACCTGGAGCCAAATGACATTTCACAGAATTTCCAGAGAACTCTACAGACTTGATGCTGGGGCAGGAGGGAGCCCAGGTTTCCTGCCCTGCTCCATGGATCAGCTGCTGGAGCATGTTGGGCTGTCTGGTGGAGACACCCACTATCTCCTGGGAACAGAGATCTCCTGCAGGGAATTCCAGGTTCATCATTCCAAAGGAGAGTTTCCTCCCTGGTCATCTTATCACTCCTCTGTCTGTGAGAGGAGAGACTGTGAAGGAGCAGAGATACAAAGAAGCAGGAGATCCAAAGTTCCTCCCTTCTTTTGAGGTCTCAGTCTTTCTGTGTTGTTTTGTAAGGGGCAAAAAACCAAACCACATAATCCTCAAGAGGGACACACCACATGAAGTCTGTTGTTTTTCTTTCCTGCTTACTAATAATTATCAGTAATTCAGCACTACTGATGCCAAGCACTCAATACCCATAACCTTAGTCCCATCCATCTGTCACAAAACACCTTTTAAAAGTCTGGTTTTAGGACTGCACATATACTGGGAGAGGGGGAATGGAAGCCCTACACTGCACTTCAGAAAAACTGACTTTAAAGTGTGGCCCAGCCACAAAGACTCAAACCAGACTTTTTTTTTTTTAATAGCATGAGATTCTCAGCTTTCATTTGGTGCCCCCATTTCCATCAGCTGGGATTTACGCAAAAGAACATCAAATGCCACAGGGCTTATAATAAAAATCAAATCATGAAGCTCCCACCACTGCAGTTTTGCAAACCTCCCTGGGCTGTTTTCAACCAGCACAAGACTGCTTGGCCTCTGCCACAAGGAAAGGAAAAAAGATGGGGGGGGAAAGGAAATCTTATAACAACAACTGTTAGTGAGGGCATAGCATCTTTGCACTGTATCTATATTCCATGGAATTTCATGCTGAAGGCTGTCATCTCACCAGCTCCGTTCCTGGGAACTCACTGGAGTCTTCCAAACCCTTGCCCTGTGCCTTGTAGTGGGTCTCTGCTCTGTCACACATGAGAACTTGGGTTTTCCTCCTTCAGTTTGATGCCAATTTGGTATAAAAACAAGAGGAATTTGCTGGTTTATGTTTTAATTTCAGTGCTATGGGTCTCAACACAGCTGCCATAGCATAAGCCACTGCCCTCTGCACAGAAAGGTGTTGAGCCCCCTGAATACTGCGTGTCACTTGCTGCTTACTGAAGCTCAAAGCCCAAACCCTGGCAGAGAGAAGCCCCAGGGAGCAAACGCAGCTTTTGGGGACAAAGCCTCTGCAGCAAGAGCCACGACCAAAGGCCAGGTTTCCTCACATATTTTCCTTGTTAGTTCAAGAGTCAGAGAACAGTCAGCAGACTGATTTAGCAAGAGCCATTCCCAGCACTGAGCCCCTCTCACCACCACTGATTGAGACTGCTTGTGGCACAGACTGAGCCATAAATTATTCAGAGCCAAAAAAGCTCCTGCCATCCAGAGGCGGTCTGGACCCCTTGCCAGCCTGTCTGTGTGCACCCACTTCTGTCCCTTTCTCACTTTGAACATTGTCTTTCCATGCCAGGCTGCCAGGACAAGGAACCCATCCCCCAGACAAGCACCCACAGCAGCTTCACCCAACCCCAGAGCCACTTCAAGCCAAAAGCTCCGCAGAGTCCACGCACCCATCGGGCGAATGGACCATTTTGCAAGTGGTCCAGGAAAACGCTGGCTGAAACAACCACACAGACAGAAATGGGGATGGAAACAAGACAATGAAATCCGGGGTTTATATTTGGATGCAAATTTACCCCAACGGTGCTGGTGACAAAGAAGCAGAAGCCTTTGACTTTAGGGAGAACCTGGTAGTGACTAGAAGCCTGGGTTCTAGTATAATAGCCTGGGTTATTTACTTCCCTCTAAGTCAGTAAAACACCAGAGCAGTAATAAGAAGAGCCTGAGCAACGAAATGCAAATGCCACTCAAATAATCAAATAAAGAGAATGATCCTTCCCCCAAAACAATGGAAGGGGCTGTAACATCTGCCCTCACGGGAGAGCCTCATACAGGAGGCTCTTGTTCCAGTTGCTTCAAAAGAGGCTGTTTAATTTTAGTAGGTCGGCAAGCACATGACATTACAAAGCACTTCTCAGACAAAAGCAGAGGCGAGGAGCTCTGCAATCCATTTTCCCTGCAGGAAGGAAGGCAAAGCTTCCTATTGCAGGGAGGAGGTGGAATGGGAAGGGGAGGGGGCTGACATTTTTGAGAGAGAGCAAGGCCAATGTATAAAATTCAGGCAGAGCAGGGCCAGAAAGGGGAGGTAAAAACAGCAGAACAGGGTAGAACGTAAACTGGCCCTGTTTCTTACCCAAGTTCAGTGCATGTTTGCCTTTTTAATTTTGCAGAGATTAGTTTTGCTGTAGTTGTAATCTACCCAAATCCCGAGTCTCCTCCTAGAAGAGATGTTTGGCTTTCACTTCTTCAGAAGGGTACATATTTACTTTGCTCTTCAGTGTGCCCAGGGCTCAGCATTACCATCAGCAGCCATCCAAATACCAGGTCTCTGGACAACCTTCAATCCAGCTGCCTTAAAGCAAGAAGCTGCCCCGAAGGAGGTGCTGGGTGCCACAGCCCTCTGTGAGGGGTGTCCCAGAGAAGCAGGGGGCTTTGTTGATGGATTCTTAAATAAGAAGGGGCACCAACCCATGCTGACACTGCAAAAGGTGCTTGCTGAATAAGCACATGTTGGTCAGTTAACCCAGCCAAGATGGGTTTGAAAATCCTCATATTCATCTGCCTTTCACTGCCTCAACACAGGCACAGCTACATACACACAGTTCTTCAAGCCTAGCACAGGGCAAGTGTACAAGGGTTCATTCCCTCACACCCTTTCCAGCCCCCTGCACCTTTCCTGTGGCAGGGACAAAAATAATTATATATACATATCAAAAAAATATTTATACCTGCCAGGCTAGGGGAAAGAGATGCAGGAAGCTGCTGTTCCAGGCACAGCACAACCAGCCATTGCCCTGACCTGTTGGATTGCACTTTATGTCCCTGTGCTTCAATAGCCATGGGAAACAGAGCCCTGGCTATAAGTTGCCTTTGCTTTACAGATGTTGAGCCACAGGTACAGCACAAAGGGAAAAAAAATAAAATTACCCTCTCACCTAATCTTTCAAAAGACAGACTGAGTGGGAAAGTGATGCCCTTACCAGTGCTGCATTTTCTACCTTTAAAAACTCCAAATGGGGAAAAAAGTCCAACAACTCCAGTTTTCACTTCTCATTTAAGACCTCTTGATCTTCCCTGGGCTGTTTACAAACAGCTCTAGATAGAAGGCAGCTTGCCCATGAAAGAAAGCAGGGAAAACCCAGGCAGTGATCACGTAGTGAGGCAGAGCACAGCTTGAGAGTCATTTCTAACTTGCAGCAACACTTCAAGCTGCTCCAGAGATTTTGCTTCCCCATAAATGAGCCATTTCCCCTCTGCAGAGTGAGAAACACAGAGCTGCACAGGTCACACACAGCAACAGGCTCTTACCCAGAGCTTGCCATCCCAGTAAAATGCTCCCAGCAGCTTGACAATGTGCCGGTGATCACAGGTTGCCAGTATTTCAATCTCCACCATGTAATCCTCCAGTTCATCCTCACTCTTGGTTTCAATGACTTTGGCAGCTGCTAAGGCACCAGTTTCCTTATTCTTAGCCTGCAAGACAAAACCAGTGTTAGTAGAATGTTGAGGAGAGCCAGGAGCAAAATACTTGCAAAACACCCATTCTTGGTACTAGCCACAACAGAAGCATGGAAATTTTCAGATGCATTTCTTCTTCCCCAACTTGCCAGTAGTTTTGCAGAGGGGACTGAGACAAAGTCCCACCATGGCTATCACAGGAGGAGCTGGGCAAGCTCCAGCTGTGATCTTTCTTACTGTTTTGCAGTTTACATATCTGTGTTTGGAAAACCTATGTGGGAGCTTACAATAGGATTAATTCCTAGTATAAACACTGCAAGCCCTGCTGTGCAGTTTTATGTAGCTTAGGTGCTATCATAACTGTGTACCAAGGAACAGGCAGGGGAGGGAGGAAAAGGAGAGAGAGGAAAACCATGTAACAAAGGGAGGAAAAATAAGGGAGCCCTGAACCTCTGCTGGGTTTTCAAGACCTGCTGCCTCATAGTTGGCATAATCAGCTGTGTCTTTACCACAGGGGACAAACCCATTTCCATCTGGGCTTGCTGCCCAAATGTGAGACAGCAGCTCAAGCTGGTTGCAGAAGAAATAAGTGGTTGGGTTTTTTTGCTCGGGTTGGTTTGTTTCTTACCAGGGTGCTACTAGGTACCCAGAGGAGGGCACGCTGAATGGGAAAGGGGGAAATGCAGGGCAGCACAAGGATGGGGAAAAGCTCAGCACTTCCAAATTGGAGCAAGAAGTGCCCCACTGTTTGCTCTGCACTTAGGATACTGGGAGAGGTCCAAGGAGGGGAAGTAAATATTGTGAGAAGAGGTGGGGCTTCCCCTGGAGGTCAGCACTGCAGGCTTCCCACCAGCAGGGTCCCAGCCAGCTCAGCCCTTCCAGGATGCTGGGGCCCTGCAGGCACCTGAAAAAAACCATGAGCAGAGCATGCCCCAGTCTCCCATAGAAACATGAACACTGAGAGGTCTGAACCAGCCTGCTCTCATCCTCCAGCCTCAGGGGAGCCACTCTGGAAGCCAGGCTGCCATGTCTCATCCCTTCCTGGGCTTGCTAAGACAGCCAAGATGTTGGATGTTGAGCTAAAGGATGTGCTTTTGCAAAGTGTGCTGCAAGCTCTGGGTAGGGGAGCAACCACAGCCCATTTTTCTCCATTTCCTCATCCATTCTTGCAGAGGATATAGCTCAGGGAGAGAAGAGGATCTCATGAGCTGCAAAAGGTGGGCTTGTAGCCCAAAGGAAGAGGAGCACCACTGTCCTATATCTCCCCCAAGCCAGCTAACACAGGGAGCTTACAGTGCTTGGTCACACCAGAAGAAGCAAGACCACCATCTCTGGGAAGTCAGCTCAGGACATCAGGAACTCATGATGCAAGAATTGTGAGCTGTTGAAACAGCAAATTCAGGAGGGTGGGGATGCCAAGGGGACAGTGTGGGCACAGACTCTGCGCTGTCTCTGTCCCAGCAGTAATGTCAGTGCTACAACTGAGTGCACTCATAGCACTTCCCAGAAGGGAACACAATGCCCCACAGCCCTGCGGGGTGGTAGAATAAGCTGAAGCTGGACAGGGACCTGAGCCCACGGGGTCAGCAGGAGATTTTGGAAAATTAATCTCCCCACAGCATGGCCCACAGCGTGGAGAGGAGGCTGGCTGCTCCACACAGCTGCCTTTGAGAGGACCAACTCATATGGATGGGACAGCTCAGCCCTTTCCCAGTTATCCACAGCCCCTCTGATCCCTTTTAGTGTTTCTACAGAGGGAGATGCACACTGGTTGGTGTAGATATTCCTGAACTGAGTTCAACAAGTCTTGTTGGCCATGGCAAGAGCTTTGCAAATCCAAGATGCTCCCACCCATTTCTTCACCTTCCCTTTCTCTCCATCTGCTTGTCCTCCAGCCCTGACACCAGGATACAGCCACATTCCCAGGAGCCTCCCTGGGAATGGCAGCTCCTGCCATCAGGCAGACAGATGCATCACAGCCCCTCTTAGCCCCAAAAGCTGCTCACAGCAAGCCAGATTTGTACAAGCAGTGTCAGATTTTGGCCAAGTACACTGGGTGATTTCTCTGTATCTCATGTCTGGCAATTTCCTGCAGCTTCTCTGCTGGTATTTTTCTGCATATAATGTATTACAGCAGATATTCTTCCAGGAAGGTTTGTTGGCATCCTACAGAGGCCAAATGTACAGGTTGCCAGACCTAGAAGCCAATTTCAAACATCCCAGGCATGAGATGATGTTTTAAGGTTTAAAGCCCTTTCCTGATTTCTGCTTATCCTTGTGCAACAGATCAGAATCTGCCTCAAGACATCGGTACAGAGCAAAACACAGTCTGCCCTGACTCCAGAAAGACAAACCAATAATTTGGCAGAAGGAACCAGCATCTCCAAGTCTGTAACCTGGAGGACTGGATGATACCCTTCACAGCAAGGGGACACACAGGAGAAGGCTGAGAAGTGGCAGCATCTGCTGCTCACTCTCCAAGAGCAGCAGGAAGGAAGGAAGGGGTTGCCACCAGCTCTCTGCAGCTTCACCTCTTCCTTGAGCCTCACTGGGGGTCGTGCCCTCACCTTGCAGCAATGGAAATTAAAACTTCTTTCATGGCGAGTGGTTTTGTTTTTTTTTTTCTTTTAATCCCAAAGAAAAGAAGGGACAATGATTTGGAAAAAAGAAGAATACCAAGAGCTATCAAGAAAGCATGCCAGTTTGACCCACCATAAGTGAGTTAGCTTGAAATTTAATCCTGCAAAGTTTGAACTACAAATCCAAAATCTTCTGCAAACCCCAGCTTAATTATAGGGTCTCCAATGCAGCAAAAGCACATGGAGAGAATATGCAGATATGAGGAAATAATTTCAGTTCTCAGGTAAAACACTCCCGAATACTTAGAATTTGAAGAATTTATTGTGTTTACCTTTTTTTTTTTCTTTTTTTTCTTTTTTTTCCCCACAGTGAAATTTGTGGACAGAATTGAAAGAATGACCCAGATGGTAAGATCCCAAGAACAGAAACTGTTTGATGCCAGTCTATGACCTACAGCTGGGAAGTCAAAAGCATTCATCCAGTCCCATCTTTTAGCTCCTCCACTCCTGGGCATTTTAATGCCATGGGTAATTTGTCCCTGGAGTGCTAATTAGCACCAAAAAATGACAGAGCAGACAGCTGCCAGCTTAGTGCCCAGAATGTGCTGCTGAACTGCAGCTAGATCCATTCCAGTCTTGGCATTTAAAACCTGAAAGGCCCTTATGGCCACTGCCAAACTTTCTGAAGATCAACACACTGCCCAGACCACAGCTGACAGGTCTATGGGGAAGTGGGGATGGAATATACACCCTGCAAAAGAAACCACATCTAATAAAGGTTCTCCAGGAAAACACTTCCAGAAAGCCACGACAGGAGCCAAGTAGGATACAAAGCAAAGGGACTTGCTGGAGTCCTCTGTACCAGGATGGTCACTGGTCATGCTATGGTCAAACACCATGGAAACACCAGGGAATAGGGGGTGAGCAGGATTACTCCTGGAAGTCAGCAGAACAGAGAATCTACTGCTTAGCTTTTGGATTTAAGGGGAGAGAGGTGCCCATTCAGGTGACAGAAGAGGCTTTTTGGCCTTTGCCTATGACTCACCCTTGGAGCTATTGTGAAATCCAGGTTGTGACAAACACAGGAACTATTTTAAGCCTTTAAAGAACACATTCCCGGAAGGCTGGATTGTTCAGTCCTTCCTCAGGGAGGCTGCTGAAGGCAAGGGCCAGTTTCTAGGTGAGGCAGAGAGAAGCCCCACATGAACTCTCACTCACTAGTAGAAAGAAGGGAGCTCACACATGGAGCACCCTGACCACTTTGTCTCTGCTTGCTGGTCCACAGCATCTTCTTAAATCAAGGGAAAATCCTTTTTAAGCTGGTCTGCCATGCTGTGCCACCACACTTCTGCTGTGAGCAGCCCATCCTTGGAAGCCTTCACTTCATGCCAGGAGAGATGATGCTTGGAATGTCACCAGGTTGTAAAAGCAGGATTAAAAAGGCCATTTTTATGGATGGTGCATTTGGGAGTTGATAGCTCTGACTTTCCCCCATCACTCCACAGTCCTGTTGTGGACTTTTGTATGCAAGCATCTGCTCACTGAGATATTTGTCAGGGACTACGTAATGATTAACTGCCTTCCAAAGAACTTTGCCTGAGCTGTCTGCATCAACAAACACACACAGGACAGACAGGCACGAGTCTGTGCTTGTACTGTTGTCAAATAATCAATTGGAGTTGAAACTAGTTCCATGCCCTGAAGCTCCCTAATTTGTCACCATAAATGAAGTTCGGTTCTTTTTTGAAAATGCTGAATTCAGCCCTGGGTACCACCCAGCAGAGCAGCAAACAGGCACAGCCCTGGCACACAGAGCACCCTGTGCAGGGGTTTGCTCCTGGGGTGTTGGGTCAGGCAGGGCTATGACTGTGCCAGCCCAGTGCACTGAGCTGGACCCGGGCTGCTGCTCTGGCAGCTGTGGCAACAGTTTTGCAAGGGCCAGAGGGAAGTGGAAGTGGCTTGCAAAAGAAGTCAAAAAGTGTCAGTTTAAAAAAAAAAAAAATTGCAGAAACATCTTTCTCTGACTTGACAAACTAGAGGCAAGGGAAAGCAACATCACCAGAAAGCTCAGGCTGCAGCCAGAGACTTTTTTTCTATGTCATGCCAAAAAAAGGGTGACCAAAGCATGGCACACACACCTTTTCTTGCCTTAAAAGCTCAGCAACGGCCCAGCAGAATGGGGTGAGAGATAAGAAAATGAAGCAGCGTTAGTCTAGGAGTCAAAAAGCTCCAAAAAAACCCCACAAAACAATAAAAACCCCACAGACCTTCAGGCTAAACATACCTTCACCTAAGGCTAAAAATCTTCACCTAAACACAGGAGCAGACATGAGGCTTCTCACACATCTACACTATAACACATCTACAGAAACAGAGTTGAACTCATGGTTTTGGCACAAGCAAGAGATGAACAGAAAACCATGCAAGGTCTGAAGAAAGGAAAGATCTGCTTGAATGGAAATTCTTCAGCTTACAGAGACCTAGAGCTTAAACCCATGAGAAATCCTTCAAATCACTGGTTCCCTGGAAGAGTGCAGTGATCCAAGTGAAGCACTCCTGCCTTGGTCTTCACTCAGCCAATGGCACAACATTAAAAAATTAATTAAGATGGGATGGTGGGGGGGGAGAAACCCATTCAACCATTTCTGAGTTTCCTAGCAACTGCCTGCAACAAACTTGGTGCAGCTGAGCAGTGGGCTGAATTGCTACTATGCCCAAGAGCCAAAGAACAGGGTTTGGGTGGGCAGTGGTGATATGCATGTCTGCCATCTGTTCCTGGGCTAGAAAAGCATCAGATCAACAAGGCACTTGTAGAAAAACAAAAAACTGATCAGACCTTTGCTATCTCTCCAGCACAAGCCTGCCCAGGGAGGACACCCCAGCAGCAGGCAGTTGTCAAGAAAAATGCAGGTCAGGCAGCAACTCAAGGATGCTTGCAGATGCCAACATCATCTGGCTTTGCTGGGTGCACAACTTCCTTTACTGTCTCCCTCACCTACTGAAATACCACAGAAACATTTTGTTTGCTAAAATAAGGACATGAGCCACAAGGACGGGGGCATAGGTCAGTGCCAGGGAATTTCATGAGAAGTTAAAATGTCAGGAAGGTTTTCACATGTTGAATTGGAAGAGCATTCTCTTTTGAAGAGCAGACATTCAGAAGGTAGCAGTGTTGTGCTTTTCTCTAGCCAAGTCAACAAAACCTACAGGAGGCAGGAGGCAGTCAATCCAACTCCAGCAGCATTAGCAGCATTCCTCAGATCTGCTCTTCTCTAGAAGCACACTGTCCCTTCTAGCCAGAGGCAAGATTTTTAAGATTTACCTATTACTTCATTATGATTTTTTTAAAGTGACTTTTATCTTCATAACTGAGTTCCTTTCCACTGGGGCTACAGGATGTGGCAGTGAGGGTGGGTTTGTTCTGAGACCCATAGGTAGAACCAGATTTATAGACAGCTGCTCTGCAAGGATGAGGAAAAGAACATTTCTTTCCAAGGAAACTACACTGAAGAATGTTGTTAGTTTTTCTGGTTTGAAATCCTGAGACATGCTGGGCAGGGATTTTTCTAAGGAGCAATGATTGCCACGTGCTTGAGGGTGAAAGGCTCAAAGCCTTCATCTAAGCTTTCTCTTCCATGCAGCTACCCACAGCTCACACAGTCAGCAGCATTGCCAAGCTCTGGGCCATGACACTGAAGTAATTATCAAAATATTTAGGCCATAGAGAGTTATCCCTCTTCCTCATCACACAGACAGAGCCCTGGCTCCACAGAGTGCAGGACAAGTTTCATTTGGACTTCAGAAGGGATGGAACATCACCCATTTCAGTGAGTTTAAAGTGAACATTAAGCTTAAAGTTCAACCAGCTTTAATATTGTCAGGCCAAGCTCCATAAGTAAAGGAGTAGAATCTTCACATTTCTCTTCTCTTCCCAGCTGAAACATTTTAAGAAAATGCTTCACCTATTCTGATGCTATGATTTGATGTTACTCTTGTTGTTTTATTTTCCCCCCTCCTTTTTTTTTTTTCTTCTTTTTTTTGTTAAACCAACCCAGCAGATCAGCATCACTCTCTGAGACACCCTTTCCAGGAATTACATATTCAGGCCCTGACCAATCAAACCAAAAGGAGATGAACCAGAGTTTCTTGAGCCAACCCATGCAGAACCAGAGTGGTGCACAACAGCTGCACAACATATAACAATTGGTCTTTTATTGCACAGATTTAGAAATGGGGCATTTAGAGTCCATAACACATACAGCATTAATGCCACAATAATAGATCAGATAACTCTAATTCAGCTTTTAAAGCCATATCTTAAGAAGATAGGAGAACAAAGAAGGAATGCTTATGAGTTGCTGTGGCACAGGACTCTGTTTTATCTCTCTGGGAGCTAGCAAAGGGAGCATTTGAAGGCAAGTTCAAGTGAACAGACCCCTTTTCCACTGTACTGGAGGATGCAGGCAGCCCTTGTTCCCACAAAAGACAACAGCTTGTCCCCACCCTCTGAAGAGAAAGCCTTATCAGGGAGCCAGCATCCCCATCAGTGCACCCTGGGAAGGAGAGATAGCGTCACACAAGAGGCATGGGCACAGCAAAACAATCCCACCATGAGAAAGGCAGCAAGTCCCAGGGCTTCTTCCAGCAGAGCCCATGCTTCTGTAAGATCCAGTCCATCCTGTGCCCAGGAGGGCCCTTGCACATCTCTTCCTGCTGACACTAGTGCAACCGCCTGCTACAGTAAACACTGCACCAGCTAATGGGTTTTGCAGGACTGAGATGTGATTCGGCAGCTCCAAGCACCCAGCCCCTGCAGCCCACACTGCTGGCTTTGCTCTCAGCATCTGCGTGGCCCAGAGATCAGCATGGCCTTCCTCAAGCAAGACAGCTCGTGGGGGTGCTGCTGCCACCACCACCACTTCTCCCTCCTTGCACAGGCAAGCAGATTCGACTTTGAAGCAATAAAGCCACATCCAAACACCTTATGAATCATATCTTGAGTGTTCTTGAAGAAATATAACTCCACTTTTTTTTTTTTAAAGCTGTTTGAAAAGGGTCTGAGTCAGGAATTTTTACAGTCCCACAGCCCTAGAGGTGCTGAAGGCTTCCTAGGGTAATACACGCTGATTCCAGCTCCTGACTGCTGACTTGATGAAGATTATCGACTTAATGAGCTCTGGATGAGGTGGGTAACAAAGCTTATTTGGCACACAGCACGTTGCTATCTATGGGCTGCTCTTGCTTCCTTGTCATACCCGCTGGACTTACCAGAAACAAGGCATTAGTAGAATGAGAGCTCAAAAAGAACAGTTTCTCCCCACCCCCTTCCTACTTTTCAGCTTCATTACCCTCTGCAACAAGTTTCACTGTTTCCTCATACAATCAGGTCCTCTTTCACTGAGAAAAAGGCCTGTATTAAAACAGGGAAACCCCAGTAGTTTCCACTGGCTGCAGGTTTCTTAAGATCTGCTGTATGCATTTCAGGCTCCACTGTACATTTGATTATTTTTAATTAACATATAGTTAAATCAAGCCTGTCCTACTTTTGTATATGCTGTGTCAAACCAGTTCAAGTCTGTTCAGATGACTGCATGGGGAGCTCAAGATACAGCTCCCTGGCAGTGTTCTGCAGGGCAGCAGCACTCTCCAGTAAAACCCAGCTGAGCCCTCCATCCTACCACTGGTGTCATCATAAAACCAACACCTACTAAAATGAGCACTTTGTTTCTTCTATCCATATCTAAATTTCTCCCAGGCCAGACTCTTCAGTGAACAAATCCCATCATTTTGCACTCCTCAGGGATGACAGGCTCTTTGGAGCCAGTACAACATTGGGTGGGCAGGGCAGGATGCAGGCACAGGCAGATTATATCACCTCCCCATGCTTCCATGTGTGTAGAAAAGGGACAGAATTCAGGCAGGAGCTTCATTCAAACATCCTGGAAATCTCATGGCCATACAAACACTCCGACTCACTTTAAATGATAGCTTTTGTGTGAAAAGCAAGTTGACTTTAAAATGAGTTAAAGAGAATTATTAAAATTGTTCATCATACCTTGGCCACCTACATCTTCCTTGCACACAAGGAAATTGATTCATTTGGGACTTTTTTAGCAGCTGAGCAGAACAAGTGGACAAGCCTCTTCTTTTACAACTCCATCCTATATCCATCACCAGCTAGGGTAGCACTCCAGATTCAGAAAAAGGAAGACACTGTGTAAGTTAAATCTTAACATGGTCAGAAACTCCCTCTCTGTAATAACACTAATGGCTATTATCTAAAATAAGGCACCCAAATAATTTGGGATTCTTAATCAAATATAATCTTGCAAAAGAACACTTAATCTAACATCCATTCACCAACCAGGATGCAGAACAGGCAGAGAGGAGATGAAAGAAGATGGAGAATGAAAACTTTGCTAAGAAGAATAAAAAAAGCCATTTGATTTCTGTTACAAAATTAACCCCCACCCCCTGCTCAAAACATCTCAAAATCAGCCAGTTGCCTGAATTTACTAGTTACTGACAAACTGAACTTCTGTTTACATACACATAGTCTTCACTGTGTCGTTTACTGCAATCCACATTCTTGGCTGGGTCAAAGTGGGAACTGAAGGAGATGGAAGTATTTGGAGATGAGGAGATGTTACTGCCTGGCAGGCTAACATCCTTAGCCTACAGTGCAGAAAGTTACTATGATAATTTTATGTGAGGCTGGAGTTTATAGCAGAGGCATTCATATATGACAGTGGACTTAAAAACCAAACTATCCACTTATGAAGTAGCTTTATTCTGGAAGTTACCCACTTTGAATACATTATTTATGCTTAAGATAGAAGATAACTGATTTAAATCCTTTCTAAGTTTCCATTTGTCTCAGAGGTCTATTAACTTATTTTACAATGTCTACTCATTCCTATAAGTGCCTGAGAAACCTGAGCAAATCATTACCCAGGAGAAGAATGACCATTGCTAGGTATAAATGGGTTGCCAGTGCACAACACTAAGTTAAAAGGTAACAGAAACACTGATTACTGCTGGTTCATTTTATTAGAAGAAAGAATCCTTCACCAAAGACTTCCACTCAGGAAATACTTCGGGCCCAATGTTTTTGAGTTTCTATCAAAGAACATGAGAGAGACAATAGATAAACTGTGGTAAAACACCTCCATCCTGACCTGCAAACAATCAGCTCCCTTCCTGGCACCCTCTCTAGGTACTAATTTTGCAATTCCGAAAAAGCAGTATCTTGTTAAGTGATATAATAAGACTATCAAAAAACAGCTGCCCAACAGCTAATTCACAGCCTCAGATCCAAATTATGTTTACAATGCAAGTGTCCCTGGGAGCCTGGATTCCCAACCTGCTCCTCCAGCCAGCCCCAAGCAAGAGTCTCCTCTCCGCTGTTGCACAGGAGACCAGAGGCAGTTTCTCTGGAGTGCAAAGTACAGCAAGGATCTGACCTCTAAAACTTCGGTCCTTTAACGTAAAGGTTAAACCTTCATAGCACTGAACATGTCCCCATTCTTAAGGAGCTGGGCTCCTCGTCTCACTTCAGGTTTCCTGCCGGCGAGGACCACAGGAATACAAATAATGTCACCCCTAGAGGCTCGCAAAACTTGGAGGCAGCGCCGAGACTTGCCGACTTCCAAGAAATCCCCTTCCATTCATTGCACAGACAGGCTTGGCAAGAAACACCTCGTCGCCTTACAAAAGCATCGCTCTGAAAACAGGCGATTTCATGAGAAAAGGGGAAAAAGAAAACCGAAACAACAAGCAAAAACCCCCCACAAAACAACGACAGAAAAAAAACACCCCAAAACAAACAACCAAAAAACCCCAGCAACCCTTGCCTCAGTCTTTTCCCCTTCCCCGAGCACAGTGCCGCTCTCCCAGCCCCATTTCCCCCCCCATCTCGCTGCCTTTGCCCCCCGTCCCTCCCGTTCCCCGCGGCGGAGCTAACGGGATGCGCGGAGCCGGCGCCGGGTCCCGCACGGGAGTTTTTAAACCCCCGGCACCCCGGGCGGCTCCAGGTTCGCTGGGCAAGCGGGAAAGGAGCCCGAGAAAGAGCCCCAGACCGCGGGAGGAGGCACCGCAGGTGCTTCACCTCCCCCCCTCCCCGCCCGGGTACTCCCCACCGCGGACCCACCTTGTAGACCTTGCCGAAGGCTCCGTCGCCCAGCTCCCCCACCACCTCCCACACTTCGCCGGGGTCCAGGTCGCGGCGGACGTGCTCGTACTCCTTGGAGCGCCGTTTCTCGAAGGTGGAGAGACGCAGGATGCGGCGGAAATTAGCGAAAGCCATGCCGCAACGGAGCGGCCCTGGCAGGGAACTGCCGGCAGCCTCCTCCTCCTCCTCCTCCCCGCGCCCTGCCCCAGGGGAAGCCGCAGCCGCTGCGCGCCCGGGGAGCGGGGCCGCCTCCAGCCGAGCACACGGAACCGGCACCGCTCCACCTGCTGGCTCTGTACCGCCGCCCCGCGCACGGCCGGAACCGCCCCGCCCCGCCCGGCACCGAACGGAACGGCCCGGCAGAGACCGGGAGCGGTACCGGGACCCGGAAGGGACGGGACGGTCCGGCTCGGTTCTGTGCCCCTGAGCGAGGCAGGGAGTAGCATATGAGGACAGGCTGAGAGAGCTGGGGTTGTTCAGCCTGGAGGGGAGAAGGATCCGAGCAGACTTCAGAGCATCTTCCAGCCCCCAGAAGGGGCTACAGAAAAGCTGGGAAGGGAGTTCTCACAAGAGCGTTTGGTGATAGGACAAAGGGTAATTGTTTTAACCCCAAAGAAGTTAGATTTAAACTAGGTATTAGGAAGAAATTCTTTAATGTGAGTGTGATGAGACACTGGCACAAGTTGCCCAGGGAAGCTGTGGATGCCCCCTCCCTGGAAGTGTTCAAGGCCAGGTTGAGCAGCCTGGACTGGTGTAAATTGTCCCTGTCCATGGCAAGAGGGTTGGAACTAGGTGATCTTTAAGGTCCCTTCCAGCCCAAACCGTTCTGTGATGCTGTGAGATCTCTCCCAATCCCAAGGCCTCCTCCCTCAGCACAGCAGGAGGAGGAACACCAGGTGACAATGTTAAATAGAAATAACATCGAAGACCTGGAAGGAAAGGCCTGAAAATCCTCAGTAACTTTTTCCTTGTCCCTGCCTGCTCAGCCCAGCATACAGAGGTGAGCCAGCAGCATCCAGCTGTGCTGTTTCACCTCAGGAGCTGCACTGCTGGGGAGTGAGCAGGGATACATCTCAGAGTGTGAAAACATAATCCTAAACTGCCTTGGCAAAAGAGGGACATTTCCGTCAGTTCACATCATGTGAAAACAGCCAAGAACAAATATTTTTTAAAGTCCCAGTAGCAGGAATTCGAGTGTATCAGCACTGCGGGAACCCGCCATGGATTTGTTTTAGGGAAGATGTGACCCAACTGGTGTCAACTGTGAGGATTTGTATCCTCTCCCTGGCAAAGCTTCAAATCCAAAACGACTTGAAATCAAGTATTAAATGGGGACACCTAGGGGAAAAACCCGACGGTGCAGCCCCACAAAAGCGCTGGTTTTAACAGAGGGCCTCGTGGTAGCCACTTACCCATCCAAACCTCAGTGACACCAACACCACTCCCACCCGTGGGTGGTATTTTGCCTCGCAAGAGCTGTGGGAACGTATTGGGGATATCTGTCCTTCTCAGGTGCTGTGAATGTATAGAACCCAAGATTAATCCTGTGCCAAAGGGTTTGCAGTTCGGGTGGGTGCTCTGTGGACCATCTGAGGGAAGGCTGATCAGATCAGAGAGGTGATTTCTCTGCTTCTCTGCTGGAGCAGATTTTGCAAACTTGTTACTGCTTTGAAAGTTTCTGAGCAACTCTGATTCAGCATAGCAGTTTGAAGGCTGTGGGATTTTTTTACCTGGCTCTTGAGACCCTATTTGCTTTGCAAATCAAATATGAATGAATAGCAGATTTGCAATTTCTTGGCTCTGTAGTGGAAGGGAATTAGCCATTTGAATTCCTTCCACTCATTTCTTTCAGGAACCTCACGGGTGTAAAGCAACTCAGCGAACAGGTTGATTACCTATCTATGAATTACTTCCTGTTACTCTTTCTCTAGTCAGAAACAAGAGAATATAAACTCCAGAAAAGCAAAAAACTCTGCCAATCTGCCTCAGGCTCTCAGGAGCCCCATTGATCCTATGGACAGAGGGTTAGGAGCATCACCATGGGGTTAACCATGACCACTTGGAGTCAGCACTGTCCTCAGAAGCATGAAGTAGCAGAGCTGAGCTCTTGTTCAGCATTACAACCCCAGGAGAAGAAACTGCAAGACTATATACAGCTCTGCATTTTAAATGTAGGGATGCAGAGGGTCTGTAAACCAAAGTAAGCCAGTGAAGTCAGATTTTATTGGTATTATCCCCGGTATAGGTTAGGGGTAAGGAATAAAGAGCATTTCCAATGGTTATTGATGTGCTAGATTGGACTCCTTCTGGGTTGGAAGAGAAATGGGTGATAAACACTTTATATAAATATAAGAGCAGTTTGGATTCCTCACAGCTAACTTGAACAAGGAATTCGGCATCCAGAAGCAGCCATCTCTGAGCTATAGCTCTCAGACATGTTGCATGGGACACTGTCAGGTAGAGGGAACTACATCATCAGAGCCCTGTCTAAGTTGAAAATCAAAGCCCTACAGTGGCTACAGTGCAGGGCCTCCTCAGCACAGAGCAACAGACTCTGGGGTAACACTTCTCTGAGGCTGAGATTTGCATTACAGTCTAAATTAAATACTTAAGTCTAAGCTATCTTGCACATTTTAATCAGATTTAATGCTCTCGAGCATTGCAAGAATAATTTATGCCACTTGATTTCAGTATATGTTACCCTTTAATGCTGAACAGAAGGGAAGCCTTTGCCTCCGTGTCCAAGGGGAATTCTTGAAAACATGGAATATGTGTTGAAGTCATGGGATGGAGGTTGTGTCTGGTTCTAGGCCAGAATTTTTCTTCTGTGAGGGGACATTACTGTGGTGCTAATGTTGTTTCACTGATCTTCTACAGCCAACAGAGATGAAGCTGAAATCCGGGTGTTTTCTGCATCATCTGTGTTTAGATGAAGTTTCGTGTTGACAGCAAGAAATACTGCAGCACTGGCAGAGTATTTCCAGCTCCTGGATGTTCACTGAAAAAACTACCTCAGCAATAAGTGCTTTTGAAAACGAGATGGGAATCAATGCTATAAAATTACAGACCCCCTGTAATGTTTTGAAAATAGATACACAGAATACTACATTGTTTAGGATTTAAAACAGAGGTCATAGACATTAAATACTGCACTTCATATGTTACAACAAATGCAGTACTCTGTAATACTAATTAACTAGCAGCTTGGTTAATATTTGTGCTTGGCAATACCTCAGAAAGCTTTCAGATACAGCATATGTCACCATTTCCTCCCTGTTCTATCATGCCCTAACTGCTGTGGAGGGTTACATGGCCTTACTCCTGCATCCATCTCTGAAATATGTATGGCTCAGGGAACCAGGCACTTTCAGCTTGCAGGAAAGACACTCCTTTCCCCTGCCCCCTTCCATTGCCTCCTCCCCTGTTGGTGAGACAGAAAAATGTCCAAGGGCCTATGAAACCTGTTTGATTTTACCATATTATCATTCTCTGCATCCCAGCAGAGCCCCCAGGTCAGTACTTGCTAGTATTGTACAAACAGGATAACCAGGTCCTGGCACAACAAGCAAATAAGCAACATAGGAAGAGCCCAGGCCAGCAGTGAAGGAGATCTTTACAGCTGTGCAAGTGAGATGCCAGGAGCATGGGACAAGAGGGGATTTCTGGCTCACTGAAGAGGATTCCTTAGTCCAAAGTAGTATTCCTTGCTTTGTCATGTAATCCTTCCCACAAACTGATTGTGTTCTGTGCTGGAAAGCAAGTGGGTTCCTTGCCAATAGCATCCTCCACACAAGGCTGTTTGCAGCTCCCCGTCCACTGGTTAACAGCTTCCCCACCTCCTGCCTCCAGTTCTTCAATCTATTCCCATGTTTCTGCAAGCTTCCTGCTGCTCCAGCTCAAAGGACTTCCCTTCCCACGGATTTAGCCCACTGGAAGAGATGTAGGGGTAGCACAGTCAGAATAAGCTGCAGATTTTGTGGCAGGTGCTGTTCATGTCTGCACTTGGGGAAATTTGAGGGAAATTCTGGATCTGGAGGTTTGGCTCTTCTTCTACACTGGAGAAGATTAAATAGGACTGAAAATAATTGCTTGTGGATCATAAATTAAAAGTGATACCTCCAAAGGAAAAAAGGATTCTTTTTCCAGTGTTTCTGGTGTGTTGGTCAAGTCTTTTCTTCCTCCAGGGGTGGGATGGGAGAAAGGAAAGACA
Source organism: Florisuga fusca (assembly GCA_038090715.1). NCBI lineage: Eukaryota > Metazoa > Chordata > Aves > Apodiformes > Trochilidae > Florisuga > Florisuga fusca. Next base: position 3,378,355 of record JAAWXA010000026.1, on the reverse strand, counting down.
GAAAGTTATGTAAAATAATGTTACTTTAACATTCCCTTCTGTGTAGAAATCACATATGTCCCTTTAATTTATCAGGCCATCTTCCTAATACTGTCTGTTAATTCTAAACACTATCTGTTATCTGCTACTGTGTCTTAATTGCCTGTGCAACCTGTCTGGGAGCAGTAGACATTTAAAATAAATCCTGCTAATTATTGCTCTCAGCTTTGTGTGGGCATTGCCCCAGAGCTCACTGTTTTCTACATCTGCAGTTTCATTGATTTCTCCATTATGTGACCAAGCTGAATAAGGACCAGATCAGCTGCTGTTTCAGTTCCTGGACTGAAATACAAAGGGGAGGATTAGATGCAATGAATTCTACACTGTCATGTATCTCCTCCTGTCCCTGTCAGTACTAGAGTCAGTATAGGGACATCTGCACCACATGACAACCTCATACAGGGAATCAGTTCACTTGGTCTTTACTCACATGGCATTCATGGGATGGAGGTCTCTGGGTCTGCATGGGGCCATGATGATGCTGCTGGACAGAAAGCAGGGAAATGAACAGTCCCTCTGTTAATACCAGTCTTGCTCCTCTGGGATAAATCCACCCCTGATCCTGTTCCCAAACAGGGACCATCTGAACACTCCTCCCAGCTCAGGATATCTTGGAAAGGAGTTTTCAAAAAAAAAAAAACAAACCACAAGCCCTTGGCTGTGTCTACCTGTGGGGAAGAAAGCAGAACATCTTTTTTCACCCATTAGTTCTTGCTAGCTTGTAGGTGAAGCCCATACTGACGCCCTTCTTCAGCCTCCCCAGCATCACCTACACCCCAGGCTGGGCAGAAGCCAGTGCCACTTGAAGGAAAAACAGTGAGGGCAGCAGTCTGCAGTGTGGGAGAGTTCTGCTAAAGCCAGGGTCACCCTCAGACACCACCCCTATGGTTGCACACATCCTACAGCTCCACTCTGAACCGGGCATCCAGCCGAGGGCCACAGCTTGGGGAGGAAGCAGAGAAATGAACTGCAGGACCCAGCCCTGCCAGTCATTTAGAGCATGGAAGGGGTGGGAAAAGACCTTGCAAAGTACCCTTGGAGCTTGTCTGGCTGTTGGCAACTCTCCTTGGCATGGTTTGAACCCAACCAGCAGCAGCCTCCTGCTCCTGCCTGGCTCCATGGCAGGAAGCACCAGGATTTTGGTATTTCCTGCGGGTGCAACTAGCAGGAGGTCACCTTTATACTCGGGCTATGAGCTCTGGTTGGTATTCCATGTATTCTTTCCAAGCAGGAAATCAGCCCTTATCATCTGTTTCTAAACCTTTCTGCCCTGAAACAGGAGCACCTTGAAAAACACTTCAGCAGCACACAGGACCTGCCCTTCAACTGCTGGGCACAGAGGGGGATAATATGGTTGATGTTAACAAGTCTGAAGCCACAAGGTTTCTTTTCAACATCCACAGAAAAAAACTTCAGAAGATATTAAAAACTTTCGTACTTCCAGATATGAGGTAAAATTAAAGAAATTGCAGTCAAAAAGTGAGGCCATGAAAATGCCCCTAAATTCAAAATTAATCTCTGGGATTAATTTTGCACTGCAGCCCACAGACATTTCTCACTCAAGCCTGAGTTTTCCCATTTACTTCAGGAGTAATGATAAAGTCTTTGGCAGCTGCCAAATTGAAAATCTTTTAACAGTAAGATGGCAACAGGAAAAAACAATGTTTTGGGGGATGGAGCAGGTGTATTCCTCTGTCCAAGAAAACTCTATTGGCAGGAGATTGGCAGGACTGGCAGAAGTGCCTTTATTGAAGCCATTTTTTTCATAGTTTGCTTGTGGCTTCTCCTTTTCCCATCTCTCTGCAGTCATTCTCAGAGCTGCTGGTCAGGGGGGAAACCTCAGCAGACTACACTCAGACTTGCTCCTGACTCCTAGAAACATTATGAGTGCCCTACCTTGGCTTCTGCCTGTGCCAAAAGCAGTCATGGAGGTGCTGGTGCCAGATATGAGCCCCAGAATAAGCTCTTTCTTTTATAGATCCTTTATTTTGACTTTCAATCAGCTCCAGGTTCCAAAAAGAGGCCACAGGGATCTTACCCATCCCTGCTCCATGGCAGGGAGCAGCTCCCTGCCACCAGATAGGGAATGAAGCCAGGAATATCACCTCCCTCTGCACTGATATAGTCCTTCAGGAGATGCACGCAGCCACCCCTTGCCAATTTTCTTTTGCCACCAGCTCACTTTTTTCCTTGTCTGGTCACCTGTGCCCTTTCACATCTCTCCCTGCACTGGAGTCATCTTTGATTAATAACCACCTGTAGCTACCCTGGGAGGGAATCAGTCATCAATCGACTGTAGACATCTCTTATCTCTGTCACACCTTCTTATCATCCTCACGACTTTAGCATCTCAGCAGTTCCAGGCTTAGCAAAACAGCCATTAGCAACTGAGGGATACCCCTTTTTTTTTTCCCTCCTCCTTTACTGGCTTATTGTTTTGATTGATAATTCTTCTCCTCTATGTTCCCCCAGCAGCATTCTTTTCAATTATTTGTTACAGGCAGCTGTTGCATCTCTCCTGTAAGCCCTGCAGGGCTCGCAGCCCGTTTCCTGTGTGGTTTAGCAGCACAAAGAGGTATCAAAGCCTCCATCCTGGGGCCTGCGGATATTTCTCTATAGTAGTTTCCCTCGGAGTAGTTTCCTGGAATAAGCTATTTCAGCCCCAAGTTGCATTGATCCTGTCCTTTCATCTCCAGCCTGCCTGATTAAAAGGCAGCTTTAAGCAGGAGCAGCATGGCTGTGCTGCAGCTGGGGAGGCACCCTGCTCCCCAGCCACACCATAACCCACCTGTTAGGAATCACTCCAACATCTGCAAGTCATAAAAATGGCAGAGAACAGGCATGTGCCAGGGAGGCACCCTGTTAGCCTGGAACTTGTTTGGGGTGAGCCAGAGGCAATTTCTCTTGAGTCGGTTGGGAAAATAGAGAAAGTTGGAGATGGGAATGAGAGCCTGGACTCTGAGTCTTTCTCTGAAATAACTCTTTTCCATCAGTTAAGGCTGCCTTGCTAAGCTGGGGATCTGTCTCCTCTTTAAAACCAGCAAATGAAGGACTGAGAATGCAGGATTTTTGCAGACTTCAGTATTGGCAAACAACAAAAAGAGCAAGAGGATTGTGAGTAACCTCCCAGCAGGATCAGGGAGCTCCTAACAGCCTGAACAAGAACCCTTTACCAAGCTGGGGGCTCAGCTTACAACCACCATAGATGAACATTACTTGTAGAAAATTAATAAATCCAAGTGCTACAGTAAAGCAAGTGGCTCTTCTGTTTTCTCCATCGGATCCTCTTCTGTCCCCTACAGTACTCCCTGGTTAAATGAGCATCCTCCTCCCCAGTGCTGCTGTTGTTTTGTCACATCCAGACATTCTCAAAGCAAGGCTGGTCTGAAATGGGATGGACTGGGCTTACCAGCGAGGAGTCTCTCATGCTGGCAGCTTCCCACTCCCAGGCTTTCTGCTTCCCTGAATCCCTGCCTTTGCTTGGGGCTGGGGCTGCTCCCTGCATCCCTGCTGGATCCATCCCTGGATCCTCCTCCTGAGGAACAGCCTAAAGGGAGGAAACACTGTTTGCTTTAACAAAGCCACCTAATTAAGCCCATGTGGAGAGAAAGCGAGAGAGGCAGGTTAGTTTCTCCTGCTCAACACTGTTTACCCTTTGGGCACAGCAAATCCAGTGAATTTATTTTCCTTCCTCTCACAGGGCATTGGACCACTGAGCCTCCTCCAAGCTCACTGCTATTAGAGAGCTTCCTTAACAAAGCAGCAGGGCCACAGCATAAGGGACTCATTAGAATAGCAAATTCCTGTCTCCAAGCGCTGCCACTGACCTCCCATGGAGTGAAGTTTCGGCACGGCAGCATCCCACCTCTCAACCCTTTGCAACTGCTCCCAGTCCAAAGAAAACAAACTAAGCAACTGAAGACCCAGCTTTCCAGGGATATTCAGAGAAAACACCACGAACCACCCTTTGCAGAGCCGGGTGCATTTCCTATAAGTTCCCTTGTTGTCCCCCTTCAGTGGGAGCAGCCACTCCAGCTTTCAGCCAGGAACCCCATGCAGGCAGTAGCACATTATGCAAGTTTATCTAGGGAGCTGCAGCTCAAGGAAAGACAAATATAGGCGTAATACAAACATTAATCGCACTCTGTGTTAATTGGGAATAGAAACAAGGTGTGCTTGAGACACACCTCTATAAACCACGAACATTTTTCTCCCCTAGGTTTGTACCTCACGGGGTGTGAAGATTCACTGCTTGCAGGAACAGAGGAGAAAATCGCAGCTCTTGTGGACTTTAGTTACTAGAGATGCTCTGTGGTTGTGGGGTTCTGCCTAGGTCAACAGTCAGCCCATTTCATACACCAAAATGTGCTACAGCTGCAGACATAAGACAGCTTAATGTGGAGTGGGTATCTGACTGCTTGACATGAGAACACCCTGCGGTCAACTGGAAGAGGGACAAAGAAAGATCACACATTTTTATAGTCCTGGTGTTTGAAGACATGAGCTCTGGGAACTTCTCTTTCCCTGGGGGAGGTGGAAACAGGGGTGTCCCTTCAGTTAGAACACATGGCTACAAACAAACCTTTCACACCTGTTATTTTACAGAAATACATACACACACACAAAAGCAAACATGAATATATAAGAGATTATATAAATTGAAACATAAAAAAGGAATATATATGTAGGGGGAAGAGTGAAAAAGGTTCAGGAAAATAATGCCTTTTCTCTTCTTAACCCATAAAAATTCTACCATGAAACTATCCTAGGATAAAAAAAAATTAATTGAACTGTTTAGTTGTGATAACATTAGACCAAGTGGCCTAAAAAATTATCTCTACTCCTCTGATACAGTAGGTGGTTAATCAAGACTATAGAAGTGGTGACCTGAATTAAGACAACATGTCAGTTAATGTAATTATAGGAAAATTACACAGATCCATTATTTTGCACAGCTCACCGAGGAGCCAGAAGCAGTTCTGCAGACAGTGGGAGCTGGACACAGGGGAGGTTCCAGCTGGATGTCTGAGCCCATCTCCAGGCTCTGCACTTTTCATTTGCAAGATTAAATGTTGTCACACACCAAAATTATTACTAAAACATGTCTCTAGGGTATCAGACAAGTAATGAAAAAGTTGTAGAGCTCCAACTCAGAACTAGAAGTCCTACTGAAGCGATTTAAAAAGAAAAGCAACAGTGTTTTTATTTCTTAAGATATGACATTCCCATGATTACTTTTATTTTTTTAAAAGCAGAGGCAGGAAAGTATTTTGTTTCTTTTCTTTTTTTTTCTATTTTTTAAATACAAGAAATTCAGTACAGCATTTCTCATTATGGTTTGCTCTCAATGGTAAAAGACCCTCCCTAGGTTAAAATAAAAAGAAATAAAAATCACATAATTGAACAGTCTAAAGGCAACCTAGTTGTGCTTTGCAGTTGATTAAAAATCTGCACACACCACTGTGATGTGTCAACCAAGAAACAGGGGTATAACATAAAACATGATGCATTTTAAATGTTACCTGGTGTTCAGAGCTTCTTCATATTGGCCTAAAATTCTTCATTGACTGAAGGAGACAGGGTGGGGAAAAAACATTAAGCAGCATGTTTTACACAGCTGGTATATTTGATTCTAAAAGATTTTGGAAAAGTTACAGGGGAAAAAGGTCACATCACTGGAATCCCCTTGTCCTTGTTCCACTGTATGTTGGAGCTATGTATTTTTTTGCCAGTACCAAATCTAGCACCATATCCCACATTCTACAAATGTTTGTCACACGGTACACATAAACAAACTGCATACAAGAAGTTTTACCATAAAAATGAAGATATTTATTCAAGAAGTACAAATCTGATGGTACCAGCCATCTTTGAAAGCCATTACCATGAGGCAGAGAGGACACAAACTGAAGTCTCTTGCTCAGAGCATATGAAAGCAAGTGTCTTACAAATTGCCAGCTAACACAGTCATTTCAATCACTGCTCAAAAGCCACCACCACTTTTTAAACATTCCCTGGACTTGAGAGGCACAAATAGTGTTTTTAATACAAGACCAGTTAGTTACTTTAACAAAGTCATCAGCTAAAATTTATATTGGTTTAAATTTCCTTAAATTGCCTCCAGCCTTTGACTGGATTCAAATTTCCTAAAGTAAAAAGGGACTTGGGAATGAGCAGGTGCAGAATTTCTGGAGCTCAAGATGAACTAAAAGTTTTAAGACAGGAGTCAGGATTTTAAGTTCTCTATTTGCCCCATGGCTCTGATCGAATGCTCTTCATCTGTGATACATACAAATACAGAGTTCTACTGGAGAAATACCCAACCAGTGGTCCTGCTTGGAGGGCAGGAACCTACTTCTTCACAGAGAGTCCAGTGGACACATTTATTTAAAGTCTCAAAGTCCATGGTAAGCAGCCTGCTGGTTAAAACCTCATCTTCCAACTGTTTTGACTTTTTGTAGGCTCAGTGGCACAAACCTCCCTTGGAAGGAAAGCTATAGCTCCATCTCCTATGAACAAGAGCAACACACACGTGGCTAGAGTATCTAAGGGGATGAAATATGGAGAGGAAAGCCATTTGCAGAACAAAGCAATCAAAAACACTTTATGAAAAGGAAAGTCTTAAAGCAGGCAGACTTGTATATACAGCCATTAACCAACAGAAGCACTTGTAGCTGCAGATGTAACAGCAGGACATTCATCTTCTTTGGGAGAAGACTGAAGCATAGTTGTTGGAAAGTAACTCAAAGGCTTCCTAGACCAGTTAACTTGTAAAGCAGACCACCAACATCCAGGGGATTTGAAGGAAATTTTTTTTTCTTTTCCCATGAAAGTTGCAAAGCATGTAAAACTCATCCCTCCACCCAAAGCAAGTTTTCAAAAACACCTTTCTCAAAGCCTTCTGCATCCTACTGCATGAGAGCACAAGCTGTCCAAGAGCTGCCAGCCACCATCCAGGAGGGAGGCAGAATTACAGGGGAAGTGGAAGGGCAAAGAAAAAAAAAGTTTTCTAACAGAGACTACTTTCATTTCAACCTAAGTGTTTGAGCAACGTAGTGAAAAAGCCAACGATTTTTTAATTTATTTTTTTTTTAAATGTAAACATTCTCTGCATAAGGTGCAGGGTCTTGGATGTATTTACAGTGACATAGAAAAAAGTTTGTAAAATACAGCTCAAGAGCAAGAAATGTAGCTACCGTTTACACTTCTGAACACAGAAATGAGAAATGTACAGCATTCAGTTCATCAATACTTACACTGTTAAGAGGCTTTCAAAACTCTGGGGCTAAAAGCATTCCACCAATGTAACCAACCCAGGTTATTTTTTTATTAGTTTTTTTAAAGGGGTTTACATTATTTACTAACAATGGATATATATGCAGAAGTATGTCATACTTGAGCAATATTCTATTCATCAGCCATCTTCTTTATCAAAGGTAATGCACATTGCCATGTGCTGCCTTGTGGCTTCAATGAGCCCCTCTTTCCTAGAGCAACTGTGGAACTTCATGTGAAAATCAAAGAGGAGCTGGCATTTTGTTTGGTTGCTTCTGGGGTGAAGGCTTTTTGTTGTTACTACTACTGTTAGCATTGGGGGTCTATGAAAAAAAAAAAACAAACCACAACTTAGTACACTGTTAACTCTCCTCATTTAGCTTTCCGAAATATTTCCCAGATCCAGAGAGGCAAAAGCTTTCAGAAAACTAAAAAAAAGCTCTCACAGTGCAGCTGTTGCACACTGTGTTCTGCAGAGGACACCAACAAACTGTGATGCATGAAGAGCCAAGGTAGCCAAAGAAACTTTTGGGAGCCGGATGCTCAGAAGGAGCCGCTGATGCTTGGTTGTGGCAGACAACCCTGACAACCCTCTGCAGCACACAGAGCAATGTACCTGCAGCATCTGGGGCTTTTCTGGAGCTCCCTCACCCCAGCAGACCAGAGGTGTTCATGCCTCTCTGCCTTTCAAGCTGTCCAGGAGTTGTGGACTTTCACTAGGTTATTGCTTCTGGGTCAGGCAGAGGCAACAATAAAGAGTTTACAAATCTGAATCATGTCAAACAGACCTGTCACTACCATAGTCAAAACTGCTATCTTCTGGCCTAGCCAGAGCTAATCGGGAGTGACACAGAAGGCCGAGGGGTCTAAGGAACAGAAATTATCCTACTCCTCAGTTGTCTGCACTTGGCATCGGAGGTCGTGGCCACACGCGTTACAAAACCCACTGCGTGACATCGATTGCAACCAAGACCCCCCAGAGAGCTGGGCAGCACACCAAGCAGCAGGCAGCACACACCAAGCAGGATGCCAAACCCCATCCCAGGCCAGGCTGCCAGCAGTGTGCAGCTCTGCAGACATCCACGCTGCAAAACGAAGCCACCCATGTGCTGCGGGTACCCATCCTCCCCATCAGCAGTCACTGGTGTTGCCCATGCAGACCTGCACTGGTTCTGCCAGCTAAGCAGCAGGTTAACTACTCTGTTAGTCTCAGTTCAGCCATGCCTGCTCTGCTCTGGGATTTAAAGAAGCCTTCCCTCTCTCCTCCAGGCACAGGGGGGAGCCCCAGCTGGGTTTCCTGCACTGGTGTTTGCACCAAAGGCCATCTCATAGGACAAAAGAAAGGCATTTCAGAGACAGAAATGACTGTTCTCTCAATCTTAACCTCTAGTTATATACAGGTTATATGCTAGTCAACATGCTGTATGCCTTCATTATATTTTCAAATATATATACTTTTTTTTTTTTTTAAAACAATTTTTCTCTAATACAAATCACATGAAATTTGTTTCCAGCAGGGTATGTGCTTAGCACATCGGCCATTTTATACAGAAGAGGTTTGAAAAGTCTTCACTTTCACATTAGAAAAGAACTTCACCACCACTTTTTTTTTTTTTTCTCTTCAATTTTAGATATATGCTTAAGGGACAGAAGGGGGGGACGCTGTGAGAGAATAAGAGTATTTTCATGAACCAATTCTTTGTTCTAGTCAAAGCCCACTCATGACACAGCCTTCAGACCATCACCTTGTTCCCTGCCATAAAAGCTATTAATACAAACCATGGTCATCTATTACAGCATGATAAAACTGAACCTTTCCCAAGTAAGAGGAGGGAAAGGCAAAGAAGGAGCTCTCCCAGCTTGTATATGCTGAAAAAAAAAAAAAAAAAAAAAAAAGGTACATCCTATCAAAAGAAGTAGTGTTTTAATGTTCACAGTTACAGGACTGTCACCCTGGTTTGCTCCTCCTTAATCTATCACAACTTCTACCCTTCCAGAAAGGACTGAAGGGAAATGACCTCGTGAAGACCCTTTATACAGAGATGTAAGTTATGCCTTATGAGGCAAGTAGTGTTTTCCTGGCACTAAGCCATCCTTTGCCCAGCAAAAATCTAAGGAATTTTTGAGTTTTTTATGTAACAAATACTTTTCCCCCTCTGGAATGCAAAAGAACTGGCTGCAAAACCCCCAATAATACTTGTCTTAAGGAAAAAAACCTCCATAATAGAAAACTTGTTATACATTAGTATTTATCAACTCTGATTTCATCTTTAAAAAGAAAAAAAAGAAAACCAAGTCACTTTGGTGTTAATGAGAACAGGGAACTAATTTCCCTTCACACAGCTCTACCACTGCACTTCAGTCATCTTGTATCAAATAGAGACTAAAGAAGCTGTCAGAAAACCACAGGCTAAGTACAAGAAAAGGACCAAAAAAGAAAGCTGTATTTATTTGGGTAGGGTGGGAAATGCATATAAAATGTAGATCTCTTTTCCAACCATCAGTATAAATTCTGCACCTGCTGGGACAGACTAATGATGTTTTACAATTGACCTCTGCTCATTCTGGCTCTATGCTGATGCTCATGGAGCAAGAATTCCCTTTGAGTTCAAGAAACAGAGTGCTATGGAATTAATGAAGGAGCCAAAGTAACAAGTTTAAAATTGTCAATGTAACCCACCAGTTTCATTAGCAGATGAGAAAGGACTGGGCAAAACTGTAGCTTTAGAATCTTGATTCAGAGAGGGAAGACAGCAACCAGTAAAAAGATGCTATTCATACCTGAACAGCACATTCAGCTTCAGAGGAAGTGAAGTCACTTCAACGATGGCTGAAAAAACAACCAAACTAGAAAATATCTTCAAAAGGAACAGGGCATTTGATCTCAACCAAAGACATTGCCAGACAAGGGTGCAGAGCAGTGAAAGGAACACAGGCAGCATCTCAAACTGAGGGTAAAAGCTGGTAGATTTCTCCCTCCCCAATGTTTTGATTCAGATTTTTGAGACTACAAAAGGATTTGTCATTTGCCAAAAAGGGCTCTTCTTACATTCTGAAGGGAAAGCACTGGTTGTGAAACACCACCATCATGCTCTGGGCTTGTGAGTGAGTCTGAGCTCTGTGGCTGAGTGTTGGAAAGGAGACCTTCAGTTGTCCTGCCTGGAGTCAACAGAAGACTCACTGCTGCTTCAAATGCTACTCAGATGAAAAAGCTGAAAACCACATCCTGTTTTGTCTCCTTTACCACCCCCCATGCTTTGTGCCCTCTAGGAAGCGAGCAGGGGAAGCTGCAATCCATTGCATGGGGGTACAGCTGCAGTTTAACCTGCACTTGTCACACCAGTGCCATTTGACAAAGGTGATGCACCCGACACACACAGCTCAGCACATCACTCCTCTCAGCAAGCAAGCTCAAAGCTTGGTTTAATGATCTGAGTGATCCACAGTAAGCTGGCAGGCACATACTCAGGTGCCAGCCAGGCAGTAAACTTCAGGCTAAGTCAGTCTTGTAGCAAGTAGGTTTACAGTACAGTACATGAGAGTGTATCTTGACTAAACTTATTGCCTATGGCTCCAGTGGGCCACATTCCCAGCCTGGGAGCCAGCAATGGCACAGGACTGCGTTGCCATCTTGGAATGTACAATTGCTCTGTCTGAGCATCACCAGGAGCTGCCTGTGCAGGATGCAGACTGAGCCCCCAGCCCAGCTCTGCTGCTCAGGGCTGGCTGTGCCTCTGTGGTGCCTGGATTAAGCACATGAGTTACATCAACCCAGAAAGGATCCCCGTGAACACACAGTAAGGGACCGACCCAGAGCAGCTGCAATTCTTGCACGAACTGGATGTGGTGCTGATATGAAATTTTATAAATTGATTGATTTTGAAAAATTCTTTTAAATAAAAGCACTCTCTGGTGCTCTGGCTCCACAGATCAGGACACCACCTGCAGCTGTAAGAATCATTACATTTTTGTATTAAGTGAACTACAATCTCTTCCCTCCCTCCTTGTACCTCCTCCCTTTTCCCTTCCCACTTCTTCTTTTGCCCTTGCCCTGTGCTGTTTGCTGTTGTGTTAAACATGAGATCAGGCAACCCCAAAGGCCAGTTTACATTTTCACGTTTTGTTTTTGCAGATCTCCATCACAGATGGAATTTTTGCTGGTCACTTCTTGGAACCAATCCAGGACAAACCAAAAGAAGAGAGGGCAGTGAAAACAAATCCCATGGCAGAGACGGAGGAAAGAAGAATCACTGAACAAGCAGAAAATCAGTTTTCTACCGGGGTGGGATTTGCTAAGGGCTGGCTCACGATAACTTGCACCACGTAGTCCTTTGGGATTTTCAGCTCTTCCAGTTTCATTTTGTCTGCCAGTGGCCTGCCCGAGAAGAACCAGCGCTGGCTGCCCGGCTCCACTCCCTCCACGGCGTGCAGCCGCCTCTTCATGTGGTACACAGTGTCCATGCTGCGCACCATCAGTTTCAGGTCTTTGCCTGTGGAGAGGCGCAAACGAAGCTGGCATTCGTGCCCTGAATTGGGTGGGGGATCAGGAATATCCAGAGTCTCCAGGTCACCCTTCTCCTCTATCATGTTGATAGGTGGGGCGAGGCAGTAGACGGGAAGCTGGTACCGGTTGCCCAGTTCATCGTAACACTCTGTAAGAGCACCTTCAGGAGATAAGAGGGAAAAAGTTGAGTATGAATGCATTTCACATTTACAGAATCACAGAATCAGCCGGGTTGGAAAGGACCTCTGAGATCATCAAGTCCAGCCCTTGATCCACTACCACCCTGGTTCCCAGACCATGGCACTCAGTGCCACATTCAGCCTCTTCTTAAAAACCTCCAGGGATGGAGAATCTACCACCTCCCTGGGCAGCCCATTCCAATGTCTGATCACCCTCTCTGTAAAGAATTTCTTCCTAATATCCAACCTAAACCTTCCCTGGCAGAGCTTAAGCCTGTGCCCTCTTGTCTTACTGATACCTGCCTGGGAGAAGAGCCCGACCCCCCCCCTGGGTCCAACCTCCTTTCAGGGAGTTGTAGAGAGTGATGAGGTCTCCCCTGAGCCTCCTCTTCTCCAGACTGAACAGCCCCAGCTCCCTCATAGGACTTGTGTTTTAACACCAACATGGTCATACTCAGAAACATTTATGCTACTGTTAAACCATCTGAATATTGAAGTCTGAATTCAGGCTTTAAAGAAGTGATACCAAAACCAATCAACCAAACAAAAAAAAGTTTTTCCTTAAAAATTGCTCCACCAAGTTTTCATGTGGAAACTTGCGGTTGAGTTAAAAGCACCCCCTAAAAGCCAAACACACAGTTCCCACCAGATAAACCAGGATAAACTTCAAAAACAGCAGGAAGGAAGAGAAGAGGGAGGATGATGTTCTGCCCATCTGTCATTTAAAAGAGGAACATTTCACCAACAGCACAGCCTGAGTTTTCAGGGCATGGATGCACCTAGAATATACTGCTTGGATGAATTACATGATCCTAACCTCAAGCTCTGAAAAGGCAAACTGGCAAAGACCGAAGGCAAAAGACCACTGTGAAAGAAAGGTTCTGTAACTTCTCAAACATTCAAAAATTGCTGGAATGTGCTTATACAGGACTCATGGTTTAGTGATCACTGCCAGAACAAACAAACACGACCACCCAAGTTGGACAACTGTGTGCCTCCATATAGAGCATGGTGACACCAGCAGAGCAGTGACACCCAGCACATATTTTACATTTGCACAGCATCTGTGCAAAACATACATATAATATATTTATGCATATTTGTGTGTGTATATATATATGTATATACGTAATATATACCATATACAAAGCCCTGAAGTTTCAGAAGAAATTTCTATTCCCCCTGACTCCTGAGAGGTTCTTCAGGAAATCCAGGTGTTCCTGTCAAGGACAACAGGCAGCAGCATGCTGCCTAGCACACAGCATTCCTTTTTACCAAAATGGTCCAAAAGACACAGAACAACAAGAATTGTAGCACTTACTGAACTAGAAAATGGAGCCTGAAGTTTTCCACAGTAGAAGAAACACTCTGTAAAGGTATTTCAAGAACTATCCTGGAAAAACAGCAGCTTGTTTTTCATATGTTGCATTAAAGTAAGAAAAGGCTGGAAGCAGAGCCCTGCTGCATGCAGCACATGTCACCTCTTCCAGTGACACAGGAAACCAAGTGGATGAAGCTGCATCCTAAATCACACCAAAAATCCCTTCTCACTGTGGTTAAGAAAACAGATATCCACACTCCAACCAAATGTTTCTCCCTGAGTTGGATTTACCTGCTATAAGAAATTTCCACACTTTTGCCCCTAGAGGGGGCACATTCACTTGCAAGATTACCCATCCTTTTGTAGTTGGAAATGTTTGAAGAGCAGCCAAGTCCTTGAGCTACAGAATATTTAGAAAAACTCTTTGACTCGACAGTTCTGCACATAACATCCAACTGCTCCTTATTAGAAACTAGGGGTGTTTTTTTCAGCTGGAGGTTTTTTCATGCTGACAGCAAGTTGCCTTAAACTTAGCTGTTTGGTCAGCAATACTACTACAGTACACAAGTCTAACTCAGGAATATACTTTGTCACACAGCCCACTATGGCAACACACCTTGTGCTGCAGATTTTCTTCCTTTGAGGCAGAAGCCCCCCCTTATTTATGGAAAAAATTGTGTTTGGAGATGTTTGAATAAAAGATTGATGTTTTAGGTGCAGCTGCTTTTGGAGGGTTCTCTGTACAGGTAGCACCAAGGCTGTTATGCCTCAAGATTTATTGAAAACAACAACAAGAAATGAAATCCAGGAAAAAAAAATACACTTACAGCACTCCTTATAATCATTTATTAATCTTGGAGCAAACCAGCTTTTATCAAATCTGTATTGCATCCACACCTTTCATGATACTTTGTGATTTGCAGACTAATACCTCAAGTTCCCATACTTCAGTTTTGTTTTACAAGGTTAATTTCATTCTGTGCACCTGATCAGCTCAGGAAATGTCACAGTACTAAAGTTCTAGGTCATAGTTCCTAGAAACAAGCAGACGTAGTTCACTGCTAAAAAATTAAAATCCAAATTTCAACAACCTTTAAATCTAGCCAGAGCAGCTAAACTTGCAGCTTCCTTTGAAGCCCATGTTTGTTAAAAAAAGAACTCTTACTTTAAGACAGCACATCAAAGAGTTAATTTTACATACAATGAATGGGGTAAGGGTGCTGAGGAATTTCTTTAGCATTTGAAGCTGAACTAACATCAAGGTTAAAGCATATGCTATAAACAGTGGATTGCTTTATCACAATCAGATAAGCAATATTAAAGAAATCCTCTGAAACAGCAACTAACTTGGAGGTCTGTTTTTAAAAACAGAAAAAGAGACAGTAGAGGAAACCTCTTGCCAATAAAAACCACACAGTCCCATCCCAGGCTGAGAAATAGTTTATAATAACTTGTTAATATAAAAACGGGTTCCCATAACCCCCACCAGTCAAGCTACTTTTCCCCTCCTACTGGTAGAAATGTCCCTAAGACTATCAAGTCCTACTACCTACCAGGCTTTCAAGACTGGATATACTGATTACAGCACAGAGAGCAGGAGAAACCTGATGACAGCATCACCTCCTTCCTGGCACACCACACAGCCAGAGCTCTGGGGAAGAGATCAGGAGTTGGTCCTTAACTCCAGAGAGATGTGGAGCTGTGCAAACACAGCTCAGGCCTCTTCAGCCAGCTTGTTCCTGTTGGGCTTTATGAGGCTTTTGGTTGGTTATGTTGAAGAGGATGAGGCTCTGCCACAACCTTCAGTATGTCATAAATGGCAACAACCTCAAAGGCAGAGAATGAAGGGGTGCCACATTGGTTGGAATTCAAAAGCAAAGCACAATGGCTGAATGTGTTAACCAAAGGCACTGTGAGTTAGCAGCTGTTTTAAGAGATGCAGAAAACCATAAGTTACCAGAGAGAGAGAGAGTGGTTGAATTTTCTACAGTCACCATGACAAGGGCTACCTCACCATCCAGACAGCAGTTCCTCTGCAGCATCCCTTATGCAGCACAAAGCATGCAGGAAATTAAGCATCTGAATTACAAAACCTGTTGTAATTTTGCTGTTATAACTGAAACCCATGTTTCTGATCCTTCCTGCAAGACACATCAACTTGGGCCACACTACTTAGCCAGCAGGAAGAGGCACTAAAAGAATGTCAAGCTTTTATGAGAAACCACAGAGAAGGAAGAAAAAAAAATTTTTTTTTTACGTTTCCCTGTTACCTAGGCAACAAGGGTCCTCACCAGCTTGTTACAGCATAGGAAGGATGCAGCTTCCCATAAAGGGGAGAAGGAAAAAGCAAAGCAAACTGAGGTTTCACAGCTGAGGCAGGCAGCGGGGTGCTCAAAGCACTGGAGAGCCTTTCCCTGCCCTGCTTCCTCTTGCTTCCCCAGATCCTGCAGCTGGATGGATGCTGCATCAGGCAACCAGACCAGGTTCAAAAGTCAAAGCCTAGACGGTGAGTCAGTACTTTGACTTCTCATTGCTGGATCGTACCAAGAAGCCATGTAAAGGGGGCAGGATTCAGGAGGAAAGCAGCAGAGAGGATGGCTGATGGGCACGTCAGTTTAGGTGGAGACGTTAAAAAAATACCTTAAAAGAATAAGCTTAATTTGTTTTCTCCTCAAATTATCGGTATTGCACATATTTGACTACTCTTTGTGTATTTAAATATTCCTCCTTTAATAAATTTGGACACAGAACCTGCTGGTAGCAACATGAAGAACTGCCTTTGAGGAAAGCCAGTGACGGTACCAACCAACCAACTAGCCCACCCAAACTGTAATCTAACTTTCTAACATTCAGAATTAAGATGCCCTGGCATACACCAAGGAGGGATTTGAGGAACTAATTGATCAAATTATTATGAAAATTTCCCAGTAAAAGGTTTACAGTGTCAAGCAAGCTCTAGAGTCACTCAGTATCAATGCTGCAACTCTGTTAAGGAGTTAACTTTATAGCCTTGAATCAGATCAGATAATATAATACTAGAATAGCAGTAAATGGGATTATTTGAATATTTCATAAGTAACAAACTTGAAGACTGGGGAATTCTGGAAGGAAATGCAAATCAGTGCTTCTTGGTTGTTACCCAGGTAGGAGACAGCTTGAGAGTTTCAGGCAGAAAAATAAGCAGATGTGATCATCATCATCAAGCATACGGAATGGGAACATGCTGAAATAAATTGCCATGTAGTACAGCAAATTTGGTTGTATTGAGATTATTAGGATGGAGATTTTTCTCTGGATTAGTAAGGGAAAACACTAAGATGGACTGGTTGAGATACTGCTTCCATCCCTAAACAGAACATAGTATGGACATACTTGTCTTTCTGCACATGAAATCAGCAATTTAAGAGATCTAAATGACACAAAAATAAAAGTTTTGCATGTTATTGAAATTGGGCACATATAACCACACTTATCCAAAAACATTAAAAGTTTTAATGCATTTTAATGGTATTTTGGCATTTTTAAAAAGCTGCTCTCTTCAGAAAAAGCAGCAAATTTCTTGCCTTCTGTTCATGATGGGGCTTCTCCTTTAAGGTTTTGAGTGCTTCTCAGAAGCAATGCTCAGAAACACCCAAAACTAAAAAAACCAAGCAGATTTCCATCTCTTCTTCCCTTCCCCCAAACAGACTTGCTGCAGGAAGAGAAATTAAGATGACACAAAAGAAAATCTAGCATTGCAATGAGTCTAGCTAATTTAAGGAGCTTAAGTGGCTGTGTGTAACACATTTGTCCAAGGAACAGCTGGGTTCGTTTGTTTTTCTTATTGAAAATCTCCATTCCAAACCCAAGCTGAGCCTGGATTGCTGAATAAATTTGCAATAGTAGAGCTTTCACCTGCAAACTATTGGTTTGAATCCCATAAAGGTCACTAATGCCTAAAACTCATTACCAGCATCAGACAACAAGCGAGTCTCTTCTGGGTCCTACAGTGCAGCAATTCCTAGAGAGCAGTGATTGAGGTAGAAAAGCTGAACTATCTCTTCATCTTCAGGAGTTGCTGATTCCAGATGATGGCTGGGATATACAGGATAAGAAAAAAAAAAAAGTGTACTGACGTCAAGAGCATGCAAGAGTGGTGAAGGGTGACTTTGCTCAGTACAGGAGCAGGACTGAAACAAACAAGTGAAAACCCGCAGTGCTCTGTTCCAACTCACTCTCAACCATCACAAACTGAGAGGAGTTAATAGAAAACAAGCTCTTTCATATTAAAGCCCATACAACAGTATTAACTGGAATGGCTTCATGCTGCAGTTAACAACTGGAGCTCTCCTGTTTTCTGGAGGGCAACGCGTGGGAGTGCTCGTGCAAGCCTGTGCCTTGCACCATGCAGTACAGAGAACAATAAAGCAGCTACAACCATTATTGCTGTGGATGAAACACTTGATAATAAACCACACATATAAGGCCTCTCCCATGCTTCTTCCACCTCAGCTTCCATGGGCTATGCAAATTCAAACTGCCATAAAGCTACTGTAGTACAAGTAGTAGCTTTTAGTACAAGTAGTACAAGTACAAAGCCTTTACAAAGGTAGAAGCTTGTCTCCTAAGCCACAGAACAGCTCTGCTCTCATCTTCAGCCTCCCTTTATAACAAACTTACTGCAGCTCCTTAAAGAATGGGTTTTGTCGATAATAAGTATTAAGCATTTAATAATTGTAATGTCAAGTTCACTGAAAAACAGGTCTTCCATTACAGGGACATTATCTGGTCTGGCTCTGTTCCATAAAGGAGAACAACTCCCAGAGCCAGCAGGAGATCCCAGTGCTTCAGGAGCTGTTTGGTGAGTGGGGACCAGCTCACTCCAGCTGAGAGCAACTGGCACAAGACAGACTGGAACTGTGCTTAGTGCATGACAACAAGGGAAAGGAGGAGAGAATCAAGATATTCTGCTACTGCCTTTGTTATCCTCCCACCCCATTTTCTGGCAGGAGAACCAGCTTGTAGCTGGTTCACTGAATCAGCTATTGCACTGCTCATGCTCCTCACTTGGATGCTCTTCAGAAAACCCAGCTCACCCAGGCTCCAAGATTGCTGATAAAATAATGTACATTCAGCTGTTTGAAAAGGCTCTGCAAAACAATAACCTGAGACACACCTGCTTGAAGCAGAGGGTTGGACTACGCAGACCCTTGAGGTCCCTTGCAACCAGAATGATCCTAACTAGCTACTTTTGATGTAATGACACTTTAAGAAGCAAATCTCAGTGCATCTAGCCAAAGATTTCCCCCATGCATATCTAAGCCACTCTGCTTCAAACTAATCACACCTCAATCCAGTGTGGGGCAGGTTTGTGAACCAAGCTGGCAATCTAATGAGTAAACCATTCTTAAAGCCAGTTTTGCAACTCACACCTGCATGCTGTGCACAGGAGAGGAAAACCCAAACCACCAACAGCAAATCCTGAGGGCAGCAGCACTGCAGAGCACAGCAAGCACCCCCGATGGCATCACCTGGGCTCTCACCTGCCAAAGAAACTGAGACCCACCTGAACAGCAAAGTGAGACAAGGGGTTTTTGAGCAGCTCCAGAAATCTGCTGGCTGAGAGGGATGTGCCATCATTACCCTGCCTCGTCCATGGGCTGTAACTGAAAGCCACTCAGCCTGCATGACATTGCTACCTCTGTGTGTCAGAAGCCTTTTGCTAAGGGTTGGATTTTGGGGAACAAGGAGAGATGGAGCCCGGGGTGTTTATTTTGGGAAAATGCTGCAGATATGCAAAGTGTATCACTGGGCATGCTGATCTGCTCCCTTTATCACAGCAGAACACCAGCATCAGTTTATTCATGAGCACTATTAGCTAGGCTAAAGGTTAAAGATAATTAAGGTTAACATAGTCTTCTGAAAGATGGAAGTTTCTGCAGTAGATAAACAAGCCAATTTTCTTCATATTTTAGCTGCAGGTAGTAGGTGTGCATCCCTGATTGTCCCCATTGTGGGAGAACAAGGCAGGGAAAGGAGAGGGAGTAGCTGCCATGGGAAGAAGGATGGGTGGGGGCAGAGAACGATTTGGGAAGAACACTTACATGGGAAAGAGAGGCTCAGGGCCATTAAGCAACTCCCTCAAAATTCCTCTTAAAAATCCTCACCATGGCCAACAGCAGCAGAGGCAATCCTGTAAGAACTGAGATCTGCAGCTCCACAGCTCTCATCTGCCAGAGAAGGGGTGGAAAGCAGCGAAGAAGGGACCTACACCAGAAAGCTCAGAACTTGACAATAGTGTAGCTTACCAAACGGAGCTAAACCTTCCTTAATAGAGTTTTAAAAGAGCACAAATACCTACAAATCTATGTAGTTAACTGCCTTTTCATCTGCTCTGGCTGTGGCAGACACTTAAGATGCCCATTAGGTTGGTTCACTGCTGTATTCCAGAGCATGGACTTGCCAGTTACTAGAGCAGGATTGGGAATAACAGCAATGAACTAAACAGTGCAAGATGGTGAATTTTAACCACAACCATGGGTTCAGAGGCTGGTTAACCAGTCACCCAGTTATGAGATCCTTTATAACAATCTTTTCCATCTCCTTCCTTGCAGGCTTTTGCCATGATGCACTATAACAGACCTACTCAGTGAGTTGTTCTTTATCCAAGTCAGGTTTGGTAGAGGAAATCAGTTATGTATTAATGCTCAGTAGCTGTCAAGCTAGTAATACCATATGTCCTGCCACTTCTGTAGCACTCTAAAACTTGGATCTAATATTGTAAGAAGGTAACAGCTTCCAAGAAACATTACATCAAGGTTCAAAGATTACAAGTCTTTTTAGTAAGGAAGTATTCATGTACTATTCTGCTTTGCGTGTCATTAAAATAGATGCCTGTCTAGACAGGCTTCTTAGATAAAAATAATAATGAAAAAATCTAGTTGGTAAAAGAGATTTTCTGTATACCCTCCCCAATTACATTTGTTCTTTCTCCATTATCCATCTTGCTAAAGGGGCTGAGAGGGACTTTGGGAGAAAAAAGAAAATACAGTTTCACAATCATCTGTGGGCACTGGTTTTGGTGTGCCGAGAAACAAGTCTTTGCCCATTACAGTAGGACTTTTAGCATAATAACTGTTCTAATATGACAAACTACTTTGCTATTTCCAGTCACTTCTGGAAAACAAGGTAAATGTTATGCTATTCGTGTTTTATTATAAGAGGATTCCCCTTTAGCTAGGATTACCAGGGCACTAGTGATCCAACACCACAGGCCACTACATCCTCTGACAAATATGCCAGAGCCTGTCATGCTCCTTTCCAAATAACACAAAAGGCAAAGATAACTTCACCTTTGCTTGACACTCATCTCATTAAGTACAATCCGCTTGTCCTTAACTTCTTGTTCTACCTTGGGATGACTCTTGTAGCCACCTCAAAAAAAACCCCATCCTCCTCAGGTGGAGAAAGCACAGGCTGACCGTGCTAAATTGTCCTGCCCTGCACAGGTTCAACCTAGGAGGTTCAATTAGCAACCAGGGACTGCAGCAACTCAAGCTGCTCCATCTCCATTGCATGACCAGTGCCAGTGCACTCAGCCTCTGAACAGCCTTACAGCTTCAGCTAAGAGAGCAGAGACAAACCCTTCAACCAAACAAAGCAAATACTGGCTTTTATGGAGCTTGGAGAAGTCTCACATCACTTTGCAAGGAGAAAAGGACACGGAAAACTAAGACCAGGCAAGAATTCTTCCTCTGACCTACCTGTATGCAACAGAGGACAGAAAAAACAGAATAACCTAGACTAAAGTTTGCCCTGTACCATTTTTCTCTTCTTGTTCTCAAATGTGCTTGTATCCCTGTGCTGACATTCAAAGACCTGTCAATGAGCACAGAAGTTATTCATTTGCATGCTTAGTCTCCAAGGATAATGAGCAAAAATGTTAAAGGATCCAGAGAGGTCAAGTAAACTGTCAATCCCACATTAGTACCTACATCAAAATAAAACTGCAACACAAGGCTATTTAAAAGGTGTGGGTGGAGTGGATTAAAGAAGGTTATAGGAAGCAACAAAAGGCTGCAGCATTGCTTTATCCTATGGAAAGTGCTCTGCATCTCCAGGATTCTATTCCTTCAGAATTACCATATTTATAATAAAAAAAGAAAAAAAAAAAATTGACTAAGATTGAATGTTAGAGGTACATCATGCCCTAAATGCACACCTACCAGAGGCTTTGGCAATCAGCACAGACCATAAGAGCCCAGACACTAAAAATTCAAGGTTTTGCTGTAGCTCTGACCTTCTACAAGAGCACATTATTTGTGCTTGATCCCTGCCAGGCTCTGTATTAGGCTCCCAAGTTTATCAGCAAAAAAGCAGAGACTGTTCCAGTTCTCAGTGATAACTGTCAGTAAAACACAACTACCAGCTCCAGGTCTGAACAAACAGCCTCTTTCAAGTGATGATTTTTAAGTCCCTTATTGTTTGTCTTCCACAGTAGCACTTTGCTTTAAACCAGCAGAAGGTGCATTTTACATTGTGAACACATGTAGGTTCATCATCAACATCCCCAGTGTGGGTACTGGCCCAAGCATGTAAGTGATTAAGAAAGAGATTCCACATAATGAATTTTGTAGAGGATGAAAACCAAAATTAAAACAGAAAGAGGTGCACATTAGATTAAGAGCACCTCCAGCAGTGATGTGTTAAACCCAGCCCAACTCTTCTCTTTAATTGCCTCACTGAACAGCTATTGTTAATTTCCCCTCACTCTCTACTCACAAATCTTGGTGCTGAGCTTTCCACCACACACTATGCACAGCAGTTGCAGTGCAGAGAGGACATGAATATTGGCCAAACTTTAGCTTAGCTGTGATTTGCTTCCTTGAGAACAGGAGAAACACCAACACTGTGGAGCACCACATGGCAGGGACTGCAGACACTGCCTTCTCACATGGCATTCACCATTTCCAAAGGAAGTCACTGGTATTTCTCTAATTTTCAGTAAGGGGATCTCTCCAACAGCCCGCTTTTACAACAAGATTTTGTCTAATGAAAAATACCATACAAAACATGGTTTTTAACTCAGCCACAAACTGCATGGTGATGACCTAGTGATGGATGACACTCCAAGCATCTCTGTCTCACTTCTAACCACATTTTAGTGGAACACAGCCCTCTGAGGATGCAGGGGCTACACCCCAGCACTCTTGAGAAACCTGGAGTCACACCCAGCCAGGGGGTGGAAATGAATAACCCATTTAATGGTGCTGTTAAGAACTTGTTTTGTGGTAGATGAAGGCTTCTCTGCAGTGTGCTGCATTTTAAAACCACTTCAGGCTTATACCCTTCTCTTTCTAAAATGAGTGCAAGCCACTGGTCCGAAAGTAAAGCCCCTTCATAAATGATCCCCTCCCACCACTTGAGGCTGTGGATGCATGGATGTTTTTCTGAGCAGCAAAACCATCCCAGCAGTTGCCCAGCTCCCACTCCTTCCTGCTGTTACAATACCCACTGAATCACCCTGCTAGAGGTGTTTGCAGCTGTCTTACAAACTGGATGGGGGAACTGAGGAAGGTCAAACCTAACATTGTGGTAATGGACATTTAACACCCAAAGATGTACACTGACCCTGCTCAGCATCCTGAGGCCCCAGAGATGTGCAGGGGGAACAAGGAGGTTGTGTAAAGGGAACCAGGCAACCTGCTCAGGTCCACAGCTCCAGTCAGTATTGCTAAGCCAATTCTACCACAGCTTTCTCAAACTAAGAATACAGATTGTGCTTTCTTCTATGCTGCCTCTCATACCCAAAATAAATGCCCAAATACCCCAAAGTCATTAGTTCTCAGTACTTTCCCTTTTAGGACACACTCTCTCCTCCAAAGTGTCAACAGCTCGGAAGAAGGGGACTTGGCAAAGCAGCAGCCCCATCCTGCTCTACAGCATTGCCTTCTTGCCCTTTGCATCCCTCCTCCTACTCAAAAAACAAAAACCCAAACAAACCAAACAAAAAAAAATTCCAAAGAACTACAGCAAATGGAAGCAGCCAGAAACATCTAGCTTTGCTACATAAGAAAGCAACTTTTTATGCCACTTCACATAAAAACAAGGGTTTCTCTGTCTTGGTTTATTTTGTACTTTATAGGCACCTTCACACTAAGACTGCTTGGCATGGATCTTTTCAGAGTAAAAACTGGAGCAAAGATGGGAGAAAACACCACTGAAGAGCAAAACCAACTGTTTGTGAGACTCCAGGTCAATGCAGGATGGTGTTGGTGACATTAACTCCCTGCCCCTCTCTCCTAGATGGCTTTCAAAAGGGATATGGGGAAAGTACTCAAGAGCCTAAGCTCCACTTTAACACAAAAAATCAAATCAAAGGTTTCTCTAAAGCTTTCAAATCCCACTTCTGAAGTGGTTACTATGAAAGAAGGTGGTTCTACTGCACTAGAGTTTGTAAATTAATGCTGCAAACTTGGTGGTTTTCAGTGTGAAGGTAAAGAAACAGATTGCTTTAAGCATTCAGGAACTGAAATAATGTGCTGTACTTTCAGCTGGGAAAAGCTGTTTTCTCATCCATGTATAAATTGAATATCTCCTCCTTGAAGTTCCAGTTTAAAGGAAAAATACAGCTAAAGCTGCCAACCATACAGTCACATGATGAGGCCTTATGGACTTGACAGCACTGTTAAACCAAATGACAACAGGAAGCAGTAAAAGAGAATGTGAAACCAGGCTTTAGAAAAGATTTAAATGCTTTGCAGCTTGCATCTACATTTTCAGTCCTCAATTCCTTTTCCAAAAGACAGTGAGAGATTAAGTAATTGGTATAACAACTGACTTCTGCCTTTTTTAATTTCACAGGGATCAAAAGGAAAAAAAATCAAACAATTCATTTTACTAAACAACTTGCTAAACCCAAGTATCTGGCCAGCCTTCAACTGGGACAAGTACAGAGCAAAGGCACCTTTCTTGATTTCAGTGTAACATTCATTGAGCTGCATGTGTGGCTGTCCTTCCCCAGCACTGCATGCTTCCCTGGAAAAAGGATATCCCAAGAGCAATAAGGCATCTTAAACTAGGTGTGTTGGCTCCGTGATGGACAGAGAAAATGCTGAGAAGAAATGGAAAGAGATGGTAGAGGAAGAAAAGCTGCCACCCTGACAGCCACCTCCAAGCAGCCCCCAGCAAGTGGGGCTGAGTTCAGCAGGCAGAGAGTCTGGAGGCCATGGGTTGAACATCTGCAATTTAGATGAAGTCTTCTAATGAAAAACCTGTAACTGTGCCTGAGCAGAACTGGAACAGCCAGAACATTGAGATTTCTCATCAGCAGGAGGCACTTTCTGAGAACAGAGATGGCAGGAGGAGTATACACAAAGATGCTCCACAAAAACAAAACTGAAGTGAAGCATTGACTGAACGGGCCAAAACTTGAGACACCACCAAAACTGGGACCACAGCTTTCATTTCTTCAGGCAACCTTTTTCCAGTACATCTATCAGTGCTGTGCACATGTGGGGGCAGGAAGATGTTAGAACACTCTTGCAGTCTTGCATGAGCTAGACTCAATGTATTCACTAATCATTTCAGCAAAGATAAACCTAGGGAGGGAACATGACATCAGCGACTTTTAAAAGTAGCCACTGAGGTACAGAAAAAAAAAATCAAAATACACTCTCCTAATGCACACACCCATCCTCAGTGCTAACAGCAGATAGCCTTGCAAGATATGGAATAATTGTTTTTTAATCCCTTCCCTTTGGTATCTTTCTAACTGAAGTAAAAAAAAAAAACCAACAAAAAACCCCCCACAAAAACCCCAGAAAAACCTACCCTCAAACTAAGAAGTGTCTTCTGCTGAGCAGATGTTAGTATGAAAAAAAACAAACCAAACCCCCAAAAACTTAGTAGCTTCAGATGTAAACATTGAGATTCACTGCAGAAAGATCTGAGTTCCCTTTACTTTTACAGCCTGAATGCTAAACTCAGTACTGCTGATCATACTGGCAGATATGCTTTGATAGATAGACTTCCCAAAGCTTTTACAACTGCTGAAATCTAAAATTAGACAGCCAGAGCCACCAAAATACCATTCACTATCACTTCAGAGATATCAGAAAAACCTGACAGAGCCTTCTGCATCCACGTAGAAAAACACTTTGTTCAACAACATTTAATGTGTGTGTAGGCAATGTAATACATTACAGAAAATGTATTCTGTCAATGACAATTAAATGTCTGTAAACAAATGAGCTACTGAGAAAGCAATTCTACAGGAATGGATACAGCAGATTGAAGGTAAAGGTGGCTGAAAAAAAACACGCTGATCTTGTAGCTTAACAGGCAGCAGTTTACAGAAACAGATTCAATTTAAACACTAAAGATGCCATGGTCAAATTTACTGTACAGGTTCATCAATACAACAGTTCAGTCCAATATAGCCATTAAACAAAAAGTCCTGCAAAAAATTAGTTTCACTTCTGCTCCCATTTATTTTAAGGGAGACATACATTAAATGGTCAGTGTTAAGCATCTACTATATAATCCTGTTGCAGTTGTTTCCCAATTATTGTACAAACTTCAAGACTAACTCCTGAGAGCCTGTTGACCACCATTCACTGCTGCTGTTCCCATCAACATCTGGCAGCTCTCTTTTAGGAATTACTGTTTTGGGAACCTGGAAAATCAGTCTGTGGTATGGATACAGAGGAACCCTTGCAGAAAGCTCATTTATGGTAGCATCCCATCACTGGCATTCACATGCAGCACTTCTTGGACATGAATAAAGACCAGGCCTGTGACAGAAGGAGATGTAACATTAACAAACAAGCAGCCTTTAGCAGATATTCCCATTTAATAGGTAAAAACACTGCAGCAGATATATTTTCTAAAAGGTGACGCACAAAGTCCACAACAGAATAAAATTCACATTTGAATTAGAGACCATGCTTCAACTTGACTTATTTTTTCCAAGTCTGACTTCATTCCTGAAGGATATAAAGAAACCCTCTTCTGATATAGGATCTGGCTTTAATACAAATGTATTTATATGCCTGTTACACATAAAGCCTTTTATTAAATTAAGTGGCACAGTCACTCAAGGTTACACAGCCTTAAAACAACTGCTGGTACCTGGGTGCTAACTTTCTTCAGGACAGAGGACTGACTGCTTCCTTTTCAATGAAAGCACTGAATGCTATTTTTATCTTTAGTCATTGTTTCTACAAAAATAAGCCACCGTGATCACTCTTCCCTTCCCTTACTCCAAGTCATACCAACCTCGAGTGGTTTTGCTGTGCAAAAGAAGGGTCTGTATACTCTGCACTCTCCTTTTAAACAAGGCTGAGGCTGGCTGGGGTGACCAGCTTACATTGATAGCATGTACTGCTCAGCTTTCCCATCATTATTGGAATCCTCAGCCTTGCAAGGAAGAAAATAACGGAATTTTCTCATGGTTTGCCTCTATTATCAGTACAGACTGCATTGTCCATCCAGTCTCAAACACTGGGGACAACTGCTTAAGGCAAATCCTGTACTTACACCAGCATGATCTTGCTGGGTAAACTTTTCATAAAGCTACTGCAGAGAAGAAGTTAAAGGAAGGCAAAACCTGTTGGCCCAAAATTTCTGAGAATTTCTATTTTCTGAGAATAATCTCAGAAAGGATGAAAACCTGCTAATACCATCCACAGAAGAAAGTGAATGAAACACCATCCTACTAAAGATAACATATGAACAGTTTATCAGTGCTAGACAGCAGTAAAGCACGCTGATGGCCACCATCAAAAACCCATCTGCCTGCCCAGTGCTCCTGAGGACAGGCACAGATTCATTTCCAAAAAAGCATCAATCATTTTTCTGATTTACTTTGAGCCTACGAAGAGAAGGAGAAATATCAGCTGCAGGAAGAAGCAGACATCTTCCAACACTCCCAGTGATTTACCTAAGCAGTATAAAAACCTCCTCTGGACTTCTTGCACAATGAATGCAATCAAAGCTAAAAGCAACACTGACATCTTGCCAAATGCTCTGTGCTGTCCTCCTGCTTACCTCAAATCATACCCTTCCATCAGCTTTAGCTACTGCCCTATCTTACACTCCCAAAGGTCCTGAGCAACAGCATGAAATCCTTCATTTACAAACAAAAGTGGAGCTTTCAGCCTAGCAGAGTTTGACTTTCTTAAGTACAAGTAATAAGCACTCACCCAGTGCTGGATAAGTAGGTGAAGTGATGTAACATGTCCTTTCAGACAGCAATGGGCTCCAGAACTCCAAAGCACACAGAGGGGAAGCAGGGCTGCAGGCAGAGCCATTAAAAGCTGCTCTTTAGTGCCAGGAGGCATCAGTCCCAAAGGCAGCAAATATCACACTAGGGACAAAGTTCTGCTGGATATCGAAATTTGTGTTTGGACTGAGGTGGGGTAAAAAGTGGAGGTGAAGCATGTTTTCCTCCACACCACTGCAGTTGGCTCTGGCTTTTTTTTTTTTTTTGGGGGGGGGGGGGG
>JAAWXA010000026.1:3319032-3350535 GCA_038090715.1 Florisuga fusca | reverse complement strand
GGGGGGGGGGGGGGGCATTGTTTTGTTTTTGTTTTTCTTGAATATTTCACCCCAAGGGGAAGAAAATGCTCTATTCATGGGAAGAATATTTCAGTAAATTCACCTACTTTTCCCAGCATTTAAGTTAATTAAATACTCAAATTCAATACTCGCATCCCTACTTTTTATGATCTCAGGTGTTACACACAATAAATGTGACAGTTTTGCTTGCACACAAAGAGCCAGCACTGCAGGACAGCTGATGGAAAAAGCTCACTGTGAGCTCCAGGAGCTGTATTTTAAGGTACAGAAGAAGCTGACTGCTCCTGAGCAAAGCCACTGGGCTTAACAGAGGCCTTTTTATAGCTCAAATAGTATTAAAGGAGTTAAATCCAATACACTGGTAACTATGCTACAGTGGATTAAGTGTCCATCCCAAAATTTAAAAACTCCACTTAAACCCAGACAGATTCCAATTAATATGAACGACTTTCACAAGAAGTTTAGCTCAACACATTTGGTGCAGACCCTAATAAAATACTACACACTCTAACATCTCCTTTTTGGCAGCTGAGAAGTATGTAAAAGTGTTCATTAAACTTTAATGGGCTAATTAATAAAATAGAGGATGTGCTACTTTAAGACATCAGGAAAAAAAAAGTATAAATTGGCAATAATGTTATTTCTATTTTTAAATGCATCCTACAGAGGCACCTAAGATAGATAAGTGCTAAGCCCATCCCACAGCTTATTTATTTATTTAATACTTCTTACATGCTATTTTTAACCACAGAAGACAGCAAAAGGCATCCATTAGAAAAACTGTATTGGTTAGAGGTTTCTTCACACCAGGTAGACAAGTGAGATATCTGGCTGCAAGCATTTTTAGAAGAGCTGGGGTTTTTTTTCCTCACTTTCCTATAGGTTTCTGGAATAAAAAAGCAATTTTATTTTTGCACCATCAGCTAGGCCAGAATTTCTATCTGCAAACCTCTTTCAGTCCTCAGCTCCTTCTTCCCACTCCTCCACTTCTCCCAGGGTTTAATTTTGTAAGTAATACATGGCTTGAACACTTATACAACACACTTACCACACAGGGAAAGTAACAAAAATATGAGTTTGGGTTTTTTTTAAGCCTTGGTTGTGCACACAGAAAATAAATGAGAAGAAATGCCAGTCTCATAGTATTGCATCATGTTGCAGAAGACCTATTCCTTCAGGAAAGGAAAAAGATGTTAGAAAAATTCCATTTTTTCCAAGAAAATTAAAGACATTTATCTTAGTTGATGTTAGTAAGACAGTTTTACTTTGGAATCAAGATTGTCTGGTAAGCTAAGTAATCAAAGGAAGAATGTGCCATCCTTGTCTGACAACCCCCCAACACAAACAAGTTTTCACATATAAAAATGCCACAGCTACATTATCAAATTATTTACTTAGGAAAAAAAAAATTGCTTGATTTTTACATGTCATCTTCCTGACTATTTGCTTTCCCTGGGGAAACAGTGTTTTCATGCACAGCCTGAGCAGCAAATTTTCCCTTTTCCTCCCACTGGAAGAAGCAAAACCTAACTCCAAGGAGGCACTCCAGGACTCCTTAGTCTCCATCAGAGTTTCTGATGGACCAGAAGACAAAATTACACGTGGGCATTTAGGTATTATTTCAGGGGGCTCTGCAAGCATGTTCAATCTCCTCCTAAATTTGTCAAAGACAACAGCCTGAGGTGGCTGTGTGTTTGCTGCCTGGCCAGGTAAACAGCTCCAGACAATCAAAAAGGTACAAAAGATGAATTTGAGAGGTGACACAGGTTCCATGCAATGCTCCAGGTCCCCATGCAGAGCCCAGGGCAGGGTGGGAGGCCAGACCACTGAAAGTCATGTAAGTAGCCAAGCACAGCACTGGAGAGTTAATGCATAAGCAGCAGCCCCATTTCATAACAGATATTTTCCCTTCTTTTTACAAAAACTCACTTTCTGCAAAATTGAAACAGAAACATGGAGGTTTGTGTCACTTCAGTAGTTTGTTTGCTCTACCTGCTTGGAGATAAGCTTGGTTTGCTGATAACAGACATTACTGAGTCCATAAATGGAAGGGTTTTATTCATAATCTATTCACACAACACTAACAATGCTTGATGACTAAGGAATACTTGAATTTCTAAAAGAAGTAGATTTCTCTGTAGGGGAAAGGTCACATTGCAGAGAATTCTATGCAAGCAGCTGATGCACAAGACAAGTGTCACCGGTGGAAAGCTGGATAAAAATCAAGTAATGCAATTTTGTGGGGAGAAAAAAAATCACTACTAAAGCTCCAGATAAACTGGTAAAGTATTCAAAACATTCTCTGTATTTGGAATCTGGCCTCAGGCCAGGGCTGACTTGGGCAATGGAGCTTCTGATAGTCCCGACTTATTTCTGAAATATTCTGAATATACTCAACATGGGCCTTAGAAAGCAGATCACAGTCTGCCAGTAGTAGGCAGGACCCCAAAACTGCCTACAGAAAAGCCAAATTTAGGAGCCTACATAATTCTTCCCCCTTAAGTATTACACTCAGTGATGCTAAATGGGCTAATTTCCAGGGCAGAGCTTCCATGCTACATTCCTTAGAGTGCCCAAAGAGAAGAAATAAGTTATCTACCCCATTTCAGTTTCTATTCCAGAAACTGCTGGGACTTTAAGCCCTAAACTCTGAATAAGCTTCAGAAGCAGTTCAAGAAATTAAGAAATGCTCTTTTAAAAATCTGGGAGCGTCGAAACTATACATCACCCATCTTCTTGTAAGGGAGGAGCACGGGCACACAAGCAACTCCATCTCTGAACCTAAAGACACATTTTTCCAGGCAGAATTAAACTTTCCCACTTGAATAAAATCCCCCTCTGCAATTACAAGTTTTTGTGCCACTCTTAACAAGAGGAAGCAGAAACCTACAATGTCAAACAGCTCTGTGCATGACTTGATGCTGTAAATTTAACATTTCCCCTGGAAGTACTGTTCATATAGTGTTCATAGTACACTTGTGCAGCATTTAAACTGAATACATAATCTAATGCTGTCAAAACAGTTCATTACCAGGGTCTCATCAAATTCCATAACCACACTGTACAAATAATATCCCTCTCCCTGCAACAGCATGCCCAAATTTTCACACGCTAAGAGCAGGCACAGACCCTCAGTGCAGTCACACACAGAGAGACAAATCTTCTGGCCAAGCTGAAGTCTGATCTGGAAAGCAACTCCCATAAGCAGCAAGAGTTCATAGTGAAAGGTAATCTATATTTTGTTAAACCTGCCCTATATATAACTGAGCTCTCCTGACCTCTTCTATTTTTATTGTAGCAACTAAGCAAAACAATGTAGTGACTACCTTAGGTCTGCAAATACTCAGTCCCTGAAATATTAAGTATTTCCATTTATGTGGGAACTTAGAATTACCAGTAATGTCTATCATTTTTGCTAGATCACTCTTACCCACCCAATTCTCTGCAGCTCACAAGCTCCCTAAACATCCAGCTGCTTCTGAGACTTTTCAGAAATGTAAATGTTTTAGAAGGACAAAAATACAGCAACATGACTATTTAGACGGAGAAGATTTTGTTGTTTTCTGGACACAGAATGAATGTGCTATTTAAAGTATATTACTGATATATAAAATCAAGATACCTGATAGGAAATCTAGGATTTCCACATTCTCACCAGTTTTTATGAACGAGGCTGAGAAAAATACATGGTGTGACAAGTACAGGAAGAAAGAGGTTTTCTGATATCAATTCCATGCTAGACAACCTGACTCCTTTCTCTATCTTTTGGTAAACACACTATCTTAAAGTAGGGGAATTATTTTTCTCTCCATAAGACTGAGCCTACTATGTATACAGACTTCAAACAGGTCTGTCAGTGAAAAGATGGAAGATCTCCTTGGCATTGGCAGGTTCTGAAAATAATGGACAAATTTGTCTTTAAAACTACAGAAGTAATTTCTTTGACAAAAACTCACAGGCTATCAGTCAAACTAGCAAAACAGCAGCCTCCTTGAAAACAAACAATGATCTGGAGATCTACAAAAGATCACCCATGAATTATGGAAAAGCCAGGTCGTGTTGCAGCACTGGACATTTCCAACCCTCAGCAACACTGCTGGAAAGGAAAGGGGAAAGGAAAATGCCAAGCTCCAACAACTAATAATGTTTCACACTTTAGTATGGGAACAGGCATATAGATCCCCAAATCCACCCCTTCTAAACTAAATACATGATCAGCTCTGATTTCTGAAGGAAACCGAGGTCCAAAACACCACCAAATAACAAAAAAAATAATAATTAAACAACATGAATAGTCAGTCTATGAATGAAGACTGGTTTGCCTGGAAAAAAAGGTACACAACTTTCCACATCATCCTTTTTCTCTTCCTGGGAGACCTTACTCAACATATTTATAAATATATTTTACACAGCACTCAGCTCCAAGTGTCTGAAAGTTCATTATTTCAATCAATCTCCTTCACATCCCTTCTGGAAGGGATGGTACCAAGCAGAGCCCAGCCAGAACACCCACCTGCTTCAGTTTACTGTGTTTGGTTATGCATTGGTGGTGGGGATTTTTTGGTGTGGGTTGTTCTGATTGTGGTTTTGTTTGTTTGTTTTTTATTTTTATTTCACCCTGATTCTTTCAGGCTAGTGAAGCTACAAATCAGTTCAGTTTTGTTTTGCTTTTAAATGCAGAACTAGAACTGTATTTCCACTTGGAAAACAAGGGGAGTGATTAAGGGGGTAGAGTGAAGGAGAGTAGACTTTGAAAATAATCAGAATTCAGAATAATAGAGAGAAAGGGAAAGCACCTGAAACAAGTGTTTACAAGTTTACTTTGTACAAGATCTTACAGACGATTGCCAAGATTTCATACTCCTCAGAAAAGAAATTTAAAAAACAAAAATTATTCAAGTGCCAAAGAAATTTATAAGATTAGGAAAAAAAAAAATCTACTCCCTAACAAAGAGACTGGAAAAAAATTGAGAAAACTACCTTCAAGCATGCAGGTGTTTTAAGAGATGACAAGTCACAAGCACGACTTTTACTAAAGAGATCAGACTTGAATTGTGTATTACACCATGTGCCTGATCATGCATTCAAATTCAGGCAATGATGAAAAGGAGCTTTTCTTGGTCCCTTTTACACACTAATGTAATTTTGCTTTGAAATACCAAGCAGGAAGACATGTAGCATACTGAAATATAAATATTAAAAACTATTTCATTCATGTCTCAGGCGATTTTCAGGTTAAAAAAAAAAAAATTTGCCTTAACCTACTGCCTCACTTAGGCTACATCCACCTTAGATGAACCTACCATGTGGTAGTGTTATGTTTGCACCATCAATGATTGCTTGTGCCAGTTCATGATCATTGCTCTCGAAAGCATGTGCAGCAGCCTTGAGGGCATCCCAAATCTCCTTACGGCCTTCAAAAGCTGGAGCTGTGTCCCAAAACTCATCTCTCTTACTGCGCAGTTGTCCATCTGTCATGGGGTAGTCACTCTTCCATTTTGGTTTCTCTTTTTTCAAGGGCTGATTACGACCAAGAGCAACTGTGAAGGTGAAAGAGGAAAGTTAATTAAAAAAAAAAAAAGAAAAGATAACAGCACAAATTACTTAAGTGCCCTTTGGCTACTTTGCTTAGGATCTGCAGAGATAAAGTTCCCTTTTAAGCAATCCTAACATTTGAGTTTGTTTTTTTTCCATCTCCTCTAAGACATTAACTCCCTTCCCTGGGTTTTACATCTGAGAAAATCTGAGGAGCTATGTCCTGCTTACTGATTTCACCTGCAACCTTAGGCACCCCACAACTTCATCCCAAGTTCCCCAGTAAACCTGTATCCTCCTGCCTGGGCCTGGCTGGCAGACTCACATCCCACCCAGCCACCTTCCAAATTTTCTCAAGGATGTAGCAGTGGTTCAGTGAGATGCCCACTTCCCAAAACTGGGATGAAGGGAGACCACACTGCATGAGGACATCTGGATCTCTGCTCTATGCTGCTAGCAGTGCTCTCTGCTCAACCAATGTGATATTCTGTAAATACAAGAGTTTTAAGAGGCTAGGGATTTTTTTTTTTACATCATCTCCTTTTAATCAGTTTTAATTCAGAGTAAGTGTATGCCAAAATGCAAATAAGATGCAAGGGCCAGAACTGTCATTGACAGAAATGCCTACAGAATTATTTGAGAATCCATCAAGCTTTAAAAAGTGGTTACTTCATTTACAATAAACATGAAAACACTTGCTTCATTTTAAATACAGCTATTTTTGTGTAACAGCCAGTTATAGGTATAGTGCCTGTGGATTTAAATAACTTTAAATTACAGCATTGCCAGGACTGTGTTAAACCCTTCTCTTCCATTTGTCTCATTAAGGGGATATTTCAACTTTATTGAAAAGAAAAAAGGAAGCAAACTTTGTGCACACTAGGAACAATTTCTCCCTATAAGAGTTCAAGCCTCATTTTCTCCAGACCCCTTCAGGCTTCAAGGAGATCAAGAAGCTCAACAGGACTCTGTAAGGACAGTTCAGGGGAGAGAGCAGCAACAAACCACAAAATCAGTCCTCAATACCACAAAGCCTTGAATACACAGTTCAAATGTCTCCAGAGGAAATGAAGTGTCCTTTAACAGTTAACTAAATTTAAGCCTGTTTGCAGCTGAAGGTAAGCAGCCCCTCCATGGAACAGCTCCTAGAAAGTTGGTGATGAAGACCAAATGCTGATGGAAGACAGGTAAGCTACACAGGCCCAAAGTCAATTAAGGATCCCACCACACATGATGCTGGAGAGACATCCTGCTTCTATGGTCTCCATGAAGAGCCCTTGCTGTCCCAGGAGACTAGAGGAAGCACAGTTGTCATCATGCCAGGGAAGCATGATGAGATGCAGCCTGTCATCCTACATCCCAGTTACCAAGGCTGAAATATCACTGATGAGAATGACACCCCAACTGCTGTGCTATCAAAGCATGCAGAGCAAAGATGCTGATTATCAGGTGCTCAAGGACAGTCGGGGAGGATGGGAGAGCACCAGGACAAACAAAAGCATTCTGTATCTCATGCCCATCCTTAGAGATAATAAGAAACCTTTCCTTTCTCCAGATTCTTATTTTTCTGGTAGAAAGTTGAGAACAGCTGACACACACACAAAAAACCCCAAACAACCCCAAGCAACCAAATAAAAAAAAATACAACCCAAAACTTATTTCTTCTCAATCTTACTCCAGCATTCATTTTTCCCTAGGAGAATATTGTAATGTCTAAATATACTTCATAGTTCTTAATCTAAACTTATACTGTATCTCTTCAGCTAACTACAAACCACATTTATGGTGAAGAGTGATGGGGGGCGTGGTGGTAGTGTGGGAAATGACTGGAAAGACTAAGTGTAAACATATTGGAAATACTCATTTCAGGTAAGCTGTAACATTTTGCAAAGCTAGTACTTAATTCCTTCTTTCCCTGTTTGTTTTCTCTGCCACAGATGCACTCAGCTGCTTTCTGAACACCAAGCTCAGGGCCGACCAACAGCTCCTGGTGTTGCAGAAGGCATAACACCCCCCCCCACAGGCTTTACAGACACCAAAACACACACACACGAGGTTACACCTCATGCCCTTGTACAATCCAACACGATATGACCCAACACCCACCTACTTCCTAACTCAGAATGACATTCCCAGTTGAGAAGCTGAGATTTAAGTAGTTGAAACCGGGATATTTAAGAGATCTCCTGCTGGATTGCCAACCATGGGGACGCATGACACTTCAGATTGGTAAAAAAAATATATAGAAGAGGCTATATTCACATGGAAACAAAGCAGCAAATGACAATTGCATGGCACACATGCCATGTCTCCAGCTGTTACTCTGTATCCCATGCAGAAACTAACAATAATAAACTTCTGAATCCTTTCAAGTGACCACAAACATTTATTGCTTTTTGTTTCCATGGGATTGCTTCCATGATATTGCTCCCACTTGCTTTTCAAAGAAGTGCTGACCATTTCACAGATTTCTGAGCAGCAAACCCAAGTGTTTACAAAACACCAAGTTTCCTGGCAAAGCCCAGGCATTCCCAGTCCAAGTCTCAGCTGAGCAGAGGCAAGCTGGGAGTCGATGATGATCCAGCCTGGAACAATGAAGGAGGCAGCCCAGACAAGCTGGACTGCATGCATTAAACAATATATTAAGAAATTGTAAAAACATACACAGTAAAATACTTAAACAAGGAACTGCTTGGCTAGTAAGGCTCAGCAGTCAGAGCATGGCAATTTCAGACAGACTGAACAAGACACCGTTCAGAAATTTGGGTCAGTGGGCATCTTTCCTTCCATTCTACTTGGGCAACATCTGTTCCTATGTACATCCAATAAATGCTAATTTATCCCCCAGGGCCCTCTCCTTCTCCCCAGACATTAATTATGGAAGCAGGTTAAAGGCACTGCCTGCAGTCCCTGAGCACAGCAGTATTTCCTGCACCCAGCACCACTGCAGCATCTGCAAAAGGCTGTTCCTCTCCCTTGCTTCCCCCTTTCCCCAAGACAGCATCTGAATGTATTGCTCTCCACTAGACAGAATAGCAGGGGAGTGCCTGAAGAGGCAGAGATCCTCAGTCTCAACTTCTCTCTCGAGATACAATCCTTCCTACAGAGACAGCAGTGATGATAAAACCCAGAGATAAAGTCTCTTTCAAGTCAGAAAGAAGTATGGCAGAATAAAGTGACTGCAAGTGCCTCTAAAGCCAAAGCCACTCTAACAAGCCATCCATCCCAGCACTAAACCTTTAAACAAAACTTGGCCACATAAGCCAGCGTTTAGAAAAGGTCTTCAGTGTGTTTACTACTTATTAGAAGTGCTTCAAGAATCCCATAAAAGTTTTATGCGTCCCTTGAAGAAATATTCATCTCTCTCCAGCTGGGAGGAGAGATGGAGAAGGGATACAACAAACTTAACACATAAAAAAACCCCAATGTGTATAAGGGCCCAAATCTTTCACTTTCCCCTTCATGTTTTAGGCACTGAAGAGAAACGTCACTACATGAATCTCTACAATTAAAGTTTTGGTCCACATTAAAAGACTCTCCCTTTTCTGTAATAAGGCTGGTAAAGATCAGTCAGACTAGGCAATGAAACAAACATCAACAACCTGAAACACTTTGTCAAGTATTTACAGTGTCAGTAAACTAGAGCTCAAAATAAAATGTTGACTTCATTTAAGATCAAGCACAGAGGCACAACCAGCTTGCAAGATCTGGAAGAAAAAGTAACATCCACATTAATTTTTCATCTTGCATCACTTTAACATAAGAAGTGACTCATTAATACTTTTATAAATGCCAGAAAGGCATGCTCTAAGGCAATACGGAAAGTTGCCCATCTCAGTACATGCCAATGGTTGATACCTTTGGCAAGAGATGTCTTTAGAAGGAAATAAGATCATTCACAGTATTTTTCAACAAGAAAAAGATCAGCACATCAGCACAAAATAATTTAAGCTGCTCTTGCTCCTGCTCACAGATATGCAGATGATGCTGTGCATCTCAGAGGGGTTCGAAGTTGCTGACAACCTGCAAGACTGAGCTTCAGAGTAGCCTTTCTCAGTAAGGAGCAACCACCCAGGCCACCACCTGACCTTACAAAGGATTTTCCTGGGTTGCTCAGAGGCATTACTGCAAAGGGACTACAGATGCTCTTTATTTTCCTGGCTATTGGTCTTATTCTAGCCAGCGTTGCCTTGAAGATGCCTCCTGTGCTGTTTCTGTTCCCCTGTAGTCTGAATTGCACCTACTGCTTGCAAGGTAAGCACAGCACAAACTCCAAACATCATTTGTAGGACTTGCTAAGGTCCATTCAGGTTAATTGCAGCAGAAGCTGTATGTAAGGTGAGTCCTGATAATTACTAGCTACATAACAAACTTCCTAGGGCTCAGCATGCATAGAAAACCCAAAACTATCTAGTTAGGCACCCTGGGATCCAGCACAAGGCAAGGACCTTGCAATGATGTGCAGAAAGCTGGAGAAGCAGGCAAGGGAGAGGCTGTCTTGTCTGAACACAGCACCCACCCACTCAGCACCTCTGCCATTCATGTCTCCCCATACATGGAAAATCCAAGCACTGCTCAGGCCCCCTCCTCACTGAAGTGTCCCTTATGAGACTGCTTAATAACTCAAAGTGACCTAAAAGCAGTGGCAGATAAGCAGTTGGTTGGTTCTGTCCCGTCAGTAGGAGTTAGTGATGTGTTTTCCCTCTGCAGGGAGAGGAGCACCTCCACCTGAAAGTAGCTACTACCTGTCTGATCCACTAACCTTAGCTTCTGGCAAACTACAGTCTTATTTTTCAGAAGCCAAGCCATATTTCTCCGCTTCTTACAGGCTATTTTATCAGTCCATTTATGAAGTTTTGTTTCCCTTCCCTATGGCATCCCTTCTAAGCAATGGAATCAGTAAGGTTCCCTACACTTCTTTTGAGTGAGTTTATGCAGATAAATCCAGACACTTGAAATCAGTTTCTTAACAGAATGACAAAAACTGTCTATGTAGAATTTGGGGTTTTTTTAACAGCTGCTGTGTTTGTTGTCACCATCACTGTGGATCACAGTACTCCTGCCTTCTCTAAAGCAGACCAGCTGAGAAGGAGCAGCTGGGAACAGAAGAGACTCATACTAAAAGCCAATATCCAGCTAAAACATTCCTAATTCCTAGTTTATACACCCATGAACTGTAGCACTCTATAGTCAAATTGGATAATATTTCTGCCCCAAAGGGCTTACTGTCAAATCAAATAACACAAATGTAAGATCTGAATGAGACATCGGGCAGCTTATAGCCTCTGGAGAAGGATGGGTGGACCTCTGTTTCAACCATGAATTAGATTTTCCTCCTTCCCAGTTACTGACCACACAGGTAACACTGTAAGAGGGGACACAGGACTTGGTCCCCTGTAAAAGCCCAGAGTTACCTCCAAAACTGAGCTAAAACCAGGAGTGCCCAACAGAAGCACTAAAGAAAGGACAGAAAAAACACCAGAACACAGCATCTGAATGGGAAAGACAAGACAGATTTTTCAAAAACTGTTATCAGAGGAAAAGGTGGGATTTGACAACTGCCAGGCTCCATGGGGGAAATGAAAAGCCATCAAGGAAACAACACAGACCAAGACCTGAAGAGGCTGAGGCCAGCAAGGAGAACACAGCACACAGGTACTGCAGACATGCACAGCTTCAACAGGGGAAGCAAAACCCTCCCAGGGGTAGCAATTTGGGAACCAGCAGCAGGTAAATACTTGCAGACAGTCAGGAGAAGGTAACTAAATATTATACAAATTGAACTAATGATCAAAATCATTTTCTTTACAAAATTACTTCCCTGCTGAGCATCAGTTACTAACAAACTGTTTAACTAAAGACAAATAAAATACAAAGTAACACTGTTATTACCTCTAAAGTTGCTTCTGCTAATAGTCCCAAGGGCTTCCCTTCCCACAGTGCATAATACTTCACTTTACCAAATCAGTCTCATTTTAGATTTATTTTGCTCCAATTTTCTCATAAGGTATCTTGTAATTTGGTATCAATATCTAGATACGATTCATCCTAATAATTTTCTCTGCATCATTCTCCAGTGTAATCCTTCCAGCAGCTGAATTACAATAGTGCTTGGAGGAAGAGTCAGTACAAAGGAGAGATGCAGAGAGAGAGAGTGAGGAGGGGGCAGGGGGAATTGTATCACATCTAAGAAGTAGACAGTTTGAAATACATGAAGTAGCATAAGCATACACAATTTAAATTACATTAAGTAGCACAGGCTTACACAACAATGAGGAAATGGCAGAACCTTATCTGTTCATTGCTAGTTTTTAGCATTTTGATTTCTTAAGAGGGCTACATTTTCACAAAGCCTAAGAGTATTTTGGGAAGAAAGCATCCCTGGGCACTGGTAAAAGACATATAAATGAAATATTTCACTGAACAATTAAATTTTCCTAACAATAAAATGAAGCAGCACCAAGATTTCATAAGAAAACTACAAGAAATTTCAATTGGCAGAGTGCTGGGAGCATTCAGAGTAGGGTGACATTCCTGGGGACCAGGTAGGGCTGAGAAAGCCATAAGGCTGAAATGCTTGAAATGCAGAATTCTTGAAACTGTATTAAATTTTTCATGGAGAGAGATTGTGGAGGGTGAAATGAACACAAGGACAATTATATTTCCCGACAGAAATTCAAGTCACATATTTAACCAGATGTGTAACACAATATTAAAGGTCTAGGCAAAAGAGATAATTTTGTGCCAGGCAAGAAGTAAAGCCGTGGTGTGATGCTTTTCAGAGCAACAAACCTAGAAAAGACAAACCTGCACAGAAGTAAAAACACCAACCAAACCCTGGGGCATATTCCCTTTTCTCCTCCTTGAGAAGGATTGAAAGAAGAAGAAAAAAAAAAGATATTATCAAGAAGGAGAGCCAGTGGAGGACATGAGACTGATCCCCATCACGCAAAGCCAGGAGCTTGCACTCTGTGAGACAAAGCAGGTGCTGAATGAGGTATGTGGTCCCTCTGGGAAAAGGGGGGGTGTGTGTTATCAATCACCTGTGCCCCCCCAAACTGAGCTCAGAGTCAACCAGGCAAACACCACTGTGCTCCCCAGATGGCTGCTCACCTCTGCTGGCACTACGCAATGCTACCAAGCACTGCTGAAAGCAGGGACAGGGAATATTGCCTTCCCTGTTTCTCCAGTTCTCAACCCTTACCCAATGCCTTCCTGCAAAAGGAGTTAATTGCAGAGATGAAGCTGTAGTCAATAAAAGTGCAAGTTATGCTGGTAATTACAGGCAGCTTCAGACAAGTCACACACATAGCACAATCCTTTCCTGCCTCCCCTCACACAAAAGGTACTAAATCTTCACTGAGTCAATGCAGAGGCTTCACAGAGAGGTATAAAACACGAGAGGATAAGGATGTATGGATGTGCTGGACAAAGAAAAAATTATTCTAATTACCAACCATTACTCTGTATTTTGCATTTTTCCCATCATTTTCAACAAGTACTGCAGAAGAAATCAAGAAAGCCTGACATTTCCAAGCAGCTCCTCACCCATCATCCCTCACATTTCAAAAAATCTGGCAGTATTGCAGCAAGACAGAAAAGCTGCAAAGTTTGGGGATCTGCTCCCCAGCATTCATGGGATCTACCCAGATCTTCACACTGGGACACACTGTGATAATGCAGATCACTTTTCATAGAAATTAAAACCATAGCAGTGTATTTTGTCTAAGGTGAGGTGCCATTCACAGCCAAGAGCCAGCTGCTAAGAGATGAATTTTAGCCTCCTGTCTGTTGGTAAAGGTTTTTTGAGAGCAACTCCTCTGCTCCCAGAGCTGTGAGAGCAGGACAGCAAATCCCAATGGTTACAAATGCTCTGGATAACTGGTGCCAGATTGAGCAATAATTCAAACAAAGCCACTGTCAAGTTCTCTACTGTTTGCCTCAAGATTTCAAACAATATTTCTCTAAGGCAATTTTTCACATTTGTCTCCCACCAAAAGCTCAGTGATATTTTCTAGTGCTAATTCTGTGGCTGTGTTATTCTTATGTCACAAAAGCTTTGTGGTTATTCCTGAGTCTTGCCTGTCCACCCAACTTCCCACTGGAAACACAAGCAAAATATTTCTTGATCATTTCAATTAAGCTGCTGATGCAACACCTCTTTTTCCTGACGTAATGTCTGACAAAGCAAACACTTTTGTACAGTTACCACCTCAAAACCTTAGTGCCTTGCTCAAGGGGCAGCCACAGATGGAGCAGTGACAGTGCCAGGCAGGACAAAGGCCAGATGATACTCATCTGTTCCAATGGCACCCCAGCAGAGGAATGCCAGAGCCACAAATTCTGCTTCTGCAGGCAGTGGGAAAAACAGCAGTAGCTCTATCAGCTGTTCAGAGCTGGCTTCAGCCTCACAGGGAAGTTCTGGTCACGTTGTGGTTGAACAGCTTTGAGGTACAGACATTACCAATGCAATTACCTGTCAGCACTGTTGACACCAGAATTTAAACTCCTGTGAAAATAGAAATACCTGGAAGATGCATGTTTTCAGCTGAATGCAGAACAGGATAAAGATTTACCCATTCCCAAACCACTGCATGCAAGCACCAAGACCTTTAATCTGCACCATCTACCACATGCAGCTACACTTCAAATAACAAGAACTAGTAAGGAAAGCTGTAAGCAACATGAAAAATAGAATATTTGAGATAGGCAGCATAAAGTACGTGCTTCCTTTGACTTCTGCAAGGCATAACTTCAGTTAAAACTCAATTGCAGCTGAGAGCTTGGCATCAATGCAGCCTCTCACATGCAAGACAAAGTAAAGTGCAGTACCCAGAGATGGAAACAGCTGTGGGAATGCAGTGGGAAGGTGCACAGAGTTTACCTAAAAAACACAAAACCCAGTGCTGTCTCCCATTGAAATGAAAAATGCAAGTCAGAAACTTTACTGCTAAAGTACTAAGACCCTGTTGTATTTTAATCTCAAGTCAGTTAACAGGGAAACTCAAGACATCAGATAAAACTGTTCCTCTGGCTGGTAGACTCTACGCCAGTGGATTGCCATGGCACAGGCACCTCCCTCTTGCTCCATACCAGCAGCACAGACCAGGCTCATCTGCTTGCAGGGATTTAATAAAAGGAAAGATCTGGTGTTCCCAGCTGCAAATGAACATTGTCCTAGCTCAGAAGCCCTCTTCTTCCTGGATAATGTTCTGCCTTCGACCAGTGCATAGGAGCCACCTACATGAATGGCTAAGGAAATATTTAAAGATGCTTACTGGAGGGTGACATCCCTCCTGTAAAAAATTTACAACTGGATGTGCTGCAAGTGCTTTTCCACAGGCTAAGAGCCAAGTTCTGTGTGCTTTGAGCATGGCACAAATCAGGGACTGACTCAGCCGTGTTTAAACTGACGCTTTGCTTTTATGTTGGCCAAGCCATGGGAGGAGCACGAGCCTCTGTCACACAGTCACAGATACACAAGGTCATCACAAATCCTCCAGGTTTGTTAAGTGACAGACAGGGACATCTGCTGTACATCTGGTCTGTGTTTAACACACCAGGAGTAGTTCCAACACTAGCACAGTTTTTGTCAAGGTAAAAAAAAAAAATTAAACAAATTAAAGCCAGCCTTATCTTTCATCCTGCCAGAGTTTTAAAAATTAAGCTGATATTTTTCTTTAAACAATGCAGCCAGCTCCAATCTGATGAGGTGCAAGTATGCTGACAGCCGGCTGGCCGGGACCCTCAGCAGCCCCACCTGCAGTGTGTGTACACGTGATGCTGC
The DNA here is from genome assembly GCA_038090715.1 of Florisuga fusca. NCBI lineage: Eukaryota > Metazoa > Chordata > Aves > Apodiformes > Trochilidae > Florisuga > Florisuga fusca. The sequence goes on along the minus strand of JAAWXA010000026.1, from coordinate 3,335,192 downwards.
AACTTCTGAAGATCTTCTGGATGATGCCATGCATGATTTTACTTTATTACAACAAGTAAAGCCCTTAGCCCACTCACTGGGTCAGGAAGAAGGGAATACACAAGAAGGGAAGAGCTGGAAATTGAAGTGTGAAGCCTGGCCCAGAGCAAATCCTGGCCATGGGCAGCTGCTCATGCCTGGAGGGGGTCCCACTCCAGTGCTCTGACAGAAACAAATCCCCACCAGTGCCACAGAACTCCTGTCACATAATTTAAACCTTTGGAACTCACTACTACGACACAGCACTAGCTAGGAAAATTTTGAAACCAACAGAGAGCCTAGAGATCCACAGAGATCCCCTAAAGTACAATTGCTTCGGATGAGCTGCAGAACTCAGCACAATTTCAGATCCCATCTCACCACAGGATTAATTTGCACTGGGCTCTGTTGGTTTAAAGCTTTACACCAAAATTTGCAATTTAACACAGTCTGTGTAATATAAAGGTATAATGCACAAGACAGATGGCCAATTTAATGTTCCTGATGAATACTGAGGTGAACAAGGCTTTGCTTACCATGCCACTTTTCCCATGCACAGCACTCACAAATTCCAGAAGGGAGCAAACAAAAAAAGCCAAGTTGGTAACTGTTTTCACAATGACCAATGATTAAATGAGCTTAGTTACAGGATCTAACACCATGCCCTGAATTTATTCGAGTCAGTTATTGGCAGGGATAAAGTTACACATTAGCCAATTAACTAAATGCACTATTACTGTATCTCAGCTACTTAAGCTCATCACTTAATTAAGAGATCAGTATAAGCTGAAAATAGGAATCTTACCTGACACACATACCAAACATAGATTATCTTAATGATTTAATTTTACAGCTCTATTACATTCCACGGGTGCTGTTAGGAAAACTGAAAGGCAATTGCTTGGTTCAAGGAATAGGTGAAACAGGCACAAGCAAACACTTAAAGATCTAATCTAAGAAGCTGTATTTCTTAAAATGATATTTGCTGCTTTACTAAGCTCTACTACATAAAGTAGTTTTCATGATAAAGCTACCATTTCACACTCACTAGATGCTTTTTTAGATTTTTAGATGCTTTCAACTTGGTTCCCATTTAGGAAATGTTTCATCTTAGTGTCTAAGACATACCACTCATTTTCCCAGGAACTATGTCTCAGTAATTTTTGAGAAGTGCATCTGCCAGTGTGAGCTGAACAAGGCAGACCTGTGGGCACACAGCTGTGCCAAGCCCCTGCAGCTGCAGCCAGATGTACAAAGGTGGGACAATGCATTCCTGATGCTCCTCAGATGTCACAGAATCGCTAAGGTTGGAAGGGACCTTAAAGATCATCTAGTTCCAACCAAATGGTGATGCAAGTTGGATTTTTAAACAAGCAGTTTTGAAACTAAATTCTCATCTGTTCTTCTGGACAATCATTCTCCAAGAAACTCCAATAGCTGAGACTGGAGAAAGCTCAGCAGCTGAAAGGTCTACAAATGGGTGTACAATGCCAAGCAGCATCAACATCTCAAATGTGCAACATGTGGGCTTCTAAGAAAAGAGTGATATGGAGCTATCAGCAGGTCTCTTGGGATGCTGAGAAAGGCTACTCCTCCCCATGAACCACCAGAAGTTAGAACACATGGTAGAGAACAATTGGAAAAAAAATTTGGAACCATCTGCTTGACAATTAACTCCTCCCAAAAACTCTTCGTGGGGCCAATCAACCCCATACTTGATTTTTACTCCATATGGACGACTAGAACTTGCCTTCAAACAATGTGTAAAAGAGCAAAAGAATCTACAGGGGACTGTGCTTAAGTGAATGCATCAAGGGATAAAATGAAAGCAGTTACAGGAGCTCAGGTAATTTCCAGCCCCACAAGATGGCAGGACCTTGGAGGAGGCACAAAACTGCACTCTTCATTTAAATTGATGAAATGATGATACAGTAGCCAGAACCTTTCCAAATTTAGCAAATTCATTTGATCTCTTTCAAAACTCCCTGAGCACAGAAGTCTTCAGCTCTATCAATGGATTGAGCAATGCTTGCTCTGTACCAAAGGGCAGCATTTCCAGCAGACACAAGAGCACATCTCTTAAATAACTCCTCTTTCCTCTCAAATGAAAGGCTCACTACAGAGAATAATTTGATTTAGAATGCATTTAATTCTCAGCAAGACAGAGCAAGCTAAACACTGGCAGTGCAATGATGATGTTGACAATGGCACTGGATGTTACAGAGCTGGTAATAGCTGAAGTGGGTCTTGACCATGGGATACATTTGTGTTTTCTAAAAAGCCACTCACCATAATACTTGAAGGAGATTATTTCTCCAGGGTCATCATCTCCTCACAAGTAAAAGCAGTATCATTTGTCAAGACAGATATGCTTTTTCTACTGTTTCCATATAATTTAAGACATGAAGGCTGTAACAGGTTAAAATAAGTGTATGTTGATGCTGGACTTAGGAGGCAAGTTCTGTAGGAAAAGACTTTGGTTCTGAGTTAGGGCAAAATTCTACAGTATTAGGCAGACCCTCTTCTCAGCTCTTCTCCCCTCACTTAAAGGGAAAATAAGCCTAGCTTCAAATTTAAGGATGAGAACTTTGATTGGTAATAAGCAAGAAGGCATTAGCAGGAAGAGAATCTTATTTCAGACATTTCAAACTAAGAGCCTAGATCTCCCATGGTTTTCCATACATTGTTCTGCAGGTAAATTTAGTTTGTTTAGATGGGAGGACTTCTGCAACCATTGAAAAAAAAAAAAAAAACCAAACAGTTTTCATAGTTGGCTATAGCAGTTAAAAGAAGTCACAAAAATAACTGGATGCAAGTACATTCCAGATTCACCCAGCTTGCTGTGCTAATTACTGGGCTCTAATGAGCAAACCATGGACATCAAGTGCTGCTTCTGCAGCTCTCATCAAGAGCACCTCAAACCTAGGATGCAGCAGAACTGGGGCTGCATCTCCAACTCCATCACAGTAGCAATCAAATTGCAAACAAAGAAATCCACTCGGATCCCCCAGTGAATAACTAACTACACAAAGAAAGTATTTCAGTTTCCTTGCTTTTAAAAGTCTGTCTCAAAACTAGGAATGGGAAGCATACAGCTGGGAGTCGAGCAGACCTGGCAGCTCTGTTCAGCTTGGGCCAGGCCCCAGGCAGTGATTTTTTCCAAAAGCAGTTTATCACCTGCTTTCTTTCTAAGCTGTAGCTTTGGTCCATAAAACCATGGCAAGTGTTCAGGACCCTCCATGTTACAGCAATACTTAGGCACTACTAGCAACAGAGGCTGTGAAAAATAATAATCAGAAAGGCAATAAGAAACAAGAGCCTCCTTTGCTGTGGGAAAAGTAATCTTTGCTGGGGTATGTTCAAGATGAATACCAGCTACTTAGAGACAGTTGGAAAAAAGGAGGAAGAATAAACCTCTTTGCATGTTCCCTTCACACGTAGCCTTCAAGTTCGATCTCTAGTATTCTGAACCAACCCCTATTTTTATGACAGGCCTATAATTTCCTCTCCCTAAAGCACAATATTTTCCTCTTGGCTACCCCAGAAGAGCTTGTGTCTTCCAGTCTGTTAGATACCTACACCTGCAACAGCAGGAGCTGAGCCAAACTGACCCAAGCTTTCAATCCAAATTGCTAGTCTAGCAAAGCCATTGAAATATCTATGTTTCCAGCAATCACATTGCTTGGAAAAGCCTAGTCCTAGGAACATGCAAAGACTGGTCAATAAAGTACCCCACACCCAGTTAATCAGCCTTCACTGTATTTCCATGGAAAGAGAATGCTGTAATATTCACCACAGAGGGGGGTGTATGGAAAAGGTGTGTAATCCAAAGGGTTTGACCTGTGTAAAAGTTAAGGATGAGCATGAGAAAAATATACCAGAATATGTTCATGTCTGGGTGGCACTCCCCTCCCCCAGCTTCCTCAGCTGAAAAAAACTGAATTCATAAGAGGTCATTACTTACCATCAAAATTTGCTAACAACAATAATCTGCACTGAAATATCTTGACAGAAAAATAGTTGAACCAGGGGTTCCTTATTTATTAACCTTCAACAGAAATGAGAGAAAGTTGGAAAGTTTCTCAAGAAGAAAAACGGTGCAGATACATAAATCTGGATCGCATAGCAAGAGTTCCTTCAGCTGAAAAAAATCCTCATATTAATTTAAAGTAATGAAATGAGATGTGAAAGAAGGAAAGGTGACTGCACAGCACAGCTAGAAGGGCACTTTATCAATGGAAGATTAATTCAGCTTGGAAATTTGGCAGGCAGAGCAATCAGATAGCGACAGCATACTTGAGTAGGCAAACCTGGAAAGAGTTTTAAGACAAGATTAGATCAGCTGGTAGAATTTCTAAGACAGAATATTCTGTTTGACACAGCACTGAACTAGAAAATCCAGCAGCCTTTACTGGAACTGCCATCTTGGACTTTGCAGACTGAAATATATAACTGAACTGTCATGACTGAAAACTATTTTATCGCCAGGGTTACTGATCAGATAGCAGTGCTCTCAGCATCTCTCTGGAAGTAGCCTGCCAAGAAACATTAACAAGGTAGGACACTGGCAGGAACTGAAATGCTTCCTCCCCCACCCCCAAGTATCTATAATACATTCCTAACTAATGTGGCGCTCAATGCAAATTATTAGCTCTTGGTAATAAGGTTCCTACCACAATAAGATAAAATGCTAATTTCATTTCTTCCACAGTCCTGCAGCATACCATTTTTCCTGAATATAACAATCAGAAAGAACATAACTGGAGTTTAAAAATTGCACTTGCATTCCTAAGATAAAACACCTGTCACCTTTGGGATGTATAAAGCCCAAAAAAAGTGAATTCTGTAAGCAAACAGTTACATAGAATGCAAAAGAAATACTTCTTTATTTGCCAAAGCAGTATTTTGAGGAAGCTGTGGTAAGCACTGCTTTAAATACGTTTACTTATAAATTCTTGAGAAAAAGTTGCTCCCTGGGAACTGATCATGCCCTGGCACGGATGAAGGGTGGGGATGGGGAGTGTTCAGGAGCCCACTCATTCTGCACCTGTAATCACTATACCAAGGTGCAGCAGCTAGCTTAGACCCCATCTATAGGATGGGAACAAAGGGGGTTTCATTTAGGGTTCACCAACAAATGCACCTTCAAATTCCTACTCCCAGTTTGGTTTGGTAAACAGTTGCCACATAAGACTTGTGTCTAAAACACCAGCAGCACTACATGACACCCACCATGTTAAAGATAAACAAGAAACCCCAATTCCTCTTTTCTTTCAAATGGTTTTACTGTGTTTTCCCTGCTGCCAGGCACTGGGTCTCCAAAAACCAATGGAATATTTTGTTATTCACACTGCCTAAAAAGCAAGAGTGGTGATTTACTCACAGGCCATGACTTCTCCTTCCCAGTTTAAACCTAATTACTGTAAGATTAGTACTTGTAAGAATGAGGTGCACAACAGACCAGTCATTCTGATAGATAGGGCATAAAAGTTCACAGGGAGACAAAGTACACACAGGTCTCAAGATTCACCTCCACCAACACCTTACTGGACTTCAGTGGATGAATCTCCAAACAGCAAATCAATGCAGAAATGGGATGGTACCATATAAAATGTGGGTACCTTGAAGTATTAACTACTGCTAAATGAAACAGCAGCAAGACTGTAGGGTTACAAGGGAAGAATTGGTCAAGCTTCCCTGACCAAAAAAATGTACAAGGACAGTTCAGAAAATGAAGTTCCTTCCAGCAAGCCTGTAAGGGTCAGTTATCAGACTGTAGACTCCTCAGGACCAGTACTGTTCCTTTGGTTCAATTTATTCAGTATCCATGAGTTAGTCCAAGGGAGACCCAGACTTCAACTTGTATTCAGGAACACCACGACTGCAGCTGTAAGCCCATCTTCCCCCCAAAAATATGATTTTAAGAAGAGACCAGCACAAGAGAATCTATGAGATACACACAAGGTCACAGAATGCTGGAGTCTTCCTTTAAGTCTAAAAAGCTGAAGTATTTTGGTTGTGTTTCTCCCTAAGAAACGAAAGGAACAAAAACTTTTGGAAATCTGTATCTGGACACATGGCATTGTTTACACCATGATCTCTCCAAGATAGTGGTGATCCAGGCAACCCTGTCCCAGTTGAAAAGTACCTGTTATGCTTTCTAAGGGCTCATGCCATTTAGAAGTAAAAAGGATACCCCAAACACACCAACTGTTTCCAAAAACTTATAGGAAAATAATCTTTACATATGCTGGACTGTTTTTTTCTCATTTTGAGAGAAAGTATGCTGGATTAGAACGTCTCTACCACAAACCAGAGTTCAAGAATTAGAGGGTAATTTACACCTTGCCTTGCAATATCAAACCACAATATCCATGCTCCCTTGTTCTGACAATACTCCTGCTCCTTTTTTCTTCCCCAGAGGGAAGATGAAAATTGTCCCATCTTGTTCCACTCTGAAGAAGTTCCAGTTAAAGCCAAAACCCCAGTCTGTAGTATTCTGGGGCCCATTTTTGTGCTGTAATACCAGCAGAGCAGCTACAGCCTCCTGGTTAGGTACAAGGAACGTGCTTGTTTTGGTTGTGTTAAGGCAGCAATGGGACACTGCATTAAGTGTGTGAGCATGAGGCTATCCAAAATGTGACTGATTTAAAGCATGTGACTTTAATCAAGCAATATGATTTCAATACTCATGTGGTTTTCTGTTGCAATTCAAGCACCAGAACTAATTTTAGGTTTGGATAAAAATACAATGGAGATCTACAGATGTAAAAAAGCAACACATAAATAAGAGAACTCATCTCAACTAAGAATTTATCTCTCTTAGAATAGTATCTGACATTGATAAGCATTTTACAGAACATATTTTTATTTGAAAATTGCTTGTATTTATAGCAGCCCATGTTCTTTTAATGTACTTCTGTAGGCACATAGACAAAAAATAAAATGTACAGAAAAAGCAGTCTGTTACGTATTTTACTGAGCCAAGTCACCAATATGAAATTCACAACTAAGTTCCAACTCTTTTTAAAAAAAAAGTTTAAATAGATATTTGACAGTTTTCCCATTTTTCACCCCTCAAAGTGCTAACTCTCAGCATGGACCTGTGATTTACCACCCATTCAGCAGGTTTGCTCATTAAATGCACTGAATGTACATAATGCACAGGCAAAGGGAGAGATACACTCACCCCCCAGCAAGCAGGGCACTGGCATCATGTCCTGAACAGGCTTCCAGACCAAATCCAGGAACAGCAAAGGATGCTGCTGCATAGAAATGTCAAGCACTTGAGTGCTAAGCTTCATCTGAACGTATGGTTAACTACTGCTGCCACCAAATTTAGCCTCCTTGTGAATACACCCAGCTAGGGAAATTGTTAATCCAACCTTCAGATAACATTTAGGGTTTCCAAACTATTTAACACGTATGCTATGCTTTGCTTCCTGTTAACACTTCCAAACTGCTTTCTGCCCGTGTCTTCTCACTCTCACTTTAGTCTCTGTGTTAACAAGCTTGGAGCAACCACAGCCTGTGATTAGTAGAACTGGGAGTTTTCCCTGCAGTATGGTCTTCCACCAAGAAAAAAAAAAAAAAAATTAAAAAACAAACAAACAAAAAAAACCATCTAAAGCATGTTTCTACCTTCAGAGACACTGGCATCCCTCCCTACTTCAAGCATGTTACCACACATCCAGCAGGTCCTTCTTGCCCCCTGAGAGGTACCTAAATGCAACTCAATGACCCACACAAGAGAGGTTCAGAAGCATTCATCAGACCACCTGAAAGACAAGCATCCTGCATTAAAGTACAGTTTTTACTTTCACCAGTGATGAAGGAAATGCATCTGAAAACACTCCGAAGGAATTAAGAAGTCCAGCATATAGGACATGTGCAACGCTTCCCTGTACCTTTGCCAAGAAATGCTTTGTGCAGTGGATAAGAACTGTGTGAATTAGCAATTTTTACTTAAACCATTTACCTTTTCACCAGCCAGCCATTATCCTGTGATTGCTGATGCTCTACAGTAGGCTCAGCTGCTCAAGCAGCAGCATGTTGCCAAAAAAAAATTGGCATGAGAAAATGGCATTCACCAGCTGCAGGTACTATCTGCTATTTGGAAGGTATTCTTTAACAAAAAGACTGTATTTATCCATACAGACAAGAAATCACAGCCAATGAAAGTTCCAAGGCAGAAAGGTTAAGCAACAAAATAAATGCCATGAGAGATCCTTCTCATGAATCCAGAGTGCCCTTGATCACAGCGTGAGAGCAGAAATTGAGTTCCATGACTGAATTTCAAAAATACAAAGGTAAAAGCTTCCAACCCCAAACTACTGTACTGTGCTCCCAATCCCATCTCAGGCCCTCAGTGTGTTCTCAAAGAGCACACATCTCTACTGGGAAAAGGTGAAATACACGTTCCTACACAATATGTTGTCTTAACTAAGACAATTATGTATTATAAATTGTTATAAACCATATGTTGCCACGAACTATAAAATGCTTATAATTTCCTGCTATGAAAAATATTTAGAGAAGTGCCAATAATGGTAGACTGAGTATGTGTTTTAAGGGTAAATTCCCTGTTAAACTGGTGCAAAAATAATTTGCCATCTACAGCACTGTATGATACATTTTCACATTTCAATTTTTTTCCCCCTAGGCAGTACCAAAGAACTCTTCACTACCATTTATAAACTGCCTTCTCTTTCATGTTTGATAAAGTGGGAAAAAAAAAAAAAAAAAAAAAAAAATCAAATGACAGATCAGAAACTCCCCAAACACTCTCCCCTTTCTACCTAATCTTCAGCACAAGGATATATATATGTGTATATATATATATAAAAATCCTTCAGCACATCTGAGTTGCTACAGAAGAATAATTTCTTCAGAACTGTGCCCGTTTCCTGCCACAAATGGCTTTCAAGCAGGGCTTTGAATTTTTCTCTTTAAATCATGTTTGCTATGGAGGGGGGGAGATGAGAAAAGAAAAGGACAGTGACAAAGGGATGAAGGGAGGAGCTGTTAAAGCAATCCAATATGCAAGCACAGCAGTAAGGATCCCCACCCCCAGCAGTATTTTTACTTTATGAAGTAGAATTTTCAAATGCTTTCCCTCAAGCCCTAACAGGTCAACAGCTCCTGCAAATTGATAGCATGTATTAATTGCTCGTGCACTTATCACCTGCAGTGCCCCTGCATCTCAGGATGACAGGCTACTTATGTAATTTTAAATATTAAAGGTAGATTAAGAAACTCCAGCCCTAGTCAGCATTCATGACATAGCTTTTCTTTTACTTCAAAGGTGGGAAACAGAACAAAAACTCTTTATGCAGTTTGCACTGCTCCATCTTTCACCCAAGTGTGCCAGGAAAGAGATCTCCCACACCTGGCTCACAGCTGCAAGACTGGCCTAGGGTCAGCAGAAGGCAGCAAATGCAAAATTCAGCTTCCAGCTGAACCTTAAATATACAACGAGACATCCTGCATGTTTTAGTACACACAGGTCAAGATGGTAAAATATTAAGTTACCTCCTACACTATAGGTAGGTTCCATGGACTGTACAAGGCGTGCAATGAGCGCTCATGCTGCTTCTCTATGTGTCACTCTTCTGCTGATCCTGCTAACTCAGTATGAAGCACCAAATTACATTCAGCACTTTTCACACTAGAAATACAATCACCATGTGAGGGAAATGCTTTTCCTCCCCTGCCCCCCTTCAAAAAGAGCCCACAAAACAAAACCCAAAACCTGCACTACTTCCGCTTCCCAAGTAGCAGAACATTTATCTTTCTTAAAAATCTCAGCTTCCATCCAGACACGTTTCATTCAACAGCCAGAAACCAGGCTACTGACTTCAGCTTTTTTTATTCTTCCTTGTGCTCCACCTGCTTCCCAGAGCAGGTCCCTTCATAGCCTTTCCCCTCAGATGTTAGGTGGAGGAGCCCCATGGCTCTCACCATGCTCCCATGGCAAGGAGATGCCACTCACACCACCCCTCTCCCAGCACAACCACTTCCCCAGCCAGGGGATCCCATGTGCCCCGCACACTTGCTCCCAACACATGGATTCACCAGCCCTGCCAAGCTGCTCAGCATCCCTGTGAGCAAACACAGCCCCCACGTTTTCAGCAAACAAAGCAAGCAGATGCCTCTGAAAGCCCCATGCATGCATGCAGCACTCTCCTCACCCTGGCACCCACCCAAGGTCAGTGCCTTTCAACATGCAGCAGATCCCTGAGGACCACCTCATCCCTCTGCCTTCTCTATTTTTGCTACAGCTATGATGACTACAGCTGTCTAAACGCAGTGGTGTTTAAAACTAGAATTAGCAAGATTTAGAAAAGCTCAATGTCACATAGCTTTTGGAAAGAAAGAAGAGTTCTACAGAGCTTTCAGCTGCAGGAAACCCTACAAACTTCATCCAAAGCACATCCATGGCGAAAAGGTGAAGGTCAAACCAATGACTTCTGCCTTTGCACCCATGAACAGACCTCCCTCCATCATAACTGCTGGCTGCCAAGCTCCCCCACAGAAATGCTCTTCCTTCCCCAAGACAGGGATGACACCCTCTTTTCCAAGGGAAAGCTCATGGCTGCACATCCAGTTGCAACTCTTGTCAGAGAAGAATCCATGAGAAGGAAAACCAAGCCCTTCCTGCATTTTTCTTTTAGAGCAGTACTTGAGAAAGCTGTGATGACCACGATCTGGACTCTTATCAGAGAGGGTGGATATAATGCATCATCCACACTCAGAAAGTAATTTTGAACCTGGTAAGAATGAACTGGGAGGACAGTGAAACCCCAGCTGGCCAGTACTTTCCTGTACCAGGCATAAGCAACTTGAAAAGAAAAAAATAAAAGAAAAAGGACTAAGAGAAAAAATATGCCTAAAGTATTTGCACTGAAAAGGTCTGAATTTTAAGGAGCAAAGCAGAGGCAGCAAATTGGAAACAAATGCCTAAAAATGTAACTGGCTTTTATACACAGTATTTGACTGCAAGACAGGGTGAAAGGGCTTTTTTAATCAAAACCTCTAAGAATCATAGTCTTTTTTTTTTTACTTGTAGACCAGCAAAGGAGCAACTGTATTAATTTCTCAAACAAGGTCATCTGGCCCAAAGTTTTTCAGTTTTTTTTTGTTTTTCAAGAGCTGGGTAACCTGATCAGCTGTGGCCAACCTGATCCCTCTTTGTACCTGCCAAAAGGCTTGCAGGAATTGGCAAGACTTAACTATAAGGCAAACCTTTATTTCTGGCTTCAACTGTATTATAATTTGTGACTCATGAATTGTATTATTCAACATTTACATGAAAAATAATAGCTATCGTATTACCTGATGCAATAAGAGTGGGTTACTGCTTTTTAGAGTTTATTTGAACAGGCAACTAATAATATTTTCCATTTATCAAAAATCTCCAAAGCACAATGAATGTTCAATTTATTATATTTAATATTCAGTGGAGAACATTGCTGCTTTCAACACTGCAGTCCCACATAGAGAAATTAAAACAAATCACTTCATCTAGAAACCAAACAAACAATTACTTGGAGGAACAAGGCCAAAAAGGAAACAGAACAGCTGTGTTCCTCACCCTTATTAACAGTAAAAATAACACCTTATTTCACTTTTTAGGAGTTACTTGTTATCACCTAAAAACCAAAACAAAATCTACCAGTTTACAAATGAAAAGCTCATAGCAGCAAAGTGATACTCCACTAGAAAAATACTTGGGACTGAACCATCAGGTTTACAAGATCCACATAGCCAGCCTTGACAACCTGAAGGAGACTGAGTGCCCAGGACAGCCCTCAGGACATCGAGTCAGGAAAGGTTAATTTTATTACAAAGGCCAGACAAAACCCACACGTACTTTTGCGGAACTCTTGAGAGATTTAGAGCAAGTGGTAACAACCATACTAAACTCTTACTATTCCATCATTTAAAAGACACAGTAAGACCTAACATCTAATACCAGCTGTAGCAGGAACTACCTGAAGTCTAGAGCTACCTTCTTCAGATGGCAATGAAGTCCCTCTTCAGTGCTGTGTGAGGCACACACCATCCCAGCTTGCAACCAACAGCTGGAGCACGCTGCAAAACGCAGTCTGGAAGCTGGAGATCCTTTGTGTGCTCTGATACAAGGGGCAGGCACTAAATGCTATTAACTGCTCAGTCATGAGATGCTTGTTTAACACCCTCCCCATGCAAGCCATGCATAGCCCTACTGTATTAATCCAACTGTGAGCAACAAATCTGACTACTTAATATGCAAATTCCCTTGGTCAGTCTTCCATAGAAGCACCATGAAAGCAGTTATTGTAACTTCAAATCAGACATGTGATATGCAGCATTGCACATCACTCTAAAGAAAATATTTAAGAAACTGTTGTCCCATTACCAAAAGCAGAGGCTGAGCATGATATTTGGCTTTCCAGAAGTTAATGAAGCTCTGGCATTGCATCAAATACCGCAGGAAGAATTCGTATTTTTAATAATCTCCAATTCTAGTGTCAGTCAAATGTGCAGCCCTATTTCCACTTGTTCCTCTTATCACTGCTGGGGTGATAGGGGCAGCAGTAAAGAAGACAGATTTCAAACAGAATCATCATCCTTTATAATGAAGAAGGTTATAAGCACTCCAGCAGGCAGGCCAGCCTCATGTCAAGAGGAGCAGAGCAGCAATCACCCTGCTGCAGCCAAAAGGCTTAATCTGTAATGACTTGCTGTGCCCATACTTCCAGACACTGGATTTCCTGCCCTCTCATTAATTCCACACAAATAACTGTCTCGCTGAACTTTACTAAGTAAGACAAAGTAAAATGCAAGTTCTAACAGTGTTAAGAGTTTGCCAGAGGAAAATGAATGGGTTTGTGTTTCCCCTTTTCTTTCCCACTGCTCCCCTCCAAAGGGAGAAAAGACATTTAAGAAAAGCCCTCTAAATAGGGCTTGCTTGTCAGGATGGCAAGTTGGCACTGCAAGTTCTCCGGATTGTGATAAACCAAATACACCTTATAAGTTATTAAAACTTACTTACAGGCACAAATGCAGTTTCCCAGCAGCTAACTCCTAACCCAGTGCTCTGAACACACAACTGAAGAAGTCACATAACCTGGAAGTGGCCAAAGAAGAGATATTTCTCCCCAAGTCTCACTGTCCTGCAGAAACTCGGGTTACCTTTGAGAAGGCACATCAAGAAGAGATCTGGCACTTGGCTCCTGAGAAATCAGAATATCTGATGGGAGACAGCTGAGCTAAAGGGATTGAGGGGAAGGAACCTGGTACTGTAAACAATTTAATGAACTTTTTTGTTCTCTATGTCTCCTTAAAGAGTCACCAATAACTCCATCTCATTATCCAAGACAGCCCCTAACACCATGCTGGTCTGCTGAACTGCAATGCAGCAAGTATGGAGACAGGAATTTCTGCCCAAATGCAGCAAACAATAGCCTGTTAAAATGAAAATTTGCTAGAAAAGAGCAGTGATAATGAAACAGCTGGTACCAATCTGCAAAGACCATTTCACTTCCAGCAGGATGGGCAGAGCAGTATCTGTTTAATTCTTGTTAAGGAACGCACTCCTCCTGCTTTGGTCAACGTGAACAGAAATGTGCAATAAGCTGGTACACACCTAGGAAAGCTGGATTCAAACAGAGACACAGCTGAGTACAGAAAACAGCTCTCTGGGGATGTGTGAGCAGCTCGACCTTGAGAAACACCAATAAGAAAAAGACAAAGGAAGCACACATGGTCAAGGCACATTGCCAGCTTTGCCCAGCAGCAGAGAAGTAACAGGAAGAAACTGACTAGAGGAGTGAGGAGAACACAGGGATGTGACAACTCCTAGTCTCAACTCCAGAAAAAAGAGCAAAATTTCACCAGCTCCCCACAGACTGTAACAGACTGAGACCAGTATGAACTAAACTTGAGATCCAGCTCCCACTTTTCCGCAGCATTAAGCACTGCTATTACTGTCTCATCCATCTCCTGACCGATCGTAACCTTCAATTACATTTTTCCATTCTAGGGACAAGATAAAGCTTCCCCCAAATGAACCAAACTCTGGCAATGCTTTGGTTAGAGCCAAAATGTTTCCACTCCGTAATACCTTTCTGAGATTTATAAATAATCTGACCCTGCTCATTGACAGCGATCTCATTGACCAGCTTTTTGCACTAAAAGTAACAGCCCAGGAGCAGAATGAAATGAGCCTTCTCTGGGAAACAGGAGTAAGTCACTTTCTGCACAGGTCCAAATCCTGTTTGCTTGTGCTTCAGCTGGTTTGCTTGCTGATGCCTCAAGACATAAGCTCCCTCGAGAGATCAAGTCAGATTTCATAACTGGCACGGGCACGTTTGCTGAATTTGTAAACCTAAGAATTAGAGCAGGCTGGACTTTGACATTTTGGGAGTTGGGTTTACAAATTCTGAGGTCCTTTCAGCTTAACCTACACCCCCTTTTTTCCTTGTGGAGAGGCAGGAGCAGATACGTAACATTACAAAACAGGCTCTTGCACACTGTAGCTGATTGTTTAAGACAGTCCTAAGAAGCCCACAGTTCAGCTGAAATTTCATCACTTCTCACTCAAGCAAGACAACCTTAAGGAACATTATCCTTAGAGCATGATTCAACATGAGCCAGCTGACATGCATTTCGCATCTCTTACATCTTGAAAAACCCAGCTGCTGCTTTAATGCACCAAGCACAATAGGTTATTTAACCCCAAACCAGCAGTGTGTCACACCATGTAAACACCAAGCAGGAACATACTCCCAGACAGACCATCCGGGACAGCAAGCTGGGGACAACTTGGATGGAGACTGCCCACCTCACCTGCTGCCACTGGCTGTGATTTTACTGTATCAGCCAAACTCTTGGTAATTTTCCCCTCTTATCTCATTCATTCGACATCACAGGCAAGATATGACAAAGTAAATTAACCACAGGCTATTTTTTCTGTGACATGATCTCACCTCATAACACCTACCTACTGCAGCTGGTCTCAGAACAAATGTCAGGGTAGTTTTTAATGCTATTTTCTGTCAAGGTTTTTTGGGTATGTGACGATTCCTGATGTGGCTTTTTTCCTCTGAGTCACTAAAATGCTCAGGTCCTTTCTGCACTTACACTTTTGTACTTTCTACCAGTCGGTCAGCCTGCTTAGTACAGATGCATCTTGCAGACAACTCATTTCTTCCCTGTTTTTTTGTTTTGTTTTTTTAGTAGAGAAGAATAAGGACGACTCATGGCAGGCAAAACTACAAAATTCATTTTAATTACAATGATGTGATTAAATCCTACACAGTTCTTAGCTGGACTTCATGGTATTTCTATGAACTACCTATCTGGGATTAATCAGCAGGTGGCTGCTTCAGATATAATTGAAAGAGCTGCAATTTTTTACATCATGGAATGACAGCTAAGTCACTGATAGACAGAACACCCATCAGCTGGGGCACCTGAAATAAAACCAGACTAAGAAAAAATATTCCACACGGCACAGGAGAAAACATAGACCTAGATCAGCAATTTTCAGCCTGAAATCTGTGGACCCTGCATGTGCAAGAACTCCTTGTAAGCCAAGTGTCCTGTTGGTAGGCTAACTCGAAATTACTACAAAGCACATAGAGCTCAGCTGGAGAACATCAGGGGTCCACAAGCCTAAGAACGTTGAAAAAGCAATCATTCAGGCTTTTAGGTAGAGAAAAACACAAGGGTAAAGGCCGCTTACACTGCAGCAGGGTTTCCACATAAGCCAGGCTCACTGAGTAAATGCACTTGCACACGAGAGAGAACAAGCTGCTCCAGCACCTGAAGTCGCTGAAAATTGATTATTTAGTATGGGTGATTTAAGCTGGAAGAAATCACCCATCTTTCTTGGGGAGAAGAAAAAGAAAATAAAAAAAGGAAGCCCAAACCCTCAGCAATACCCGGATCAAAGTTATCTGAAGAACTATTTGCCGCACACCACAAGGAGCTGAGCACAAGGAAAACAAAGTTTGGGAGCCCCGGGCAGGCCCGCTCCCCAGTCCATCTTTATTTCATCAGCCGCCCGCCCCCGGGCCCCGCCGGGCCGCCGGAGGGGCCGCACAGCCGAGTCCCCCGACACGCCGGGACCGCGGGGCTCTGCTCGCCGGGACGGC
>JAAWXA010000026.1:3212380-3319012 GCA_038090715.1 Florisuga fusca | reverse complement strand
GGCGCCCGAGCGGCCTCCGGGCTCGGAGGGTGCAGGGATCGGGCGATCGACCCAAGACAAGTCCTGTGAAGAAGGGCTGAGGGAGCTGGGGGTGTTCAGTCTGGAGAAGAGGAGGCTCAGGGGAGACCTCATCACTCTCTGCAACTCCCTGAAAGGAGGTTGGAGCCAGGGCGGGGTCGGGCTCTTCTTCCAAGCAACTATCAGGAAGACAAGAGGGCATGGACTTAAGCTCTGCCAGGGGAGGTTTAGGTTGGATATTACAGAGAGGGTGATCAGGCACTGGAATGAGCTGCCCAGGGAGGTGGTGGATTCTCCATCCCTGGAGGTTTTTAAGGAGAGGCTGAATGTGGCACTCAGTGCCACGGTCTGGGAACCACGGCGGTAGTGGATCAAGGGTTGGACTTGATGATCCTGTCCAACCCGGCTGATCTATGATTCTATGATCAGGGCCCGCAGGGCTGGCAGTGTCACCGAAGCCCTAGGTGACAAAGGTATTTACTTTTTTTTACTGTGCAGGCTGGGGCTTCCCCTTGCTTTCCTATGTTAATTGCATCTGCACATGAAAAGAATATACACGGCACGCTCGGATAAATCCACGTCCTGCTAATCACCCATTCCCTTCTGTTAACAGACGGCCTGTTTAAATGCAAATACAACCTAAGCAAAATCAGTGCTTCTTGGTCAGTCAGCACCTTACATCAATGCTCTGAGAAGAAAAGTTTGACCTCTGTACGCCTGATGCCTAGAGGCTGTTATATTATTTCAGTAGCAGTCTAGCCATGGGCTCAGGGAGTTACGGTTCATATGCTATCAGATGCACTGTAGCTCTTTGAAACAACCAGCAGTAAGTCAGAATGCTGAAAAATGGAAGCAGACAGTGCAAAAAATAAAGCATGGTAACAGACTGAACTCTGGATTCACCACATGCTCTGCTATACATGGCAGCTTAGTGTTCTGATACATAAAAGAGCAGAAAACAAAACTGAAGCTGAGCATATTTTACCTCCTCAAAGATGGCATTGCAAATGTATTTTTTAGAATTAGAATAGCATAGCTGTGCGTAGAGCTCCCGAGTCACCACAGTGAAAGGAATGGACGGACAAATCCATTTTTCTACCATTAATTTTCCAACATAATCTTCCTGCTGAAAGACCAGCTAGCCTTTGTGAAGGCACTTGTGTCAATAATTAAAATCCCAAATGTAAGAGATAAGCAGAGTGCAAAATGCCAAGCACTTTATCATCTGAGAGCAAAAAGACAGAGCTGGTCTGCTTTATGGGTCCAGCTAGGAAGGTCGGGACTGGTACGAAAACCTAAGGAAAGATGTTAGAGCCTGAACACATGCACACTAATTACAAGAAAAGCAAAAATTCCTTGTGTTTACAGGAGTTTAAACCAGATAAAGGAAGCACAGATCTCAGCTGTTCAGTTCTCTTTCCAGTTTGCATCTGAGGGCTGCATGGGGTTTTGCCTGAATACACACAGGTGTAAGGAAAGGTATGCCAGGTACATTTTTAAAAAAATTTTATTTTGGACTGAACATAAATTGTTCACAATTGTAGAAACACAGAAGAGAGTTAGGGATGTTTGCAAATTTTCATGGTAGTAGGTGTTGACGAGAGTATATCAGCATGCAGGGAGAAAGAGTGAGTTGCAGAGGCACTCGGGTAGCATACTGAGTCAGCTCCTGCCTCTGGATATCATCCTGCCCAGTGAGATCCCAAAAATTCCTGTCAGCTAGACTGAGGGGGGTTAAATACAACGTGACTCTGTACCATTACAGGGTGGCTGCAGAATGGAGAGCTGGCGTGGGAAAGTGTGTCCACACTGAGACAGCAGTCTGCTGAGCTTTGCAATAACACATTGAAGCCTGTAATTCTGCATATTTGGTGCTAAACTCTTTCATTAGATGCCTCGTTGCTCTTTCACACACTCTGTTTGTAACATATATATGTCTATATTTGTGTATATAAACACAAGATGGGCCAAAGTCACTATTTAGAGCCTGTCCCCATGTATCAGGATGTACTTGCACACACTTATAAAGTAGAGAAGACAAACTAAATCTTTTTCTAAATGGATTATTTATTTTGAGGATTATATTCCTCTTCAAAATAAGTTTCATGAGAGGGAAGGCCTGAGCTTTGCAGTCACATTTTCTACTCTCTAATCTTGGGTCTGCCCTAGATACCCAAGTCACAGAACCTCAGTTTCTCTGTTTCTATCAGCAGATTAATGTTTGTCTACAAATCTCTCAGGGGCATGGGTAGGATTAATTAATTCTTAGTCTTTATTACCGGCTAAATGCCTGCAATGTGTGGGATGTAAAACACTTTGAAGAGCAGGGGTGTCATTTCACAAATTAAATGGTGTAATGAATTCACTATCCTCCACAGGTATGACTACTCTATATGATGGAAATTATCCCTTGTGGGTCCCAAACCCTCCAGTGCTACAGCTAAAGGGCTTCATTTTGACACAAGATTCTGCTGGGCAGCATGTTGTAGAAGGAGGGCCAGAGCAATGGCTTGTATGGCTCAAGGGCTGCAGCATGTAGAAAAGCCCTCAGTGGATCTACATCAGGGGTATTTCTTGTGTATTAAAATGCTTTGTTTACTTCCCTAGTTTTTCTCTCCAACTGGGACCTCACTGTTTGCTTGCAGTCAATGGTGGTGGGTTTTGCCATCACATGATGATGCAGTGTGATAAATCCCTGTCCTCTGATGATTCATCTTTGCGTGGGAACCAGTATGAGATGCTGACAAATTGCACCAGTGCTGAAACTTCTGTCTCAGGCATCAACATTTTGGTGTTTTATCAGTGTTACCCAGGACTGTAGTATCAAAGTCTTATCAGAGCAAGTGGAAGTCTATGCAGATCCCTGTCATCCTCCTTCGACAGATGGGAAAGGGAGACATAAGAGATAGGGTTAGCTGCTAAAGGTCTCACAGGAAGCAGAAAAAAGAGCTGTGGAGTCCAACCACCGTGTGATGCAGAGCCCATCTTCCTCCTCAGAGAGTCTGAAGAGATTTAACAAGTTGCTATTTTCAGATTCACTTCCACATGGTGCTCTTCCTGAAAGTTAATGAGGCTGTAGCCTCATTTTTACAGGAGACATGATGGAGGTTTCCCTGCCCCCATATGATGCACATCACTTACATTTAGATGTGGTTGTGAGGAATGCCAGCTCCCATTCCAAGAGTCCCACCCACAATTCTTAGGCTGACTCCAAGCTAAAATAGCCCATCCCTTAGAAAGTGGATGGTGTCAATCTCCAGCACTTAGAGACTGCAAAGCTGTGGAAAAAAACAATGTTAAACTGGGCAGAGGTTTTTTTCCTGGAATAATCAAGGGAAAGAAATGGGAATTTTGAACTTCTGAGGGAACTTTCATTGACTGGAGTGTACATTGCTGTGAAAAGCATTTTCTTTCCTGACCTCTGCAAAGCTTAATGCCTACTCCTGTGCAGTACCTTGGCAGTCTCTGTGTCTTCTCCGTTAAAGCAGAAGGAATGGTGATGCTTCAACTTTCTTTTATACCTTTCTGTGAAGCTCTGTGTTTTCTGTCCTCAATTGCTTAGAAAAGGGGTCACTGGAAAGGCTAAAAATCACTATTTAATGTGCAGCATCAGAGATGATGGTAGGAATCTCCAGGAGTGGTGGATTCTTCTGCAGGACCCCACATAATTCCCCCCTGGATGTTTCTTGCTGGCAATTTGTCTTTGCAGAAGTCCAAAATGCTCAGAAAACACCAGTGGCACCACCCTCAGCCACCAGACAGTCTGTAGAAGAAGAGCTTGTTTTTTATTGAGCATTTCAGCACCAATGTTATTTTACAGGGGCTGTGACAATATTTTGCTTTTTTAGACTTATAATCTCGAAAATGGGTAAGTGAATCCGTGCACAGTTTAATCCGATATCTCTCACTTCATCTTTAAAACCATGACTTTGCAAAGTTTTATTTCTTAAAGACAATTTATGTGGGAAAAGAGTTGCTCTAATTTCAGACTGTGGTTGCCTAAGTAATTCCACTACAAATTCCATTTCTTGTCTGCACTGGAGATCAGAAATTTACAAATTAATTTTTTTTAACTGGATAGAAGAACTACATATCTTAAAGTATGAGCTGCTGGCCGGCAGGTAGTGTGGTGACAGGCTCACATGAAGGCAGCTGGCAAGTGAGCTGACCTCTGTTTCCTGACAGCTTTATTGCTGCTTCCCCCTTTAAGCATGCTTCTAGTTTCTAATAATTCTGAATTCTGAAAAGAAAAAAAAAAAAAAAAGGAAAAAAAAAAAAGAATTCTGTAAGCTGTTCTGAAAGCAGGGCTTTTTAACCCATTGTCCCAAACAGATCCTGTCAGTTTTAATGCTCTGGATCTTGCCAGTTGATACTTAGCTGCTTTGTCACATCAGGGAGGTTTTACTTGTGGTCAAAATCCACTTTTTCAAAACCATAGCTTTGAATACTAAAGAAACAAAAGTGAAACACTGCTTCCCTCCTGTGGTGACCTTCCTGATTGCACACCAAGCTGCTATTACTTGTTTAGACAAAATGAATTGCATATTTTATGTTTTTTATTAGTAGTAGTATTTAATATTACTCTGACAACATTCTAAGAGTATTGTTTTCTTGCTAATCTGCAGCCAAGCGGGAATTCACATCCCGCTGTTACTGTTATATTGCTGGATTTAAAATTTCTTTTCAAAGCTGAACAGTGCTGCTGAAGCTGCGAGAACCTTATCTAATTACAACCTGCTGTTTGTGGACAAGTTCTCCTCCTCTTTCAGCTGCACTTGAA
The DNA here is from genome assembly GCA_038090715.1 of Florisuga fusca. Taxonomy (NCBI): domain Eukaryota; kingdom Metazoa; phylum Chordata; class Aves; order Apodiformes; family Trochilidae; genus Florisuga; species Florisuga fusca. Next base: position 3,314,214 of record JAAWXA010000026.1, on the reverse strand, counting down.
TTGCTTCTCTGGGTGGGTGGGTGGGTGCGGGAGTGTTATGTGTCAGTGTGCTAAATAATGAAGAGGAAAAGTGGCAGCAGGACAAAGAGAGCAAAGAGGGATGAGGGCCTGAGCCTACCTACAAACTGCTGGGATGCAGCAGGAGTTGTTTCATAGGCTGCTGGGTCACTGAGCAGCAGAGCAGAGGCCACACAATGGGTTATGGTATCACCAGTTCGCTGCTATAATCAATATTGGATGAGTATCTGGAGGGGTCACTCAGGATCCTGTATCTCCAGCTGAAAGGGCACTGAGGCTTCAAAGGGGAAGACATAGTAATGTAGGATGTGGTTTGCTTTAGAAAGAAAACATAGCAGGGGGGCATGATAGAAATGCCTGTGGTCATGAATAAGTGAGAGGAAACAGGGAAAGAATTAATTTTTTCCCCCCTTTTTATTTTTAATGAAAGAATGAAGGTATATACCAGCAATGGTAACACATAATTGAGTAGAGAGTGGCAGAAATGTATAATATCCAGGATCCATTGCACCTCTCTTGGCTTTGTACTAATGAACACCAGAAGTTCCTTTGGAGAAAAAGTTGGAGAGTTCCCCTGTTCCTTGATTTTTAGCTCTGTGGCCCAAATGCAAAGCATTTGAAAGCAAAGAGCTATTTCCTAGACAGAATGTAAAGACACCCTTCTCAAGCAGGACCAAAAATCGGGTTCATCTGAGGAGAAATCATACAGTTTTTGGCGGGAGGAGAAGGAGAGGTGGAAAAGGAAAGATGTTACCTCCTGTCAAAACGCTTTTGATAAAATTAAAGCTGAGCCAGATGGTAATGGTACAGACTAATGTTACCATATGGCAGGACCATTCATGCAAGAAATATGCTACTTTAAGAAATGTGTGAAACTGATAGATGTTAATATTCCAAATATTTGAGATTTGTATCTTGAACATTTTCATGGGTTGCAGAGCTGGAAGAAAATGCATGTGCTCAGGAAATATTTTCTTGGACTGCACTTCTACTCTGGTGGGATATTTGTTCCTCTTCTGCTCTCCTCAGTGGTAGGGAACATCTGACTGAGTTATTGCTTTGCTCCCCCTACTCAGTGCTGGGAGCCCCTGGCAGATGTGTGTGTGTCTGGCAGGTGCTTGCCCAGAAGTGAAATGAAGACAGGGGAAGGGGCACGGGCTCACTGCACACGTGGGGTGGAACAGGGACACTGGCACTGCCAGTCACTCCCTGTTTCAGGTGTGCAGGACATATAGAGGAGAGGCACAGTGGCCACAGTCTGGAGGAGAGGACCTCCTGCACTGTCCCTGCCACAGTGGAGGGCAGGAAAAGGAGAGGAAAAGGGTGAGGGGTGAATGGGCATAAATCCCAGGCCTCTTCATTTCCAGACGCAGAAAAAATCCCAGCAGCAATGGTGGTAGCTCTCACTGGCAGATGCTACCAAGAAGCAGAGGAATGATACAACTTCTCTGCTCACGATTTCTTTGCCAGCTCTCAGTTCCTAATAGTGATGTGCAGTATTCAGAGGTGAAATATTTTGTTCTCTGTTATATGACTGAGCTTTGCACAGAAAAGGGAAAAAGAAAAAAACAACTGAAGCAGATCCCCATCATCACAGGACACATTCACATGGAATTATTGGATGACTTTGCCTGGATGGATGTCAAAAGCTTGTCTCATTACTACAGTCTTAGAGAAGAAGCTTATTTCACATGTACTGTAAATCTATTGAGTTTGTAGAATTGTAACAAGTATGATAAACTTGGATGAAAATTTGTTTTGAACTTTTGATTACGATATTAGAAAAAACAATAAAGACAAGGAGATCTCAGCTCATGACAACTGTTCTTTGTCCTTAGGCTGTATAGTGCCTCAGGACTTAGCATAGGATCCTATTGTTATATTTCCAGTAAACAAAGAGGCAGTTTCTCCTCCTGCCTCATAGTCTTTGTATGAATTGAGGAAAATAGCAGATGTCTGTGTGAGATGCAGCACAGTCTAAGTGTCCCTCTTGACCTAACCTGGTGAAGATGTGGCCTCTAGCACATGAGAGGGACACACAGAGCCAGACTGAAAAAACCATGAATTCAGACAAATAAATGTTGCTTTAATTTCTTTATTTCTTAATTTCTTTAATTTCTTAATTTGCTTTCTTCTCCACTTAAGCTCCCTTCCAAAATGTTACTTTTTAATGAATAAACCTTGGAAAAATAAATTTTCTTTGCCAAAATAAAAACCGGTGAACTTCCACCAGCTCTGTCAATGTCAGCAGTATCTGTACACAGAAGTAAATTCTAGGTTAACCACTGTAATGGGAAAAATACTCTTCATGCAGACAGAAGTGATAAAGTAATTGGCATCATCATCCTTGAGGTGATGCCTTGTTATTTATTTCTCATTTTGTATTCGTACACTTGATTTTTCCTGCCTAAGCACATTATTCTGCATTTGTCCTCACTGAGTTTCAGCTTAGAGGCTTCATCCAATTATCTAGATCAATTTGAATTCAGATCTTCTCCTCCATATTGTTTACATTATCTCCCAGATTATTAAACTGTATTATCTTGGCTGTCATACAAATCAGTTATTAACAGACATGATGAACAAAACCTGTCTCCTGTGTCCCTGCGTGAGATAGCCTGTTTGGGAAGTGGTTTTTTTTCTCCTCCTTATGCACCCGAACTGTGGTTATTATCTTTATTTTGCTCACATGCCCCTGACTTGCTCATGAGGCTGACTCCTGAGTATACAATCTTCTTACAGACAGAATATATCACATATGCTTCTCTCTTGTCCACCAGGCTGGACAAGAGAGAAGGAAATTAGATTGATTTGATGTGATTTCTTCTTGAGAAATCCATGCTGGCTCTTTCTTATCATTTTATTACCTTTTAGGTGTATTGATTATTTAATAATTTCTTCCAGTACCTTTCCAAGACACAGAGTTAGGCAGGCAGGTGGATAACTCCTAGGGTACCTTTTTCTCCTTTTTAAAGCCGGGTCTGGGCACAGTTCATTTCTCCTCTCTCTTGGGGCCTGCCAGCATTGCTTCTCAGAGATAATCACTAATTCTTTAGAAATTTCCTTGGATGGTTCCCAACTGCTCCCGGATGAATTCCATTAGCTCTGCTGTCTTAAAGACATTCAAACATTTCCACACATGCCCTTCCCTTCTTCTAGCATACATGTGCAGCTCCTTCCCAGGTGCTTTAATGAGGTTCTGCATTGCAGAAGGGATGGAGCAAAGCAGCATTCTTCCAAAAAGGAGCCAGGATGCAGGCAGGCAAGTACTCAGGCAGGGAACTGGGAAGCTGTGGTCTCCACAGCACAGATGTGGTCTGGCTGATCATAACAAAGCTCTGAGCTGCTTTACCCACATCTGCTAATTTCAATAAATGGAGCCTCTCCAGCAGATCTGCAGAAAAAATAAGACCATGGTTTTATGGGAATTACCTCCAAAGCTCCTGGCACTGAGCAGGGATTGTTGCCTGATAGCACGTTTCCTCATCTGAGCTCAGAACACTGTTGTAAGGCTACTGAATTATGAGATGGAGTGTGAAACTCTCTGCACTACTGGTTATGCACTCAGACTGGTCTGTGAGGACACCTGTGACCCAGGGAAGAATGCAGCAGCATTCGTGGTTCTCTGGCAGATGTGAATTTGCAGCTGTAACTTTGAAAAGGCATTGGAGTATCAGATCACCCACTGCACTGGGGGCTGGGGTACCATTCAGGAATGGGCCAGATGACATCTCATGTCCTTGGACTGTTGTTTCACCACACTGTGGATTGCAAGAATTAGCAGGCATTTTCTGACACTTTATTTGGGTGTGTTTTTGCTCAAGTCTGAACCCAGCAAACTCACACTGGTGCAGTGTTACAAACACAAGAGGTCCCTATGGTGCCAAAGGTACTGGCACAGGGGTGATCTGAATGGATTGGACACTGGATGCTTTTATTTGGGTCAGGGAGCTGGTTACATTGGACCACAGAGGCACTGGGGCATATGATATAAACATGAAAGTGTTAATTGTCATTGGCCAGGCAGGTGGGGAGAGCAGGGTGTAAGCTTGAAATTTCCACGTAATCTCTTTAATTTGTTAATTATTAACTCTCAGACTGGTAGAAATACATTTACAAAGTCTGTGAATAAGGGTGGGCAAGATTAGATCATGCTCATAGCTTTCACAACTATTCAGCTTTTTATTAAATTTTCATCTAGGAGGAGACTATGCTATTGAAATCATTGGAACTAATAAAAAGAGCTATAAAAATCCAAATTACATTTGGTGCAGCAGAAAGAGGAGATTTTATGAGATTTGTTAAAAATCATTTATCATGTGGAAACACACCATACTTAGCAAAACCCTGTTTGCTTTTAATTTAACTGCTCAAAAATGATTGGAAAGCTTTTTGTTAATACTTAAATCACCCAAAGCAATTACAGAGCTTTATGGACATCTCATTATGGTTCAGACCACTAGGGTGAGCCAGACTGTAGCCAATGCCAACTGTTGCATGCCGTGAAGTGGAAATGACATAGCAGATAAGGAGATTCAGAACAAGTCAGTCAAAATGTGTGCCTAGAGCTCATGCCCATCATCTCAGGACTAAGCTACTTCACTTTTCCCCTTGCCCTATGAGTCAAGGGGCAGCATATCTCCCTTGGAAGTCTGGCTTCACCTGGTATAAGCAGTTGAAACAGCTCCTGCAAGTGCGTTGGAACTTTTGCTCTCTTTGTGCATGAGGCATGTTGGATGCCAAGTATCACCCATTTCTTGTCCTGGGGCTTTCAAGGTGCTAAATTTCATTGTGTGTCCAGGGAGCTCCCTAATCTCACCTGAAACTGTGGCAGAAAAAAGCAAAACAAAACAAAAAAAACCAAAACACCTTTAAAAGGTTTTAACACAGCTCTTAACTGAGCCAGGTTAATGTTAGCTCACTTGTTCAAAGGCAAAAATTCTGCCCACCAAAGGGTCCCCTTTCTCACCTCATTCTGGGCTGGATACGAAGTGCTGTGTTGGAACAGTAAATGTGAAGAGCAAATAAAAACCATTTCAGTTTAGATGTGGAGTCCACTGCCCCATGAAGGGCATGTTTTTGTGGCTGGTGTAAGGAACCTGGTTTGCCTGTGATCTGAGCCACCCAGCTGTGAGCCAGCTCCAATTTGGGAATCACATCTCTGCACTGAGTTGAGACTGAGCCAGCACATACACAGCCTGCCTTTTAGCCAGTACAAAGCACATGGCTGGCAGCCCCTAATAAAGGATCAACCTTGTCCACTGGCAGGATAAACCATGCTAAATCAAGGTCAGGAAATGAATGGAGAAACTTAAAAAACTCAAGGCGTTAATGCTTAGTAGTGAAGTCTGCAGAGGTAACATTGATGATCTAAAGGTATGAGTGAGGCAAAGCTGATCTGCTGGAAAGAGCCTTGTGGGCTCTGTGTGAATGAGAGATGTTCTCCCCCTTGGCCACCTCCTGGTGTGATGTGGTGTGTGAGTGTGTGCTCCTGAAGGGTTGTCCCCTGTTTTGGGACCCAGCTAGGATGTGTGACTTTCCTGTGGCAAGGAGTGCTGGGGGCTTTGTGCTCTTGCAGGACAGCTACCCCTCCTCAGACATCTGCCTGCCCACGGGAAAAGGTAACAGCAACAAATACAAACCAATAAAAAAACGTGAGGTAAAATGATGCCACTTATTCCTCATTTTTCCACACCAGGTAGAAATCTAGATGACTTCTAATAACCTTCAGTGGAGGAAATCTATGAACACTTGCAGCAGACATTTTAAAGGACAGTGGGGGTCCCTCATTTAAGGAAAAACTTCTTGAAGTAGTTTGAAAAAAGCCTGCCAAATACTTGTGTATAACATCAGTGGATAAACAAGCAGGGCTCCATGGGCTGGCACAGTGAGCTGTGTCTGCATCATTTAGGTTAAATGGTCACATAATTCTCCCTCTTCATGTCCTTCCAACACCAGAAAACAAAGCTGTGGTTTGCTATTATTTATCCTCTGCATTCATTGATGTCAGTCACTGAATAGCCCTTCAGGGGGGTTTACTGCCCTGAACAAACTGCAAAAAATGCCATCAATTATCTCAGAGCAGGTAGAGTCCATGGATACTGTGGGACTCCAGTACTCCAGCTCTCCCCTGGCTGCGGCATGTCCTTGTTAACTGTTTGGGTTTGTTGTTTTTTTTTATAGACCCTGTGTGGCTGAACTGGCTCAGTGACTGCCTTTCTTTCCTGAAGCTTGACTCAAAAATCTCCCCCTTGCTGCAGACAGAGCATGGAGACTCCTTTCCATGCAGGCACGGGCTCCCATGTCAGTGGGAAATGAGACTGGAAGCCTGTGGTTTAGGTAGGTACTTGGTAGACTCCGTGCTGCAGCCCATTTTCTCTGCTTGACTCATCTGCTGTGCTCTCAGCATGCAATCCTTAGCTGAATAGTAGAGCTCTTAGATTTACAAAATGAGAGATTTCAAACAATTTTAGGAGCTGGGATTCCGAACCTTTTTCTGCTATTTTGTGACAGTGGGAACTGAAAGGACTGAGACCCTCTATCATGTTGAAATAAATCTTCAGGCAATTCTGCTTCATAGCCACATTTCTGTGTGTCTTTGGAGCATACTGCAATCCAAGATGGAGATCAGCAAACTCATTCTCCAGAAATCTGCTAGTCCAGGAGCCTATGTAGCTACATCAACATAGCCAGAGCTAACACATATATTCCCTGACATCCTGCCCAGAAGATACATCCTGCTCGTGTATCCATGCACCTCAAATGAGCTGTGGTGGGGAGATGTGTACGAGGAGCAAAAGGATTTCTTTATGTTGGCTTTGTGTTTAAACTGGCACAGTGGCTGTGGAAAGCAGTGACTGCAGCCTGGCCACTGACTGCAGCCACCATGCCACCCCCCTGTCCCCCCCTGTATGTGCGTGGGCCCAGGTCAGCCAGCAGGAAGGAAAGGTAAACAACCAGCTGGATGGGAACACTGTAAAGCTCTGCAGAGAGAGACCTCATTGTGGTTCATTCCATGGCTACGTGGATATTTGTGTCTGCAGAGTACACGAGGCATCACTGGAGGGTGCCTGCAAGGGAACAAATCCAGGATGAAGTGCTGGGACTTTGATCACAGTGCCAATTTAAATGTGCATTGAAATATCCCCTGATTTTGGTTCCTCTGCTTATGTTGCTTCTTATATCCTTGCTTCCCACAGTAGAGGATGTTGGACATGCTTTGACCACACGTATATCATCTTTGCACAGGGGTGGGAGCCATTTTCTTTGTATCTTTCCAGTCTGCATGCCTGAACTGATGCAGATTCCACCAGGGAACCTGGTGTTGCCCAAGATGTTTGCTCAGTCCCTTCTACCCACTCCCTTACTCTGAGCAGTGCCCACTGCTGCTGTCAGCAGCCCCTTTTCCTGGAGTGCTATGGCACATGGTTCTTAACAGTTCAACTGTGTTGCTTCTTTTCCAAGGAAAATATTGGGGGAAATAGACACAGTCACCTCCATACCCAGAACCCCAAAGATCCACCAGCTACCAAATGAGAGAAAGTAAAAAAGTGCCCCAGTCTTCTCACATGGCCATTGCCAAGCAGAACCAGTGGTGCTTCTGAAAGCTGCAAATGGGCAAAACTCAGCAGAGGGCAGCTGGTACAATTTCATTCTTGTTACAGTTTTTGGCATTTCTGACAAGACCTGCACAATTCAGTTTAAACACCTCAAGTGTTTTAAACCTTCCTGGCCGTGTAATGGTACCCAGTTTTCTTGCTTACTTGATTTAAGCAGAAAACTCACCCCAGGAAAAAAAATAACAGCAGGCCCATGCATGTTTTTAACTTGTAAAACAATATTTACTCATAAGATCTGACAGGTCCAGGAAAACATGATCATAAACAACTTCTCTTCAGCAGAGCCATTTCATTTATAGTCCTGGCTTTGAACAGCCCCATTGTCAAGCCCACATTTGAACAGCCCACATTGTCAAGGAAGCAATACTTGGCACAAGATGACAAACATGGGACATGTTAAATAGCAGCACATATCTGTAACAGGGGAGCCTGTTTTTCAAGAGCAAGACAGCTGATTTGCTTCCTGATGGAGGGAAGCACACAGCGGAAGAGCAGACACCTATAAAATTGTATTTGGATTTTTTGGACAACAACAGGGCCATTCTGCAAGTCTTGGACTATGAACACACAAATTGCCCTCTATAGTGCACTTCACTCAGATTGCTGTTAGACAGCAGTAAAATCCATTTAAAAGTTATCTCCTTTCCTCCATGCTCTCCACATCCAGTCCTCAGTCCTGTTTGCAAGAGGCTGCTCTCCATCTCAGATCCAGTGCTCTCAGAACAGCCCCCGTGTTCCATCTGCAGCACTGAGGTGACAGCAAAGTGGACCAAAGGGAGAGGTGGACAAGTTCTGACACAGCTGCCTTCATTGCTGAAAGTAACTTTTCTGTCATAACATCCTTGATCTCCTTAGGTTTCTTTTTCCTATTTTGCTGTGTAAGTTTGTGTTTCCTTTCTTGAACATTTTCCACTTCCAACCCCACACCTCTTGCATCTCCTGCCATTCATTATAAACATATGCACAGAAATAATTTTTACAAAAAAGGTTTCCGTAGACTTCAGAATGAATTACTCAGGGAGCTTGAAAAAGCAGACAGTTTGTAATTTAGAGACAGTCTTCAAGTCTGCCCTCAGACTGAAGGGAGGTCTGAGGCTGCCCTGGTCACCAATGGAGCTGCTTCCATCTCGCAGTTTCTTGATCACATTGTGTGGAGATGGTTTAATTCCCAGGTTGATAAACAGACTGCTGAAGAATATTTTTTCCACTTTGCCAGGCAGCAGGGAAAAGGCTCTCCTGATGCTCCTGGTGCCAGGCAGCACCGTGCTGCACCGCTTTGTGAATGCACTTAGTGGGCCTTTGGGAACAAAGCATAAATATTTCAGAAGGGTGCTTTAATAAGTGTTTGTTTGCTCAAAAGCTGTTTACTTCTTCTTTGGTAGTTGCCATGGTTAAACACGTTGATTTAAACAGGAACAATGAACGCAGATTGCAGAGATTCACTTCTCATGTCTGTATATATTTTAGATCTTGAAACCCATCTCACCAGCCAAAGGGATGGCTCTGAGAAGGTGGCAACACAGCTCTGGATGTGCCCTGAGCCAGCCAGTTGCTTCAGAGCTTCACCCCCAGCAAAATACTTCTTTGGCCCACAGATTCCATCCGCTCCACTTTGAAAGTGAGGTTTGCTGAGTGGCCTGAAGAGTGCTCCATGTCCTTCCTCATTGGGACCCAAGCTCCACATGGATTTAGGCTTTCCAAGCTCAACCAACTAATCAGACAGCTGCACCCCCTCCCCACAGGCTGTGCAGTGAGGGGCAGGGCTGAGCTGTGCAGGGGTGGGTTTTGGTGTTACTGTGCTCTTGTTCTGTGCTCAGCCCATGAAGGGATCTCAGAGGACACTTACTTGTCTCACAGGACACATACAGAGTGTCTCAGAGGACACTCTTGCATATCTGTCTTCAAGACTTCAAATACCACAATTTTAAAGCTCTGAAATAAATCTGTTCTCCAACTCTTCTGGCTCAAGAAGTTCATCATTAAGAGCCTGAAGTTTCAAGTCCTGAGCCTCTGCTTGCACATTCTTATTTACTATTTTCTCCATTCTCTCTATGGTATTCAAGACAGAGATACATGCTTGGGCTCAGCTGTCATGCCCAGGTAGAAAGAAGGCCTAAAATGTCCTAAACCATCTTGTGCCTACCTGAATGAAAATAGCCTCCATTTATCCAGAATACCCCAGGAGTCCAAGAGGCAGGCAGTGTTTTTCTACATATTTTGCCCATGATGCAGACGATGTGCTATTTCAGCTCAGAATTAATACTACAATCAGGCTGATTAGGGCTTTCACAGTATCACTGGACTAAAAAATTTTGAAGCATGCTGTGTGCAATAAGATAGGAGGGTAAAAAACACAACTGTTATAGTTGTTGTTATTATTACGTTGCCAAGAAGCCCTCGTGAGAGTGGGGCTCCTCGGGGAGGGCACTGTGCCAACACAAGGTAAACCCAGTGGTGCTGCCAGCCTAAGTGCACAACCAAGGAAGCAGAAGGCAATGGCAGGGACTGAATACACTTCCCTCCACTCTGGCCCACAGCTCTTCAAATAATAGGCTTGGGGTTTTTTTGTTTTGGTTTGGTTTTTTGTGGAAGAAAGCTCAGCAAGCTTTCCAAGCAGTCTTGGAGCTGGAAAAGCAGTGTGCCTGTGCTCAGCTCAGCACAGAAAAGCTTCTCAAGGCACTTCAGAAAGCTCCTCTCAGACAGTGTCAAATTCTCTGAGGCACATTACAGTGCTGTCTGTCCCAGCCCTGGGTGTCAGAGAAGAAGGCATCAAAACTCCTCACTGTCTTCCTTTCTGCAGGCGAGTGCCCAGGACTTTAAATTTTGCCCTCAGAGCATGTTATTTTTGGATCTAAAAAAGACCCATTGCTCATGGCTGCAGCAGTGATGATGGGCACCATCTCTCGGTGTGTTAAAGCATCTTTAGCAAAGGAGTTGGAGGGGAAGCTGGAGAACTGCTGCCAAAAAGCACAATACAAATAAACAAAACACACTACAGCAAAGAAACAGAAATAGAATGGCTAACTTAGATAAGGTCCTGACAGGAAGCTAGATGGACTGTGCCACTTCAGCTGTGCTTGTTTAAGCTTGCCTTTCTGTATTTATTTAATAGATTCCAGCATCTCTCACTTGGAATCTGTTGGGAAGTGCTGGCTGATTGCTGTTCAGCAGGAGCACACAGCCCCATGTCCTCACCACCACCAACTGTGCTTAGCAAAGAAGTGTTAAGAAGTGTGACCTGGCCAGGAGAGAAGTGTCCTTTCTGATGCTTTTGGGTTGTTGACATGGGAACAGTAGCTCCCCTTACGGCATGTTCCTTCTTTTAAACCAGCAGGGAGCTTTAATTATTCAGACTGGGAAAGAGGGTGAAGGAACTGCTCAAAATGCCTTGCACTGGGGCCAGTCTGTTCCCCTTGGTGATGAGATGTTTGGTGTTTCTCTTCCCCATTTGTATTCTTTCTCCATGCCAGAGAAGAACAGAGGCTGACACATGCAGCTTCAGCAGGGTAGATCCTTGCTGAGATCTTCTGGTGAACCTCTGTGTATGCTACAGGAAACCCAGCTTTGTTCTCCCTCTGACTCCTCTCTGACGCTCTGTGATCCTCATACTCATGGGATTATGGCTTAAGACCTTTTATTGCTTCTGAGCATAGCTGCATACCTGGTCAAAAAACTTTTTAACACCAGGAATCAGGGTCCTGCAGTGCCCTGGGGGTCCTGTGAAGCTACAGAAACACTCAGTGCCCACTGCAACCATGCTCTGAAATCCCACCCCTGTAGACCGAGCCTGACTGGCAAACACAGTCATGCTGCTTGAGGAAGCATCATTTTCAACATTTCCTCTTCAACACTTCATCTTCACAGGCAGTTCTCTCTCTGTTAAATGCTAAAGCACTATTAACAATAATGTGACACCTCTGAGAGTCTAATAAACCCCCCAAAAGTTTACATCAATGGTTAATTAGCTCTGGGGACCTCTGGCAGATGGTACAGTTGGATGGAATTGTCAGAGCATAGCAGTCTCCAGTATTAAGTCTTGTAATACATCTCTGGATTACCAAAAATGTGAGGAGATGGCCTTGTGAGCTTGCTGTACATAGAGGAATCCCATCCAGACATCTATACATGGATATAAGGGACTATTAGATGGTCTCAGAGGAAGTTGAGATAATACATTTGTTACATCTCTGCATCTCCTTAATTTAGCTCTGCAAAATAGCATCTGTGTGCTTTAAGGCAAATTATACAATTCATGTGGCTCTGCCTTGCAACTGCAAAGATCTTATCAAATTATATTGTCAGAAGTGAAAAAGAGCCCAACTCAGTGAACACCCCATAGAAAGATACAATAACCTTTTTCCTGAAACCCTTTCAATAATACCTGTAATATAAAACACGTTATATTTTCAGTGATTTCTTTCTCTCTTTATGGGGACTGGAAATTAACTCAGAAATAAACACTGAAAAAAAAAAAATCAATAAATACTTTATCCTTTGCCCTTTGGGCTTATTTCTTCACCAATAACTTACACTGCACAGCCAAAGAAAAACAATTCCCTCTTCATTAGTGGTTGAACAACTCTGGAGTAGCAGAAGAGGACACACTGCTACTGTTTTCCTCTGCTGCAGTAGCCAAAATTGCCCTCATCTGTTCAAGACAGAGCTGGGCAAGCAATTTGCAAGTGATGCCAGGAACATATCACAGTGGGATATCCTCAGTGCTTTCAACTTGTATAGGCTATTTGCAGTTGAGACAGTGGAGAACTTACTGAAATTCTTCAGAAATAGCACTTTTTTTTTGGCAGAAAATGCCTATCTACTCAAATGGGAACTTTTCATGGGGAATGTTCTGAAGAGGATACTAAAAGCATTACTAAACCTCAAGTTTTGAGCTGGGAATGCTCAGAGAGGCTTCTCCATGGGGTTTGCTGATTGTATCCACCCCAGATAATCCTTCATGGATTTTAGCCTTCCCATAAGAACTCCTTCTCAACTCTATTTCTGAGAACGGCCACCTGCCTTTACCTGGAAAGAACATAGAAAATCGGTGATCACAGAAGCTCCTCGGCAGAGCAGGGATGGGAAGAGGCTTTCCAGGGCTGGCTTTTAGAGCAGGAACTTCTCTGAGGACTTGGTGCTCCTTGGCACCTCTGCCATTAGGAGGTTTTGGGGAATGCAGATAGGAGCTCAGTTTATAAGGAAATCTCTCTTTGTGGTTTCTTCCCTGCAGCAGGAGGTCAGGTTCAGGTGGAATATTGTTCATTATTTCATACCCTGAGATGGCTAGAGAGAGTCCCCACTTCCTTCAATACAGTTTGGAACTGGCTTGGGAAATGAAATAAAGCACCCCAAAAAACCCTGCCATACAACCTGTCCAGAAGCAGAGCTTGGCTCCTGACTCTTCACACACTATTTTTACACCTGAAGTTTTTTCCAGGCTCCTAGGGGATTGACAGAGGAGGTCCAGGGGAGACATTCAGTGGGGAAGGGCTCTACTGCCTAGAAGAGGTTTCTTCCTGTTTATTAGCCAGAGACATTCTGTATGAAAGCAGGAGGGAATGACTTTGTCTCTCTGTCAGCTGCATGAGGAAACCTGGATGCAGAGCATTTCCCTTGCCCTGTTTAGTGGCCAATGGAAAACACTGCAAAAAATGCCACCCCCTAAAAAAAAAAAAACCCAAACAAAAGAGAGTGTATGGCCCTTGTATGGGGGATGGATAAGACTTGAGGACACTGGCTGTGATAATCCCATCTCTTGGGGCAGCCCAACTTCTGTACCCCATGGAGAAAACTCCACCCATGGCTCACAAGAGCCCTCTCCAGTCCAGATGTCTGTCTGTGGCTCAAAATATCCATACAGTCTGAACTGGCACAAGCAATAGCCACAGAAAGGCGATTTCTGAGGAGACCTTAGATTTTTCAATGGGCTACAGGAAAGCTGAAGGGGGACTTTCTACATGGGCATAAAGTGATAGGACGAGGGGGAAGGTTTCAATTTGAAAGCTGATCCCCATGAGCATCCTTACCAACACAACAAAGAGCTCATCTTGGAAAAGGAGTTTGTGATTCACTTTATAAATCAAAGTCTAAGCAAACAGGGAAAGGGTGCCAAGTTGGAATGTCCACAAACTTTGTAGCTTCCATGGGAGAAGCCCTCCTAATCCTAGTGGCTGGGAAGGCTGTTCCCTCTCCAGGGCACTGATTGTGTTTCCCATTAAGTCTTTCAGGGGAAAATATTTTGTCAGGTATCATAGTGCTGAACAGCACATGCTGTAAACACAGCATTAGAGAATGAAAAAGGAAGAATATTTTCATGCCTTAATGAACAGTGAGGCTTAATGAACTGACTGCAACAATATCCAGCCTGCAATGACAGGGAGCTGCAGAGGAGCAAGGGACAGACAAAAGGCAGGAGAGGTGTAAAAGCCACCACCACCCCTTTGACCAGCAGGGATGACCAAACTCCTTTGACCAGCAGCTCAGCTGTCAGGACAGTGCAGAGCTATCAAGTGCAGTAGAGATGCCTCCATACAGAAATTTTCCACTTCTTTTCTTCCCACAAAGCAGGTGGCTGTTGTTCCCCCTCCCCAGACGGGTGGGAGCTGCAGCCTTACAGAGCAGAGTGGTGATTTCAAGCATTAAAAATAACAAACTCTTTCTTTTCTCTGAACACAGAAACATCCGAGGGTCAATCAGCTCATTCTGTTCCTTTCACAGAAGCCACTGAGGAGGTTCTGAAGATCTCCCAAATTCACTGAGATGATGCCTCAACAAAGTGCTCCATTTCTGTAATTGTTCAGGGCCTGGGATGAGCAGCCCAAACCAAGCAGAACAAAAACCTCCTCAGTGGAGGGCTGCAGCCTTGCACCACATCACGCATCTGCTCCCCCAGCAGGGGGCTGGCAGAAAAAGTTTTTGCTCACACCAGCTGCAAAATAATAGTTTCCCACTAGTCCAAAGCCAGAAAAATCAAAGAAGGAGATATCTTTTTCTGGCTCCAAAATGCTCCATGTTTCTGTTCTCTCTAGTCCTTCCAATGGAAGATGGGGTGTGCGTGTCTGGCAGTCCTTCGTGACTCTCTGACGTGCTATGTTCTCAGTTTTCCAGCCAAAGCAAAGGTGCATGCAGCCAGGAGCTGATCCTGGGGATGTGCAGCTGTGTGGATGCTCTCCTGGTACCCACTGGTGTCCAGGCACTGCTGATGGGGAGCCCACAGCCTCCTTTGTTGAGCTCTTTAACCCACCCCTGGCCACGGCTCGCTGAAACAAAGCAGCCTGGAGTTGTCACTGCTTTCCTGGAGCACCTTTGGAGAGCACCAAGCAGGGTGGTGCTGTATATATGTGCATGCTATTCCTGATAACACTGCACCACTGCATCCTTCAGGTACCAGCACTAGGAAAGTTTGGGTTTGCTTAGAGTGATGTGCACAAGTATCACTGGGCAGGGAGTGGGCTTTCCATTGCACCATCCACAGGCCCTGCAGCTCAAAGTCCTTCAGAGGGAGCAGGGAGGGAATTGCCAAGCACACTACATGTGCGTTAGCTTTTTTCAGTTTTGGGCAGTGAAAATCAGGAGAGAATCATTCAGCCAAGCTCTTCATCCAGCCCTTGGAGAGCAGCAGAATGACTTCAGCTCAGGCAGTTTGCTGGAGTCTAGCACAGGGACAATAGCTCCTTCAAGACAAAGAAGCCAACTCAGAGATGCAGAGATGTGCTCTGTGTGTGTGCAGCAATGTGCAGCACCCTGAAGGCTACAGGGCAATGGTCCATCTTCTGTACGTGCTGGCTTGCACATCTGGTGTCCTTTCACTGAGCTTGCAGATGATGGTGGAGGCAGCACTGACCAAATCCCACCCAGGGATGGCTGGCAGCACAGCCTGGCTGGGATTGCAGGTCCCAGAGCCCCGAATCCTCCTGACCCCTGTGTGCATCTGTGCACTCACACCACACTGAGTACCTCAGCAAAAGGCTGAAGACTCATTTCCTCACTCTCAGATTCTGGTGGGGTGCAGGAAATTAAATCTAAGGAGGAATGGTGCCTTTCCTCCTTCGCTTCCCCAAACGTTTTGTCTGGGAAATAACTGTGTTATCCTGCTGCTTCCTGGGTTTCCTCAGCAAACTCCCTGTTTTCATTTCTGAGAACTTCGGTAGGTAAAGCACTAGAGAAAAAGTAATAACCAAAAAAGGCTCCATGAAATTATCTGCATGGTGCAGTGTTCTCAAACCTAAGTGCTTGGACTGCTCTGCACTGGGCATTGCAAGGCTGCACTGGGAAGCTAAAGACATGGGAATTGGTTCTAGCCTTTAATTCCTCCTGCATTTTTCCCTGCCTTGCTTTCCTTTGTTAAACTGGACTGATAAACCACTCATCTAGGCTGCCTTTTATGCTGCAAAGATTTACTACTGCTCACAGAGCTGATAGGAAGTGTAATTATGTTACAATAGCTGAGTGCCAGGAGTCTGCAGAGCACAGGGAGGGACAAGCCTCACTTTGTGCAATTTGCCACCTAAATAAGAAATAGATTTTGCAGGCACAGCCAGACAATCTTGTGACAGTCTTGCCACTGTGTGAGTCCATTCGGACCTTGTGAGGGATGCAGGATGCTGCTGGCATGCGGGCAAGGAACAAGGAATGGGTGAAGCCCAAAGCAGCTGAAGTCCCAGTGGAGCTGGAAGGAGAAGATGCCAGTAAGCAGTCAGATGTCTCCTGCACCATTGCTTGGCACTAGGCACTGGGAACCTGCAGTGTAGCAAGGAGTCCAAGGAAGGGAAAAATCAGAGTGTGCCTAGAACAGCAAAAGTGATAGATAAGATGAATGGAAAACACAGGCAGTGATGGGCCGGAGTAAATTTTAAAGAAAGCACTGAGATGAATCTCCAAGTGATGCTTCATCCAGATAAGGTTGTTGGTCACTGCAAGACAGGGGCCAGCTTTGGGCTTTTGACACTGTGTTTACAACAGACCATAAGCACAGATGCTTAAAGAACTCCCCAGGCCAGGAAGGAGCTACCCAAGTGCAGGGATGGGACGTTCCTTCCGTATGCCTCCCCAGCACCCTGGATCCCCCTTTCCTGCTCCAGAGAGAGGCTGCAACCTTGCTACCATTTACTCCCCAATTTGAGGAGCTGAGGAGTTCCCCAGCCCAACAAGGTGTTCTTTCACCATGTGGTGAGGAAACTGGGTGGCCTCACATGGTACATGACATGGGTGATTGGCAGAGGGGCTGTCTTTTCAGGCAGAGACCTTTTTTGTAGAGACAGGCAGTGAGCTGTAAGAATTAATATATAGGCAAAAAAAGTGTAAACAATCAGGAGGGAACATAATACCCTGGAGTGCGTCACAAGCAAATACGCTTCCCAATTAAATGACCAGAAAGAAATGGAGAGGGCTGCATGAGAGGAGGGGAAAAAGGGAAGGCTGCCTTCTCCATGGATTTTTTCCCTATGTGTCACCTTTCACGCCCATGGAAAACAACTGCAAGAAGCAAGTGCATTAAAATGGCAACATCTCATTCTTGTTCCAAACAAGTGAGATGCTGATTCTGAGAGCAAGGAGATGGCAGCCTGGATGGTTACACCTTGGAAGCCACGTCTCCAGCCTAGTCCTGCTCCTTGGTCTTGCAGAAGAGAAGATGGTATTAAACGTGTGGTGTTGGAGACTAGTTGGAGCTTTGGAGCAAGGGTTAAGTTTACACTTGGTTGCAGGATTATTTTGCAGACTAGAAGCCTCTTCTGGTTAAATGTTTGTGTTTGAGGTTGTTTTGGAAAATCCTGTTACTAAGAAGAGCAAGGGTAAGAGTTTCGTAACAGTTCATGCCAACAGTTACTGGTGTCAGGGAAGACAGCTTCTTTAATGAGCTGACAGAGAGGTCAAGTACTCTTCTGAGATGTCACCAGTGTAAAATATCCAGTGTTTCCAAGAGAAAAAGAGCATCTGTGTCCTGTAGGACTCACTCTGTACTACACACACCACCAGGTTTGCCATTTGGCTGAGTAACACGATACAGCCTCTTCCTTCCTGTGTTTGTACCCCTCCTTCACTCCAGCTCACTCTACCATGTTTAAATTATTCCGAGTCAGCATCGTATTTCAGGCATTTAAAACAAGTGTCACACCACAGACAGAAAGACTTAAACCTGAAGGCTCCCATGGGCGCCAAGAGCTGAACTCTGTGTGCCTGCAGCATCCTCCCTGGGGGAATGCTGCTTCCTTTATCCCTCTTTCCATTCATCTGCCCCATATCATGAACAAGAAAATCTTTTTCGAGGAATAAGCCCATCTCTGTTTTTCATCTGGAAGGCTTTGTTTGTACTGCTTGCAGGCCTTTTCCAAGCTGGGGGTTTATGGAACTGGAAATATCCCTGAAATATATTCAGGGACAGGATATATCAGTACAGGAATGCTGATGAGTTAAAATGAATGCAGAAGGGAGGGAAAACAGCCTTATTTTCTGCTTGCCTCTGTACAAGGCAGGAGCTCCCACCATATGCAGCAGCTCTGTGTCCTCAGCAGAATGCCTCAGCTCCTTGCTTACCCTCAGTGCTCTCCTGAAGTGCTTCTTTCTTGGCCCCTTCTGTGCCATCCTAGTTTCCTCTGGGAGGAATGTGCTAAAGATGCCAAGTTATGGTCTGGTTAAGTGGAAAGATTATTCTTGGTATGGCAAGACGAAGCAATTGAAAACCTGGTTCCTTCTGCCTCCTGCCAAAAGGGCTCTTAATTAGCACAGGAGATTAAAAGAGGGCTTTCTTTTTTTAAAAAAATCGATGTTTAACTAGAAAAATCTAATAAAAATGTTAGCATACACTGAATCAAAACATTTCTGTTTCCTTCTGAAATAATAATAATTTTTAAAATTGGCTCACCTCAAAACCTTTCATTTAATTGCATTTTTTGATAATTTAACCCTTTCAAACCTCTGATTCTGTTTTATTTTTGAAAACAAAAGACATTCCAGAATTAGAATCTTACCACTTCGTTTTTAGCCCCTAAACACACCATACGATTTTGAAAATGTTGAAATATTTTTTTCTGACTTCATTAAAATGCTTTTTGTTCCACCTCAACATTTGTGTCTGGAAAGACCCAAGAGGATTCAGCTCATTTTTTGGGAGAGGGAGGAGCAAGCTATAAGTCTGTTGTTCCCAATGCATTATTCTCAGCTTTCTTAATCTCTAGCTGGTTTTAGCTGAGTCAATCTCAAATGCAGTCACATACTTTTCAGATAATAATTGTTTACAGCCAACTTCTGCCCATCCCCATCTGTGTTTTCTCAGTAGCCACTAGTTAAACAGAATTTTCTGTGAATAGCTGTCATGAGTTCCCAGGATACTAATGTGTGTGATGCTGAGAAGATCACAAACTATTGGGAGAAAAATCAACCATCCAGAAGTTCCTTCCAAGAGGAAAAAAGGCCCTAAGCAGAAGATTTAAAGGTTCTGGCTGTATCCAGGTTAGGGTTAGCTAACAGGGGAGAGCAGGAGGAGCTGCTGCTACCCTTAATCTTGCCCTAGCCTGGCACAGAGGTGAAGGCAATCCCCAACCTCTGCTCACTGTGTGATGTTGAACAAGTCTTTTCCCCTCCTTCTGAAATGGGGATGCTGAGCCCAGCTCCCTGTGGGGCTGAGGATGTGAAGTGGGGTGTCTGGGGAAAGCATCCCAGTTCATCTCAAGCCCTCCCAAGGGCAGGCAGCTGCTAACTGCCCTGCTCTGCAAATCCTCTTCAGGCAATGAATTCCCTTTTACTCAAGAGGTTTATTTAGTTACTCTCTGCTATTTTCAGTAAGGAAGGCACTTTTATTGCTTCAATTCAATAAATTAACAGGGATTGGTGCCAGTAACCTCCTTGCTACGTCAGAAATGCAAAGCTTCATGTGGCACCAATCCTATTATGGGCCTAATCTCATCTACTGCTCTACAGATAACTCTGTGATAAGAGGTCAGATTTCCTTGGCTGCCTTTGTGAGGGTGCTAAGCTTATTATCCTCTCCTCATCCCCTACAGGAGACAGGCTTTCACCTCCTAACCCCTCCAGTAATTATTCACTCTCTGATAGCAGAGCAGGGCAGGTCTGGCTCTTGAATTCTGCTTAATACGATATTATTTATCGAGCCAATATTGTCTTCTCAGAGGGTTTCCACTGATAGCATTTCTCTCAGCTGCTTTCTCCCCTCTCTCTGCAGTTCTTCCCACTGTGTAGTTTGACCTTTTAAAGTATCCCAAAGGCCATAAGGATCCTTCTGAAGAAATAAGACTTACAAAGAAGGAGAACACAAGAGGAACGAACCCTCTTGGCCAGGTTGTGTTGACCCTAGTGACAGGAATGACTCCCTGCACAGCCTAGGTCCAGTTACTACCAGCTGCCTCCCTGCTTTCCCATTCCCCACTTGTGATAAATATTTGCTTTCTCTGCTTGAGGCTCTATCATGTCAGGTTTCATTTTCAGAAAGCTCTTTTATAAGTCAACCCCTCTCTGCTCACTAAGAAGACTTTCAATTTCTGCCCAGCTATATTTAGTTTACAGGTAATTTGCAGGCTGAATACTCTTCCCTTACTACAGGTTTGGTTACAAATAACATCAGCTGGCAAAAATGGACACAAACCTGCCCTGTTTGCAGGATGTGGAGGGGAGGCATGTTTTGGCAGACTCCTATCAATTGTGATAAGAAATGTTTTAGAAACACCCTTCCAAAGAATGGAACTCAGCAGCAGGTCCTAATTACATGGTGAACTACACCATATTTCATAATATATTGCTCCTCACCAGCCTTCCTGCTCTTAGCTGCCAAGAAATGCTTCCTTCTGAGAGGTGCAGATTAACACATCCCACAAAGCCACTGTATCCATGGGCATTGTCACAGTGCAGGGCACAAAACTGCCTTTTTCCTGCTGAGATCTTCTCCTTTCATCTCTGTACGTGTTAGTTTTCATCACAGCTCTCCTGATCCAATTATTATCATTATCTGAATGGGTGAAGGAGAAGGTTGGGATGCTCAGTCTGGCCTTCTGTATGCAGGAGGTATATTGATAGGAAAGTAGCAAGAAGCAGAACCAGCAT
Source organism: Florisuga fusca (assembly GCA_038090715.1). Lineage (NCBI taxonomy): Eukaryota > Metazoa > Chordata > Aves > Apodiformes > Trochilidae > Florisuga > Florisuga fusca. Next base: position 3,293,524 of record JAAWXA010000026.1, on the reverse strand, counting down.
GTGTAAAGGTTGCTGCTGATGCTTCAAATGCCAAAGAGCCTGCTCAGGTTGGGGTGATCTGAACAGCAAAGCAAAGGAGGAACACCCAAAGCCCCCTGAGCCAAGGCTGAGCTCTGGGGCCCTTGTTGGAAAGCATTTCTCCTTTCCATATTGTTGCTTAAGCTAAAATATAGATGTGGTGGTTCTTCTAGCTCTCATGGCCCTGGTCTGAAGGTATCAGGTAACAAAATGACAGTGCTTGGGACATTTGACTATTTCTGAGAGTTGGGCTCCCTCCTTTTTCTGCTGAATCTCTGAAAGCCAGACCCTCCCTCTCTAAAGAGAGGAGCCTGAAGAAAGATCTGCCCTCTGGGAGACATCCCCTACCATTCCATGGTAGAGGGAACTTGACTCCTGACTTGCAGACAGCTATTGCTACCTGAGAGGAATCTGTCCCTCCTCACACCTGCAGCACTTGACACACCATGACAGACTTGACACAGAGCTACTGCTGACTCCTCTGCCCTTTGTCTTCTCTTCTTGTAGCCTGGAGTTATCTCACAGCTTTGCCTTTGGCTGCCATCCCATCCTTATGCCAGAGTCAAGCCAGTGCTCACAGCATACCCAGCTTGTACACTGAGCCCAGGTATTTGTTATTTAGCTGAAATTATGTTGTCTGATCGTGGGAGCTGTGCCCTTTCCTATGAACTGAGAAATGCCTGGGAAATGAAACCTTCTATCCTGAGAAGAAATCTGTTTCTTAGGAGCTACCTCAAATCCAGGGTGCTGTGAAATCACTACTGGAGTTCTTTTAAGTCCATAAAAAGAATTTAAAATGGATCTCAAAATGTTTTACAAATAATAACAAACAAATCCTTAGTGTTCCAGGCTGTTATTCTGTTGTTAGTGATGGGAAGATTAGTAGAGCCCAGTCAAGAACCCTGGCCAAGCCTGCATGTTAGTGTCAAATACTTTTCAAATAATAATTGTTTACAGCCAACTTCTGCCCATCCCCATCTGTGTTTTCTCAGTAGCCACTAGTTAAACAGAATTTTCTGTGAATAGCTGTCATGAGTTCCCAGGATACTAATGTGTGTGATGCCTATTGGGAGAAAAATCAACCATCCAGAAGTTCCTTCCAAGAGGAAAAAAGGCCCTAAGCAGAAGATTTAAAGGTTCTGGCTGTATCCAGGTTAGGGTTCAATCAAGAAATTAAAACTTCAGAGTCTTGCCACACAGTGCCTGGATCTAACCACAGCATAGCTCATTTTAATATTTTCCAATCTTCATCTCCTTTTATAAAAATAAGTTTTATTTCTCTACTTTTATTTAATTTTGGAGCCCAGCTATACTCTTAATGGGTATCAGAGGCAGTAAGAGGGTGAATGCATCTCCATAGAGACTCTTTTGGTGCCTTAAACACACCTCAAACAGAAAGAGAGGGACCAAAGCAGCAAACCTTAGCCCTTCAGGTGCTCTGAACCGGACCTGCCCTGCAGAAAGCAGGAGGAGACTTTATTGGCAACTGCCAAAGCTACAAAATAAATGACCCTGAGAGCCCACTATTTAATTTTCTCTCTGGGCAGAGGCTGCCTCCTGTGCAAATCAGAGAGCTCTCCCTCCAGTGACACCAAGGGAATTAGCAGGCTGGCTCCTTTTCCTTCCACTCATTTTCTAATGAAGTGTGATGACATCTTAGGGGAACCTGGAGGCTGGCAGATCAGTGACCCACAAATGGGGCTGTTTACGAAAGCGAGATGAAATTAAGGGAAAACAGTGTGGCCGTGCCAATAAATGAACATTCTGTCCTGCACACACTTCCTCTGGGACACGGGGAGGAGGGGAATTGCTAATTGACCAGCTGTTTCTCACCTTTCGTTATGTGGGGTTGCAGGATTGCTCAGTTACAGCCACTGCCCATGGAGACAGTTGGAGCTTGTGTCTGGCCAAGGAGATGCTGCATTATCACGAGCTCTCTCTTTCAAAGCACTTGTAACAACAACAGAATGGAAGGGCTGCTCCCACCCTTTTAGTCTCTTCGGTTCCTTTGAGACTCCACAGTGTGTATTCCTCTGATCTGGAGGCTTCATGGACTGTGTAAAATAAATTCCTATGGTTTGAAAAAGGATCATTAAGCTTCTATCATCTCAGCTCACTTGGGAAGGGGGAAAGGGTGACTATGAATTGACACTGCAGGGGTTTTGTTCATTCCCTAAGCAAGACCAGATTATCTTTTTCTCCTACTACAAATTAAAAGCTGATTTTCCAATTTACTGTTACTCAGCCTTAGGATGTAGAGCCTTATAGGTAATTCCTGACTCTTAATGACCCTCTTAATGACCCTCCAGGTCATTAAGAGAGACAGGTCACCCTGAGACAGGTCCCAGGGTCTGGGCTTAGCCAGTGGTGTCACAGGGCAGGCTGGCCCTGCTTGCTCTCCTGGGGCTTTGCTGGTTGTGCAGCATGAGGCAGAGGGAGGAGTGGGGGCACAAATGTGCATCTGCAGAGCTATTGTATTAATGCTGTGATCATGGCTGCCTCCTGTGGCTACCTTCCCACTGTGGGCAAGTGTTGCAGCAGAGGGACAGAGGGTTTGCCTGGACCTGTGATGCTGCATTTCACAATCCAACACCTTTCAGTGCTTTTGGGTGGGATTCCAGGCTCAGAGCTGGAGGAGGCCCTGGGCAAGGGGTCTGTTCAGCAGAGCATGCAGCAAAGGTGGGAACTTGCCATGGTGCTGCAGGAGAAGCAGCCTGGATCTCCTGTGTCTGGCACACCATGTCAGAGCTCACCAGGGTGCACCTGGAGCAGATCCTCTGCTCCAAACATTCTTCCACGTTGCCCTGCAAACCCCTCTACAGCCAACACTCTAAAGGCAGATATTGCCAAAGCTTTTCAGCCTCCTGGAGGATGCAGCAGGAGGGTGGCTTGAAGATTGTCAGCAGGGAAAAGAAATCACAAGTTTTGCAGCCTTGGCTCCTGAGTCACTTTGCCAGTCGTGGCCTCTGTGAGCAGGGAGAGCAGAGCAGCAGGACAGGAGTTCTGCTCTTGGATAGTAAAGCAGGTGGTGTGCAAGCAAACACAGGTGAGCAGGATCTACCATCACAGTTCTCCTCCTTCTCCTCATCTACATCAAACTGGACAGCTTTATTATTTTTTAATGCTCTTCCAGCAGGCTGGGCTACTGGGATGTGCTGGATGGCTCTTTAGCAGGCTCAGGGAGTGGGAGGTGTCTGCTCCAAGCCCCAGCCTGGATCCAGATGCCTTGTGTTGCCCCAAATCTTTGCCCAGGAGAGAGCTGAAGGTTGGACACCAGTAGCATCATGCAGGGTTGCACTCCCTCCAGGCCCTGCCCAGGCATATTCCCAGTATGTCAGTTGAGACTTTGTCCAGTGTTTACTGGATTAACCAGATAATGGATTTGACTTCAAAGTTTGTTAACTTAGAAGAAGCAGTGCAGGCCCTGGGTTAGACTGAGCATTTTTGTCCTCTCAGTTGTGTTTGAAACATAGACTGAGGCATTAGATTTTGTATCCCAAGATGTGCTTCTCAGCACAGCATATATAAAACATAGACCTTTGCTATACCTCTCAGTAACCATTTGCCATGCAGCAAAGGGCTGGTGATTGCATTTTGGCAAAGCAGTCTGCATGTGAAAAATAGCTTTTTTAGAGGATGAAGAGGAAAAGAGCTTTTTCCCCTCAGAAGAGAGCGTGCTGGAGGGACGTATGGCATGATGCCCCTTGAAGACTGAGTGCAGCTATGGTAAATGCAAATGCTGAGTAAAAAAGGCAAAAAAACCTTCCACGATTTTTGGTACAGAGAAAAAAGGATACTGTCACCCGGCCTGTTCCACTGGGAAGCTCTCCCAATCACTTGCCAAGCCTTTTATCACAGACCTCACAAGAGGCTGCTTGCCCTGTAACAGTGTCCTGCAGCCATTCTTCCTGCTGCTCTATCCCCAGCGTAAGGCACCTGAGTTTTGTAACAACAATCTAAACGTGGTGGAAAATAAAAATCGCTGTTCCCCCTGTGTGCTGTGAATATAGTGCCAGCAGCTCTTCATAAACTTTCCCCGTTTTTCTAGCTCATGAAATGTTTTACTGCCTTCAGGAAAGGGTTTGCTCCAGAGAGGCAGCACAACTGGCAGGATCAATTAGCAGGGATGCAGCACGGCTTTCCCCATCTTCCCCTCCATCTTTAAGTCAGCCCTGGGATTAGTATCCTCTTTCCAAGTATCCTTTATTGCCTCACATCACTTTGCCCAAAGCTGTTGTAACCAAGGGACTGCAGCACTCAGCAGATGAAAAACTTGAAGCTCACATGTTGGGTAAGACATTAAGCAGGCAGCCAGCTCCAAAGCAGAACAGACAAATGCAGCACCCCAGGCTCTGCCCAAGCTATCTGAGGCAGAGCACACTGCCTGCCAGCAGATGGATTCCTCTATCCACTGCTGGAGCAACATCCAGCCACACACCAGCTGGAAAAGAGAAGATACAGGCAGGGGTGAGGTGTTTTAAGAGCTGTGCAATCAACTATTATATTCTCCTGTCTTTCTGACACTGGCAGCAGTGAGCAAAGGTATCAAAATAAATCCAGATAAAGTGCTAGCAAAGCCTGATTTCTTGGTGCAATTCCAATAGCCAAGTATGGACCCTTGGCAAGTTGTTTGTTGCCTTTTTTATGTCCATTAGCTCCATCAATAGTAACAGAGACATTCTTGTGAAGTGCCTTCAGTTCAAGTATCTCTGGGGTAAATCAATCTTGTTAATCAAGGACTGCTGAGATAGCTGCCCTCCTCAGGTGCTGCAGAGTGGAAAGGCAGTGTGGCAGAGCTGGGACAGACACTTTCCTATCAGAAAACATGGAAGCTGTTTTCTTTAATTCAGTGGGAGATGACACAGGATGCTGCAATACTTGGTTGCTTGCCATCTCCCTACTGTTTGGTGTCCGTGGTGTTCTTGGATTGGACAAGAAGCCAAGAGCATCAGAGGCACAGGAGCTTGGAAAGTTGGTGTTGGGGTCAAGCCCAAGCATTGGGCACGGGGACAGACAGCCCCTGATTGTGGCTTTGTTCTGTCACTCAGGGTTTTGAGCTGCCAGATGTTGTAGTCAATGTAAGCAGAAGGGTGAGGGTGCAATTTGCAAGTGACTCAGAGCTGATCCCTGGGTCTAAGCGAAGCTCTTTCATTAGGGGAGGTTACTCCAGCTGCTATCTCAGTGATGAATGCTGGGGCAGAGCCTCCTGTGCCACAGTGATAACCCAACTATCACAGCAGACCCTGCCTTGTGCCAGGCCTCTGGCAGGCAGTGTTTCTCCCTCTCTTACCCCAAATGTTCATACCAAGCAGCCAGGGAACCAGGTTCCTGGTTGACTGTGTGTCTATTCACTCTCCCTGTCTCCACGCTGGGCATTAAACAAACCACTCAGTGTACCCGGGCTGGATATTTTCCACCAGGACAGGGGACTGGAAAGCACTTTCGTTCCACATTGATCTTCCTGGTTTTCCATCCATCAGAGGAAGGACTCCTTGTTTCATTGCCAGGATTAGTCCTGGCGTTGGTCCTGCTTTAGTCTGAATGCCCTTCTCTGAGAGCAGTTTGCTCCCTTCTGGGAAGGATGCAGCACATGGAGATAGTCAGGCTTTTATTTTATGGCCAAGAGGAGAGAAAGTGCTAGGAGACACTTAGACAGTTTATAAAGGTGCTGAGTCCCTGCTCTCTGTGGTGACCCTCAGCAAATTAATGTGCAGACTTAATGGACTGAAACTCCATTAGTGATCAGCACCCTGACACAACTATCCCTGGGCTGAAAATGCTCTACTCTGAGTAGGTGACAAGGACAAAGTGTTGTTAGAGGTTGCAGAGCTACAAACAGGGAGATTTAGGATGCTGGTAGAACTCTGGAAACCCTCTGGAAGTGAGTCTTGGTCAAAATTTACCAGTTTGACTTTTAGGACTGCCTTTGAAGCACACATGACCAGGGGATGTTCAGTTCACATCTGAGGTCTGGGATACACTGTACACCCAATTTTGTGGTCATCACCCAATTTCAGTGTTTGCAAAGCTCCAGAAACCAAGCTGAAGAGTAAAGCAGAAGTAAGTAAGCGGAAGACTTTTACAGAACTGATGTCCTAAGACACATTTTGGACTTTGAAAACACCTTAAGGTGTCTGTTAGGATGCAGGCTTTGTAATTCACTGTCCATCACTGAGCAGGTTCCCCTCTCTGAATTCTTCAAACAGATGGACACCAGTGAGTAAAATTAAAAGGGCTGATCCTTAATGTGTGGCATAGAGTGAACTGCTTGGGAAAACCCATCAGGTTCAGGGCCATATTTGTTCTGTGGATAAGGTGCCTTGTGCAGTCTCTGGAACCCAGAAATGAGTGTGTCCAAGGTCCTCCCACCCATGCCACACACAGAAGGCAGTGTGAGAGAGCCTACAGAGTCAGGAGTGTGGAAGAGGCAGAGCTGACACACATCAGAAGCAAACAAGCCAGCCTAGAAACCAGGCACAGTTATAAAGGGCTGAGTTTACATTGCCAGTGATGCCCAGTTTACTGAAATTTACTCTCCCTATTGTCTGTCAACAGCACAGCTGAGTTTCTTACTCAGTTCCTCCCTTATTAGACTTCACGGATGTATTTCACACAGCTCAGCTCCACAGCACCACGCTGGTGTTACTGCTGTCTGGCTTTCAGGGCAGCACTGCTGCTCATGTATTTTTATAGGGCTGTTCATGAACCAGAACCACAGGCACTGCTTGCCTGCCCCGTGGCAATCAAGGTATCCACACTTGGGCATCCCGACTCAGGAGTCCCCCAGCTCCCTGCATAATCTTATTTATTACCAGAGTGCAGGGATACTGGAAGCCTTAGCCAGGATCTTTGCTTCCTTTGGAAAAAGTTTCATGTTCTGAGTGAAACACGTTGTAATTATATAGATCATTAAGAATCACGTGGTGTTTCCAAATCAAGGAAGGGTGAAAAATCACTGGATGGTATTTCTTGCCTTTTCCCTCTGTCTCAGACCTGGTGCCCCTGTCCCATCCTGCTGACCCAGCTAACTGGGCTTGCTGTGCCCGTAAAGCCAGGCAGTAAACAGATATACTGACAAGAGAGCTTTTGCTGGCTCAGCATCCGTGGTATGGACAACATCTGCTGCTATTCAAGGGCTTGTCTTGTGCTGTTGTGAGGAGGGGTCTGCAGCACAGACTTGTTGAAGTGCATATCCTGTGTGTCTCTGGCTTCTGTCCCTCTCTCTGCCTCACAGGTGGCTAAAAATATAACCTGGTTCATAGATGCTATTTTGGGGGCTCTGTGTTTTTCCTTGCTTTAGCTCCCCAAGCATGCACTACTATTTTTTCCAGTAATGATCAGCATTACCCTACACGTCTCTCTTTAGATACATAATTTTAGATCTTATTATGCAATTATTACCACTCTAAATAATTTGCTCTGCGAATTGGTTTCTTGATTATGACCAGGAACAAATTTGGCTTCGTTTGTAGCACTGCAACGTGGTTAGCCCCAGGATTAGAGTTGGTTTCTCCAGGGTCTGTGTTTCCCAACACTCACCAGTCCTGTCAGTGTGTTTCAGCTCAGTGTTCCCTGCAGAAACTCACCAAACCTTGTCAGCTTTCATACTCTTGTACAAGGCAGAGAAATATTCACAGGAAAGGAGGACACGACCATCTATAGCCCTAGGCACAATTACAACATTATTACCAATCTGAGGGGTTTGAAAACAATCACCAGAAGCAAAGTAACTTCATTGTCTTAGTAAGTTGTGACTTTGCAAAAGCACCAGGGGGCAAGTTTTTCTTCTGTGTGAGAGAATGAGTATCAGAGATTCACCCAAAGCATGAAAATGCTCAGTACTAACAAAGTAAATGCTATAATTTTTTTTTTTTTTTTTTTTTTTCAGCAAAAAATTCTCAGCAAAAAAATTCCGAATCAAAATGAAGGCTAATAAACACAAGAGCAAGACTTGCTGTCTCCTATGGGGGAGATGACACAGGATGCTGCTAGTCACTGCACCCTAGCTGTGCTGAATTCCATTTTGATTGGGATCAGCAGTTCTGTGGTTGCAGTTCTGTGGTTGCTGCTACGCATTGAAGTGGACCCAGAGGGACAGAATCTGTTTGGACTTTTGGCAGGGGAGGAAGGGCCTCCAAGCCCTGTGTGGGTTTGGCCAGAGGCAGGTCCAGGAGAGCTACAAGTACAGAGTGGGGTAGGGATGTGAACTCAGCTATAGTCACCAGCTGGTGGACTGGATGTCTCTGAGGTGACTGATCATGACCCAGGGTGCTGTCAGCTGGCATACAGTTCTGAACAGAAGCCTCTCCTCCTTCCTGGGGATAGGAGGACAAGGGGGAAAGCGAGGGCAGGAGGGTGCTTGTGCATAGATACCACCCAGGATAGAAGCCAACGTGTGTCATTGACGTCAAATCTGACCCTCGTCAAAGCTGAGTGTCCTATTACAGTCAAGTAGCACTTCACTTTGGGAAAATGCCTCTGTGCTAAAGCTGGAGCTAATGTGATAAATGCTGGAGCTCCCAGGAGACTGAGTAATTACAAACTCCTCAAAGGAAAACAGCACAGACCTCCTTTAAAGTAAAGACAAGATAGAACTCCAGAGCTGGAAGGAATCTGTTGTAAACTCCGGAGTTAAATCTGCCTCCCCACCCTCCTTGTTCTCACATAACCACTGCATTAAGTGGTGCAGGAATTTGCACTAAGAAATCCAGCTATTTATCCAGACCTGGAAATGCTGATACTGCCCCATGAAAGGCATGTTTGTGCTTGGAGGTTTGTGGCACAGGGCCAGCAGCCCCTGGCCCAGCAGGCGGCTTCTCGGCCACCAGTTTGCTCTGGTACCCAGAAGGAGCTGAGCCAGCAGGACAGGAGATGGTGCTCAAAGCCTGAGTAATCCAGCCAGCCCTTTGCATCCCAACCGTGGATGTCTATACATCTGAAAGCTTGATGTAAGGCCAGAGGGAAAATACACAAGTTTTTGTGTAGGGCTGGAATTAGGCTGCAATATTCCCAGGAGCAGGAATGCTTGTGCAGGGATGCTCACCAGATGAACCAGTCCTCTTCCAGACAGAACTAGAGGTGAGCAGCCGGGGCTGTGCTCTCCACCTGGACATGCCTGATCCTCAGGAAGAGCTCTAAGACAAAAGAAAATATATTCCAGACTGTCCAAGCAATAGCACAAGGATGTCTGTGAGAGCTGCTTGGGGGCCATACATCCCATGCTCTTTTTCAGTGCCAATGGGCACTGAAAACACATTTGACCTGCACTGAATTGTGCACTTTTCTTCTTTTTTTTTTTTTTTTTTTTTTTTGTTTTGTTTTGTTTTGTTTCTGTCTCTTGCCTTTGCACTTTCAACCCTTTAAAAAGCCTTTTCTGGGAGATGGGTGATGTGCCAGAGAGCTGCTGGGCACTGTCCACCCCACCCTGCCTGCCAGCAAATTCAGCATGGTTATATATAGGATCTGAGCAGAGGGCTTCGAAGCAGCACTTGGACCTGAGTTCCTTGAACATGGCTGGAAAAATTCCATTTGGTATCAAGCAATTCACCATATGCTGCTGTTCCCTTTTGCTTTTATCCAGTCAGGACCTCCAAGATTTGTGCTGTGGAATAGCTGCTATTTTGAGGGGAGCATTTGATATCTTTCCATTGCCTAACCAATCTTGAAGGGGCTGTCTCCCCTCCTCCAAAATGAGACAAACAAACTTTCCAGCTTGCTGCACCAGTCCAGTACCAGTACTGCAGTGGTCCATGACCAATGGCTGGACTGGGGAGAGGGAGGAAGGTCTCTTGCTGTCATGTGCCTACACATGGGGAAGCTGAGGCTGGCAGGTACCAAAATATTCACCATCTACTTTGGATTTATTAAAATAAAACCTATAGGGCCAGTAACCTTCATGTACAACTTCCACATCTGAAGAGCAAAACTTCTGCATTTCTATTTTGAACTACTGGTTTTCTGTGAAATTGTCTAGGAAGGAATTCTTGTACCTTCTATTTTCACCCTGTGTCTATAGCTTTTTAATATTTTTTTTTCCTTTTTATCTCAAAAGGAAAAAATGCTTTGAACATCTATTCTATTTACACACCAAGTCACACACAAAATCAACATACACCTAATTCACCAAAACATGTTTGTATCACCAGTGAGCTTGTCCTGGGATTGCTAAATGGAGAACATGGGTTTCATAGCAGAGCAAAGAGGTGTTGTAGGTAACCTGCCAAAATTCTGGGGGGGACCTTCTAGCTGAGTCCTTGCTATAAACCTTTTCTTGCCCATCACTGCCAGGCAGATGCAAGGCAGGTGCTCAGTGCAGGCATGCAGTGCAAAAGTCCTTAATTTAGAAGCACTAGGAAGGACATTTCTGCTTGGCAAGTCTGCAATAAACCTCTCCAGACAAATACAGCTTTCTTAAGGAGAGAAGAAAGGTGTCTCCCTGAAGAAGTTTGGGAAGTGTCTGAACATTTTTTTGGCAATCTGTACCTACTCTGCTTCCCAGTTTGGGAAACCTGCAAAGATCCTGATGCTTTTGTCTGAGCTGGCCCTCATCTCTAGAACTGATCCTCATTGCTATCAACTCTCACTCCTACAACCATGAGTGGAGAGTAAGGAGATGCAGATCACCCAGCAAACACCAGCTGACTTTTTGAGGAGATTTGTATGAATGAGTTTGTGTGTTGTAAAGCTGTCAGGAGGGAGAAACATGCAGATCTGAAGAGCTAAGTATTTCTCCACCATTCCAGACAAGCTCCTGTATTGTACTGGGGTAACTGGGAGTTCTGGAGGCAGAGCCCCTCTGGGGTCTCCCATGCTATTCTGTTTATTTGTCTGGACACCTGACACCTCCCCAGCTAGCTGTGCAGAGAAGGGCTGTCCCTCAAAGAGCTTTCTGAACACATCTTTGTATGTGGGATGAATCCAGACTTTCCACCCCTGACTCCCCAAATGAGCAGGAGCTGGTACACCTCTCATTCATGCCTGCATAGCATCCCTTTCCTCTTGCTTCAATGGAAAATACTGCTGAGAGAGCATTTGTGTATTTTTAGCTATTTTTAATTGAAGCAGCAGCTGGAAACAAGAAGGAGAGCCAGCACCTCATTGTCAGTCAGCTCTGGATACTCTGCAGGCATCCAGCAGCTTCCTCACAGCCCTTGCAGTCCCTTGGCAATTCAGGAGAGGTCCATTGGCATCTGGGAATATGTTTGGGGCAGCTCTAAGAAGACACAGAAGCCAGGAACTGTAAATACTGTGTGTCCTCCCATACACAAACCTGAGCTACAACTAGTTCAGGTTATCATCCCTGCAATTATCAGCCCCAGCAGCTCACCCAGCACTTGTCTCCCATGCTGCTGGAGGCTTGACAAGTTTACAGCAAAGAGAGACAGTATTTACCACATCTCCTGTTTGTTAGTGTTAACAAAGCTTCTCACCCGGAGATGCTTTCTTGACTAATCCGTGTAAATGTTCTTTTAATGAGGCAGAGTGATAAATAGGTGGCAGGGAGAGGGTGACAAAACAGCAATGGATATCAGCCATGACAAGAAACGAGAAGGGAAACTGCACACTGCTGCCAAGAGATCAGAAAATACAGTGAGTTGAGGAAGCAAAAGAAGAAGTCAGTGAATAAGACATCCAAATGACTCTGAGACCCTTGGAGAAGTTCAGCTGACAAAGTTTTAATGGACATGTCATCCCCTTTCACTGGTGTTTCAGCAAACACAGTACCTAAGTCCTTTTGGATGAATTTACATGCATTTGAGGGCACACTACATGGACTGGAAATAGGGCATCTGTCCCTCTTTGCAGCCCAGCTGAGGGTTAGCAGGGCAGGATGTGGAGGGCAGGGTGAAGGCTGCAGGGCAGGCACTGTGCAGGGCTCCTGCTGGCTGCCCAAGGGGCTCACAGCTTTTCCAGGGTGACAGAGAGTGGGAAATCAGGTCTGTGGGGATGGATTTGTGCTGCTGCCTGTGTCACTGACCTTTGCATTTCTGAAAACAAGATAAGCTTCTGTTCAGATAGCAAAGCAACACGTAGACTCCACCATGTCTTCTTTGGTCTGATGTCAGGAATTTAGTCCAGAATCCACATTTTGATGATCTGATTTTTATGCAGAAAGGCAGCTAGGCTTAAGGAAACAGACCCTAAAGCATTCCCATGCCTCCAGCCACAAGGAAGTTTCTGCCACCATAAAAACTGTACAACTTTCATTAAAGACATCAAAGTTTGCAACCTCTCTAAATAACAAACTAGGCCAATTTTCTTAGAAATTATCCCTTTGCTTGAACTGATTCCACACACAGTTCTATCTACAGAGTAAGTAGGGCTGGAGCTGCAGGATCAAGACTGGACCTGACAAGACTGTCAGGCTCCTGGGCTCTCTCTATCATGGGCCCTCAGCCCAGGGAGAATACCAGAGGAGACCACAAAATCTGCACTTGGCAGTGTGCTAAATTCATGTTTAATAGCCACTGCACAGAAAAAGAAGTCCAGTTAACTTTCACTACACCAACTGGAGGGCTGGCTCTTATCCCAACATGTTTCATCTTCCCCCTGTTTCAGTGCAAAAGGTCTGTGAGAGAAACCTTTGCCACCAGGGCAAAGCCTGCTGGTTTTATTCCCATGTAAACACCTCCTGCAACCATTGGATTTAGTGGCTGGCAGGAAAAAATAATTTCTGAAGGGCAGGAACACAGAGCAGGCTAGTAATTAGGAAAATCCAACTCCAGCTGAGGAAACATGCTCTGCAGGCAAAACATTTGGCAGCACAGGAGGGGGCTGCACATCTGGTGAAGGCAGCAGGCTGGCCAGCATACAGCTTCAGGAAACATCTGGACAGCCTGCAGATGGGATTTGAGCTGTGTCTTTCAGTAAAGTCAATCCTAGATAATCTGCACTCCTTACCTTATGTGCATTGGAAAACCCAATGAGGAAACTTGTATAAATTCATGTAGCTTTCTTTCCCCTCTGCAGAGGCTCTTCCCTGCATTGCTGCTGTGCATTGTTGGAGAACACTGGGACAGTTAACACTCTGTGAACCTTTCTTCCTGTCAGAGGATAACAGGTTTTTTTTCTCCTTCCAAGAATGGGTTCCTGGGAATAGTCTGCAAGTGCAGGAGCTCAGCATCATCCCATTTGCTTCTGGAGGGAGCCAGTGGAAAGCAGGCCAGAGAGGATATTTGGTTGTCCTTGGAAATGGGGTGGTCCTTAAACACCATATAAGCCAGCCAGCAGTGAGAGCTCTGTCCTCTCAGCCAGAGATGCCATGGATCCCTTTCACACCAGGAGGTCTGGAAGCATCTCTGGTTCTTGACTGTGTCACCCATCTGAGAAGAGTCTGGAAAATTTTTGAAGGAATTGGTACATCTCCCCAAACATGTTCTTGGGACTGGGTGCCTACCCCATCACCAAAGTCTTCATGGGAACATGTGTAATCATTCCTGACTGCTCTCTGGGCAACCAGCTCTTCCTTTGCTGGGCTCAGTGCCTTCCTCTGCTGTGACATTCAAGGTAGCAAGCAGAGCTTTTATTGCTGGTAGGGATGTGATGAGCATGAAACATCCAGCTGGACTCCTTATGTTTGCAAAATGAGTAAGCTCAATCTGGAAACAGTTTGGAAGAAAACAAATGAGAATAATTGCTTGTATATGATTTTACCTTGAAGGGGAAAATGTCCTTTCCTAGTTTTGCATGGTACAATGGAAGCATTCCCAGACACACCTCTGAAACAGGGGGGTAAACATGGTTAATCTAAGGACTAACAGCCACAATTAATTCTCTCTGCAATTTCTAGTAGCTGGAGAGGCTTTCATCTAGGAGGGTATATCCATTTCAAGGCAATTTCCTTCATTATTCAGGCTTGCAAATTGCCTGTTCCTATTCGTCTCCAGTGCAAGTCTTTCAAACTTTAACACATCTGCAATGTTATAAAGTCATTAGTTTTAATTAATAGATAAAGCCCCTCCATTATTTTCAGAATTAACTCCAACTGAGAAGACAACACAAAGCCAATACGTGGTTTCATGTATTCACTAAGAAATTCTTTCGAAATGTTGTGATTAAAGGTAGAGAAAGGGATTAGGGCTTTGTTTGGCAGATAAATGGAAATGCAGAGCAAAGTGTTCTTGCCAGATTCCATAGGGCTTAGGCAATCTCAGATGTGCTACAATTTGCTGCCAAAATGTGCTGTGTTCTCCTCTTCATTCACTTCCAGAAAAAGTGGCCAGTGGGTTACATCTGTGTGTCCTCAGGAGGTGGGGGGGAGAGATGCTGAGAGTCAGAATGGGCAGTGGAGCTCCCAGCACCATCCACAGAGAGGCACATCCTGCTGGGCTCATGAAGGGTGAAGCAGATGAAACATCAGACATTTCCTCTGCAGGAAAATGTCCTGGGAACAGCAGCAACCTTTCTCTAGGAAGCACCGGTGAGCTGTCTCTCTCCTTCTCCCCACATGTGGATCCTTGCCCCAGGCTGAGCTTCACCTGGATACAGAGCAGCTTCACTTCTGAGGTCTGAAAATACATACAAAGGCTCAAAAAGTAGGAGGAGGTGAAATTAGGATGGATTTACTGAAAACAGAACATCAGGTGGTTGAACACATCACTCAGCTCCAAAACCTGGAGCTGCTTTTCCAGAGGCTCTCCTCAATGAGTGTGTAAGCTGGGATGTGTGGAAGTGCCTTCAGCTGGTGGTCCACCCTGGACAGGAGCTCACTGTGCAAATTTTATCTCTCTCATGTGCTGGTCTGGTAGTATTTAACCCCAAAAAGCCAGACCACAGTTACAGCTGAGTGGCAAATAGCTTTCTCATCCTACAAGAGGTCCTGAGCTTTCAAGAACTCAACCCTGCTCTTACAAGAGGACATAAAAGACTGTTTATCACTGCAGAGTAACAGACTGGAGCTCACTTCATGTCTGTTGAACCTTGCTGTGCAAAGCTGTTCCTTTTAACAACACTTCACTATATGCAGAGCAGATCATCAGGAATCCTTCCTCTTCCCTGATCCCAGCTGGATTCATCTTCTTCAAGGCTGAACCCCAGGGTGTATCATGACAGAGGACCTAAGAGCCATGCAAAAGAGCCACCCACACGGAGCAGAACAAGAACTCTTGGCATTTGCCAGCACAGCCAGCAGCTGCCACCAAGCAGGTCAGCTCAGCCAAAGTCTGCTGATTTGCTCCTTTGTTCAGTGTAAGACAAAGACAGAAGAATGTCCTGAACATAACCCATCAGCTGTCCCTCTGGGTGGGGCTGGAAAGCTCAAGCAGTGCAGAAAGGCTGAGGCAGACCAAGAGGAGTGCATGTGAAGCGACGGGACTATTTCCACTCCTGTACCAGCACAAGGTCCTGTGTGACAACCAGGAATTGAATTCGTGGGCAAAAAAATACAAGAAAAGAAATAAATGCCATGGGGCTTAAGTGGGAATTAATCCTGCAGAGCAAAAGGCAACCTAGTGATGACAACTCAGCTGACAGGCCTGAACTGTGCGTGGCTGTGTCAGAGCACTTTGGGATGAATGTGGCAGTTTCAGTTCAAAGCAGAAGTCAGAGGAGATGTCAGCAGCTGTAGTGGGATAAAAAATGGTGGTATACAACTTTTACACTCCATTAAATGAATACAAAGAAGCACCTGACCTGTGGTAAATCAAGACAAGAGCAGTTTAAGAAACAGGCCTCTGTGACACAACAGGGAGAGGATGTGAGGAAGTGGTTTGTAAATGTCTGAATTTCCACTAAACTGAAGTTGCTGTCTGCTCCCCAAGTCCTTCCCGTGGCAAAACTCAAGGGTGGTTGAAAGGGATTGTATTAGTCAAAAATCACTGTCCCAGAAAGAAGCTGCCCCTTCTTAGGGTATTGTAGGGTCCCTGGCACTACTCAATTGCTCCTCAAGTACAAACCAGAGATTTCTGGGACATAGCAGAGGTCTGGGACATGCAGGGTATGGCCCAGGGTCTTCTGTGTAACTATAGAAGCCCATGTGTAAGCTTGGATAAGTGTGGTCTGACCCCTCAGGAGCCACAGGAGCCACTGTGCTGGTTCTCAGGAGGCTGAAAGTGCCTTCCATCAGTCCTGAACCATTTGTGCTCACGGGAGGTTTGACCCAGTGCTGAATATTGTTAACCTGGGCTCTTTCCTTGCTGTACCCTCACTTCCAGGACATCAAAAGCTCAATCACGTCCTGCAGTGCAGGATGCATTCATTGGATGTTTCAGATGAGTCTGACAGAGCCCAGCAGCTCCCCAAGTTGCTCTGAGTGATGAATGCCAAGTGGAGGGTCAGTCATGCACAACAGACAGGGAAGATGTGCAAGCTGCAAGGAGCTAGGGGTGGCTGAAATGCTTTGGGGCTCCAAAAGCACACAGCAGAAAAATTAGGGGGATAATTAGCTTCAGAAGGTGTTGCCAGTCCCCAAGGAACTGAAGCTGCTGTAATGAGGGTGTCACCCATCAGAGACAAGAGCTGGAAGTGGCTTTTAGTCTGTGGCTGCCAGGCCACGTGTGTGAGCTCGGATGGGCCCAAGCAGAGATACTAAAGCCCTGTGGTCCCACAAGCAGCTTCCACTTGATGAGATCTCACATGAAGGCAGGGTTCAGCTGAACCCTTGTTGCAGTGGAGACACACGATGATGGTCTTCCTGTCCCAGATTCAGGGTTCAGAGCAGCTCTGTAGAGGACAGGGAAGCCATCTGACACTGAGAAAATGATGACCAAAATTTCCAGCTCTCAAGAATGTGAACATTTAAAAACCAGACAGTCTGCAGCAGGTATAAAGCAGCACCTGCAAACCTGAGGCAGCAGCACTTCAATGCTTTACAGCACTGGAGGAGGTTGCTCTGTGATCTCACAGCACAGGGATGATAAACGGCGCTCACAGGAAAGAAATGTGGTTAACATTTGGGTTCTTGGAACTCAAACCCAGTGCATTTATTTTTAGCATTGTTGACAAAGAATGGCCCACGTTGAATTTAGCCTCTGCTGCTATGTTACCTCTCCTGCCCCACTGCTGTTATCAGCTCCTGCACTGCAGGAGTAAAACTGGGATGCTCAGAGCACTCGGTTCTCATCAGAGGGAACAGGGCTGGAGAACAGAGGCCAAGATATGCAGCTGTGGGGAAGAATGAAAACTGGAGAAATAAAGGATGAGGACGTAGAAGCCCTTAAACAAATGTGGGATGGGGCAGAGAGGCATTTCTCCTCACTGTTTTTTCCATATCAATAACCTCCTGCTATCCAGACTTACAGGTCTGTTTCTGTTCTGTCCTTCTTTATTATTGCAGTAAAGGATTTTTCAGAAGCACTGAAGCTTCCCTTCATGCCTGACTTGTAGGGTTTGCATGCTTTGAATTTTTAAGCTTTGCAAATGCCTAGAACCTTATTTTCCCCCAAGAAAGCTGAGGTCCTGGTGCCACTTTTCTATCCCTGTAACTGAGGCCGTAATCTCTAAGAAGCAAGGAAATCACAGGCAGGTAAAGAGTGTCTTTAAACCTCTCCAGTGTCTCTCAAAGAAATCTGATCATTTTTGTTACCTTTTTAGCTAGGAAGTTCTTCTCAACCCTTTTTAGCTAGGAAGCTCTTCTCAACCCTTGGCATAGACCTTCTTGGCTAACAACCATGGCTGGGAATGTCCAGTTGCTGTTGTTGAATGTTAACTGTTGCCCACTTGTTGTCCCTGTCTTGCTGGTCACTGACACCCTCACTAGGACCTCAAAAAGAGTAGATGGGCATTCCACTCTCCCTGAAGGGCTAAACCAACTTCCCAGTCTGGTTTAAATTAACCCTAAATGGCATCACCTAAGCAGCATGCACACAGCCCATTCTGCAGGCTCTGTGGAGGGGCATCTGCAACACTCCTGGGTCCGGTGGTGCTTTGGACAGGATAAAAGGTGCTGGCAAAGCCCACCTGGGTTTAAACCTAAACCCCATTCCTTGTACTGTCCTACATGTCAACTCCTCCAATGCAAGGTCCTACTTCATCAGCAGTCAAGGAAGAAAAAGCAAAACAAAGGAAACCCAACCTATTGTTAGAGTCAGATATAGCTCTTCACCATTAATCACCCCGATGATTACTGCTTGTGCACATGTAGCATTTTGGACATTCTGTGTTATTACTGTCATAACCTCCTTCTTGTGTGTGCAAAGTTCCCTTGCTGTCTCCTAGGAGCCCCCTGACTGGTGGTGGGTCTGAGCCTTCATCTCCCACTGCCCTTCTGAGACACCTGCACTGGTCTGCAGCACAGCTGGAGAGGTCACAGTGCTAAAAGTTGCCATTCACAATAGGTCTCCCTCCAACCCTGATGAAGTAGCAACAAAAGTCTTCTGGCTTCTGTTTTTTGTTTTTTTTTTAAATTGGCTGGAAGCAGAAGTGCCGAAGTACTAACAGGCTGACTCCTGTTCTTACCTCTGCTGTCAAGAGGCATTCCAGAGAATGCTTATCAATATGGTGATGGGCACTTTATATATTATATATATATAATTTTATTATTCTTTATTTTTTTTTTCTCTCCTTGACATTCCTGCTCTGGAACTCCCACCACGTGTGGCTGATTAACCGCAGCAGTTGGGTGACCAACCAGCAAGCTGGCCAGGAGCCTTGTGAGCACCATCCCACCACAACACCCGAGGGCCCACAAAACCGTGGGAACCTTTGCGGGGCTGGTGGCGATATGAACCGATATTTGCAGAGCACAGGTATGAAGAAAAAACCCCGGGAGGGACCGCACCCCCCCTACCCCCGGCACCACCATCCCCAACTTCAACCCCTCAGCCCCCTCGCTGCTGGAGCCGCTACCCACATGAAGGCGCCGCGTGCCCCCACGCGCCCCTGTACTGTGACGTGTCTCACCCTGATTGGCCCGGGCGCCGGCGGGCGGGGATGAAGAAGTGCATACGTGACCAGCTATGTCACGCCAAATGGTGGCTCGCCCCACAAGATGGCGCCCGGGGCTGAAACCTGGGGGTCGGGGCTGCCCTGGCGCTGAGGTTCCGCTATCGTGGACCTTCCCCCCGTGACGCCTCCATCGGGGCACGGGGTGGCGGCAGAGGAGGGCACTGTGTGAGCCTCAGGAAGCTGAGCTATGCCCAGAAACCCAGGTGACCACCAGCTCCCGCATGGTGCGCTGTCTCCCTGTGTGAGAGACATCACTGAGGCAGTTTCAGAGAGGAGTTGCATAAGAGTGGCTTCTCGTTTTTTGGTGTTGTTTTTTTTTTTTTAAGCTGAACCTTTCCAAGACCTGTGCTTTTTCTGAAGCCCTTATCATTTTGACCCTCAGGTACTCAGCTTTTGCTCAGGCTACACCCATTGCACAGGTCCCCAGGCATGCAGGCCTCCTAGTATTCTGGCACTGCAGTTAGTTTTAAGGAGAATGGTTTGAGACATCCACTGTTAGGCTGTTTATTCCTGGAGGATTTGGGAAGACTCTTCTGAGTGTGAGGACTCTTGCTGTGATTGTGAAGATCCCCTTCACCTGGCAGACCTGCTGTCAGTGGTGTAGAGAAGATCAAATTTAGGACAAGGATAATTATACAAAGATACAATTATGTGTCTAATCAGATGTAGAGACAGAAGGTGAAGGGTAATAGAGTCTTTGCATATTCACCTTAGGGAACTCTGCCAAGTACGTTATTTATATATCAGAATACTTTCTGAGTCTTCCTATGCCCTGTGTTAGCTTCACTGCTCACTCTTTTTTCAACCTTCTCGACTACAGAGGCAATGAGAAGAGTAAGGAAGTGGTGAAGAAATTGAAGTGACCAAAGAGAAGTGCAATTAACATTTCATGTCTTGGTTGACCAAAGGACTCCATTCAATGTGAGAGCTCCCGTGGACTGAATGGTTTGGATTACCCTTATAAGCAGAGGCTGTTTCCCCAGGTGTCCTTGTTACATTGGCTTATAATTTCACAGATTTTAAAGCCAGAAGAAACTGTGATTATCATTTGGTTTTCTGTGTAAAGCATTAAGTTTCACATGGCACTTCCAATGAGCCGTGGAACATAAAGGAGTTCTGGTTACACTGTAAAAGAAGTTTTCAGGCTGAGGTCTGCAGATAACTGAAGCCCACAAAAGGTCCCTAAGGAAGGCTGTTTCATACATTCTTCACAGCAAGCCACATACATGAAATTGATAAAAAAGTTTCTGTCCTCACTGGGAAATTTTGAGCTGTCCATAAATGAAAACATTCAAAAAGCTCTTGGAAAGACCTCAAAGTTTAAGGTGAAGGGCAAAAATTGATAGTTTGTTTTGTAGCTATAAAGGGTGAAGCACCCAAGGCACAGACAGGGAAGGACTAAACAATCCTGAGCAAGCACTAAACAATCATTGAACAATCTCAGAAGACCACCTGGTGGCCCCAGGAGTTGTTTGGTGTTACAAAGTTACACATATTTGGCTTACAAAGTTACATATTTGTAACATATTTGTAACTTACTTGTAACATATTTTTATACATATTTGCTTTATGAAGTTGTAAATACCTAAATAGCTACCGCATGAGAAGGAAAAACAGCTTTGATTTTGATAATGGAAATTCAGGCTCCTCTACTCTGCCCTAAGCATGTGAGTATGATAAAAGTACAGGTACTGGAGAAAGCAAAATCTTTCGGATTTCAAAAATTACCTGTATTTTTTGAATTTTACTTGAAGGCCAGGAGAGATACTGATAAATTTCTAGAGGATGTCACACTCAGGTGAAGAAGCAGCACAGCATCATATCATGTGCCAAATATCAGGTCACTTTGGGAGGGACAGACTGAACACCTCTCTCAGTTAGAGCATTGCTGAACTCCAGATTAACTACTCAGGAAGGGAATGGATCTGTGCCCTATGATTCTCTATAAACATGCATAAAGCCCCCTCAGACTAGAGACTTTTCTGAACAGCTTCCTGCCTGACCAAGATCTTTATGTAACATATCCATGGATGAGTGCAGAGAGAGACAAGCACAGTTTAGGGACAGGACAAAGCCAGCTCTGTGACTATAAAGAGCTTGTTGTCAACATGCTACAGGCAGCATGGAGTCTGAGAAGAGATCTGTGGTGTGTTGGTATATGATATATGGATCTTGTGTCTAAGGGAGGTGTTGGATTAGCATCCCTGGGCCTCTGGAATGTACCTGAATTCTGGAGTCAAAGCAACTTTTGAGGGTTCCTTGGAGAATAATCAGGGAAAAGATGGTAAATGGAGTCAACCCTGAAGAAGAGCAAGAAGATTGTGAAAGCTTGGAGAGAGGAAGGGAATTGCTGAGATGCTGGGATTAATTCACAGCACACTGCTCGCAGTTTCACTTCAATCTACCCTCATCCAGATGTTTGTCTGGAAAAGGTTCATTCAAGCTTCATTTCTCAGCTAAAAGGGTTGCTAGCAAAGATCGTTATCCTGCAGTTGGCTACTATTCTGATGTGCAAAATGGACAAGCACTGCCAGAGAAGAGCTTGGTCTATGTGCTATATTAATAGCTGTGAGAGCACTGAAAGATATGCCTTTGGAGCATAATTGCCTGATTTATCAGATGTCCTTCTGTATCCTGGCCTGGCAGCTAATTTTCCTATCTCCAGCTTTAATCTCCAGATTCTTCCACTTGGATACTCAGAGTTTTTCAATACAGGCACTGACACTACAAGTTCTTACAGCTCTGACATAAGGTATCCTCGGAGTATTATTAATCACTGAAGTTATTCTCTTGCAAACAGGGGAAGGGATAGAGGAGACTGACAGGCTTCCCGTGCTGATGCAGAGCCTGAGTGATCCAGAGAGCCTGAACTGGGCTCACCTCTCTTTCCAGTGGAGATGGGGCTAGCATAGAGACAAAGCTCTTACAAAGTGTGCAATTGAAATCCTGCACATAGCACCTACCAGAGGCCCTGTGGCCTGACACACTGTGACCAAGAGAATCTGTCTGCCCCCAGCCATTGCTTTTTAGAGGGAGAAACACAGCCCTGTTTAGAAGAGAACAAGAGCAACCACATTCAATCCCCAACTCTTCTATCAACGTTGTTGTTAAATGTCCCAAAGCCCCAGCCCAGCAGCCCGAGAGACACATTCTGGGTTTGTTTTTTCTGTCTTTTCTTTCCCTCCTCGTTGTGAGAAAAACAACAGCTGAAGGAAACTCAACAAATCAAGCTGATGACCCAGACGCAGTGATGGGGCTGGAGCAGAATGCTGGGGCTGTGCACACAAAAAGCTGAGGCAGCACTTTCCCCAGCCCAGAGGGCTGAAGAGGGGCCAGAGTAAATGAAACCTGCAGGCTGAAAAGTGATGCTGAGAAGCCTGGTTAGCTGTCTGCATTACATGGTGCTGGGTAACGAGGGGATGATCACACACTGGGCAGGCAGCAAGGAAAACCTCTCCCTCCTGCAAACAGATTAGGTGTCTGCTCCTATCTAGTGTTTTTCCACTTTGCCTGTATCCAACCCAGCTGTAAGTGGGATCTCCAAGGATTCGAGGCGTATGATCATACAACTCCACTCCACACAGGGCAAGAAAAGAGACAGCAAAATGGGAAAAACACAAATTACCAATGTCAGAGGAAGAGAGAGGAATTTCTCCAGTGAATGTACATGGAAGATAGGGCAAAGTGAAAAACAGATCCAAAGATCTTAAAAATGGAGCACAGAGAGAGTTCCCATGAAAACTGTTTTGTATACAGGGCAAATTCTGTGCAGGCCACGTTTGAGCTTTCCTCTAGCTAGAAAAATAATTGCAAACCAAATACTGACTCACTCTTGGAAAAACAAAATTCAGAAATCTTTAATTTACAGGAGCAGAACATCTCTTGAGCTTGGTGAGACATTTGCAGATGTCAAAAAAATACCTCTTAGGGCTCAAGTGAAGCTTGTTCCAGCACAGAGCAACCCAGGCTTGGTAGAAATGGGAACTGAGCTTGGTAAGGAAGAAGAGGGTTTTCAAGAGCCCATATAGGCAAAGGGAAAGGGTGACAGCCTGAGGAGAAGGGTGTGTCTGTCCTCTCTAGGGGTCATGGTGACTTCACTGAACAAGCCTCAGTTGGCCAAGCCTTGATGTGAAGCTGCCTGTCCCTCAGGGTCAGGTTTGCAAAGCTCTTGGGATGGCAGCTGCCAAAAGAGATGTGGATATGCCCTCCCTGGGGACATGCTTAAAGAGGAGATGCCATTCTGTGGCTTCCCAGCATCTTCAGATCAGCAAACAGCACAGCAAGGAGCTCTTTGCTGCACTACTGTCAGAAACATGCACTGCTTCACACTGCTTTGCCCAAGCTGTGAGCTGCTGCCAGCCATACCCAGAGAGGATCCTCCAGGCCCATCTAAAGGGATGCTCTCAAGCAAAAGAGGGGCCTGAACTCTCATCTCAGCCTGACAGACCCAGAGACACATCCACAGTGAGGATCTACAAAGGTAGGACATACAGAAGTAAATAATCTTTGTCACCAGCCATGGCTGGGCAGTGGACAGGGGGAAAATCTGTTTGGAAAAGTGTCCGTGCTGGGAGTGCCAGGCTGAGGAGCAGCAGAAATCCTTTGTGTTTAATCCCAGCATAGGGAGGTCTCTCAAAGCCTATGGACCTGTTGCCAACATTGTCAGGGTCACAAGTGACCTTTTATCGGTGACAGCTGCTCTTGCTGGTCAGCAGAGTTGCTGGAGGAAGCTATTCATGTGTTTTGTCATTGAAGTTTAAAAAAAAAAATGTTTTATTGCAACCAAGACCACGAAAGGGGGTGACAGGACAAGGCAAATAAGCAATCGTTGTTGCGCCTCAGAGATATATTTGTTCTTCATTCCTGAAAAACACAGCCTGTTGTTAGTGCAATGCTCTGAGCTAGAACTGGGAAAAGGGTGAGAGCTGGGAAAAAGAGCTTGGATGGAGCAGGGGGTCCAGGTCTCTGTCTGCACATGTGAGGAGACAGCCACTGTGAGCAACCATGGACATAAGTCCAGCACAGCTGCTGGGCAGATGCAGGGTGACACTTGTGCTTTCCCTTTGGTTTGATGGTGGGCATTAACACTCACCCAAACTGCCAGTACCCCCTGCCACAGAGTGAAACCTTTATGAGTTTGATGAGAACAGCCATCCTCATAAGAGAGGAATGTGGTATCTTTAGCAGGAGTGAAGTCCAAGCCTAGAAGGGACTACAAAGTGTAGCTGGACGAACCTTTTGAAGAGCACAGAGCTCTGAGAGAAGTAGATGTAGAGCAGTGGTTGATCTCGGTCAGTCCTGGTGTTCTGAACCAGACCAGCCTCCTCTGCTCCTAGCTCAGGAATGAGCTGAGCATGTGCCTTAAGCACCACCTTTTATTGGCCCGCACAAGCTCGTGCTCATTGCCTGGCAATTGGTGGATTGCTGGCACCTGTTTCCTACAACAAAGTTTTGCCAACATTTAATGTTACTTTTCACTCAGAGCTTGGGTGCCCCTCTCCTCAGTCACAGTGGCAGAGAGGTTGCCCTGTAGTCAGGACACATGCAGTCCCAGCTCAGTGATCTGAGAACAGGTGTGAAAGGGCCAAGCCACCCCCAGCATGTCATTCTTCATGTCTCCAAATAGCAAATGCACCAGGGAAGGAGAGGGCTGAGCTCAGGCTGGGATGAGAGGCAGAGGCAAGGGGTGTGCATGGCCAGGGTCACATGAGTGACCTGAGCAGGGAGGTTTCTGGAGCAAGTCCTGTTTGCTGTGGAACACTTGACTCTGCACACCTTTGTTCCATGTGGTGGGACTGAGTCAGACAATATTTATCCCCTTGGAGATGAAGTGAAATCATGACATCTGTAGCTCTGGTGTATGGAACTTGCATTGTATAAAACCCACCACAAAAAGCTGGGCTGAGATTCCTTCCCAGGCTTTGCTTGCAGCTCTTGTCTGGTTCTAGTGGGTGACTGGAGCACAGCATGGGCAGGTGCTGAGCATCTGCACGTAGGTTCAGGGACTCTCCTGTCTGGCTTCAAGTGTCCCTTCCAAAGTGTGAATATGTGTGAAGATTGTTTCACTGAGCTGTGGGAGAATCACTTCACTAGACCATTGCTGAGTGACCACTTTCCCAATGACTGTGTTTTTAACCCCCGTGACTTACAGAGATAGGTCAGACTGGGTAATTTTGGAAGAGCTATGATGATTTGTCAGAGAGGCAAAAACCATGCAGCATTCATCAAACAGCTCTGCATTTCTCATAAGAGACAATGACCTTCAACTTGCTTGAATTCCCCTTAGGTCAAATATGTTCTTTTCTGGAGCTGTAACATCCCCTCTTTGGACACAAAATCTTCTGTCCTAAACCTACAAAGCCTTCTTTCCATACCCTGTTCTTTCTCGCTTAGAAAGTTGTGTTTCAGTGATCAGTAAAGTAATCCTTGCTCATAAATTATGTTTATAGTATGCTTTTGGATCTTAGGGGATGAAAAACACTGGAAAAATGTTAGTTATTATTTTTCCCATCAGTTCAGAGCAGTGAGTTCAGTCCCTTTTAGGAAATTTCTCCATAATTAGGAAAATGTCACGGTAACTGTTTATCTTCATCAGTGACTCTAGAACTGTGAACACTGTGAGTGCTACAAGCTCCCCCACAGACAGGCTGAGCTTTTCTGAGATTCCTGATGGGATTTAACAGTGAGCAGGTGACCAAGAGAGGTTGTGTAGCAAAGCAACTGAGTCCTTAGCTCACCTTCTCTTTGTTGAAGAAGGCAAAGGCAGATGAAACTGCTTTGCTGCCACTGGATTTCCAAGGATGGTGTTTTGCCAGTCCCAAGGGTAAAAGTACTACTCAGCCCTGTGGATCCTTGTCCCTGATTAGCAGACAAGATCAAGTGCTTTGTTGCTGTAGTGGACATATTTGTTTAGATCACACATTCAGGAAGGCAGCTGAGAACAAAGTAAAAAGAATGTGTTGTATGAATGTGGGGTCTGCCGTGTGCAGCCCTGGGCACCCCACCTCCAGTTTAGGCCCAGGGTGCAAGTGGGTTCAGCAGGGACATAGAGAAAATAATGAAGAAGCTTAATTACTGATTATTAAACATGAAGGTTCAAAGTTCACTTCCTTCCGTTTAGGATTCTCCTGAACTGCAGTGCTTGTGTCATTCCAGGTAGCAAGGCCAGTGCCTTCCTTGAGCTGGATCCACATGCTAACAACACTCCCGTGGCTCCAATTTAAACCTGTGCCTCTATGCCAGCTCCATGTTCCAGAATTGTTCTTTGGAGAACCTTTCCAAGGAGCAATTGCACCTCAGGGACACATGACTCCTTGCTTGGCTGATACAGATATATTCAAACATGGGTTTGGCCCTTTTATTTTATTGCTATTTGTCAGACCAGGATAACCACCTCATTAAATCCAACCCGGGTTTGACAAAAGTGTTGGCTGGAAGACTGCAGAGATCAGCTTTGTCCTTGGGACAATTTAATCTGCCTTCAGGCTGTACCTGTTATGGAATAATAAAGTTCCTCTGCTTGGATGTGCTCTACCAAAGGTCACACCCTTTCCCAGCACCCTCTACAGTAGCCCTGAGCTGCTGTTGGAGGGGAAGGGAGTTCCTTTCCCCACTACCAGTTGTGCTTCCAGTCCCCATTTCAGCTCCCATTTCACCCTGTTCCCCTGCCCTCCAAGCTTTCAGGCTGATACAGTTTTGGACTGGTTCCACAACTGGATGAGAGTCTGTGCAGTCTGAACATCCACAGTGTGGCTGAGGCTGGATGGTTCTTGCTGGACATTTTGTGTGTGTTCCTCAGGTTTTGCTTCTCCCTCTCCTGTGTGTTTGTGCACTCAGGAAGATGCTGCTGTGGGCACAGCAGAGCCTGCAATAGACACGGGTGTGGGGTGTGGAAGGGGCACTGCTCTGCTGGGGGAGCTGGGGTGCTGGGGTGTTAGTGTGTGTGAGCTTTGGTAAAACTGGTTATAAACTGGTGTTTGCTGGGAGAAAGGAAAGAAAGTCAAGGCATAATCTTGCTGCAGTTTGCTGGGGAAAACATAATTTCATTCTTCAAACTGGAAGTTATTGGTTAAAAATGCTAATACCTTTTTCCCCCAATCCTCCTATAAATATTTCCACTTTTGCACCTTTCAATGCATGTTGAATTTCACGTGCTTCTTGAAGGATTTTCCATTGTGATAGCCGATTTTTGGTCTGATAAAAAGTGGACTCCAAGGGAATTACAAGCTGTGGTATGACTCCTGCAGTGCAGATGTTGCTGCTCTGACCCAGACCCAATGCTTTGTCTGTTTTGATAAGCAACTTCTAAGAGCTGAGCTGTCACTCTGCTCTTCACTTGGCCTTGATTTGCTTCTCAGCTCTGCAGCACACCTATCTCCTTTGCAATGCTCCTACTTCTGCTTTGATCTGCCTTTACAAAGTCTAATTAATTTGAGCTTCTCTCCCCATTGTGTAACAGAAAGACTTGTAAGACCAGCCTGAGCACTGGCACTGGGTTTCATTACAGTCCTGTCCCTGCACTGCACCTGACTGGAGTGGCATTAATCTGTGCTCAGTGTTCCTGGCACTAGACCCTTCTTGCCAAAGGAGACCTTTTGCTCCTGACTGTTCGAATGGAATGACTACAAAACTGTAGCTCCAGAAAGACCTCATGTGGCACATCCACACCCTGGTCATCAATACTGTATTTGAGGGAGGGAAAGAGCTTCTGACCCTGGTTCTGAGAAACATGCTCCGTCACCATCCCTTGCTGATGAGGTCCTTCCCAAGAGTTTTGGTAAACTACCAAAAACCTCATGAGTCGTCCTGTGGGGCAGTTGGAGAGGGGACTGTTTGCTGGTCACAGCCTTTTAAATGACTTGCACCTTGGTCCTACACCAGTATGATGGAGCAGATGAAATTTTTTTAAAGACCTGCATCAGGATCCTCTCACAGCTCTGTGCCAGGGAAGTATTTTGATTGCTATTCAACTTATTCCTCCTGGTGTCTGAAGGCTGTCCCACACTCCTCCTGACAGCTGGCACTACACAGCCAGTGATTACCAGGGATGACTGTGTTGGGAACTTCACCTGGTGTGGTACAGAACCACTGCTTGTTGGCAGTGTGACTGGCTGAGGGTAAAGTCTAAAGAGGTAAACCATATCCCCAGTAATGAGAAGTCCACATAGCTGAAATCTGGCCAGCCCAGTGGAAAAAACTGACAGATTGGCTTGGAGGGCCTGACAGCCTTGTGCCACAGCAAGAAACCTCTGATTCTTCTGATCAGATGGATATTGCTGCAGTGATAAGGACCAAGGCAGGTGAAGCAAGCCTGTGGAAAGGAATGCTTCAAAAATACTGCAGTGCTGAATTTCCAGTTTGCATCAAATGTCATACATCCCCCATATGTCTCCCATACATCTCCTAATCTAACTGTTCCAGGCTTTAAAACATTACCTGCTCCTCACGGTGTTTGCTAGCTGCCTGGCCCATCGGAGAGCACAGACTCATGCTGTGCTGTGCAGTGACCTTATGATGGGAGGAGGTGGCACTGGGGACAAAGCTGTGCCCTGTGTTCACCTCAGAGGAGGTGGTCAGACCACGATCTTCCCTTCAGTGCATCTCATAGAGTTTTTTTTTAAAAAAACCTTAAATTCTATGCTGTATTGAAGGCACTTGATCTCAAGGAGCCACCGTGTCATCAAGAAATTAAAGGTGTAAAAGGGCAATCCCTGTTTTTCAGCTTTGAAATACCGTCCCCTCCTTTGATGGATTTCTGCTAATATCTGTGACTTGGGGACCCTGCGTGCCTTCCTTGCAGGTAATGGTTAGGATGGTAACTGTGAAAGCATGAAGGTCTGGGGGATGTTGGGTGTGAGAGAAATGAAGACATCAGAGGTTCTTTCTTCAGCCTGGATGAAGAGCATGAGATAGCTAGAAAACATCCTTCTGGAGAACTGAGTCATCTATTTGACAAGGTTCCTTGGAGGGCAGTGGGGCACTTCTGCTTTAAGACATATTTTCATTGTGAAGAACTCTGCCTTTTCTCTTCAGAGTTGGTATTTCCATGAATATTTAATATTTAACGTGAGCCAGAGGAAGTAGCAGTGTGCAGTCAGCTTGTGATTTCATCCCCAGGAAATATGAAAACATATGTAACACGTATCACTACCTATTAATTATGCAGTACTTAATAAATTGCTAGATGCTGATTGAGCTCAATCGTTTCATTTTTTCCCACACACAGCAGAGTGGAACTAAGCTCTGCCAGATTTGGATTTCTTATGTTTTAATTCCTCTGGGGGGAGCATGTGAACATTTCTTATCAGAAACTTAGAAGCAGAGTGAGAAATAACTCTCCACACTTGTCACTGACTCCTGGACCCCGATCAAAGGATATTTGCCATGGCATAAAGTTCAGTAATGCCTGACTTGAAGGAAATTCATTTCCTGTCATGAGTTCTTCCATGCCTTGTTCTTGGATGCACTCTTTATCCCTTGATATCCATGTCTTTATATCAAGGGCTTTCTCCTCTGTTCGGATTTATCTCTTACTTCAGGGTAGTGCAGCAAAGGAGATTTAACAGAAAAAAATGAGATTTAACAGTAAAATTGACTGTTTGTCCTGAGTAGATTACAGATT
Organism: Florisuga fusca; assembly: GCA_038090715.1. NCBI lineage: Eukaryota > Metazoa > Chordata > Aves > Apodiformes > Trochilidae > Florisuga > Florisuga fusca. The sequence goes on along the minus strand of JAAWXA010000026.1, from coordinate 3,264,003 downwards.
TTAGGAAAGACAGTTTGTGGGAGAAGGAAATTATTTACACATTTTAGGTCAAATTTTGTAAAAAATCCCCTTCTCTGAGATTTCCCTTTCCCCAGAAGTACTAGAGTTTTTCATTCTGATATTTAAAAGAAGCCTTTCAGCCTGATCTTTCAGAAACACCTGTATTTCTTTCAAAAAATGACCCATTTTTAAAGAAAAAGTGAATAATAAGAATCAGTGGTTCCCAAACACAGTGATTCTGTTGTTTTGGGTCTAGTTCATTTTCTTAGTCATTGTTGGTTTGCAAAACATCTGGGGGAAAAGTGCAGTTCTTCTTGGGCTGAGTTAATTTATTTTTCTTTGATTTCTTTTTTCACCAACCAAACTAAAAAAAAAGCAATTCCCACAGCTCTATTTGTAAATGATCTGGAAAAGCTCCTTATTCAAACAGTGAGACTGCAAGAAGTGTCCAGGGAATCTCAGGAGGAATAGCACCTGGGGACAGCATTTTGTTCAGAAACATTAGTCTTGTTCTTCAGTGTAAAATTCCACCTTTTGCAAAAGAGAAACACAATACATGTGATTTAGAAGTGGGAAAGACTGCTTTTTAAGAAACAGGCTTGAGCAGGGCCATAGAAACCAAAGTGGGTTCCTGTGGTTCTGGAAATGTCATCATGCTCATGGGTGCAAAAGAAGTAATGAGCTGTGCAGGCAGGGCGGAAGGGAGGGACCTTGGTTTGGCTCGGGCTCATCAAGAAACAGCTCCACCAACTGAGGGACTCCATGAGGGCTTTGGCTCTGTTTTCCCAGTTATTTTTACTCCTAATGAACCCTTGGTCCTGGTGGAAATGAGCTCAGTAGTACAATGCTTCCTGCAGTTACCTGCAAAGCTCGAGGTGCCTGTCCCATCCCACCAGACCCCCTTGCCCTGGGGGGCTGCAGGACCCTGCCCAGGGACAGCAGCCACCACAAGACCCACCACACTTACCTGCTGGTGTCTGTGACAGTGTCCATGGGCCATGCAGGGGGACATGCTGCAGTTGCAAGACAAGCCAAGGGGACAACTTCTCCCCATCTAGCTCAGGGAACCAGTGCCAAAAGGCAGGTTCTGCCCCACAGCCCAACCCAGCCACTGCAGCCCCATCTCCTGAGCCACAGCCAGTGTCCAGCTCTGGGTCAGCACTGTGTGTCTCTTCCTGTACTGCCCAGGGCTCTGCCAGCCTCCCTGAAAATGCAGTAAGCATGTCTGTGCATCCTCCCTGAGGACATTCACATTCCCAAACCATTTCCCAGGGGAACACTTTTCTTTGTCCTAAATCACTGAGTGGATTTGGGAGCAATTTCACAGAAGGCCTGGAATAATTGAGTCTTTTCCACTGTTACTTGGATGGAGCCATGACTCCATTTAACTCCTGGGACATTGAACTCATGGGAGGTTATAGTTATTTGCAGCTGTTGATACATCTGAGGGTGTTGGTGAATGGAGATGGTTTCTGAAGCCCTACCTTCCCTGTGGATAATGTGCAGGTCTATATTGCAAGTAGATCTGCTACTGGCAATAGACCAGCAAAGGTGGATGACAGGGCCTTCTCACCTATGCAGTGTCCTCCTCTTCTTCTCTGCCAGCTCATAGTTTTAGCTCCCACCCTTGGGAACATTCCCAGTAGATCTCTCCAGGGACAAGATGAACACGGTGTCTTACCACTTGCCTGAGGATTTCTGCCTCTTTCTGTCTAGGGATGGGAAGATGAAGGAACAGTTCATTATCTTAATCCTCCTCAATGAACCTGTAAAGAGCTGGGTGTGGGAGGGCAGAGGAACCAGGTCAGTGCTTCTGGAATTTCTCAGTAATTCCCCAGGTCTCAAGAACATCCAAGCCCCAACCCTGGAGCACCATTTATGGCAGGGACAACATAAACAAGACAGCCTTAATCTCATTAGCTCAATGATGCTCTTTATTAGCCTAAATCAGACTGGCATCCTTTTGATGTCTGTCCAAGATGGATTGTATCTCTCTCTCATTGGGAAGGCCATCCAGAACTCTATTCCTTGGCTGGAAATAGAAAGAAAAAAAAATTACTTGTTGATGAACTGTTTTACTGGCAAGCCAGCAGGCAGCAGAAGGGAAGCAGCAGAGAAATCACAACAATCAGAGGTCAAGCTTTCTGCAGACTGAGGCTGACTTCTGGGAGGACAAAACCCCTGCACTCAGTGATGAAATCCCACTCCCTCTGCCAACCCTCCAGTCCTGGCTGAGCCTGGTCTTATGGACTGGGAACTGCCAAGTGATGCAGTGACCTCTGGTCAGTGTCTTTCCATATGTGGCTTTCTTGCCAGCCACCTTGGAGAAGAGGTTGCAAGCCAAGGAGAATGGAACAGAAAAATCAAGAGATGAAGGGGACAATAGACCTAAGGCAAAGGAGGAACAAGCTGGATGCAGAAGATCACTATTCTGGATTTGTCTGATGGTCCATCCCATCTACTATCCTCATTATCCTGTCCCTGGACAGATTCATGACAGAAATATTGCCAGGGATGGCATCCCAAAGTGTGAGTTTCTTCACCCACAACACTTCATGTCCTGTTGAATGCAGCTTTGTGCATGTGTTTGGTTACTTAGAAGAATGATGGAGCTAGTGCCATTGGCATGTTCTACATGGTGAAAAACTTGCCAGACATCTCCTTTCCTTTTTCAGTACAATCCCAGCTCCATCTAAACCTGGCTGGGAGAGTGAGCTTACAAATGCAGAATTGTTTATTTCACATGGCAGGATGGTTTTACAAATGTCTTCTTTCTTTCTTTCTTTTTTTTAATGTGCAAAAGGAATGTAGAAGGAAGTTAATGTGTATTAGTATGTTAATGACATGTGTATTGTTTTTGTAATGTCTGTCTCACTGGTAAAGAAGCTGATGTTCAGAGGAGTCCATACCTTTAGCCTGAGATATCTGTGATGATAGGCAGCAGTTTTTCTCTTTCTTCTGCTAAAAAAGAGTTGAATGAAAGAACTGCATTATTCCAGGGTGTGGTGGGTGACACCACACATGATATCACCACCTTGGCAGTGCCAGCACCTTGGTCTCATGGCATAGCTCAGTGTCTTTCCAGGTGTGGCATCAGGAGATGGTATCTCCCATGCCTTGCTGTATCCTGCCTGAACATCACAACGTGACATGGACTCTGCCTAGACCTCGGCTTTTCTGGGGAGAGGAGCTGCTCTTGGCTTCAGCACTGCATTTCAAACTGATGTCAGCAGTGTTGTTGCATAAGCCTTCTTTATTTTTTTAAAGACACTCATTTGATCAGACCATTTGAATCAGTCTTTTCCCTGTTAAATTTGCTATTTCCACAAAGTCTGAGCCAAAAAGGAAACGGATCAGAAAACAGAGGGAACCTTCCCACTCTCACTGTTCAGGTTACAGCACTAAAAAGCTTGCTAGGTAGCCAGCAGCAATCTCCTTTCTGTGCACCTTAGTTTCCCCATCTAAAAAACCTGGGATAATAAAGCAATTCTTCTTTGTGAAGTGGGTTGAGATTTACTGATGCAAAATGCTGGGTGAGACCCCCCAGCACTTCTGGGGAAAGCTGCAGAGCTCCCATGAACTGTGAGCTTTGAGACAAAGTGCTTTTGATTTAACTCTGAGAGTCTTCTGAAGTCACAGGGAAGTTACTTTGCAACTGCTTTAAATTACAACTTAATAGTGTTGGTTTAGTACCTAGAGATGGGTTGCTTCCATGGAGATGAGATTTCTCAGGTAACAGTGCTGAAAATGTTCAGTCCCTTCATTACATCCTCCTTCAGCCTTGGCAAAGGTTGGGTGAAAGAGGCAAAGACCACTTCTATCTTACACTGCCCCACATCCAGAGTAGGTAAGAGGCTCATCCTGACTTTTACCCCTGTTAGGGTATAATTTGGCTCTGTTTGCAAGGGGAATTAATTCTGAGGAATTTTAGCTTTTAGGCCTAAATTTTATAAGGCTGTAATTCTCTTGTTTTTCTGTAGATTATTACCTCTCAGCATCCTCAAAAAGTTCTGGTGCTGTGAGTACTGCCTGCAGGCTCTGTCTCAGAGCTGTACCCATATTTCTTGTAACTAACCCAGCCCGTGAGGTGGTTCGTGACTGCACAGCACTGCCTGGGAGCCTGGAGAGCAGCTGGCAGAAGGCTTTCCATGGAGGGAAAAGGGAGATCCTTGCACAAACCATCCCACAGTGCCAGGTCCTTGTGCTGTCAGTTGTGGGCTTTACTAAAGGCACTGATCTGCCATGAATTCAGGAACATTCTGAGCTCTGGAGTGGGGAGAGCTCCCTGGCACCAGGGAAGCTTTGTCCCTCAAGTGTGAAATTACTGCATGGTGGATGTGAAGAATAATATATTAATTCATGTGATAGCTTTGCTGTGGAAAGATAATTCATGTTTCCCATATGCAGTGTGCTCCAGGCATACTAATGGTCCTTAAGCACAGGTACTGCTCTTAGATTTGACATTTTGGTTTTGGACTGAAGATGCTGGACTGAACTTACCCTGTACAGATGGGCATTTCTGCTCAGCAATGAGGCTACCAGGAGCCAGAAATTGTCCCTCATACTGCAAGAAAAATATTCTGAATTTGACACTTTTCATATTTAAAATAAATTAAATTTTATCAAAAATTTAATAATTTCTAACAAGTGAAGATGCTCACTTGCATAGCAGGTATCATGTCTCAAGTACTTTTGTCTGGGGAGAAAAGGAAAAATAAGCTGGTGCCAAGGCACCATCTTCTTTCAATGCATTAGATACAGACTGAATAAGGAGGTAGTTCTGCCTCTGTCCTGCTGTTCTATCTCATTAAATACCAGGAAAATGAAAAATACCACCATGTTAAAAGTGTTTTCAATGAGGTAACAACTGCAATCAAAAGCAGGAACAGAGGTGTCAGCAAAGCAAAAGCATTTCTCTGAAGGCAGGAAGGTCTCAGTCCCCTTTGGGGCTTCAAAGAAAATAGAGAGAAAAGCTAGCTCAGCACTCTACCTGATCTGTAATGTTTGAATTATAAGGAATTAATGCAATACATTATTCTTTTGCACAAAACAATCACCTGAATTCTAGTTTGCTGCCCTCACTGCTCTGAGTTGGTTAGAGCGATGGAATAACCCAGGTTTGGAGGGATTTCTGGATGTTTCCTTGTCCAAACGTGCACTCAAGGCAAAGAAACTGAAGGTCTTTTGCTGCCCAGCTCCCCACAAGACAAGTCAGTGGTTACAGTTGTATTTGGAATGATTTAAGTGAAAATGCCTTCGGTGAGAGCATGATGGCTTCTCCTTACAGCTGCAGTTCTTTCCTATCTCTGCCCAAGAAGCTTTGAGCTGACCCAGCCAGACCAATCCAGGCAGGAAGGTCAGAGGATGGGGCAGAAGTTCTGCCTTTGCTGACACAGCCCTAGGGAGAGGAGCTCATGGCATGACAACAACATGGGGAAAAATCCAGCTCCAGTGTTTTTAGGTTGAAAGATTACGAGGATTTGCCCTAAAGATTTCTCACCCAGCAGCAGCTCTGCTCACCTCATCAGAAATGGGGCCTCTTGGTACCAGGCTGAGCAGGCAGCAGTTCTAAGCAGGACAGGAGCCACGTTACCCGTGTGCTTTGTACTGCAGATCCATCTTGGGTGATTAATCAGCTTCTCTGAGGAATTTCTCCAATTCTCAGCCTTATTTCCCAGGGATGAGCACATCTCCCAAAGAGCTGTCCGTGCTGGTAATCCAGGGCTTCAGCATGTAAAGTGCAGATCAAATTTCAGTCTGAAACAGGAGCAAACACCTCTCTTTGTCTTCTTGCAGCCAGTAGCCTATGCAAATGGTAATTTATTGCCTGATAAAGGTATAAATGCCCAATTTCTTGCTTGGTTAATGATGCTCTTCATTGAAAACTGGCTGCTCACAGTTATTGATATTCAGGTCAGATTGGACTCACAGCTCTGTGGCCAGCAGCACACATCTGTCTCCCACTCCTGCTGCTGCTTCTCAGTATCCCTTTCTAGCAGTAAGGTCATCCTGCATTTCCAGGCTCTTCCAGAGGAGGATAATAATAAAGGTTTGCCAAGAAAATGCTCTTTCACTAGCAATCCCTCAGCAAACTGACTGCTAACAGCTCCTGCACATTCAGTTATTGACACATAGAAGCAAAGCTGGACTGCTGATCCAGTGTGGGAAGTGATATTAGCACAGGTATAACAAATCCTGTACACCTGGATGTGTGTAGCACAAAAACCTTTCTCATCACTCTGGAAGAAAACAATATGCAGCAGGCAGGAGCAATCTGAAGAGTTAAACATCTGTAATGTCCACTAATCTCTTTTCTGCAGGCAAGAGAAGTTTTATGAGTACACCATCTACTAAGCAGAAGTCATAGGAGTCTTATAAATAAAATGATGGAAAACTGGTGACAGGAATGTTCTATGCTATAAAAATTACTGTGTAATTTTAAGTGGAACATATGGAAACCTTCTAACAATCTGAAGTTTCAACTCACAGGGACTAAGCTAGAGAACTTTTGGAGAACTGTGCAAAAAGGCCCTGGACTTCACTTACAGTCAGCTTGCACTGAAGCTTAACTGGAAGGTCTGGAGCAGAGATAGGAAACTGTATCAAATTAATGAATTATTTTTATTAAAGATGAAGAATGCTTGCAGCTTCATGTTACACTGCAGACATGCATATTTGTCCTTGTAGCTCTTAGGTGTTTACCAAAGATAAAATTTGGAAAGAACAATCTTTTCAAAGTAAACTTTTCAAAGGAACTTGAAAAATGGTTGAATAACATTGTTAAACTGGCAGATAGTGATATCCTGATGTGACCAGTGGGCAGAGTTAATGTATGGCCCATGCTATTTAAGGTCTCAGATTATCCATTAATTGTTTGATGTTATATATATAGAACATGGCATTAAAAGAATAATTAGGACCTGTCAGTAGAGACCATGGAATTATATCTAGAAATAGTTCAGTTATTTTCCAATGTACAAATAAAGATGAAGTGTGTTATCTCAGCCACCACCTGGATGGCAATGGTCAGCAAGTGCTGCCTTATTGGTGGCAACTGCTGACAAAATTAACAAAAGTAAATGGAATAATGAAACATTTATGCTGACATTATCAGATATAAAATGTTCAGCCTCCCTTTGGCCACACCTTGGATGATAAATTAAGTTGGCTACAACATGAATAAAATTTTAAGGAAAAAATTACCTGGTGAAAACATGCCAAAATTCACATTATTCTCTTAACATAATCCACAACTGCATTCCAATACATTATATTATAATAACTATTATGTTATTGTACATATTACTGACAGAAGATACTTTTTAATGTTAGGATGTTAATATCTTTAACAATGCTACTTTTTTGTCTAAAAAATAAAAGTAGCCTAATAAAGCAATAGGGGCTAATATCTGTCTCTTCCACTGCAATGATTCCAAGTCATGAAGTCCCAAGAGACCCATCATAAATAAAAAAGGCCTGGCTACTGGTCCATCTAGCCTGAGACCCAAAGCCCCTATGTACATGGGAGAATGAGACTCTTCCCAAACAATTTATGGAAGTGTTGCAGTTATGTAAACTGTGGCTGAAGGGGAAAGGAAACAGGGAGTAAATTCTGCTTTTTCCAACTGTTTTATTCAACCATTCTTTCTCCCACTGTATTGTTTTCTGGGGTGCTTGCTTTGAGCTGGGTGAAATATGCCAAAATGCCTTCGTTTCTCCTTTTATTCACCATGGGAATTCGGTTCCTGTTGACAAGTTGCAAGTCATTAGCATGCTCAGTCTGCTTAGGAAACAAAAACATTCTGACCCCATATAAGTGTTCTGCAAGTTCTTGGTGTTGTAAAAAGAAAAAAAAAAAATTGGGCTCCTAATATGCTTGATCAGAAGCAGCAGTGTGTATTTTATTCCCTAGGACAAACTGTTCTACTTTGGGAAGGATGAGATGCTCCTATTTCTGCTCCAGCACAGTCTCCAGAGCAGCAGAATGGGTCAGTTTGCTCAGGGTAAGGAACAGATCCTGCCACAAAGGTGCTGGTTGTTTGTCCAGAACCAGTGCCAAAGCTCAAGGAACTAAGTGCTAAAGGCAACAGCTGAGCTGAAAAGCACTCATGGAAACCCATCTTCTTGGCCTTAATTATTTGTAAGGCAAAAAAAGCAGATTCTTCTGTTATGGCTTTTGGGCAATGGGAGTTGCTGGTCCCTCAGGGTGTTTTTTTCTCTGCAGACAAGACTGGGTGCTCACAGCTACCCCACCAGCCTCATGAGTTATGATGCCACCAACATGGTGAGGCTGGAATGTTGGCTTTTATATCAAGTTCTCCAGCCAGAAGGAGTTCCCTGCAGTTCAGAAACACTCTGCAGCTGGGAGAAAAGAGGAAAATTAAAAGTAGGGACTTCCAGATCTTAGATAGCTGAAAAAAAAATTAACAACCTTTCAAGTTTTGCCAGTGGCAGTCTCCAAATCATCCTTAATTGACTGTGATACTGCTGTGATAGCAACTCTGCTGACAGCAGGCTTGCCTTTCTTCATGGCTCTGGAAGTACCTAAACTGCAGTCACTTGAATGCCAAGTTTGGAAAGTGGAGCTATACAGTGCACAAAAACCCCAAAAGCAACAGGGGAAAAACAAACAAACAAACAACCAAACACGATGAGATACTGTCTGTACAACTTCCCAGCCTGGCTGGGGCTTGCAGAGCTCCTGCTTGTGCCCCAGCCCAGCCTGCCTTCTGCAAACCCACCAAGTCTGGCTGCTTTTCTTCCATCCCACCTCACACCAGCTCCCCAGGATGCCTTGAACCACAGCAAGAATTGGTTCCTGTAAGGAGGGGATCTGCTGGGGCATTTGTTAGAGATTCAGAGTCCCCATCAGAAGCACACCAGGTCTGAAGAGGGAAGAAGTATTTCACTTTGTGCTGTAACAGGGATCCACTCCAACTGACTGCCAGGGATGAGCTGCTGCCCACTGAGCCCCCTAACCCTTACCCTAAGCCAACCACAATGGCACATGCTGCTTCTACACCAGGAACTCCAAATCCCAGGTTCCCAACTCAGCTGTCCTTTTCTGGAGGTTTGTTGCCCAGGCTCTGTGAGCCTCCCTGCAGGGTAATGCACATGCAATAAACAGCTTTTTTGGGGTTGATATAACTCCAGTTGCTAATCTATTCACTGTGGAGGTTTGCTGCTGTGTATCCCAGAGCATGATAAAGATTAACACTGAATTAATTCACAACTAGTGTGCTGCTAGGCTTAAATCCAAAATTTTCTGTGTTAGCAGTGTCAATAACTATTCCAGAGTAATTTCTCAATTACCCTATCTTAAATAGGCTTCTAAAGCAAAGTTTTTTGAAATAAACTATCTTGAAAGTAAAATAAACAACAAAAACCCACCAACAACAGCAAAAACAAATAAAAAATACCCCAGCACACTACCATGTTCAGGGTGGCAAAACTTTTTGTATGACATTGTGCATAGCTGACCTGTCTGTTGTAGGGCTCAGGGTGTCTGTTACCCAGTAATATCACTCAGTTTCTCCAGACTGTGGCAGGACTTATCCCCTGCCTTCATCATCCTCTTTTAAAGACAGTGACTGCAGGCATTGTGCATCCTTCCCCGTTCCTCATCATTGAGCTCCAAGAACATGTTTGTCTTCCCACTTTCTCTCTTGTACCTTCTCACCAGACCACTGAGACTTCTCTTCCACTTTCAGTTTGCAACCATGGACAGGGGAATGCTCTCCCTTGCTGATGACTCTTTTGAAGGAGCAGGCAGTTCAAAGAGATTTTAAAGGGCTGGTGATGAGAATATACCTCAAAAGAAGACAGAAATGTTTGGGCATTGGCCAGAATCATTTTTATGCTTGTGTAAATGACAGAAACTTTCCATCATCTGTCAAAAATCATGCTAAAAGTAAATTTCCTTGGTGTGTTGTTGAGGCCTGAGCAGATGACATGGATGCTGGCATTCACCTGTGAGAGAAGGGAAAGAGGCTGGAAGCAAACTTCCTTGTGATTTATAGTACAGAAACATCTGGGAGTACCTCCAGTTTCTGTTTTACCTAGAGGCTCTCCCGTTTAATATGCTGGAGTACCATGGAGTGGGTGCCTGTCTGGGTGCAACTGGGAGTCCTTACCCTGTAGGTTTGCAGAATCCCATTCCAGGCCCATAGGTCACAGTCACACAAGTCAGCCTGGAATTTATTTGGGGAAGGGAACTTGGCCTCCTTGCCTAGCTGGGCCCTGGCCCCCTGGGGAACTGCCTTCCATATCTTAAACAAACCAGTTAGAGAGAAGTGACTTCTTTTGTCTTTATATTGGAAGCCATCCCAGCGCAAGGTCTGCTTGCCTTGCTTTGGAAACTGTGGATGAGAAGGAAGTTGTGAAGGGGAAGCACAAAGAAAGAAATGTTTTGGGGTGGGATGGAACCAGCTGACACCTCCCTCTGTCTGGTGGGTAAGGCTGTGCTGACACGGGCCACTTGGCCAAGCCACCAGCTCCTGCTTCAGCATGCATGAGCCAGGAGACAGCAGTGCCCAGAGCTCTTCCCTGCACAGGACATTAAGGGGTGATGGAGGCACACAGAGACAGATGAGGTGGGGGATGTGTGATTCAAATCCTGACACCAGCAGGAGAGGGGAACTTCTATTTTACTGGTGAGGTTGGCCTGGTAACCTCAGCACTTGGGGAGGGCAAGCATCAATCTATCTGCTTCATTTTAGGGGGCAGCATTAATTTGTACAACCATATGCTCAGTAAATTTTGGCCCCTGAGAAAAAAAGAAGGCTGCTTTGTAAGGTATTACCTTGAAAATGTACAGCAGGGAATGGAGCAGGCAGAGATTTCAGATTTGTCTCTTCATTTCCTTCAGAAGAGCAATGTTATCATTAAAAAAAAAAAAACAACCAAAAAAAAATCCAACCAACCAACCAAAAAAACCTCACCAACCCCCCAAACAAACAAATACAAAAAACAATTTAAAAATCCTTCTCATTTGGTACCATTTTTAGTTGGGATTTGAGTTAGGTTCCCTTCTGTGGGCCCAGCATGGCTGGCAGCTGGTTTGGGCCAGTAATGTGGTACCTTCATTGTGCCAAGAATAACATGTCAGACAGGGGTCAGTTTGTACTCCTGAACACAGCAGAAGGTTCATATAATTTTATTAAGGATGACAGCATGAGTTCAAGTGGATTAGTATGTTTTCAGTAGAATTAGCCATAAAAACATATTCACAGTCCTTTATGGAGCTGAATAGGGCAGCATCCGAGTTCAATTGGCTTTTCTCACCCCTCCCAGTAGGAATGCCAGGACAGCAGTGGCATCTCCAGCTCTATCTCCCATTCCTGCCTAAGGACAACCATCATAGTCAAAAACATCAGCAAGACATCTGTGTCACTTAGAAATTAACATCTGCCCTGGCTTTCTGCTGGATCCATTCTCCTGTTTCTCAAGAAGACTTTATGCTCTCTGAACTGTGTCTGGATTGAATGTGGTTGCTGGACACAGGTTGATGGGCCTGAAGTCTGGCAAAGCAAGTGGTTTGGCCAGCCCTGCATGTCTCTTTTCTGCACTAGATTCACCCAGAACTGTTTGCATCTCCTGGGGGAATCATGTTTGCTCTTGCCTCTGGAGGAGATAGGACTCTGGCAACAATTCCACAGTCTAGCTGTAGGGCTTTGAGAGCAATGGATAATTAATTTCTCATCAGGGCTTCTCACCTTTCTTAATTTCTCCAGCTCCTCCCATTTAAAAAATAAGAAAGAACTGACTGGAACATACAAAAGGCAGGATGAAGTTGTGACATGGGCATGCTCTACCATTAATAGCAAGAGAAAAATTACATGGCAAGGGCTGCTCAGTTAAGTAGAAGAAGCAAAACAAAATCCTGCTGGCATTCCTAAGGTAACCAAAGCCAGTAAAATGCAAAACTAAAGGAGCAGAGTGCTGCAGGCTCTTCCCTCTGCATATCCTGCTGCTCTACATCACATGGTGCAGTCTACATGGAGTCTCAACCAGGATTTTTCACCAAGACTATCTTTCTTCTTGGCCCACAAAATGATATTTTAAAAGAGAACATCTGCAGTCCATGACTTCTATGGAGGACGGAGAGGCTGCAAAGCATCCATGCCTTATTCCTCCTGCTGCCACCTGGAATGACCTTGGAAACCCTCACAGCCTCTCATCTCCCACACCACTGAGAGAAGTTTCAGGCAGCAATAAAATATTATAGACCTGAATGGTTGACTTGATGATCATAAAGGTCTTCTCCAAACTAAATGATTCTGTGAGTCTATCTATGTATGACTGATGGGGAGTGCCTGGCAAAGCCTCTGGTTAAGGCTTTAATTATGGCTATTTTAGGCAACTACTTGATGCCTTTCAATAACTTGCATAAGCCTCAGTTCCATCCTATGGGTGTGTTACTGTAAGCAGCAAAATTGTGAGTGATACCAGTATTCACTTACTGTCTTAAAGGTTTGCTAAAGGGCATTTTAGCTGTTTGCAGAAGCACTGAGAAATGGAAGGCTGGGAGGAAAGTTGGTTGAAGAGTTTTTGCCAAGAGAGGACAGCCCATGAAGAGAGATGGGGTAGCACAGGAGGTGCCTTTCACTGGTGGCAGCTACACCACGGTGCTCACAGTGGTGGCTTTCTCCCCATCCTCTTCTTCTGATTCCCAGGCGTGTGGCAATCAGGCTGGCCCCAGGAGAAACAAGAGTGTAAATCACTAATTAATGCCTCCTTTCTGCGGGTAATTCAAGCCCATTTGTGCTCTAGGGAGATAGGCAGCAGAAGCTCCCTGCAGAGACACACTGTAATCTGTTACTAATCACTGAGGCTTCAAAGCCATTTAAAAGGATGTTCCTGTGACTTGTCCCCATGCAAATGTCAACTACAATCTCTCTGATGCTATGGTCTGAAAGACTGCAGAGTTAAGAAGCCTTTTGAACACTTGTTCCCCAGCTCTGCCATCCAGCTTGTTTTCTTGTATGTAGCAGTGTTCCTTATGGAATTCCCTGTTTGAAAATGGTTGAAGGAACTGAAGACACACAGAGTCTGTGGGAGAATAAGAAACAAAAAACATTACACTTTTCCACAGCGTCATGCAAACACATGCAGCAGTTGGTAGCAGTAAGTCAAGGTTTAATGCTTAATTTCCTTGCCAGAAATGGGACTCACTGTGTTAAGCATGAATCAGATAGAGAAGAAGCGACACTAAAGAACTCACCCAAGAATTCTCTAAGCAATCTGATGTCCAAATACACCCAGATTCCTCTCTGGTTAATTCTTGGGTGTTAGAGCTGTCTATAGGCATTTAAAAGCTTTAATTCTTGAGCTAATACAGCACTTTTTGAAATTGAGGCAGCCAGCAAATCTCAGACATTTCTGGCTTTAGGTCAACTTGGTGAGACATTCACATGGCAAGAAACACGTCCCAGCAAGTGTAATCTGGGACTTTGGAGGAAATCAGATTTTTAATTGCTCTTGGCATTTCAGTGCTGGTGCTTGCCAGTGGCCAGCCTGCTGGAAAGTGATGTCACTAGTGATTACAGCAAAGTGCCAGTCTGTAAAACTACTTTGCCAGCCTGTTTTCCTGTCACTGGGAGGAGTTTTAAATCTGTATATGTATCTACCTTTTCAACTTTAGAACTTAAAATTTATGAACACCATTAATTGTCTTATAAAAAATAAATAGGCTCTAATTCTGTGCCTGCAGTGAACTGTGGGAATAAATTTTCCCAAGCAACCAGCTACACATGGCAACATTTAGCTGTAGCAGTAGCAAATACAAATAAATTTCCATACATACAGTATTTTCCCAAGTAATTGTGAATTACTGTCTTTACCAGTAATACTTCTATGAATACTTCTATGACTGATTTCTTTAATTAGTTGGTAATCATGTAACAAAGTATTTAAAAACATACAAAGATTGGAGGGTTCATATTGAAGCAGAGGCATCTTTGTGTATTTCCAGTGTGGAAGTTCCTTTTGCTCATATGTGAACTGGGGCTTTGTCTCCATCCCTGTGCACCAGCTCTAATCCCTCTGACACAACAGGCAGGTCTCTTCCCGTTGAAGGGGACATCCAGGCCAGTCCTGCAAAGCTGCTCCAGTGAGTGCTGGAGGGGAGCAGGACTGGGCACATCTCCCCACGTCTTTTGACCCATGTGCAGAGAATCTCCTGGGCTGTGCAGTGCAGAGGAGTTGGGCTGGAGAGCCTGAACATAATCCTGAGTCTCTTGAGCCAGGGTTAACACCCTCTGTTTCATGAGAACCAAAGTGAATATTTTTAAAGTTAGTTATTTTTTTTTTCCTGAGAGACTAATTGCCAGAAAAAAAAAAAAAAAAAAAAAATTATAACTGTTTCTATTGCCAGTATGAAATGCTGTTTGTGTAGAGATTCTGATGACACCTTAATAGGCTGTTGCTTATCTCTGTGATCTGTAGAACTCAGTACACTCTGCTCTTCACATCACTGGCAATTTAGGGGAATCAGTCCTTAATCTGCCTCCATAAATGAGTTTTTCTCTCTACCGGTTGCATAATTTTGGATGTGATTCTCTAAAGAGCTGACATGGCTCTTTGGACTGAAATTCTTTAGGAGTGTATCACTGCTTAGTGCTTCCATGCCAGCTGCTCCTTGTACAGGTTTGCTTTCTCCTTTCTTTCATTTTCCTTTGTGTACTCTTGAGAGAAGGGTCAGAGGTGGTATCAGCAGACTTCTGCATTTTTATTCTATGTTACTTTACAGCTCTTCCAGTCCAAAAGTGGGAAGGGAGGCTTTAGTAAAGAATCTGCTTGGAGATCTATGTTGTAGCCTGTTTGTAAAATTCTTCACTGAAGACAGTGAAGTAAGACAAACCTTTCGTTTGATTAAGGTGTCTCTACTCAGCTCATTCCTGATGGTGGTTGTGAACAGAACATAGAGCTGGACATTTTAACCAGAAGTCATGTGAGACTCAAAAAAACCAAGATAACTTTCTGAGCCTTTCATGAAAGGTGTCCAGTCAAAGGCCAGACTATGGTGACAATCCAGCAAAAAGCCCAACAGGGCTGACACCATTTTGCTGAGCACGCTGGCAGGATTGTTTGGGAATGACAACTGCCTTCTGTGAAGGAAGTGAAACAGTCCCAAAGCTTCATGCAGTAAAGATTACTGGTTTGGTAAAGCTTCATAATCCTCAGGAACATTGTCTGGTGAAGACAGACGTTTCAGGGTGGAGGCAGAGAGAGTGCAGTGTTTCTGGAGCCTTCTCCCAGCCCTTCAAGGGTGGCCAGCATGAAGCACAAAGATCTACAGAAGTGTTGAAATTTAAATGATGAACAAAATTATGAGCCCACAAAGGGGTGGGAGCAGGAGCCAGACAGTAGATAGTTTTACCACATTTCCATAATCAACTCTAAGAGTAAATTCTAAGTGAAAATGCGTTGAAAAAACAGAACCAGAGGATCAAACCACACAGAGATAAGCAGTCCTGAGAGCTTTAAACAAATCCACCCATACAGCTTCATTGCTTAAACCTGACCCTGCTTTATTGTCTGCAGTCAGGTTTTCCCAGCTGATTTCATAGAAATTGTTGCTAAAGACTGAGTCCTGGCTGAGGAGGCAAACAGTGTGTGCTCCTCTAACGGGATTGCCTGGAAATGCACTGTGCACGGGCAGATAAATCACAGAGGTGCTCTGCTTAACATCACTCTCATCTGGCAGCATTTGCAAGTCTAGCCAGAGGCACAGGAGAGGAGGCAAGACTTTGTTCAGCACTTTCCTAGGAGGGGAAAAGAGCCCTGGCTGCTGCTTTGCCTACACCAGGGTCCTGGAAAACCAAACTGGGTGCTCCTGGTCCTAATAGTGGTCCGGGGGTGTATTCATATAGCTCAGTAACCCCTCCCTCCAGCAACAGCTATTTCTTCTCTCTCCCATCCCAGGGGTGGCAATGGAAACATCCAGCCCACCTCCTCTGGATCTCTGTTCCTTCCCTTTCTTGGAAATCCTGAAGAGCCCTCAACTCATCATCCTTGGCCAGCTAATACCCCATTCTGCCCATGCTACAGAATGCACTCGGAGTACACATGTGTGGGAGGGTGTATTGATGTTGAAAGTATTTCTATTCCTTCATCAGGATTCATTTTATATTAAAAAAAAAAAAAAAAGGTCCTGTGAGCTATAATGTATTGTTTTATCAGCAGAGAGACAGTTAACAAATGAAAATGTGTGGCTGAACCAGTTGCAAAATTCTTGGAAATATTTCAGTGGTGGCAGAAAAATACCCCAGGGGCAGATCTTCCCAGAGGGGGAACGTTATCCTGATTCTGCTTAGTTCTCTTTGAATAAATTAGGACTATCTGGATGGCTACCTTCAAAGAGTAGCCAGAGCAGAGCTATAAATAAAAGTATCAAGCTACCTTTCACATTGGAAGCAGGTTTCCCTTGGAGGCATTTTATTTGATAAGCTACAATGCAGTGAACTTCAGAGATAAAGACTCCATCTTCATGTCAGTCTTGCTGTTAGTAACTTAAACTTCCTCCAGCCCACTACATCATCAGCATTTAAAGCTTTTAAAGGTTCAGAGGCACTTCCAACACTTCGAAATACAAGTGCTGAAAGGAAGGAGCCCAGTCCCAAACTTCCAGTGCATCTGTGAGCAGCTGCTCTGGCGACAGCTCTTCCCACTTGTAGACCAAAACTGCATCTGCAAGCACAGCTTCTGCACCACCAAGTTCTTGGGTCACCCTGAGTCCTCTCTGGGCTCTGAAGTCACTGGGCAATTTAGTAAAGTGCTAGGCTGAGGGAGGTCCAAAAGGACCAGAGTACCAGCAGGGTCTGAAAAGCAGAGGCAGAGGTGATAGTCTAGGGGCAGGAGGCCAGGGATGGAACGGTTGGACAGGGTTCTGGAGGGAGATTTTGCAGAGGGCCTGCATCTTGTCCATCCCACCCAGATTTAGGCTTGTTCAGCTTTATTCAATATATTCATTTATTTCTCTCTGGTGGTTTGCAGCAGCACAGAGCTAGATGGCAAGTGAGTGGTGGCTCCTGTGGCTGCTCAGAGAGGGCCAAGGGAAAGCAACAGTTCACATCTCCTCATGAGGATCTTTCTCCTGGGCTCAAGTGGAAAGCATGAGCCATTTTGCCACTCGTGTTATCTGATGGGGCTGCCAGAACAGGCTGCATCATCATCTACCTTTTCCCAGCTCTGTTGCAGGAAGAAGGGGCAGCTGCTAATTTATTTATTTCTGCACCATGAATAGAATCAGTGGAACAGCCTGGAAACAGTGGTACAAACTGACCCTGTACATAGTGATATATGTAGAGACACACAATTTATGGCTGAAGAAGTGGAGCAGTTCCAAATATTTTTTCATATTCTGTATCCTGCTTTTCATGTCTTCAGCAGCAGCAAAAAAAAATTCTTTACATTTTTGCCTGGAAAAACAATCACAAATGTTAATTGCATTGACCAGGAGGTGGAAAGGAGTTGGCCAGGAAGGGCTTTTCTTTGCTCGTAAACAGGAAGACTCAACCTTTCCCGCCATTCTCCATGTTTTGGAGATGAAGGTGTCGTGAGGATTTCAAGGACCTGGAAAATGGGACTCCAGTGGGAAATCCAGAATAATGAAGAAGTGAGAAAAAGTTAACAACAGAAAAAAGGCCCCAGAGCTGTCACTCCAGGAGCAAATTTTCTCCCTTTCTGCTGGGGCGAAAAGCCATGTGAAGGGTGCAGGCTCCTCACGAGCAGTTTGGAGACTCTTCAGGATTTTCCTGTCACCTAATGGCTTCCTCTGAGAGGTGTGGAAACATCCAACACCCTCTCCCCTCCCTGAATTGCAGAGATCAAATAGGAAGAAATCTGAGTTATACTTAGAGCTCAGTGCCTTGCTCAGCTCAGCGGTTACAAACTGCTAGAGGGTCCCATGGAAAAGGGTGTCCAGGGAGGAAACATTTCTTTGCTCCTGTATATGAAATTATAGCTCTGAAGACCAGTGTTTCTCCTCAGATCTTGGCTTTCTTTAATTTTTTGTTTGTTTGTTTGTTTGTTTGTTTGTTTTTTTGTTATGACAACTTCTTTGGTTCCAGTCTGGGGGCTATTTTGTATTACTGTTTTTCTGATTACCAAATGACATCCAGAGTTGACAGAGCTGATGTCTGTCCAGGGAGCAGAGGGCCAGGGTAACCTCACTGCTCTGAGAGTGCAGTGGCAGATGTCTGTGTCTGCTGGGCACATGGCAGTCATCAGTCAAAGGTGTCCTCCTGGTATCATTTGTCAAACATTCAGCCACTTCAGATGCCTGTGCTAGGGGTGGCAATATTCATATCAAATGCCTGGTTACCTGTGTACAAAAAAGCCAGAGTTGCAGGTTTGAGTCTTCTTTCATGTTGCATTTCAGGGCACTTATCTTGGGCTCTTCCCAGGACCCAGGCAGCTGGGTTAACAGCCCCAGGGCTCTTTGATAACACCAAGCAAGTAATTTCCTCTCACTTTGCTTCACTATTCTCATCTGGAAAAGAGGAAGCAGGAATATTAGCTGCTCCTTGAGGGTATTACGAAAATGAGCGGGCTGCTGGCTGCAGAAAGCTGCTGGATCCTGAGCTGGCAGTGGCTAGATAGACCATGTGTTATTATTTTACACTGAATAAACAAAATAATTTCCCAAGGGTCTTTAAGATAACATTGCTTTCTAGTGAGTGTTAATTGCCTTTTCTTTAAGGCATCCAATTTGCCCCTGCGTCCCTTAATCAGAAACATAGCTGTATGGCCCAAATGTTTGTGTGACCAGGCAAATATTTTAAAAATTAAGTTTTTATTACATTCTTATTGCCAAAAGTGGTGCCTCCTGCTTTGTGCAGTGATTCACTGTGTCCACTGCCCTTCCTCCCTCAGCCAAGTGGCAGTGCCAGCAGTGGCTTAGTGACCCTGCTGACGTCTGGGATGTTCTTAGAAACAGCTCCTGCCTCCACTCTCTGCAAAACAGGAATTGGTGTCAAGGTGTCTGGGGTGGGACCTGTATCTCATACGGTGTTGAGGTGCTTCAACAGGGGAGGGACAGAGGGTGCTGTGCCATGTGCCATAGCAGGAGCTTAAGAATAAATTTGGGAGATGATGGGGGCCTGGAGAGGCAGATGCTGGTGCAGGGTGCAGGGGAGGAGGGTGCCACCTGCCTACACTTCTATCCAGATTACGATGGAAACACATTTCCAGCAGCTGAGGTTATTTACCCATTTCTATCCTCCATCTCCCTGCTTGCAGCAGCCCAAAGCACATGGAGGGTGTTCTGGCTCATACAGAAGAGAGTATCCAACTGCAGGAGAAGTCCCATGGCAAAGGGCTGTTTATGGAGTCATGAGCTAAGGACATGCCCCCTCATTTATAACTTTTGAGCAAGACTCCAAGTCCTGGGACTCCAACCAGCACTTTCTGAATAGAGAACAGAAGTGTCCTGGCACTGAAGAGAACACCCTGCCTACAACTGGAAAGAAGGATCACTGCTGAGCAACTGAGACTCATTGTGTGCTCCTTGGGAGCCCCTGTCAGAACAGTTTTCATTTTATGGGGCTTTTTCCTCCCTTCCTGCCATTCTGAATTTTCTTTGCTTGGGAAGCTCAGCAAAGATCCTGGTGCCAGCAATGCCTTCCGCTGGTTCTGAATTGGGCTCTGAAGTGCAAGCCCCCTGCCTGCAGAATGGGTTACCTGGGTGCAGGCTCTACCTGGTGCTGGGACACTCTCCTGCCCCAGAGATTCAGCACCAGCAATAAGTGGGGAGCAGCTGCCCTGTGCTTACCAAAAACCCCTGCTCTTTTTAACCCCTTTTTATTGACACACAGCAATCCAGTCAGCCTTTTGTTTTACACCCTCATCCTCCAAACTCTCATTCAACTGAAGTTGAATTCAGTGTCTGAGTGTCCTGAGGAATACCCTGGAGATCATAAACCATGCTCTGGGAGAAAACTCAGGCAGCCCCAGGGACATGCAGGGCTCTGTCAATGAAAGTGTCCTTTGACAGAGACATTCCCCATTAGTTGCATGCTGTGCATTTCAGCTGCAACAGCTACAACAAATACAACAGAACAGCCCTTTTGGCATTCATGGACATGACTGAAGTTGTCTTTGGCTTTTTGGCCTGGAGACATTTGCTCTTCTGCCCAGCTGGCTGAGCCAGGCCTCTTGTCCAGACACATTTCACTGCTGGCCTCCAAACCTCCTGCAGGAGATTTGCATCCACTTGAGTATCCAGGTCTCTTTTGTGGAGCCATGGGGTTAAACAAGACAAGATGTGGTTTCTAGTCTCCGTCTCTGTGTCAAGGAAGCCTTGGGCTCACCTTATGACAGGAATTGGTGGAGGAAAAATCTCCAGGATGCTGCAAGAGGCAAGGGCTGAGCTGCCTCTCCATTTGCCTGAGAAAACAGAAGCAAGAAATAGAGCCTAATACTGGTAGAAAAGAGGATGGATAGCTTCAGGAAGACATGTAGATGCGTGGAGAATGTTATTTTGAGAAGACAAATGCAGAGTAGCCAGACCACCCTGGGATGCTGGTGTGGGACACTCAGTCATTTGGGGCTAAGTCTTCAACTGGGATGTGATGCAGAGTGACATTATTTAAGATGTAAATACTATACAAATCCAGGCCAAAGGATGCAAAAATCTTTCCACCTGGGTTCAGTGCTATCTCAATAAGCAGAACAAAGGAAACCTTTGGATTTTAAAGTTGTTGTTTTCTGGCTTATTTAATGTCATTTGTGGATAAAATACAGTATTGATAAAAATACCCAATGTGCCATCCTTGAGGCTGTGTTTCTTTTTCACCTAACAAATCCAGCATCAGCTGAGACTTACCCATCTGAAGAAACATCCAGAATTTAGTCTCCCAAGTCTCCTTTTCAAAAGGTATTTCCCCTCAGCAGCCTGTCAGTCCCTTGGCCAGTGGTGTGGAGGGATTTCTGAGCTGCCATTGCCATCTCTGGCCTGGCCCAAACCCCCCCAAGTGCCACAATGGAGCCAACAGAAAGTCCATCCAGCAGGGATGATTTCTGACTGCTGCTCCCCCTGCTGCAGCCAAACTCTGCAAGAAGAACTCTAAGAACTTGCTCTAAGAACTCTCTGAACCATCAGAGCCTGCCAGACCATTAGTGAAACCAGCCAGGAACTGGTTCACAGCCTCATCTGCTGCCCAGCAAACATCTTGTTTGTTTGCAGAAAATTCCACAAAAGCTGCAGGTTAGTTTCTGGCTGACATCCACTTAGTGACAGTGGGATCAAGTTATTCCTGCCAGTCCAAAAGCCCCCTAAGGTCCAAGTAATTATTCATGGATTACTCTGCCAACAAAAGCATTTACACCAAATCCATGTCCTGAGCTCAGCAGTGAAGTAAGTCAGTCTTGGATAATTAGAAATAAGATTATGGTCTGAATGCACTTCTGTGACATCTGTGGTGGATATATGGGACTCAGCAAAGACTTGGGTCCTCAGGAAGGTTCTGGAAGTAGCAGCACACATCTAAGGCTTTTTCTGGATTCCTGACAGTTTTGAAAAAAGATAATTTATTGTTACAATTAAAACTTTCAGGAGAGACTCATGAGGCCATAAAGTACATGACTGAGTAATTTAACTGAAGCTTGCAGTCCATGCATGCTTCATCAGTAGCTGGGGGATGAACAAGTGAAGGATTTCAGGTTGGAAATACTGTGCTAGTGTTTGGAGGCTCAGTGCCATAGCTGGTTCAGCACTTACTGCTCCTTCTTGGCTTTGATTTTAGACGTGTGTTCATACTGTAGGCTAATCTTTAGTCCCAGAAAATCAAAGGTACATGATTTAAGAATGTGAAGCACAGTGTTCTTGCCTGTCAGATGCACATGCAAAACTTTAAGGATTCAGTGTGGACTCTCTTCTAGTAAGCCCTCCTAAATCTACCAAAACCTGCAGGAGCTTTTCCATTGACGCCAATCGGCTTTGAAAAATTACCTGTAACACAGCAAGGATCCTTCATCTTCCAAAATATGTTCTCCTAAAGCAAACACCAGGGTCTTTCTTGGAGATTAAATATGTGAGCAATCTAGGTGGCTCTTGATGGCCCTTATCCCATGGTGCTTGGTGCCATAGAGGAGCTCTCCAGACAGGTTCTGTTTGGAAAAGGCTGCTGGGGGGACCCTGCTGGGCTTGGTTAGATAAGGGCCTGATGCCACATGGGAAGAGAGATTGTTGCTGGGAAGTGTCAGGGGCAGCAAGCTGCCAGATGTTTTCCAACTCACCACTGCCACTTCATTTTGAAGAAATCCATTATCTGTGCAAGGAGAAAGTCAAAGCATCTTATGCCAGGCTGATGTGCATTTTGGGAAATGGTGAGAGCTGGAAAGAGCTGGTGACTACTTCCCATGTAGGGCTGCAGGTCCAATGCTGGGGCCATGTGGGGTAGCAACAAACTGATACTGGGGCTGGGGGGTGGGCACTGACAAAGGGGAGAAGGTCCACACATAGCCTGGGCTGAGCTGTGGCAGACTGGGTGGGTTTGTATTGCTGTAGCTGTGACTCAGTCATCTTCCACTTGCTAAAGTCAAAACATCATTTCCACCAGCATTAAAGAACATGAAGAGCTTATGAAATACCCCTTCTTCCTATTTCCCCAGGAATAAACATCAATAGTCACATAACTTCTGTTGTTCTTTTGTACCTTCTCATGGACGAGCTAATTTAAGAGGTCAAGTTGAACACAGTAACTGTATACACTTTCCCTGAGATATGGACCTCACTCCAGGAGCCAGACATTCAAAGCTATTTATAGACCCTGCCCAGGGACAGGAGAGGGCAAGATGCTTGTTTTAAATGAGAACAGGCAGGGGCAATCAAGTACTTGAGGAGAGCTCTGCTTCCTGCAAATTCCAACTAACATCAGCATGATTTTTTTTCACTGGAGCGCTCAGAAAGGGGTTACAAAAGAAGAGGGCTTCTTTTTTAGGCCTCTGTCACGCATACACACCAAAAACTGTGAGGAGGTGGCGTGGGGTAGGGGGAATACAACCTGATAATTTGCATGCTAAGTACTTCAGATTGACATAAACTTCTTCCTGGAGTCTGATGTTCCCAGAGCTTGTACAGCTGCCTGGCTATAAAATATTAGGGAGATGCAAAAAGAAGCATTTGGGCTTCTGGCATGAGGACAGAGGGCACTGTTAAGCATCCCACTTCATGTGAGAATGAAAGGCCCGGTCTGAAGAGAGAGAAAGCAGGGCTCTAAGAAACCCTCCCAGTCAGACAAAGGAATTCCCACTTAAGGAGACTTCCCTTGCTGCCAGGCAGACACAGAGCACTGGGACAGGCTGTGCTCCATAGCTCTGCAGGGACTTCTAATCCTCATTATTAGTGCTACAAATGCACGTGGGGCTTTTCCATGGCTACATCCCAAGGAGCCCAGGCTGATGCAAACCAAGGAGGTGGCAGCAGGAATTTGCAAGTTGCCAGGAGAGGCAGTGACTGATGGGAGGACAGTCTGGGTGGGCAGCTGCACAGGAACTGATTTGAAAGAGCAGAGGAGAGATAGTTGGGATGGGCTTGTTACAAGTGGAACGTGATGAGAAGGGACTTACTGTGGGGGAAGATGGTGGAGAGCAGGAGAGATGATCAGTCAAGAAAAAGAACTGTTAAGACAGTGGGAAGAAGGGAAAGAGCAGAGCTGGGATCAGGTAAACAATGTGCTGAATGGGAGGGTGGAAGAGCAAGAGCCAAGCAAGGAAAAGCTTAGAAGAACACAGCAGGAGAAACAAAGCTTCTAACCCCAAGTCCCTTTAGACACTGCTACAATCAACAAGGATTTGACCAGAAATTACAACATCCAAAAGATGTAAACTGTCAGCAGACAGCACTTGAGTGAATTGGCTGTGATGGAAGAGCAGCCCTGGGATCCACCATATGTGCAGGGAATTAAGGGAGTGTACACAGCCTGCTGTCCAGACCTGCAGGGTGAAGGGCATTGCACTCTCTTGCAGGAAGACACCAGGCAACCCAGTAACAAAAAAGGAAACACACCTTTTGGAAAAACAAAGAGGGAGGGCTCTCCTCATTTCAAAGCCCCACGCTGCACCCGGTGCTGTCTGTTGCTGTATTCTTGTGGCTGGGAGCCAGGTCCAAGAATTAAGAGGAGAAAAACTGCATTATCTTGTTCTGCTGAAAACCTGTGTCAGTGCTGCAGAGAGAGCACCTGAAAAGATGGTATCTACAGAGAGGAGAGAGTCAGAGAGGTGAATTTCCAAATGCATCAACATCTGTTTGGGATGTGAGTCCACACTCACTGACCTAGGCAAAACTTTATTTTCCACATAACTTTTCAGAAAGTAATCAAGTGACCTCGCTGTGAGTACTTAGTGCAGTAACCTCCAGATATATTAAAATTATGGGCTGCGAGCTCCCACACTGCTGAGACATCTCAGAAAATCGAACCTCAAAGCCATTCTGAAGTTTCACTGGAGCTGAACACAGAGATGGATAGTTTGGAGGGTAACAGTTTTAAAAGTGCTCTTATAGAATAGATTTGTTGGGAGGTAAAAAAGGAGTCCAGAATTGCTTGAATGTTTTAAAAAATCTGAGTCATATACAGAAATTGATAAAATTGAACCCCTGCCATTCTTAGGCTGACACTGTGCCCAGGACACTCAGTGGTAGCCACATGGAAACATACACTGATCTCAATATTTTGTTAATGGGAGCATAAATAATTCAATTTCTCAACATTCATGCCTACAGACTGGCATTCAGGAATTACTGCTTCAATATTCAAATCAACCAGAGAAGAAGTAAAACGTGGCTTTCACAGAGGCTGAAGCCAATGCTTTTAACCATGGCCATGCAATTTTCTGATGTGCTCACACAGGAGGTTACCATGGCCCAGCTGATGCACAGCAACTTATTGGGCTGCAGTGAGCTGCCCATGCACTGGGAGGCTTTTGGGTTTGGGCTGCACATGTAGGAGGAGTGAAAGATCTATCTGTTCCCAGTTGTATGTCAACCTTTTTGGTCTGGGGCTGCAGAAGGATGGTGAACCTCTTTCATTCTGATTCAGCATCTGGGCCAGCCTGGCAACCTGGCAGTGAACCCTGGGCAGTGCACTCTGTGCTGAGCCCATGCAGACTTGCAGCTAAAACCCCTCCAAGTAATGGGAGTGGGACAAGTGCCTTGTTTGCCACACCAGGGCTGGCTGCTGGATAAACTTCTTAGTGAAATAAGTAAAGTTGCACAGTTCAGTGCTGGTTACTGTGGGGTTCATCCTCATTTGGCTGCAGAAAGGCAAGACCTGCTGGCTGCAGGCTGGTATAAACTGTGTTAAAATGACAGCTCCAGATTCTTCTTTCTTCCTGCATTCACCCCTCTGACAGCTAAGGAGATGCTAACTCCCTGGTGTCTCAGAAATAGCATCCCCTGTCCCAAGAACCTTACATGGGAATGGCATGCCAGCTATTCATAATGATTTATTTCTGGGCACTGTTCTAGCCTCCTGTAAATTAGAAAATAATCTGTCTGAAGATTCTGCTTGTAAAAATCTAAGTAAGCATCTGAAAACCAAAAGGCTAAACACTAAAACCAAAATAACTTCCAATGCTGCAGCTCCTTCATCATCAGCATGGGATGGGCAGAGCCCTGCAGAGGGGCTTTTGGTGTTTACCCCATCCAGCATGGGCCTTCCTCTGGGCACCACCCATCAGCTTTCCAGCCATTTTCACTCAGCACCCCCTGAGATTGCTGAAGTGGAA
The DNA here is from genome assembly GCA_038090715.1 of Florisuga fusca. Lineage (NCBI taxonomy): Eukaryota > Metazoa > Chordata > Aves > Apodiformes > Trochilidae > Florisuga > Florisuga fusca. The sequence continues at coordinate 3,238,275 of JAAWXA010000026.1, read as the reverse complement.
AAGCCCAAAGAGCCCAGCCTCAAATGCAACCAAGGCTGGCAGCCACCTCTGAGCAGCCCCTGGCCAACACATGCCCTGGAGTGGGAAGATGTGTCCAAGGGGCTGGAGGATGCACGGCTGGGGGCTCTGACTCACAGCTCTGCCACTTGTACCTGAGGAGGCTTAAACATTGCCACGAGCAGGTTCTCCAAGGAAGAGCTAATGCTTTGAGAGCTCATGAGTCAGAGGTGTGAGTACATGTGAAAATGCTCTGCAAGCAGAGCTCCTCTAATGGGAACACTCCCTTTTTCGTACACTGACGAGATTTTTTTTCAATAAAATCTTAATTACTAGAATGTGGTGTGAGCAATGGCCAAGGAATTTATTTGCCCGTGTACTTCCTGCCTCTCTTTCACACCTCTATTCTTCTGCAGTTTTGCCCGCGGTACAGATCTGGGTGGGATGGAGTGCAGTGAATATAGATAATTTTGTTATGGGGGGGTTGTGGCCACACCTTGCTTTGCAAGCAAGAGAGGAAGGAAGAACTCTGAGGAGATTTTCAAGAAGAAAAGCAGGTGAACAGTTCTGAAGTAATAAAGGCATCATCTTCTGAGGAAAAGGAGAATTCAGGCTTCTGCCTCCACATTTGTTTTCTTTTCCCCCAATGGAGTGGGAAGAAGACTTGATGCTCAGAGCAGCAAGGTGTGCTCTCTGCCATGACCCTACAGCTGGCAGTTGTCACTGCAGCATGCAGCCTCCTCCTCTTGTCTGCTCATGGCTGAAGTGGGGAAAATGAGACCAGGATACCTGTCTTGAAATTTACTAGACTTCAGAGGCAGATTATTATGGAATCAAGGGAAAACACTGTGCAGTAAAGAACTGGAGTGGATGCAAGAGGTGATGCAGAGGAAAATGGAAAGAGCTCTCCCTGGAAAAGCACTGGATGTGACAGCCCCTGCCTGCTCTCCCCAGTGTCTGTAAAACAAGGGTCTTTCCTGTGGGACAAGCCCCCTCCCCTGCGGGCTGTGCTTATCAGGCTCAGGAAGATTGCAGGGTGGAAAGTCAGCTCTCAGAGTGTGTTTGTGCTCCTCATGTCCCCCCAGGAGTGGGGGTCTGTGTTCAGTGGACAGGCTGGGCTTGAATTCCTGTTTATGCCCCAATGCAGCTTGCTGCAGGAGTGCCAAGACAGCTCTGTCAGCTTCCCCAGTGAAGCTGCTCGTGTTATGAAGTCCTCACTTGTGAAACTTCTCAACAGCAAGAGTTAGGAGTCTCCAAACTAAATCCAGCCTTACAGAAACCAGTCAGAGGTGTGAGAACATGACAAAATACTGTGCACCGGTATCTGGGTGTAGCTGGATTTAGGGATTAGCTGAGATCAGCTCCAGTGGCTGACTGTGGAGCACTGGGAAGCAGGTTCTGTGAATGGTACCTGTGAGAACTGTCTGGGAGTGACTCAGCCAGACAGCTTCACCATACCTTCAGACTCAATCACACCGCATTTCCTTGCCCAGCCACAATGCTGCCCTAGTTGCTGAGAGCAAAATTATCCAGCCAAGACTGATAGCAGCTGCATTGCCAGCCCACAGCCAACTGAGACCATCCCTCATTTGCATCAACTACATCAACTGCTGCCATTTTTTACCCAAAATAGGGCATGGAAATGGTCTTGAGACCACCTGTGTTGACTTTATCTGAGGTTGTGGGAGAGCACCACAGGCTGGGAAGTGCCACTTCTGGGTGTCACTGAGCCTGTGTTGACAGTGGGATGGGAGACAGACCAGTGCTGAAGGTGCTGAAGCAATAATTTTTCTTGCTGCCCTGGAAGTCTTCCTTCAGGCTTTTTGTGGGTGTATGCCCAACATTTCCTTTCAACAGCTGCTGTCCCAAGAACCAGCAGGAACAGGAGAATTGCTTTTTTTTCAGCTAGGTTATTTAGAGACAGACTGGAGGGGTGAGAAGTCTACTGTCTGCTTTCCTTATGCCAACAAGCTGAGGCTGCAGTGGTGATTTATGAGATGCTTTATTTCTTCCTCCTACCCATGTGGTCTCTCTGTCTGCATTTGTTTGCCCTTGGACACGTAGTGCTCACTGAGCTTTGGATTATTTTGAGCTTTGGATTATTTGCAGCTTGGTTAAAGGTGTACCTCACCTGTCCAGGAGGGGTTTCATTGTTCCAGGCTGTGGCCTTCATCGTTCACTACCTCAGGAACAGCAGCATTGGGTTTTGTTCACTCTCTGTGCCTAAATTTTAAATTTTTTTCCCCACAGTCACTCTCACACAGATCAAAGTCCTGCAGCCAATGGGTTTTTTTGCAGGCAATGACCTGGGGACTTCAAGGTAGCATGCTCTGTCTTTCAGGATTGCCTTCAAAGTGTCAAATACTGGGGGTAATAACATGCAGGAGGCAAACTTTTGAGGTCTCTGTGGACAGAGCACTTGCAGACAGAACTCCAAGGTTTCCTGCAAATGTACCAAGTGCCTGAGGATGTCACACCATGGATGCCCATCACTGTTGGTGAAGTGCAGTCACTACTGGGCCACTAGTGTGGCTTTATCACCCATGCCCAGCATGGTGGCTCAGAGGGGGCTCCCTAGGAGATAATTTGCAATTTTTCAATAAATTGAGCTGCTTGAGGCCTCAAAAGGATTTATGATCCACTTCCAACTTGCTGTGGGATCACATCTGTGTTTGTTGCTGTTAATAATCATTACTTCAGGACCACAGTCCCTTCTGGTCCTGTGTAGCAGAATTAACAATGTGAGATGAGGGCATCATCAGGCCTTATCTTGAGAGAAAGTACTCAAGCAGGCCTCAATTTTTATGGTGCAGGCACAAGCCACCGGTTCCTTGGGGCCTCAGCGCCTTGGCAGAGCATCCCCTGGGGCTGGGGACACTGCTTTGCTTTGTGACATCCTGTTCTGGGGCCACAGAGACCAAGGGAATGCTGATGATGACCCAAGTCATCTTACCACATTAAGGCTTTGGAGCTTTCATCCCATTTCCCCTCAATTACTGAACGAGCAAATTCAGTTTTTTTGCTAAAAGGGAGATGGCAGTGTCTCTCAGCATCCCCTGCACAGCATCACAAGTGAAAGAATGTGACAAATGTGCCTTTTGTTTACCTATTTTTTGAGGCAGTGGAACTGTTCTGTCCTGGGGAGTGTGCCTGCTTTCTCCAGTGAGGAGAAAGTCAGAGAAACACAGTAAATGGAAAGCCTCAAGCTGTTGACATGTGAAGGAAAATGGAAGTGGTACAAATTACCCAGTGATTAATAGGGCACTCTAACTGTCTGCAAACACAAGAAGGGTGTACACACCAACAAGAAAAGGAAAGCAATTAGGAGAACATTAGGGGTATAGTTAAGAGACACAGAATGACTAATTGAAGGAAAGTGTAATCTGAATGTCAGGAAATAATTCCTAACTGTGTGCTGCACAGGGCTGTGGAACAAGCTCATAAGAAGAATGGAAATGTGACTTCCTGAGCTTTTCAAACCTGGATCAGACACTCAGGGTCCAAACCCACCACTGACCTGGCAATAGATCAATTCCCCTGGTCTTGTTTGAAAGCAAAAATCATGTTATTGTCTCTAGAACACAGTTAAATTTCTACTCAGCCCTTGCCATGGAAATCTGAAGTTTCTTGAAACCCCTGGTCAGACACAGACCTTTGGTTCCATAAAACAGCAGCTGAAAGATCTCAAAAACTGATTGGGTGCATTTGCCTTGAGCCTTTCCTTCTCTTGAAGTTGACCAAAACCAACTTCAAAGCACTGTATTTATCTTTATTGTCCAGCCTGGAAAGCACATTCATTTTCTCTTCCATTAACTCATTTCCTCAGTGTCATCTTCATCTCTTCAGTTGCCTCTCTAGGAAACTACTGCCTGTCTGGGGGGGAAGATTTGGGGTTTTTCAGCTCTGACAGTGCAATGCCCTTTGGAGCTGACCTCCACTTGCCATTCCTTTCCCAATGTCCCTGTTGTTCTGGCAGAACTGCCTGCAGCCCCAGTGAGCAGTGTGCCACAGGAGCAGGAGAGGAGATGGTCTCCTGACAAAACTCCTTATTGTGAAATTGCAGGCTCTGAGGGAAGACAGTGACATAATTGGTAATAAACAAAAGCAGCCCAGCACGTGGAGTTTCTGTTGATCTTGAGTTTTCTCCAGCGTCGTGAGGTCTGAACTTTAGCAGCAAAGAGGGCCCCAGCTCTCAGGAAAACAGTTTGAGGAGAATGGTCACCCCTGCCTGGCTCTGTACAGTGCCATGGTCAGGTGAAGGGATGGTGTGGAGAAGCACTTGGAGCTGGTTGGTAAAGGAGAGCATTCATCAGTTTCTTTCACATATGGGTCAAAAGGGATGAAGTCAGGGGAAAAACCCAAAACAAAACAAAATATGAGGAAACTTCATGATGCTTGTGGCACCTGAATGCTTGATATCAAGAGATAAAAACCACCTATTAGACCTTCCTTTTCTTTCCCTGACAAACACAGGACTGCTCTGCAAATCTTGGCTGGTTTCTAAAGCTTTCCAGTAGTTTGCACTGATACCCTTTTGAGGCACTGTTCCCCAATCTATCAGACCAACAGGCAGGAGACTTCTCCAGAAATTCAGCCCATTCTGGTCCTTGCTTTTTTTGCCATACAACCAGTCCATCATGCATCACAATTTCTAAAAAAATTCTTGTATTGTTTTGAAATCTGGGGGCAGGAAGGAGAAGATGGACTGTGCCTGATGGAAAATCCTTCACAGGCTGCCCAGGGGATGTTTAAATTCCTACAGCAACTTTGGAGCAGTGGTAAAGACTGATGGAGAAATGTCTGAAAGGAACATACAGAGGTGTCACTGTTTGTAGGACTGTTTTACAAAGCACCAGGAATTTCCCAGTGCTGCTGAGGTGGGGAGGTAAACCAGCAGAGGCAGGAGAGGCTCTCTTTGGAAAGAAAGTGTAGAAAGTGTGTGTGAGCACAGGCACACATAGGGTGCTTTGGCAGTTGCTTGGGAGCAGTTCCCACCGCACTCTGGTGAACTTTGCTCTGTTCACCACATGTCACAGAAAGAGGCAATTAGTGTTACTTAACATGTGGCTGTTTTTCCCAGATTAGATGTTGTTGACTCTTTTGGTAGCTGCCTAGCATCTTTGGAAAGGCTAAAGGTTTCCTATCAGCCAGGGCAAAACTAGAAAAAGGTCCCTAACCCAGGGGTGGATATGGGTCTTCTTCTGACCTTCAGCTCTACTTCCTGCCAGGTCCTTCTAAGTGCTTTCCATTACTCACACTTTCAATGCAGAGTAACTTTCTTATAATCTCAGAGTTTAAATTAGTTGTTTCTCATGTCACTGATTCGTGGTATAACGTTGAAAAATTCAGATCAAGTTCTGAGGGGAAAAGGCATAACTTGAGGGCATAAATGAGTCACAAGAGTCATGTTACAAACGAGAAAAGTTACACTGATGGAGCAAGTGACCTTAACTGAGATTAGAAGGATGGGACAATGACATCCCATTTTTGCATGCTGGTAGGGCAGCTACAAAGACTTTAGGTGAAAGCAATTTACATTGGTACCAAACACAGCCTTTAGGAAAGGAGAGAGAAAGCTCTGGCCTTTCTACAGATCCTTTTTTACTTGTAAATCCCAAGTAAATTCAAAATGTGTTGTGTTAAGGAATCAGCCATGTGGAGGCTGCACAGGGCTACATCAGATGCTGCTCACTCAGCAACACCAAGCACACAACACTTTGTATCTTTGCTCCCAGCTCCTCTGAGAAAGATTTCTGTGTTTCTTGGATCACTCATTCAAAAAATGAGCCTCTGCCACATGATGAGGCATCATGAGTCTGTTCAGTATCTTGTGGTCTGGATGCTAAAAATGTTCTTGGCACTCAAGACCAGTGCTCAGCACTTCACCCACCTCTGCCTGTGTCTCTGTGCTATGTCACCCCACATCTGGGTATGGGTTATCACTACAGTGGGTGAGGGATACGCTGAGCTCACCAAAGAGCTGAGCCCTTAGTAAATGACAGATTGTTATACTTAGGTGGCCTTGAACTTTCTGGACTCTTGAAATCTGTAGATTGTCCCATCTTGATAGCCAAGAATAAACCTAAAGCCCTTCACAAACACACTTGCAGAGCAGAGCAAACAGTGCTCCAGCAGGAAGGAGGTTATCTGCTCAACTGATCTTTCAACAGGATCTTCTGCCTAAACCAGTCACCTCTTCAGGCTTCCCCCTTGGAGCAGCCATGGGGAGTTGGCCAAGGGGAGTCTGCTTAGCACAGACATGGTGCTACCAGCCTGGCCTCCCAGGTGATGAATCGTGGCCCACTCCTCCCTCTTGTCCTAAATTTAGCTAACAGGAAGGTATAATTGGGTCTGTTGATTCATTCACTTAGGGGAAACTGGAGACAAGAGCTGTGTTCCATGCAGCAGTTACATGGAGGATGAAAACAACCCTGACCATGGCCAGTGCTGTGGGACAGTGCTGGAGTGCCCCTCTCTGTGGTGTTTGTACACCAGTGACTCAGGACTTCTGTGGAGCTGCTGCTGCATTTACCACCTGAACTGGGGCTTGCTATCAGCTTTTCATTTGCAGGAAGAGAAGCTGTTCAGCAGAGGGACAGCCCAAGAGTCTGCAGGTGCTGGCACATGTGCCTCCCTGCGTAGATCTGGTCTTTGCAAGGACCCATCTTTGGCCTTGCTTCAGAAATCCTGGTTTCCCATCTCTGAAACACTGCAGTCATTTCAAATTCCTTCTCACCTTCTTTCTCCCCCAGCCACAACTTTCCTGGTATTGTGTCTGAGACTGGAAGCACTGTTCCTGGAAACGTCTCACTGGAGTCATTGAGGGACTGATTTTCAAGTCTCATGTGGGCACCAGTACCAGAGAAACTGCTGGCTGGACTATCTGTCCATAACTGTGGGTATCTGTTCAAAACTCACATGGCCCATGTCAAAGAAAAACAGAAGCTAAATTTGCAATCTACTACTTTTGCCTTCAAATGCTTTTACATTTTAGTTCAATCTCTGTGTACCACATCCTCAGCAGGACACCAGATCTTCACTCTCACAGCTGAGACTCAGTACCACGTGTGCATCATCCTCAAGAAAACACAGAGAGGGGTCCTGAGGAGTCTCTCCCCAGGGCTGTGCAGTCATCAGCCACCAGCTCAGTGTGATACCAGGTTTGGAGTTGGACCAGGCTCTGTCTGAACGTGCTGCAGCAGAACTACCCAGAGCACAAGATGTGGGTGTTTGTGCCAGCTGAGGGAGGACAGATGAGAGCTGACAGAGCAGAGAGTTTAGCAGAATAAACACACCCCCATTTCTCAGCCTTGGGAACAAACCTAGGTTGGCAGCATGAATCTGTGCCAGTTCAGGGATCTGCAGTGTGAGGCTGTAGAAGCTCAAACCTGGATGAGCATCCTAAAACTACATTTAGCTCTTGAATCTGTGGCCTCATGTTACCAAATCTTAGCCATGCCTATAGGTTACCTTTGGGCTCTCACTGATCTCTGTGACAGTGTCTTGTGAAGCAGCTGGTCACTGTGTCTCAGCTCAGCTGTGACTTCATGACAAAGTGGCATCAAGGACAGTTTTGGGTATCCCTGTTCCTGGCTCCTACAGCTCATAGAGACAAGGGTCAAAAATCTGGATGGGCTGCAGGTGGCTGCTGAACTCCTGACCTTGCAATGAAATTTAGGTTAAGATTGCAGCCTATGTTGACCTATGGTCTGTTCCTCAGTTTTCGTATCTCTTGGGAAGAACTACACAAACCTTTTGCTGCTTTGCTTCTGTTCCTTCCTCTAAAAATGAATTAAAGTCACAGCAACCAACCTACTTTACCACCGCTGGATGCTGGCCAGAGCTTGAATATGTGGCTGCTCTGGTATTTTCAGCTTGGAAACCCCTATCATTTTTTATCACGGCTCTCCAGCCAGCCAAAGCAGTCCATTTCAACAGCAAGATAAATGCAAACATGAACTGGAAAAGGTCTACCTAATCTTGTCATCATCTGTGAGCTGTGTGATGTGACTGGCTTGACATATGATACTTGTGCACAGTATTTTATCCAAAGTGTGGATTCCTGGTGCTTCCAGACGCTGTTTATCAGCTTCCTCAAGGGAGTCCCTTGTGAGTACAGGGACACACTCTGCTCTGAGCCACACCAGGGTATGTCTGAAATACTTCAGTTGTCTGTAGTAGCATAACCGGATTTTTATCAATGCAGCTGAGACAAGATTCTGTCCAAGATGTTCTAATAAAAACAAGAGCCTGCCCTGGGAACAAAGAGCATGTGATAGTTTTTTTCCAGCTCACTCAGCACTGAAGAGCTGAAAACAAGATGGTGCTGCTTACAGGCCTGTGGAGGTGCTGACAATACTCATGCCTTTCACATTACAGCTACAGAGCTACATGAGGCTCCTGATGTCTTCAGGGATGGAGGTTTTGCATGGAGCTGAACTTTGATACTGGTGGACTCTGTAACTGCCTGATGAAATCACGTAGCAGGGCAGGAGGTCAGTGAATAGAAGAAAAATGTGAATTTGTCATATGCAGTGACACGCATGGCACTGCCATCACTAAGTGCCTGCATGGTGACATGCTGCAGCTTCTTGCCTGTTGTCATCTTGGCAATACCAGTTAAATTTTCTTTTATGCACCTTGTCCAAGAGTGGGCTACTTATGCAAAGGTGGCAAGGTGGTACATCAGACTTACTCTGCTTTATGACTGGTGGCAAATACATGATTTTTTAGCTACTCATCTTCTGATAAAGTCCTCTGCCATGGCTTCCCCACATTTTGTAATCACATGAGTGGTCATAACCAATTCAAAGAAAAAGAATCTTCATCAATTCCACATACACAAAACATGGGGCAGGAGCATGGAAATTTTTTTCCAGCCAGCAGCAGATCTGAAAGGTACAAAACCAAAGTGAGTAGAAATGCAGCACAGAGCTCACAGGTTACTCCTGTGATAACACAAGGTATCAAGCAAGGGTCTCCCTGATCCCTGGCAGATCTGAGCAGAGACCAAATAAAGGGCAGGGATATGATTCCCCCTCTGACAAGCTGATGAGGTATTTCTTTGTTCCATATGAGAACAGACAGTTCTTCTCTGCAATGATCCTACATTCACAATGAAGTTTGGAGATCTTACTCTTTCTGTTGTGTCCCCTCTGCTCATGTCTGTGATTTGGATGCAACCTCTGGCTCAGGGAGACCTTCAGCTGCTGATTGCCAGAACTGGGAGTGTCTCTCAGGCAGCACAATTCGTGCAAGTTTTGTTCTGCTGCTTATTATCTCTCCCAGATCATCCCCACTTGGTCACAGCTGGAGGAAAAAATACTGGTCAAGCTGGACTTTTGCTCTGAGCAGTTCAGCTTTTCTTGTTTTCCTAAAAGGTGTTTGATTTCCCACGGGACAAAATTTGCCTCTTAGTGAGACCACATGGAGGCTGTTTGACAAGACAGAGCTTGTTTGTTGTTTTTTTGTTTTTTTTTTCTTTTAGGATAGGAACTATGTAGAGGACAGGAGGAGACCATTCAACGGGGGGCTGGGGAAGCAGAGGGGACCTCAGGGGTGAAAGCTCCATTTCTGAAAAGTGTGAGGAACTTCTCAAAGGTCTGATGGTTTGCTGAACTGTAACTATTTTATCAACTGATGCTGAGCTTCAGCAAAGTTTCCCCACTGGCACACTTGTCCAGCCCTCTTGAATTCCTGCCCTGACAACTGGCAAGTTTCATCTTAGAGACAGAGGATCATCAAAAAGCCCATGAAGAAGCAGCAGGAGCAGCAGCTTGTTTGCAGAGGGCCTGTGACCCAGCCACTCTCCCACTGCTGAGTGCAGACATGGCAGAGAGGACAAAAACCTCTGAGATTTGTTGTCCAGCATGTCAGTGATCAAGGATTCACTTCTGCTTGTGTCAGGCCTGCTCAGGGGGAATTATATCCTCATATTATGGTGGCTTCCATCCCAGCAGAGATGCTGAGACCTCTCTCACTTAGCAGGTTGTCTTTGGCCCTTCATTTTCCAGGCTGGTATGTATCTAGCTAGGAATGAGGTGGGAGACATACTGGGAGTCCTCCTGTGCAATTACCTTGGGAGGGCTCCAGGTAAAGGGAAAGAAACTCAGCTCAGAGAGAAGCAAAATATAATCCAGCATTGTAATTTATGAGCTCCAGGCATGACCTCTCTCCTGCTCTACATGCATGTGGAAAGTTGGTGCTCAGCCCACAGTATCTTGTGCTGTGGGAAGACCGTGGGGTCACAGTGGCATGGGACATCCCAAGGGGAAGTTCAGTGGATGCTTACTTCCCCCACAGCCTGCAATGTCCTAACCATCCCTGTCCTCTGTGACCACCCTGCCACCACCCTCTGTTCCTCTTCTTGGAAAGCCAAGTACCTGTTTGTGGGTGCAGGGCAAGGCAGATGATGGCTTTATTGCTTGAAACTCTACACACTGCATCATGCTTCACACAGTAAAAACTGGTTTGCTCCTTTCCAGAGCTGCTTGATATGCTTTTAGGTTCACAGCAGTTCAGTCCCATCAGGTCAAAGGCTGCTGAGTGCTTACGTACAAACTTGTTTCATAGTGGGAACAGAAGCAGAAATTGAAAGGGATGGACTGGCAGCCAGTCAAGATCAATGCAGACTGTGCTGCCAGAGTGGGGAAAACTGCAAGGGGTGAATTAATGCCACATGGGAGGGGATGGATGGAGAGACTGGAAGTCTCGGGAGCTGGGGGAAATGGTGTTACAGTGTGGTGAAGAGAGCACGGGACCACTTGGTCCAGACCTCCAGTTTACAGGTGTGTTGCAATACTGGTGAGGCTGATCTTGTGGGTAGTGGCTGATGTGGGAAAACACCCACATCATGTGGGAAAACTAGACAGGGGTGTGAATACAGACATTTCTGGTGTGGATTACCCTGTGATATGGTCATGAGTAGGAACCTGAGTGCACATCTACCTATTGCTGACAGCACATGCTGACAGTGCCTCAGTATTATTTCATGCCAACACACACATGTCCTGTTCTGATTCTAAGCAGTGAGTTCTAATTCAGATCTAAACCAAAAACTTCACCAGGCCAAATTTTATGTGCATGGTCATTCTCCTGTTAATGCCAAAAAACACTGGATACTGCCCAAGCCCTTTGGAGAGAAAACACAACAAAACAAAACAAATATTTTTCTGTTTCGTCACTGTGTTATTTGGTCTCTAGGATTTACACAAGTTTACACTTTTAAGACGTGAAAGAATGTCTTCCTGACATTTCCAAAGTACATTATTCACTGTTGCACCAGAAATACAAGAGGTAACGTGGCAATGAAGAGTTCTAGTTCTGTTCCTAGCAGTGACACTACTCTTAAGCAATCCACTCAGGCCTGTTCTGCTGATCCAGTTCTCCCACCTGGACAGTGTGTTGATAAGCCAGGGGACTGATGATGAATTCACTCTCTTCGAATGTTCCTCCATGGAACCAAATCATTGCATGACAGATTCCTGAGCTGAGGAGGCTGTGCAAAAGCCTAGAGTCTCATAAAACATGGCCAGCATCTCGGACATCTGTCCAGATCCTGCTGTCCTGCTCTGACAGCAGCAAATGAAAATCAATGCAAAGGCTCACACTAATTCCTGGAAGAGCACGTTACCCTGGGCACAGCAGAGTGCTTTTGCTTTTTTGCTCCTGGGACTGGGGCAGTGCTGAGCTGACAGGACTTTGCTGCCTGCAGCTTCAAAGCCTTCTGGCATTTCCTTTGAGTCATCTTGGGGAAGAAGCTGATAAGGCTGGGCCAAGGCTCAGTGCCATGCTGGTGCCTTTCCGTGCGTGCCTGGGAGTGCAGATCTCTCCAGGGCACTGTCACCAGGAGCCCACCTGAGCATGAGTCAGGGCTGGAACCTCAGCTTTCATTTCTGCTCTGTACAAACATGCTTCTGTGCTCTTTTTGGGAAAAGCTCTGCAGAAATGTTGATGCCAATGGGAACCAGTCGAAGAACAGACCTCATACAGTGGACAGGGTATGGAGGATGTTCCAAGCCCCGTATCCTTTCCAAACTCCCTCAACTCCCTCCACAGTGCTGCATGCTTCAAAACTAAGTCTGATGCACATTTCTGACCCTCTGACAGTGTGGGAGCCCAAACATGCTCTGAACAAGCCCTGGAATCCTATCAGAGGAACCCTGAGTGCCACACATGCAGGTTTGTCAGGGTCCCAGGCACTGCACAGGCATCCTGCAGCAATTCAGAAGAAGTGGAGCATGGAGCCAGGACCTACATCCACCAAAACCAAGCTGCAGTCATATCAGTGTATGTGAATAGAAGCTTTCTTTCAGGGATAATTAAAATTTGGAAGTACATCCTAGTCTTGAAGTCAATCTCAGATTTTGAACCCAAACACAGAGGAAACACCCTGGTCCATAAACATTGTTTGATTGCTTTGGTGTCTGGTTTTGGGGATGAACTTCTCATTCCCTATCTTGGGTTTGCCACATTGTCCTCTGACAGACACATTTGTGCTGAGTTTATTGAGCATTCAGGATCAGCTAAGATTTATTGGGCTTTTCACAGACAACAGTCTAAGCCATCATTGCCTGTAATGTTTCCAAAAGCCAAGATGCCCACAGGCTCTGGCTGACCACCCACACAATAAAAAAAGTCAGAAAAGTCAGCTGGGCTCTGCAGTGTTCTGAAATTCCTTGCCAATGCAGTGGAGCTCTTTGAAAATTAAAAGTTTGCAATTTGCTCTCTTTTTTTTTTACCTCTTAAAATTAATCATCTCTTCCATGCTTTAGCTATGGAGCTGTGCTTTTGCTTTTTAGTAACCGGTTAGTCAAAAGAGATACAGGGAAGCTGAAAGAGTGACAGCTTCCAAGTGGCTCATGTAAAAGCTGGATGGGGTCATTTCCACCAGTCACTTCCAACTTTCTCTGTGATTCCCCGAAGTACTTCCAAGACAAACAAACCCCTGCTTGCTGAGGCTTTCCCAGTCCTCCCTCTGACACCACAGTGGAGACAAATTCCCTGAAGCTGTTTGCAGCAGCTGCTGCCTAATGACTATCACCCTGCCTCTTTCTAACAGATTACTTCAAGATCCCAGGAAATACTGCCTGTCTAATCCATTTGGCTCCTCTTTGGATGCCTACAAGATAGGAAGTTGAACAAAATAAATGTAAACCAAAGCAAAGCTCTGATTTGCATTGCTGAGGAATACTGCTTGTCATGGAAAGATCAACTGCTGTCAGATCACATCTGAATTACACCATTTTCTTCCTTCCTTAGTCTGGGAAACAAACTGGCACAGCAGGGCAGGCCTGTCCCAGCTGCAGGTCTGGTGTGGGGCTGGAGCAGGCTGGAGCTTCCCTCCTATCAGTGGGTGCTCTGGGCTGTGGGGCTGGAGCAACCCACCAGCAGTGGGAGAAAACCTCCAAGGACACACAGAGAACATCTGGGAAATGGGAATTGGAGGCTCTGATCTGCTACCAATTTCCTGCGTGTCCCTGAGCAACTCAGTTAACCTTCCCATAGCTCATCCTCTCTTGGATTAGAAGAAGAGTATTTTGATGCTGCTTCTGTGCTTCTGAAGGCAGCAGTAAGGACAAGAACCTTCAGAGGAAGCTGTATGCTTTGGGCTGCAGGGCTTTGAAGTTCTGTAGATAAACATCCATTCATTTTACGTGGTGCCAAGCAAAGAGATAAGAGCTTTGCTTGTGCTATGGAGAGGTCACTACAAAACTATGTATCATTCTGAATTGTGCCAGTTCTCTTTATTTTGGGGGGATTTTTTTTTTCTGCAGTGAGTGTCTCTGTTTACGTAAGCATGTACAAACTTTAAAGAAACTTCAGGCTTTCTGCACCAGGCTGGGAAGCTTGCAACAAAATCCCAAGATGAGGCTAATATTGTCAAGTCTCCTGGCCAAATGTACTGTACAAACCCTGGAGTTTTCTGCACGTTCAAACCATATCCAGAGTAGCTGAAATGTTCAAAATGTAGGAGACATAGAAACAGGCACTGTAGGGGGGATGATCTCCTACAACACCAGTGGAACATCCATTCTTCACAAGGAGAAGTTCATCACGCATTCTCAGATGTCACCAGAGAAAACCTGCAGAAGCTCCTTGGTTTTCTCAGTGGGGTCAGCCTTAAAAACCCTGTCACAGCTGCTGTCACCTGGTCTCACCTTTCCTTAGTCTGGAAGAGGAAAAGCAGATAGACCTTTATATAACCTCATATGATGTAGAAAGGTCCTTGATACTGAAGTGACACTTTGTTTTAATTTGACTAGTTACACAGTCTCACCTTGCTATTCTGATTTGTCTTCAATTGGGAAAAAAAATTCCAGAAGGAACCCCTCAGCAAAATTCTTTGGAGACACTTGGAGAAAGATGTCGAGGAGGCATCCATGCAGGCAGACAAACTTTTACCTCCAGAGACAGCGTGAAAACTTATTTCTTGTACACTGCATACCTGAAGCAGAAGGAAACAATCTTGTTCCTCTGCTTTGTTGACAAAGATGTTTCTCCCTCCTTTACTATGGGCTGTGGACAGAGATGGTCAGCACTAATAATCTTCATCTACATGTCAGATACAGTCTGGTGATGACCAGGCATCAGTCATGCCTTCTAAATCTTGTCTTTGCATGGAAACCATATAGAATAGACCTTATCTTAGTGCTCCAGTTTTCACCTTTCTGTGGTTTATGTGGAAGTACCCATTTTTTAGGGATTTACCTTCCAGACTATGAAATATTGCTCCTGGCTCTTAGAAACCCCTTCAGTTTTGCTTTTCTTGCTGCAAACAAGAAGTGATATAATCCTCACCATAACTGATCTTTCTTCTTTTGTCTTAAGTGTTTTGTCTTCTCCAGGAACAGCAGGAATATATCTGAAAGGTCTTCTCCTTGCACTTTGCCATCCACCACTGTCTCATTACCTGTAACCACAGAGCCCCAGTAGCATTTCCATGAGTTACTCCAAGTTATAACTCTGAAATGTTCCAAGAATTAGAATGTAAGGAGCAATTTCTCAGTACACTGCACAGCTACAGGCTCATTTCAGTGCTTGGAAAACACAAAGTTTCCCTGGATGCAGAATGTAGATTTCTTGTTGTTTTCTTATTAAAACATTTTTGAACTCTGGACCTTAATACCCTATATGGTCAGATATTAAGACAATTCACTCCTAGGAGCACTGTAAGCCAATGTCCTAATAGTTTCTCTCTTGCAGTGTGTTGCATCCCTTGAAGATGAAGTACAGCATGAAAGTCCAAAAAGATTAATTTCAGTTCCTCTACCCTGAGGTTGTCAGGAGTTTCAAATCCAGCTCTGAATTATACTGAGTTTAGAGCCAAGTTGAGCACCACTGATGTTTCATGAATATCCCTAGGAGACTAACTAGAAAGGAATATTTTTTACTGCATGTCAAGAAGCTGTAATGGGATCCAACATGGGTAACATTTACAGAGGCAGAGAGAACACAGGGTTCATCCGTATGGAATACCAGGAACGTGAGCTGTGGAACAGGCAAACAGAAGCTTGATTAGTTTATAATTTTAGGTATTGACTGGGCACTAAGAAATTAGCCTAATTATTAGACAACACTGGACTGTCAACATTGCAAACATTCCTGCTAATGGCACCTTGCTTCTTTCCTCTTATTCCACTTTTTCCTCTCCCTGAATCTGCTTTGGCTTCAAGCACTGAAGAAGAATCAGATCAAAGGTGAGATGAGGGCACCCCAAAGGATCTGCTTGTTCCCAGCCTGCAGACCCTGCTGCTGCTATAACTGCAACTTGGCCAAGCCCAAACCCATGGGACTGCAGTTTGTTTGCACCATTTATGTGGTAGCCCTGCACAAAGTAGCCTTTGCTAGAGAAGTTTATGTCTGTCACAGCACATTAGTGAGAGAAGCAAACACAATTTTTAAAACAAGTCATCAAACACAACTGTGTTTTCCCAGTGTGGCACCCAGGCTATGTGCACACCTCTCCAGCACGTCCCCAGCCTGCCTCGTAAAGCTGGTGTGGGATTTGTAAGCTCCCAAAGTTTCAGCTTTCACCTGTGCTATATGTGTCCTTCATGGTGACATTTGTCTTGAGGACACTGGGTCCCTGCTCTGGCTTGCTTCCTTTTAGGGACAGAGACAAATGATGGAGCCTGTGACAGTGGGAAGCAAAATAAATGAACTTTCAACCTGAGAGGAAGAAACTGCCCCTGAAAAAAATGAAGAGGTGCTCTGATCTGGGAATTGGGCAAACACAGCAGCTCTTTAGTTCCTTTCCTTTTTCTTCGTCTACTCCACTAACATCTTTTAAAGTTAATTACTCTATTCAATAGGCTGTTGACAGCATGTCAGCAAGACTCTAGAAGGGACTGAGTAGACAGTCTTTTGTCCATGCTAAGGCCAATTTTACAAGTGCTTCCTTTCTCTCCTGCAGCACCACAGGGATAATATAGGATTTTTCCCTCCTGTTCCCCCAACCAGGGCTCACTCAAACACACTGTATGTCCACCCTTGATGCTCAGCTACCTTTTTTTCTTAGTAGGTTGAACTATTTATTTTTAATTACTATCTACATAATGAATGGCTAAGCAATGGGCTTGTCCCATTTAAGAACAAGGTCAGTGTTAAACACCTATCATGTACTTTTTGGTTTGCTGAGTAATTATGTCAGTGGAAAGTAGATGAGCAAGATTAAGATTTTGCATTTATATAGTATACAGAAGACATGGAGCAAAAATTGTTTGAAGATGTTTTGGAGCTCCTGTGGCAGCATTATATTCTTGGGTCTAATCTAAAGGCATCAATGCCAAGTGAGATTTGAAACAACACTCCAGGAAAAGTTCTGCATTTGAAAAAAATCCAGGCCTCATTAGATCTTTGCTATAGTCCTGAAAATGGACTTGAATGTGCAGGAGAGAGATCTGAGAAGGGACTGTGGATGAGATGGTGCAGCCATGTAACACACCAGGGAGGTTGCTGTGCTCAGCTGCAATATGCTTCTCATTTTGCCATTGGGGGATTCAATATGAGGCATCTGCTTCCTCATGTGGTCTCCCCTTTGACAGATTTTAACTGCAGAGAAGCAGCAACTGGGCATGAACGAGCCAAGAGCTGGATCTCATAGGGCTTCATTCCTTCCTTCCCTTATAGCAAAGATCCTGTGAACTGGGGTCTCCCACCTCTACCACAAAAGCTGCTGACTGCCCTCATAATGATAATAATAACAGAGACTCTGAGGGCTGTTTAACTAATGAGCTTCAAATTCTTGGGGGAAAAGAAAGGTTCAGTGACTTGGCTGGCAAAATGAGTGGTGGAGCCAGGGCCCATGAGTTCCTTGTCCCACACTGTCTGAAGGAGAAGGTTATTGCTCTTGGCACCAGAGATCAGGGCAAAGCAGCCACTCTGTATGCCCTGGACTGCTGTACCTGCTGCAATAAGCCATCCACATCCACAATGGGAAATACTACTGCTGAGGTCAGGCTTCTAGCAGGTGAAGAATAGAGGTGCTGTTTATTTTCATTTATTTTATTTTACTTAAAGCTACATAATTACTTTCCAGATGGCTATATTTGCTATTATTTATTTTGGCCTTCGGGCAGGTTTTTCCCTTTCAAAACTACACTCACTTGGACTGAGCAGCAGCCTTAACTCATGCAATAGGAACGAGCTGAGATTCACAAGGCAAGGGAATGCATAAATTCCTATAAGATGTTCTGTTTTATCAGGGTGTGTCAACCACAGTCACCCAAATGCTCTAAGTCTGGAAAGGGACAAGGCTTTTTTCCAGATAAAAAGTCTGTGACATACTACACGGGACAGTTAGAGATGGTGCAGCAGACACCAGGCATGGTGATGAAGTACCAGGTCTCCACACCTCTGCTTTGCCTGCAAAATCACCCACGGGCTTTTAACTCTAGACAGTGTCTTTGGAAGATATTTAAGTTGTTGTAGAAACCTTTTTAAGGAGTGGGTTACTCTCAAAATGAATCCTTCACCTCAATCACCTACTGTGTTTTTGTGGAGAAAGCTGTAGTGATATCTTCCTGTTCCAACTTAGTCTGAAGCTGAGTGTCAAAGTCAAGCCCAAAAGCAATCCCCCATCCTAATGTGCTTGGGTTGCTGTCACCTCCTCAATCTTCTTTCTTTCAGCTGCACAAGAGTAGTTTAGGAGATGAAACTAAGGATTTGCAGTGAAAAACAAGGGGGTTGTAAAGGGGTGAGAGGCAAAAGTTCTTGTTTCTGGAGCAATCCGATGTGCACAGCCCAGTATTATCATCTCTGGGATGTGACCACTGCTCCTGTACCACACTTCAAGCTTTAGAAGCAAAAGCAGCTGCTGTGCTGATAAAGGGACAGCTCAATTCTCTGTGTGCCCTGAGCAGGCAGAGACCACACATCAACAGGGAGCTGGGATGTCCCCACAGTCCTGCCCCACCACCTGTCTGGCTGATCCTGTGCTGACATGGATGCACAGAGATCTCTCCCAAGGTGGATACACACTGGTCTCTCTTTGTGGTCATTTTACCCACAGGGCACCTTCATCCAGCTGGTTGCCTGTGGTTATATTACAAATGAAACAGTGATGAGTTATGAATTCATTAATGTCAGGGACAACAGGGAGAGTGGGGACTTGCAGAGAGGTTAAAAACTAGAATAAAAGCTGGGAAACACGTTTTCTCATCCAGAGCAAAGGAGATGGGACAACATGGGACACCAGCTCTGTTTGCACTGGGCCCTCTAACTGCTGGGTCCCCAAGACTGTTTTATTTTAAGGGTCAAGTCAGTTCTTTCAACTGCATCCCTGCTTACATCATCCCACAAAAATTAACTCCATGAGGTTCATGCATGCTGTTTGGCTGCACAGCAAAGCTGCCAGGCACCAGCATGACCTTCAAGCCCTGACTCAGAGGGACAGCAGGGAGAAGAGCTCAACAAGGTTTTTCAGGGTAAGGAACATCTCAGCAGAGGAGACAGATGGGCTGCTAGAAACCCTGTGGATGAAACCCTGATGGCCTGGAGGGAAGACCTCTGCAAAGCAAGAGGGCAGTGGCTTTTCTGCCTTCTCTCCTCCCCAGTCTTCACACCAGATCTTTGTTTACATCTAGCTCAGCATTTCAGGAATGTAGGATCTCCCTGGTTGCACCACTTACCTCTCTAAGTCTCTGGGACACCTCTCCCTGCTCTCTGCTTCCATCAGAGACTTACACAAGTGGTTATGAAATCAAATGGCTTTGACCTTTGAAGTGAGAAATCAATGGGTGGGCAGGGCTCAGTTCACTGCAGAAATATGCACATGAACATCAGAACATTGAAGTAATTTCCTTCATGCTGGGGAGAAGGCAAGGAGCCACCCTGTGTCATGCTGGATTCATACATTAAGATCTTCATTACGACTGAAGACTCTTGGTTTACCTGCCCTGGCCTCCTGCCATGCCCTGGGGAGAAGCTCAGCCGTGGTGTGGAAGTCAGAGACATTTTCAGGGAAGAATATTTCTAGAACTGGAAGCTTCAGCAGAGAGGACTCCTCCCAGGTGTGTCGAGTGACACAGAGGTCTCCATGGACATGGGAATGTGTGACAGGAGAGCGGGCACAGAGGTTGGGCTCCTGGAGAGGTACCCTGCTTTCTATGCTGACTGCCAGGGCTGGACCATGAAGCAACAGCATCTCCAGAGATGCAATCAAAAAAAAAAATCCTCATCACACACAACCTTTTTTTGATGCCAAAAGCCAAGCCTTTGATGCTTTCTTGGTGATGGAAGAGCATGCCTGTTCCCTGGGAAACAGGAAGGGATTCTGGAGGATGCAGTGTTCTCATGATGTTGAGTCTGTGAGTCTGTCTCTCCATCAAAGATGTTGATAGTAGCCTGAGCAGGAGAGAAAAGCCAGGCTTGCAGGTTAGCTATTTAGCTGGCTGGACTTGAAACCGTTTTTTATTCCAAGTGTTCTGCTGTGAGCTGGTGGAAGGAGGGAATTTGAGGTTGCCAAGTCTAATTTTAGTAAGAGACAGCCTTACACCATTTCCCTCAGGGCTAGCTACATTAAACAAAAAAAATCAACCACAGATTAAAATCACCCAATTACCATACTATAGCAAATAAAAACACCAGCCAGAGATATAATCTCACGTGCTATTAAAATGCACCAGCACACAAAACACCATTCACAGATACCATCTCCTAGATGAATGCCACACACAATAGTCCATCTAAAAGCCATTACTTACATTGTTCAAGGAGTTACACACTGTGTTTGTTTTGACCTTGCAGAGTGGGCTGGGGTGGGTGAAGAACACGGTGGTGATGAGACTCAGTGCCTGTCATATTTTGGTCTGAATTTAGCCCAAGTTCATTAATGAGGAGAGAAAATCTCTAGCTAATGTCTAGCAGGTGGAATATGGGATATGAGCTGGAAATGTGCTGCACGTTTCTCCCTGAGCTATGGAATAAGTTAAACATGGTTGACATCAAGTGTCATGACCAGGCTGAGAAGGGGCAAGGTATGTACCAGCTCTAGGGACTGAACTCTGCTCACCTTTTAGTGCTTAGCACCCTTCCCTGCGCTGGACATGAACAACTGGGCAAATGTGTTGATGGTGACTAACAAGTTAAATACCTTTGCTTGGTTTGGAGATGTTTGTGTCCAGGACTGTCAGTGTGAGAGTTTTCCTCAAACACTTGCACTTCTAAAGGATCCTCCTGTCCCCCAAATCTTTGCAACACAATTACTGCATCAATTCACTTCCATGTCAAGAACAGAATTTCCATGACAATCCCCACTGCAAATGTTTCCCTCAGTATAAAACAGGAAAACTGATGTCTGCAGTTGGACTGAGGCATTATAAAGAATGAGACAAACCTGGGCTTATCTTTAGTCACTTCTGAATCGTGATTTCCTTTTTCCAGCAAGTTACTGAGGGAAAGGATGGGAACATATATGTTGTAACTACAGAGAAAACCAACCTCCTAGTGCTGCTTGGTGAAGTCTCTTCCAAAAGACCTGGTAGCCATTAGTGGAGGTCCTCTTCAAATGCCTGCAGGAAGAGGGATTAATAATTTCTCTCACTGAGGGAAAACATAAAATTAAAGACACAATGGATGAAAAGCTCTGTGTGATCTAGGAACCAAATGCCAGGGACTGTAGTCTTTTCTCCTTTTGTTTATTGACACTCCAGGTCTGGAGCCACCTATGCAAATACAGGGTGCTCAGAAGTCATTGTAGCTTGCTTTAGCTTTTGAAGGATGCCTACAGGGCAGCCAGGCATCTGCTGGCAGTGTGAGCATGGCAGACTTGTCCTATCCATACTCAAGCTAGCCAGGGTGCTGTAACTTCCAGTATAGGCTGCTCAAATCTGTCCAAGATCTTGGCATTGCTGAAGCCCTTCCTCCTGCCCCCTCCCTGCTGCTGTTAGTCCTCCTGGCCATGTACACAGGGCAGAGCTACAGTTTGAGCTCAACCCCATCTCCACCTGGCCACCTTCTCTTCGTGCACCTCTCATCTCCCCAGATGGCTCCATCCTGTTAGGTGCAGGACACCCAGGCACCAGCTGTTGGCTTGACCCCAGCACGTGTTGGTGAACCTGCTTTTAAACCATTCCAAGGGCCTTGTTCCCAGTGGAAAAATAAACTAAATTAAAATCCCTTGGGTTTGCAATAGATAGAGAGCGTGCACACAACACCTACCATGCCACCCTGCAACGCTGTGTTAGAAAACCCTTCTCTAGAACTGGAACCACCCCTCTGAGCTAAGGGAAAGCTTGGTCTGAGCAGCAGCCACAGAAGCTATTTTGAGTTTGATATACAGCAGATTTGATAAGAAAGCTCTCAGGAAAAAACAAATTTCCTCTTGGACTCTGTAGAACTGGGCACGTATTCCGGCACACAGAGTTCCCTTTCCTATAAGCTCATGAAGTAGCCTTCTAAAATTAGGAATGAGAGGTGAAGCTCTGGCCCAACCACAAGCAGGGATCTCTATCACCAGGATTCACCTAAGGGTTACAGTAGACCCTCACAGATGGGGAACAGGTGAAGAGGACAGAGGGCTCTGTCTGTGCTGTTTCCTTGCTGTGCCCCTGAACAGATCCCTATTATTGGTTTACATTTGGGCAGAGTAGGTGCCATACAATTTGCCTCCCACCTAATGATAGTGAGCATTATCTGCAGAGCTCAGAGCACCTTACAAGAGGGAGGGCGGGAAAGAGGCTGGAAGTGAGAAGCAAGGCATCTCAGTGTGGCCACAGCTTGGTACATTTCTGCTTTAATCAGACTTATTTGCCTCACACTGTGAACGTGCAATTCAGTGTGGCTCCAGCCCAGGCTCCTGTGAAATTATGGTGACATTTATGTAGCTTGTGGCCCCAGGCCCATTGCACCTGACTGGTGTCTCCTCTGGGCTGCTGGGTGGGAATAAATGGAGCAGAAGCCACCTGGGTGCTGGTGGTGACTGCAGGATGGGGTGCACTTTGCACTCAGGAAACCACCACTGTGTGGCAAACTCCTCTGCAGCAGCCTCACACCCCAGCTTTGTACCGTGTGGGGAAACAAGATACCAGAGAGCAGACAAGAAAAGACTGCTGGCAGCATGGGCTCAGGGGTCATTGCCAGGGACAAGTCTAGTGGCAAGGGCAGGTTAGAGACAGTGATCTGATGGTGATGTTCAATTATGAGGAAAACAGTAATGGGGAGAAAGAAAGAATTAAAAAAAAAAGTCACGATAGTAATCTTTTATCTCTAACTATTCTCATGATGCTCTCTTCTGTTTCCTCTGCTGCCCCCAAGTTGTGTCATTTTGTGACCTGTATTCACCGTCAGGATTGATTTACAGGAGAGAGGTTTAGTATTTGGCCCAGAGACAATGAATCCCCTGGTGTTCAGCTGTTCCAGCCAGTGTCATTTTCCATATAAAGTGACTCAGTTTTCACTGGGGTCATCGCTCATATTCAGCAGTTTCCTTTTTCCTTGGTCCAGTCTGGAAAAGGAAAAAAGAAAAAAATAGAAAGAAAAAGGACAATAACTGCTTCCCTACAAATGCCAGCACATCAGAGGCTAATGCTGTGATCTCCCACATTCTGTAGAACTCTCAGAGATGTACAGAGGAGCAGAGCATCATGCCCACTTTGGTACAAGATGAATAATCATCTCCACACATCAGTTTCCCTTCACACCTCTACAGCACCCTTACAGGGGATGATGTGGGGCCAGGCACTCTGTAGCAGTGGTGGTGGCACCTGTGAGCATTAAGGATGTTCCTATGTCAGACCTGTGCTGTCTCAAGCACTTCACACAATCCTGCAGCCCCCTCAGAGTGGAGGAGAACCCCTCCTCCACCTTGTCCCCTGATGGAACAAGGGGATGGGCTCAGTCCTTGTGTATGGAGACAGCTATCCGAGGGTGGAGGTGGCAGCATCTCCCTGAGGAAAAGAAGCAGGAGTGTTTCTGTCCCTTCTGGTATCATCCCTGCTGCAGGATGGTGCCAAAGGGAGCCCTGGGCTTCTTCCTGCTACAGGCTCGTGGAGCAAGAACACCCAAGGGCTCCCACCAGAGCATGCAGAGAGCACCAAGAGAGAAACCAGCAAGCAATAAAAAGCCACTTGTCACTGGAATCCTAATTGCTGATTGCAATATTATACCAGACAAGTATAAATGAGAGATGAACGGGGAACTGGGAGTCATGGGTGTCTCCCCCTCATGGTTTACAGTGCAAGAAAGGCAGGGAAATGAAGAGGCAGGAGGCTGCTTTGCTGCCCTCCTCCCAGTGACGTACCAGACAAATACTGTTACTTATCAGTTCTCTGCAAGAAAAGAATTTTATAGATTCCTCTCCTGACAAACACTATGTAGAAGACTGTCACTTCCGAGCACTTGCTGAGGGCCTGAGCTGTCTGGCTGCTCAGTATCAGTGTGCTTTGTGCTTTCTGCCTTGTGACAAGCAGCTGGGCAGGTGGGGGTAAGGCTGCATCCCAGCTAAGCACAGTCCTGAGGAAGGTCCTGCATGCCCAAAAGCCTGGCTGTTTTTTCCAATTATGTCAGCTGAGCTAATAAAAGTGATTACCTCTTACTACCTACCCGCCTCATTGATCCCCCAGGCTGTTCTTCAAATGTCACCCAGCAAGGAGGGAGCACACATCCAATTATAAAAAGAGAAAAGATTAGTGTGATGACAAAGCAGCGGGGTCAGTGGTGCAGATGTGCTGCACGAAACAAATGAGACCTGCCAGGTTCTGACATCCTGCAAGTCCAAGGAGACCAGAAGGAGGCACCTTGGGATGCACAGAGCCCCAGAGATTTAGGCAACGTAAGAAGTGCAGATTTAACTGTATTCCTAACCTCTCCTCTGAGGTTTGGTATTTTAATTGTTTAAATAAGAAGCCTTGAACATGCTGAAAGCTAATAACTACTCAAAAGCACAGATAATGCATGCACAGAAGACACGCAAGCTACAAAAACAACTCAGACTTTGGGTGATTAAATTTAATTTTTTGTAGGGCAGATTCCTGCCTTTATTTTGAGCCTGTGTTCACTAGTCCCACTCATTGTGGGTGACAGCTGGAATCGGGGCAAAAATCAGCTGAAGCCGTGGGCCAACCAGGACAAACCTTACCTAGGCAAGCAACGACTGAAAGCACAAGGAAGTGCTGCAGAATCAGGGAAATAAAATCAGCCTTGCTCTGCTTCCTCCACCCCATCCAGTTAACCAAAACAGAGATGCAGACTCCTGTGAACATAGCACAACACACACAGGACACTTAGATGTCAAGTGGGCTTTCTGATTTCAGTACTCTGGGACACAGAGACTTTCAGAGACCTGAGGAAGGCTCTGGAAAGGGTTGCAGGACTTGTGACCAAAGATGTGCAGGACATCAGATGCCTTTGATAAAGCACTTGTTGCAAAACAGAGACCTTGGTTTTGACTCTCCCACAGCTGATGTGTCCCATGAATTCCCCAGATTTACTTCTCCTCCTTTCAAGACTCAAACTCTTGATGCAAGAATAAACATTTGTATGTCTCTTAGGATAGAGGATCTAATGCTTTTTGAATGCTTTGAATCAGTGTCAGGATGTTCTCAGATGTTAGCCTCACCCATAGGAAACTGTACAGCAAACTCACCAGGTTATTACTGGAAACTTACCCTGAGCACTTTGTAGCTTTCTTATCAGCTCTTAAAAAAGATGAAGGAACACTGAGCTGAAGATGATGTGGAGGTCTCACATTTTCTGCTTTTCCTTACCCGTTCTGCTCTGCTCTCCCACTGTTGCATCTCGTTGTTCCTCTGCTTTTCCAGCAGCTTCTGCCATATGGGAACTGGGAAATGGATGTGGCACAGGGCAAGTGCTGAGCCTGAGTGTTCCTGGGGACCGGACCCTTGGCTGGGGCCTGCTTGGGATGCCCCTCAGCAGCAAGAGGCTGAGTGGTGTCAGCACAGAGCAAGGAGCACAAATAGAACTCCAGCTGCAGTCTTATCTCCCCTTAGGAGGTTTGCACCAGCTCTGGGGTTCCTGGGGCTCCAGGACTCGGATGCACCCCAACACCCTGGCTGCTTGGGTCCTCACTGGGGTGCTGGGCTGGGGAGCGGAGGGGACAAAAACCTGGGTGACATCCTGGCACCAAGTGTCACCAGTGAGGATCTTGGAAAAGCCAAATCCCAGTGCCCAGCCAGGGACAGAGTCTCTGTGAGCACCAGCATCCTCGGGATTTTCCTGGGGACACGCCGTGACAAAACTGCACGTGGGGCTCAGGGACAGCCCTGAGGCAGGGAGCGTGTGTGTAGGTGACAAGCATGGGGACACGGCAGGACAGGCAGTGTGTGGGAGGTATGTAGGTTGGAAAGCATGGGGACACCCAGGGGAGGGGAGACGCGCGGGGCGTGGGGACACGAGGGGGCGGGCAGCATGCTTGGAGCAAGGGGAGAACACGTGTCCCC
>JAAWXA010000026.1:3128572-3212360 GCA_038090715.1 Florisuga fusca | reverse complement strand
GGTCCTTCCCCTCCGCCCCGCACCTGCCGTCCCGTCCCGTCCCGTATGTTCGGCGCCCGGTGCAGCGCTGCCGCCGAGGAGCCGTAAGCAAAGCCGAGCCCCCGCCGCCTGCCCGGGGGGCTGCCGGGGCCGGGGAGGAGCGCCATGGGGGTGGCGGGCACCGAGCTGCCCGGCAGCAACGTCAGCGCCAACCAGAGCACCGCGGACTCCACGCTGTCCCGGGACGTGTGGATGGTGGGAATGGGGATCCTCATGTCGGTGATTGTGCTGGCCATCGTATTCGGCAACGTGCTGGTGATCACCGCCATCGCCCGGTTCCAGCGCCTGCAGACTGTCACCAACTACTTCATCACCTCCCTGGCCTGTGCTGACTTGGTGATGGGGTTGGCCGTGGTGCCCTTCGGTGCCTGCCACATCATCATGGAGATGTGGAAGTTCGGGAACTTCTGGTGCGAGTTCTGGACGTCCCTGGATGTGCTCTGCGTCACGGCCAGCATTGAGACCCTCTGTGTCATTGCTGTGGACAGGTACTTCGCCATCACCTCCCCTTTCAAGTACCAGAGCCTGCTGACCAAGAGCAAGGCACGCGTGGTCATCCTTGTGGTGTGGGTGGTCTCAGCCCTCACCTCCTTCTTGCCCATCCAAATGCACTGGTACCGGGCAGATCGGGATGAGGCCATCCTGTGCTATGAGAAGGACACATGTTGTGATTTCTTCACCAACCAAGCCTATGCCATTGCCTCCTCCATCATCTCCTTCTACCTGCCACTTGTGGTGATGGTATTTGTGTATGCTAGAGTCTTCCAGGTGGCCAAGAAACAGTTGCAGAAGATAGACAGGAGCGAGGGGAGGTTTCACACCCAGAACAAGGAGCAGGAGCAGAAAGGTGGAGTTGGGCACCGCCGTTCCTCCAAGTTCTTCTTGAAGGAGCACAAGGCCCTCAAGACCCTGGGCATCATCATGGGCACCTTTACCCTGTGCTGGCTGCCCTTCTTCATCGTTAACATTGTGCATGTCATCCAGGACGACATCATACCCAAGTATGTGTATATCCTCCTGAACTGGCTGGGCTATGTCAACTCTGCCTTCAACCCTTTGATCTACTGCCGGAGCCCCGACTTCAGGTACGCCTTCCAGGAGCTCCTCTGCCTCCGCAGGTCTGCCCTGAAGATGTATGCCAATGGCTACTCAAACAGCAACGGCAAGAGCGACTACAACGAGGAGGACAATGGCTACCCCCTGGCATCGGATAAAACCTGCGAGCTGCTCTGCGAAGAGGGCTCCTTCCCTCACCCCGAGGACTTTTTGCACTGCAAAGGTACTGTGCCTTCCGGGTAGCTTTGGGACG
The DNA here is from genome assembly GCA_038090715.1 of Florisuga fusca. Lineage (NCBI taxonomy): Eukaryota > Metazoa > Chordata > Aves > Apodiformes > Trochilidae > Florisuga > Florisuga fusca. The sequence continues at coordinate 3,211,012 of JAAWXA010000026.1, read as the reverse complement.
CGATGGGCTCTGCACACATCGGTTGTTAAGAGGAGTCTTTCTCTCTAAGGAATATTAGGAATAATGAGGATGATAATCCTACAGCGCACCTAAAATCTAGTGGCGGCAACAAACCCAGAACTCGGCAAACCTTCTGCAAACGGGCAGGGGTTGCCCCGCGTAGGGTCGGGCGGGCTGCTTGCATCTACCTGGTATACGGGCACGACCGTGGGTCCCCTGAGCAGGGGTGGGAGGAATTTAAGGCTGAACAAACAGCTAGTCCCAGTAGGAGGCTGCTGGCCGCAGCCGGTGTTGAACTTCACCACCTCGCTGTTCGCAGTCGGCGACTGCGGCGGGAGCGGGACCGGGGTGAGGGGGGGCCCGCGGGAGTCTGCCTGGGTTCCTTCTCATAACCGGGCCGGCGACCGTGGCACCCTTCCCCGCCCAGCAGGGCAGCCTCGGGAGCTGCTGCCAGTTTGTCCAGCTCAGGGGAATGTGCGGAGGTGGCACCCGACGACAAAATCCTCAGGGAGGGCATGCCAGGAGGGGCTGCGTCGGAGCGGGGGCTTAGCAGGGCTGGGTCGAATCCACGGCTACCGCCGACAGTGGGACGGTTTAAACAGCGTCCGGAAACAATGAATGTTTGGGTTTGTTTTTTTTTGCTTGCTTGGGTTTTGTTTTTCGTTTTTGGTTGTTTTGGGTTTGGTTTTTTGGGTTGGTTTTTTGGGTTGGTTGTTTTTTTCCCAAGTGCTATAGGACTTCCTGCTGAAATAATAATAATAGAAATAAATGGACTCTTTGCCCAGAATGTGAGACTGTGACTGTGGGACTCTGGAATGTGGTACTGGGAAGTCGGGTGAAATGCTGCTATAACCACAGACCATCTTCTTAAGGCTCCAAGCAAAGCTTTTGGCTGCCCGGTTTGTTTTAACTTCGAGTCTCAAATGACAGTGAGCCCGAGGAGGTGGGAAGGAAGGAGATTGTTTTCTGTGGCACACTGGCAGCACAGGCTCTAGGTTGGTTGGTTGGTTGGTTGGTTGAAGGTTTCCCCCCCTGGCAGACTTTGCATTGTGTTCCCGGTGTGCAAGAGTTGTGCAGCGCTGTCAGAGGGGCGGCAGACACGGGCGGGCAGGTGTGGGCTGCGGGGAAGCCACCGGACGGGGCCAGGGGTGGCACTGCTGCCCGGGGCTTGCTCTGTGAAAGTTCCGACCAGGAGGGAAAAGGCGATGGGGATGGGAAATGGAGCTGCCTCCCCGTTGCTTTCTCCTGCGGGTGCTGCGGGTGAAAAGCGGAACCGGGAGGATGTGCAAGTGCGGGGTCATTTCAGAAACACTCGAGAGAAGTTGTGGGGAACGGTGCTGACGGAACCGATGGGACCCGCGAAGGGATGTTGGGGGACACTGCGTGTGTTCGGGTCCCCCCTCAGTTCCACATAACCTGCTCTGCACCTCGCGGGTTTTGCTTCTGCTGCTGCAGGGAAGGGGTTGCGGTCGGTTTGGGTGGGTTCCCGGCAGAGCTGGCTTTGCAGGTCAGTGGGGTGACCAGCGAGCTGGGGTGAGCCGGTGCTGAGTCCCCTGGGGCTGCCACCCCCGCTGCAGGCAGCAGAGGGACTTTGGGCAGCGCTGCAAGGGAGCTGGGGAGGCAGGAGGCAGGGAGGCGGAATGGAGAAGGGTTTCTGGCTGCCGACACCTCTTTGCAGTCCCCATTTGGTCCTGGCTCTCGTGGCTGCCCTGAGAAGGATTTGCCCCCAAGCGCTGGCACCGAAAGGGGCAGCCCCGGGGAGCGATGGAAGGGATTCCCCCTGGAATGGCAGTGCTGAGGGGAGCTTGGGAATCGCTGCTCTCTGCTGCGGCTTCTGCAAGGTGCAGGGTAAACTCCTCAAGCTTTCAGACCCCTCACGATAAAGCCCCACCTGGCTTTTTGTGCGGCTGGGGGCTGGAAATACCTTATGCCCCCTTCTTTCTTTTCCATAAACAGTCCTGATCCTTCTTGGAAAGGGTTCTGGGAAGGAGGATCAGAACTCCTCTGCTCCTCTAGCCCTGTGAGGGGTTTTGTCTTGGCTTGGCTTGCAGCCTTTCAGCTCAGCGCTGCAGGAGGGGCAGGGAATGTGCTCCAGAGCCCTTCCTCCCCTGGCCTGTGTACTGCCCTCACCCGCTGCCTTGGTGGGCTGTCAGCCGTTCCCGAAGCCCTCTGAGCATGAGCCTCTTGAGCAATGCGGGTGTGACGGCATGGGGCCGTCTGGGAGGCTCCTGGTCGCCAAAAACATGAGATCCTCACATAAACATTAATAGGGGGAGACCGAGGACCGGGACAGTCAGTCAGGTGCGGTTTGATTCGTGCTATGCAAGGACTGAAATGCCAGAGGCAGGTGCACACACTCGGGCTAAAGATGCACTTTAGCTCGGCCCATGATTATTATGTAGCGTTCGGAGTAAGAGAAAATTAACCTCTTGTAGCGATCTGGTTGCCCTGTTTTTCAACACCCAGCAGCAGCATAGGTTAGCAGGTAGCTAGGGCACTGAGGGAGGAGGTGACACACAGTGACAGCCAGCTCCTGACAGGGGCCCAGGCCAGCCTCCAGCAGCCAAACGCCCACCGACTTTGGGGCAGGAGTCTCTGGCAAAAAAAAACCCCCCCAAAAAAACAACAAAAAAACCCAAACAAACAAAAAAAAACCCAAAACAAAACAAAAAACCAACAATCTGGTTTCCACACGTCAGTTTCTGTCTCTGTTTTTACTATCAGGAAGTATTTCCATTTCAGTAGCACATGTTGTGGACCAGGATTTTGTTTTCAAATTAATTGCTCTATTTTTTTGTCTGATTATGTTCATGCCTCAGATGTTGTAGCTGTATGTAGCCAAAGCTGAGAGATGAGTGAGTGCAGAACCATTACAGCATCCCACACACATGGATTTGGAAGGGACAGGGGACATTGGGCTGTTTGTATGGGGCAATTGAACTTGGTACTCCTATGCTCACCTACACTGTTAGGAAACATCAGGCTTGTGATGAAGTCTGAGCGTAAAAGAATTGATTTGTTTCTGCTAAGGCAGTGTTAGTAAAACTGGTGAACTATGGACTGGCAGCTCAAATAAAAAGTCAAGTGTCAGAGGAGAAAATATTATAGCTCCATCAAAGCAGAACCTGACAAAACTTTCCTCACCCACGGCTGAAAAAGAAAACCTGTGTAAGGAAATCCTTTGGCCCGTTTAAATATTTTATAGTAAAGAAAGTTTTATATACACATACAAGGCATTAAAAAAATCAACACTGAAGTTGCAACACTACCACCTTCAATTGCTTTTAGGGTACTTTAGGTTTTTACCTTGGCAGAGTATTGGCTCAGGTTAAGTACATCTGGTAGAACACACAGAACTTCATTTGAGGACTGTCACTGACAAAATATCAAATTGTTACTGCAAGCAGAGCAGGCTACCTTCTCTCCTGCTAGTTTGTACCTTACACCACTGCCATGGAGGTGAATAAAACACGGGTGGGATACTGTTGGTGTCAGAATATAGTGCTGACTGGAGCTTTGCTGTACATTTGCTGCTTTTGGCCACTTTGGCCAAAATGATTGTTACTGTTTATAAAGTCTTAGTCAAGATGAGTGTCACAAACACAGCTTTTGTGTTGTTACAAAATACTGTTCTCACCATAGGTCCTGCTTGTGATTCAGACAGCTGTGGTTTCCACTTCAGGAGCTTGTCTTTGCTTTGTCCTCCAAACAGGCAGAATATTGAGAGCTGCTGAGTTATGTCAGTCCTTTGCCTCTTGGGAGCATTCCTCTAGATCTCTGCTTTCGGGGAAGCCCCAGCCTTGAAATATAACCTGTTACTTGCTCCAGCACTGAGCAGGTGTGGAAAAGCAAGAGAAGTTGGTGGGGGGGGGGTGGTGCCTGGGTTCAGGTCCCTACTGCCAGCTCACCTTGAGCATCTCTTGGAATGGGAATGGAAACTGACCATTCCCATATCCTGAAAATTGTTCAGCAATTCCTGATGTGCAGCATTGCCCATCCTTGGCATTGCTATGGGGTGTTGGGGTGGGCACGTGGTGTTTGACATCACCTGTGGAGCTGGGTCCATGTCCGGTGGCCTCTTCTGGGGTTCAGTTGAAGGTGGGACCCCGGCCTAAGGACACTGCCAAGGCACTGGGTATGGCAGACAGGGAGAAATGAGATTTAAGCTACCAAACGCATCCAAACGTACCCAAATGTTTGAAAATAAAGCAGGGATTAGTAGTATAGAAAGGAGAGCCCAGCTCCTCTGGAGAGGGAACGGATGTGAGAGCAGGCACATAACGTGCTTTTCAGCTCTCCCACGTCACAGCCACTGTGCTTTTCAAAGGGCTTATTTATGTATTTATTTACTGTAAGGGACATGGTTTTGCCTTACAGGGGAGGATATCAGCCGGGCAGGCTAGGAGTAAACAGGAGGCTGTGATCTACCTCCCAGCATCTCTTACCCTTCTGGTATTACAGGGCTCCTACTGCCAGGAGTCTCAAACACCCGCAACAGGCCAGGAGAAAGGCTTTTGTTCCCCTCCTTTTGCCAGTCCTCTGCCTCTGAGTGTTTGTTTTCACTGCTATGATTAATCCATTTCCTAAGGAGATGGGTTGATGAGCATATTCATGAGCCCTTCTGTGTCAGCAGACAGCAAGTGCCAGCCTTGTAAAAGCAGCATGGAAGCAAAGGTTTCCTGGCTGCCTGGGTGGTGACTGACTGTGTCCCTGGACAGAGAGGACAGAAGGTGCCCTCTGGTCTGCTCAGCAGCATCACCCCCATCTTCCCCTTCCCCAGGAGCACCCAGCCATGGGGAAGCATCTTGGTACCTCAGCTGACCCCCATCTTTTGCAAACTTGTAAGCCAGTGTCAAGTGCTGTGGGTCAGTTTTGCAGTAGCCAGGGTGGGTCTTCAGGTTGAGATGAGCAAGGGCTGTTCTGAAAAGTTACCCTGGCATTGGAGGTTGCATATTCTCAGCAGAGAGGTGGTGTTGCTCCAGACTCCCTGAGAGTAATGTTTTGTAAGGATTAGGGTCCTTTTCATCACTGTTTTTACACTTGTGCTTGGTTTCTCAGGCTACAAGCAGGACCACAGCAACTTTTTGGCATCTCCTCCCTGTGCAACAAAGTGGAAGCTTGGCTTTTTCTCAGGCTTGAACCCAGCAGCCCAGGCATTTCTTCCCCTTGTAACTCTTCTGTTGGAGCTGTTTTGAAAGCAAGCATTGGCTCTAACCTTTCTTCCTATGGGCAAAGAAGACATTTTGCAATGAACACACATCCTGGGCTCTGAGGACACAGTCACTTGGCAGCTGGGCTAACTACACCCTCTTATCAGAGACATTCCTGTGGCGTGATCGGCTGCATGGGGCACCCATCAGACCCTTGTAGGTGCCTTTTTTTTTCATATGACAGAGCAGGGCAGCTATAGATCACCCAGCTCTGCCTTTTGGGAGATGCACTACAGCTGTGCCTCCAGCTGCAGCCTCTGGCACAGGCGAGTCCTGTGCTACAGCTGCTCCCTCCTCACCCTGGGCAGAAGTGAGGAGCCCACACTGAGCCCAGTGTTTGCCTGCTGCAGAACAAAGTACAGCCAGCTCTGCTGGGACTACAAACACACTCTGGGGGCTTGGTGACAGCCTGACAGAGCAGTGCGTGCTTGAAACTGGAGTTTACACTGAGCTTGGAAGGTTATCTCTCCTGGCAAGTGTTATAAGAGCAGGATACAAGCCTGATTCACCTGGATTTGGCAGTGGCTATCTGTGGGAGTTCTGTGTTTAAGGATGGTTAATTAAGCAGAGTGTTTCAGGGAGCAAGAAGCCTCTATAAATGTTCTTAATAATGAGGAAAGTGGATTTGCTTCTCTACCAAAGCAATTTCAGTTTTTCTCCCATTTTCTTCCCCTCTCTGTGGGAGGAACACACAAATGAATTTCAGTGCAATGTTCCCAGTGCCAGAGAGAGTGGATTGGGAAATATTTACTTGTTTACTGCCCTTGGTAAGGTCGTTTTTGCACAGGTGCATATATATTTAGATAGATGAATGTTTATGTGTGTGTGTGTATATATATATATATATCTCCATTATCTATACACACTGGCATATAGATCTGTATCTAAGCAAGGAAATGTAGAGGTGTTTTGTTGTGCTAGGCAGGTACATAGGGGAAGATATGGATGTTCAAAAGGTTGAGTATTTATTGCAGATACTATTGACTGACATTGTGTTTAAATGAAGAGTATTTCTGGTACACTTGCAGTCAAGTGGCCTTGCTCAGAGCTGTTTTGCTGGCTGCATTTCCCCCATGCTTCCTGAGACTCTTCTAGGGAATCCTTCAGGGCTCATTTAAAAAAAAAAAATCACCACCTGGATAGTCTGGTGGGAATTTCATTAGTTTGTGCAGTGCTTTGAGCCCTGGAAAGAATAAGAAACTTGTGGGTGCTCAGCACCTTGCTGTAGAAGGGCTTCTCTGGTTTTCATCTCTTAGGGCAGGGTTTGCAGGGAAAGTGGATTTCAAAACTCCACTTCCTCTTCTGCTTGTTTGGATTTGCTACAGTGGCAGCTTTTGGCTGGTGTGGAAGCACAGAGTAGCACAGCTGGGGGCTTCACTCCTCTGTTGCTGGTCACCAGTGCCAGCACCCCCGGGACTGGGAGGAAACACTGATGCCCAGTATAGAGACCATTGGGCTGGGAAAGGTGAAACACTGGCAAATATAAGGAGGCCCCATCTGTAAGCTTGGTGCTGTCTCTGCTCTGACCCAGAAGCAAGCTGCAGCAGGCCACTTCTGTCCCAGGTCACTTTATCTCTTAGACTGGAAAAGCTTCTGGGGGGGGTCACTGGAAACATAACTTAGTCTCCTGGCCTGTTCTCTGTTATTAGGTGCCCAAGCATGTTGTCCTGGTGCTCTTCCTGCTTCAGGTGGGGGTGAAGAAAGAATTTTGTTAATGTCAAGCAGGATCCCAGCCCAGCATGTTGCAGTGACAAGTATTTTGCATTCTTTACGCCGCTTAAGACCATGATGAAAGTCTTGGCAGGAGAAGCCAGGATGTGCCCTGAGTGTTTTGAGGCTTCTCCTTTCCAGAAACAATAGTGGAGAGTCATTGTTCAGCTTGGACAGGGAGGGATTACACCAGGCACTTCCAAAACATGTCAGATGCCCAAATTATAATAATTTATGGTTTTGTAATTTTGTGCTTTCAAGGGATGGAGAGTCCCACCTAGAAATACAAGCTGTGCTGACTGCAGGGGTAAGCAGAATCAGACCTTCAGCAACTTCAGGGAGGAGCTTCAGATGCCATCCTGCTTTCCCCCCCCAAGCCCTTAGTTCAAATGGGATCTTCAGACTGGAGAATGTCTCCTATCTTATGGATCCTAAGAAATAGATCCCAGTCTCTACTTTGCAGAACCTTTGGTGATTGCCCTGAGGCCCTGCTGGCTCTGATCCTCCAGTGATGCCAAAGGAAAGGCATTAGGAAACCACAGCAGTGGCTGCCTGGGCTACCTGCAGTCTGACAGACAGGACCTCATTGCAGGCACAGGCAACAGGAGCAATGGCAAAAGGATCTCTCAGCAGCCCCACAGACAGTCTGGATGCAGCTCCCCACTCACACCACCTCCTTGGCAGCTTCTGGCAGGGAGGGGGGTGGGTTTCAAGCTCCACTGCTCAGCTCCACAGCCTCAGCCCAGTCCTGAGAAATGTATAAATAGTAAATGGCCTCTGGGAAGCCCCTGCCAAGTCCTTTGTCCCACATGTAAATATTTTTTTTCCTCTTAAGTGTATGTGAGTGTGAAAAATCCCTCCATAATATGTTTTTTCTCTCTGCCTGGAGGAAATACTTGTTCATCCCTGGGTGTGGACTGTCCTCATCTTGATATCTTGTGGTCCTCAGCCCTAGCAATAACCACACTGCTGAAAACATTTCTTATCACCCTCTAAAGCTGTACTGCTCTTCCTGCCTCCCAAGCCCACTGGCATCAGATCTGATGGTGCCCACCATGATGGTTGCCTGGCAGGACATTACACCCCTTAGTGGCTGTTGGATGGAGGTCCCATGGGCTGCAGCATGTGGATAGCCTTGAAGAAGCTTTCCAGAGCAGTGCAAAATATCTGTGGGGTTGCAGGTTCCCTGCTCCAAAGCTAAAAGTATTATGCTGTTGTGTTGGACTCATGACTGGAAATGCACGACAGTTTTTCCTGGGAAAAACTGGAACAGAACCCTAAATAATTTTCTTGATGCCTGGCCCTGGAAGCACGTGGCTTGGTGAGAGAGATGCTGATTTTCTGATGCAAATTTAGTAGAGAAAGAAAAGGTCTGCACGTTGCAGAGGTGGTGGAAGCTCTGATACATCTGTGTGCAGGGGAGCAGGGTGGAGGAGCTGCATAGGTGCCTGTTCACTGGGGAATCTCTTCTCACCGTTCAGATGGTTTCTTATTCTTTGTTCACCTCACCTGACTGCCCTGCTTGGGAATGCTTGGGATCAGGCATAGGTTGTCACCCTCTTCTTCCAGCCCTGTTCTTAGGATCTCAGCTAAGGTCTGTGTCTCACCAAAATAAGGTGGTGCTATTTTTGGTTTCAGAGAGGAAGAATGTTGGCAGGGTGGCCAGCCTTGCACCAGAGGCCAGTGGAGAGATAGATCCATATCAGCCTTGACTCCAAGAGTTCTGTGATACCTCACTGCAACCCAGATGCACTGAGATGTTCTGCCTCAGTGCAAGTCTGGCCAAGCCTTGGACCTTCTTTTTATAAAGACAAGTTGGGCTCAAATGCTGGAGTGTAGAACTGCTGAGTGTAATGGGCTGTTCGAACAGCTTTGTAGCTAAAGAACAGGAGAAAGAAACAGTTCCCTGCTGCTTGGCTGAGAAACACCCTTGTAACAGCTCAGCAATTTGATATGGAAAGATGTTGACTTTCTGGGCTGGGCTCTAGGATGGTCTCCCAGGGGGATTTGCTGTGCTGGGCCCTGCAGTGCTTTCCCTGACCCTGTGTCTTCCCAGGTGCATTGCAAGGCTCTGTGTAAATTAGCCCAGTTCAAGCAGGACCTCTTTCCACCTAGCTTGCTGGGTGACAGATAATCTGTGCTGTAAACCATCAGGCCACAGATTTTCCATTGGGATGTGTGTTACTCTGTTCCTGTGCTCTCGTGGAGCTGGGCAGCAGTGCCAGGGGCAGTGGTGTGAGCTGGAAGGGAACTTGTGAAAACAGTTGTGACAGGGATGCAGACAACACTTCACAGTCTGGAAAGGCTGCTCATAGGAGGGTCAGTGTCAGTGTGGGAGGGAAAGCAAAATCCTTTCATGTTTGGGCTGGAGGAGAAGGTGTTACTCAGCATGACAATTTTCTCCCACAGCCCTCAGCAATGTCTCACCCTGAATCCCATTTTGCTTTGGGTTGCACTGAGTGCTGGTAGGGACCTGCCTCCCCCCAGGACCAGCCCATATAACTGAAGCACAGCAGCTGGGGCAATGGGAAGCTGTAGGGGGGAGAAGAATAGGAGGGAAAATGGGGAGCAAAGCCAGAGAGAGACATTTTGTGACTCAGAGACAGAAGGCCATTCCTCAGTTCCTGCATAACATTATTTGTTCAGCTCGTTTAAAAGCTGGCTATGGGATTTCCATCCCTGCTTCAGAGAAAAACTCTTCTTCAAAGGGAATCCTCAGCCTGCCTATTTATAGCATGGAAACCCCTCCAGGAAGAGTCGTCCAGCTCAGGATGAACATCTCCCCATCCCCAGGAGCAGGGTGATGTACAGGCTGTTCTTCCTGCCCTCCCAGCCCCTCCTTTGCAGTTCCCAGCTGACATTTGCTAGCAGACTGTAAGGGACAGTTGTGGGCATCTCTCCCTGGTGCAGGAGGTGATGACACATTGGCTGCCACCACGCCTTGCTGGAGGAGGCAGGGAGAGGGGCAGGGTGCTGGGCTGCTCCTCTGGGGCTGCTCCTCACTTGGTGCTGGAGGAGAGTACAAGTGATGGGAGGAGTGCATGCTGTTCCCAAAAAGGAAAGGTCAGGGAGCAGAGCTGTGGTGTGATGAGCCTCCAAGGCAGAGCTGGTGGCAGCAGGGATGGGGGGCTGTGATTTCTAGGCATGACTTTTGGATCTGGGCCAGGAGAGACAGAAATAAATCGGAGAGGGGGGAAAGGATTGTCGCTCTCAAGCAAAGCTTGGGGCTCTGCAGAAGTGCTGGCTAAGGGCATGGTGAGATCTCCCTGCCAGTCACCCCACACCCCCTGGGCCTTAGAGGGACCACCAGAGAGGGAGCCAGCATTGGCCCAGGTTTGGCTCCAACCCTCCATATCAGGGACAAAAGTCCCTGCTCAGCAGGACACTTGGGTTCACTTGTGAGGTGACAGGATAGGATCCCAGTTTGCTGCTGTCAGATGGCAGAGCTTTGGGGATCTTCCTTTCTGATACGATTTGCAAAACCAATGGATTATTAGATAATCAGAGTGATTTCAGTCTTGTTTTCTTTCTGTGCCTGAGAATTCTCTTCAACACTCAAAACAGGAAAGATAAGCCCATAACTTTTTTGACATAGGCTTGGACAACTGCAGCTTACTGAGAGCTTGTGTCTGTAAAGAGACTTCCATCAACTCTACCATTAAAGTCATAAATACACTAGGGATATACAAAGGCAACCAAAGAACAGAGGCAAAATTAAATACATCCCAAGGAGTGTGTAAAAAGATGACAAAGAAACAAAAGAGAGATGAGAAATCAGTCTTAGGAGGACCAATTACTCAAACACTAGCAGGAAACTCAAGTTGGAAAGTTGGATCTCATGAAAAAGGAGGGAGAGTGTAGAAAGGGACTTGAAAAGGAGAAGAAACGTGCCCAACAGCGTGGTCTGCATGTCTGTGTGGGCAATCTGGCTGGTGCTTCTTCCCTCCTGTGTTGGGAGTTCCCTTGTCTGCTTTCAGCCAGCGTGGGTTCGATGCAGCAGATCTGGCAGGCAGAAGGCAGCAGGACAAAGGGAGAGGGAGCAGTTGTCAGTGCTACAGCAGTGCTGGGGAGCCATGGGTGAGTGAGGATGGCCAAGAAGGAGGCAGTGTGTGCACAGTGTGTTCCCAGCACGGGGGGGGGATTTCCAAGGCAAGCAGCCAGCTTAATTTATGCTCCCAGAGCAAGGAAGGTGGGTGGTTATTTTTAAAGACTCCTCTGCTTTGTGCCATGCCACCTCCTGAAGTGGGATTCCAGTTTTGGGAAGAGCAGGAGAAAACCAACCCCAACCAAATGAAACCATTCTACTTTTACCCACCAATGACATCAAATACTTGTGTCTCAAATCATTACTTTTCCCTTCTGCCTGACAGAGCCAGTGCTGGAAGCCTTGCAAGCACCTTGTGAAGATGACCCAGGGAGCAGGCAGATTTTGGCACAGAGCAGTGGGGCCACATTTAAACCCAAACCACCTGAGCACAGTGAGAATGTGGCAGTTCACTTCAGACCTCAGTGAGCTGAGCCAGGTGGCTGTGCTGTGGGACTGTACCAGGGAAATGGTGACAAATTGGAGCTGGAATTTTGTCCACCTGAAGCAGAATAAGCACCCAATTCGTTAATAGAGTGAGAGATAAAGACTGGTGGTGTTTGAGCACTGCCTCAGCTGAGGTTTTTGTTTCTCCCCGGGATGAAAGATGCTGAGGAAGAGCTGGTTCACTGCAATCAACTAGTATGGAGGGGAAAATTGCATCTGTGAGCTGCAAATAAGGCTTTAAGTGGCCCAATTTAGATGTTCAAATTATACTACTGAGCAGAGCACTGACCATACTGATGACACAGAATTCAGATCTAATGAAGGGATTAGGAGAGGGTTCCCACTGAAAGCGAGTGAAAAAGTGACATCTGATCCTCCTAACCCATAAAAATCTGCCAAATCCTGGCCCTAGGTGTCACCTTTTCACTCTGTCAGTCTCCAGGCCCCCAGGGGCACTAGACAGGAGTATCAAGACAGTCTCTAGTCACGTCCCAGCCTAGCCTGACACTGGAGAAGGCACAGAGCATGTCACACTCGTGCAGTGCTGCTCAGGTATTCTCCTCTGCCAGCCAAAACTTTCAGCAGTCTCATTACAGCAACTTTATGGCTTCTTTGCACTGCTGGAGTGTGAAGAAAAGCCAGGGAAATTGTCATGGGAGTAAACTCCTACTGCTAACATGAGATGCTCCAGAAACAGCTGGACTGATTCTGTCATTACTGTTTGTTTTCTTACCATGTAGGAAAAGTGCCACATCTCTGCTGGGGCACTGCAGTCCCACACTGTGCTGGTGTCACTCAAAGGGGGTGTGGAGCAGGGACATCCTGGATGTTGTGCTCCTCACTCCAGCATCTCCTGCAGGATCAGACTGTCCTGTGCCTTGGTTTTGGTTGGAGGTGTCCCTGCTCCAGCCAGAACCTTGGAGCCCAGGGCTGAGTTACTCCACGGGAACAAGAGCAGCCTCTGTGTTTGCCCCTGAAGCAGTCTGAGGGTAAAGTGCAGGGCTGGTGGGTGATGGAGGGAGAGGGAGGGTTTCACAGAGCAGGCTGGGCAGGCAGGAGACACATGGTGACAAAGGGCAATTACAGTTTCCCAGAAGGCTCCTGCTGGAGCCAGGTGAAAAATGTGGCATTTTTTTAAAGAAAAAGCCCCTCTCAATGGGATTAAATGCTTGTGACCATCTCTTAAAGGACCATCAATCAAATGGCCAAGGAAAGAGTCTGCCACATGCATTTCTTCTTGAATAAAAGCCATAGCTGGGGAGAATCTTGATTTGGAAATTGGCCCAGACATGCTTCCATAGGGCCTGCTTGTTCTCTGACTGGCATTAGCTGGGGCTTTCCACTTCCAAGTGCTGAAAGAACTAGAAGGCAGCTTTTAAAAGGCCTTTTCTAATGTGTTTTCTATTAGGAATCTCCACTTGTAGGTGGATGTATTAGAGAAAAGCAGTGAGGGACAAGAAAGCCTGGTATCCATTTCCCAAAACATACTGTCTTCCTCATCTTTATTTCCCTTATTTTCTATCCCTCCCTTTCTGGAGCTGGGGCATTTGAGTTCTTGGTTCTTGCCTGAAACATCATCATCCTCTTTCTTCTAGGAGACAAAAAGATGAGCCTGTGCATTTGGAAAGTCCCCTCCCAATCCTTGGCACAAGGCAGGATTATATAAAACAGTAATTCACAATTTCCTCTCAGCCCCTACGTTCCTTCCCGAGTTGTTGAAGCTTTGTGCAGAGCAATGATTTCCTCTGCCATCAACCCAAGTTTGCTTCCCTCTTGGAGGCTGCTCTGCTGCCTGCCAAGGAATGATTAGGGAGGGGGTGGAGCAGGCACTGGTGTCATTCTGCAGGCACGAGTGGAGCCTTGGCAGTCAGCGTGGCTGTCAGGTATGGAGACAAATCAGGGGAGCTGTCTTACTGCCCAGTGATGGCCTTGGTGATCTCTGGGAGATGCAGCTGGAAGGTACAAGTGGGAAGACTGGGTTTTCCCAGGAGGAGAGCTGTGGGAAGGGGTTGGTTACCTCCCTGGCACCAGGGATGCTGCTTGGGCATCGTTCCCAGAAGTTCTGCTGCTTTTAGCTTGCTTTTTTTTTGGGGGGGGTATCTCCACAAGGCAAGACATGCCAGCCAGCAGCTGTAGTTTGGAAGGGACAGGTCAGCAGAGCTCACCTCTCCTGCTATGTCCATCGTGCACACTTGTCAGCAGAGTGGAGAGGCTTGCCTTGCTGTGACCATGCTATTTCCAGTGCCTGAGGTAACAGGGGCACATGCCATGTGGCTAGCAGCAAGGCTGCCTTGCTGGGCTGGCTTTGCCATAAGCAGCCCTGGAGGACGTGCAGAGGAGCCTGCAGCTGCACCCCAAGGACAGTCAGACCTCCTGTGGGTGGTGGGACCCCAGAAGGACTGGGACCCAGGCAGGACTTTGGCCCTGTTAGGGGTGTAAATTGATCTGTGGTCCAGATCCAGGCTGGAGTTGTCCTGCTGTGCAAGACACCCTTGGAATAACGTGAAGATAGCCTTCAGCATCAGTCTTCAGCCTCTGTGGCTGTCCCTGGGTTGTGCTGCCAGGGGGCAGAGATCGTGCTGAAACACATGGGACTTGGGAGTGCTGGAACAGCTCTTCAGGCTCCATCCGTGATTCCACAAAGCTGCAATCTTCTCTGAAACTTTCTCTATGAGGTTCTTGTTGAGTCACAGGAAGAAATGCAGCATGAAAATACCTCCCTGTCCCACAGTGACAGACATCTGGGGTGCAGGACCCAGATTAGAAAGTGTGAGTGCTGAGTTCTCTGCTCCACTGCTCCCAGCTCACTGCTTCAGCATCCTTGCCCACAAAACGGAGCCTGGAAGGTTTAGTGTCTCTGCGAGCCATCTCCAGGAGTCTGGAGAGAAGGTACTTCACAACTGCCATCTTATTGTCAGTTCTTGGATTCTGCAGCAGGAATCTGAAGCTCAGCCTGATCTAGTTTAACTTAACAATTAAATCCCTTTGTTACTATGCCAGAGCTTATCTACAGTACTGTCAGGCTGTCTGTAAAACAACTGTACTGGGTGATGCCTCACCCCTGAGAGGATGAGACCAGAGCTAAATCACCAGAGGATAAGATGCTACCCTATGCATCAAGAGGGCAACCCTTGCCTAGTAGCAGTAGAAAGCCATTTAGTGTTATATTTATCAATTTACTCTTGAGTCATTCTGCATAATCTCAAAATTCTTGTACCCCCTGCAAAAGCTTCCCATTTTCATAACCCTGCAGACATCTTAAATTTCCTTCTTTCCGCTGGTGACAAAAAAAAGTGTTTGCAGCCAGCTTTCTTCTTTCCCTCCTGCTTATTGCATGATTCATTCAGGGATGCTGCAGTTCTCAAAGTCCTGCCTGGGTCCCAGTCCTTCTGGGATACAAGAAACCAGGATAAGGAGGCAATTGCATCACCAGCATCATTGCAGATCGGGCCAGAGAAGTCAGAGGATGCTTATGGTACTCTTCTGTTCACATTTGAATTACAGCATCAGCAAAGCCAGGTCCAAGCTCTGGCTTTCCCTGAGGAAATCCCCAGTGATTTTAGGTGGGAATTCCATTTACTGCTTCTTAGAAGTAAATGACTAACAGGAACCAGACCTGTCAGGTCAACTTGAGCATTTCTGGGGGATTCCTCTGCTTCAGTGTAAATATGGATATATCGTGCTCAGAAGTCACATGAAGGTTTTCCATGGTGTGTTTGCCCTATGCATGATGAGGTGCCCAGCTTCTCTCTGGGCCCTTCTTCTCTCTGGGTTTGCACAGAGGCAAACCATTTCTTATGTCTGTGTCTCTTCTGTTTTACCACTTTGCTCACAACTGTTCTGTTTTGATGTTGTTTCCTGAGCTCTCTGTCCAAGGAGAGCAGCAGACGTGCTGGGGCTCTGCCCATGCTGCTCATCCCCTGCCTGAGCCATGCTGCTCACCACAGAAGTCCCAATCCACAGCTCCTACAAAGGATGGCCATGCAAAGAGCAAGCACTTTATTGTTAATAATAGGGATAATTCAGAGATGAATTGCTGAGAGATTAAAGGGCTGGCTGGACTGGCTTTTGAGGGGAGAGTAATAGAGCTGAACTACATGTGTGCATCTCCCCCACTCCACCTTTTATCATCCTTGCATATAAGTTGTTAACTTTTGACTTTCAGTAATTTAAGAAAAGCTCTGTTATAATTTCCACACGGAATCCCTCAGGATGGATTTCTGTGCCACAGAACCCACTCTTTCATTGCACATCACGGGTTCTTTATTGGCCATTTTATCATTGGCCATTTTCGGCATTGTCACAACTATTCTAGTGATTTAAAGTATAATAAACTTGAAAGCCCTTCCATATCAGACTATCAGAGGGCTGTAGATGAGCAGCTTGAACCCTTAGTAAATACCAGGGCTGTCACTCCTACAGATGCAGGATCCATTTTTAAGTGGGGTTTCAGGTTACAGCCAGACTTCACAGCACAGTCTTCGATTCTTGCAGGGTCATGATGCTTGTGGATTAAGATTTATCCCTTCCTAAAGAGAGGGAAATTACAGTAAATAACTCACTGAAATGAGAACCTGGTGTCCCTTTAATATTCTGCATCTGCCATTTCTGTGGAGGAGAGGTTTTGCTGGACTTTTCCTCCCCTTTTGTCGTTGCTGATGAGTGTAACTGAGGTTTGCTCTGGACAGGACAGGTTGGATAGTCTCAGCCTCCCGGGCTGAAGACGTGGTTGAAGGCAGAAGAAGCTGTTGAGAAAAGAGGGAAAGGGCAGGGGCACTGGAGGAAGGGGTGCATCCTTCAAGCACAGCAGGTCACCGTGACTGAAACCATGAGATCATCAACAAGCTGAGCTCCACCTTGCAGGGAAGTCTTTTTATATCTCCCTGGCAGATGCCAACCATTTGCTCACTCGCTGAAGAAGGTTCTTGCCAGAGACCAAAGTAGAAAAGCCCCTGGGGGCTGCAGTGGTGCAATCACCAGCTTGAAGCCAGGCTCTGGGAAAAGAGGCCTTCTTGCTGGGGCTGTATTTACCCAGGTGTGAAGCTCACTCCACCCATGGATTCCTGGCCATTGCCTCCATGCTGTTTGCTCTGCAGAACTGGGTTGCTGCCTGCTGCAGGGCTGTGTTGTATCTGCCTGTGATACCATCAGCCCTCTGCAGCATCTCAGCATGCCAGGCACTGCTAGGGCAGCTGTCACTTTGCTTTGGTGAAGAAAACCACAGCCAAGGGTGAAGTGGGCTGTGTAAGCCTGAGAGTTTTCTGCAGAGGTTTAACTCTGTGAATGATAATCTGAGAGCTGCTTTTGAAAAAGTTACTGGAGATTTGTTGTACAAGTTGACAGAAATAGAGGATGTCCAGAGCTCCGTCTCTCTCTTCCCACACCATTATGTATTTCTAATATGGTTAACACTAATTTAATGGGATGGCAGAGCTGCAGGACTCCCCAAGAGCAGTGTCCTCCAAGCACCAATGACATAACCATGATTTAGGATAATTGTCATTTAGACTCTCCTTAAAGCTGTTTGTAAGACTCCACCATACGGGGTGAAATAATTGTGTTTGCTCTTAGGATAACTCCTGTGTGAGGTGAAAATTAGGTTTGTTAGGTAGGGGAGAGCTTCATGGGGGCACCCACCTGCCCCAGGCTCTCTTTCAGTGCTCTGCTCTGCAGTTCTGCACCACCCTGCAACATCCACCATCCTTTTCTGATGCCTCATTGCTCCCTGGCTGGATGAGGGTAGGTCACTTGCTCAGGAGTCGTCACCCTTTCTTTAGTCTTAGGAAGGTGAGAAAACAGAGAAAACAGTCTGAGAGCCCCCAGCCTGGGGGAGAACTGCTTTATGCTGTGCCCTGTGCTGGTTAGGGAGGATGCCAGCAAAGAGAGGGTTAATGCCACCTCCACCTTCTGCAGAGCCACCACGTCCTTTGGGGACAGTCGCTGCACAGCATGGCTATGGAGAAGGGGCTGTGGCCTGTGACAGGGATGGCCATGCTGTTTACACTGCCTTTGTGTTATTTACGTCCTCTGTTACTCAGAGTTGCCACTGCCACCAGGGGGGAAGGACAGAAGGACTCGGTGTCTCCAGATGGTTTCTTAGTGCTGGATCACTTACACTTATGCAACTGCATCTGCCTGAGTGTTAGCAAACTGGATGGGTCCCCAAAGTCTGCCTGAAGAAAACCTCCCAAACCTGTGGCTTTTCCTTTTTTTTATATATTTTTCTTGCATATTTCTTTGCTTTTTTCTTTACATTCCCCTGTTCTCTTTGCCTGCTCCCTTCTGTGTTGTTCATGTTCATGCCCATGTCAAGTTTTCAAGCTTCCATGGACCATTCCAAGGGGCACCTCTCTTATTTTCCAGTGGCAGAAGCAAGACCTCACCAGGGGTCAGTTGCTGTTGAAATTTAGGCTCTATTAAAGAAAACCTGACCTTTACAAGCCCTGGAACCACCCCTGAGAGGAGAGTGTGTTTCCTGCCCTGCTGAAGCCTTAACAATTCACCAGTTTCTCTTTCTACTTTGATTCCCATTCATCAGAGAGGCTTCACTTTCACCCTGAGTACCTGCCACAGTCTGGCTGAAAGGCAGCCTGAGCTCCTGGACAAACCCAATCTGTCCCAGGAAGCCCCTGAGATATTTCCACATCTCTGAGTGCCATCCCCCTCCAGGAGGATGGGAGTCAAACAGAAACTGGTGGCTTCTTCCTCCTTCCCTCCCAAGTGGTGATGCTTAAAAATACATCAGTTAAGTTACATTTTAGAGTAGCTGCTTTTGAGCTGTCCCATGGTCTGGATCCTTTCCCCGAATATGAATTTGTATAACTCAGTGTCATTATTTCAAATTGCAAGATCTGAATCTCACCCACGTTCACTTCTCATGGGCAGCTGCTGCTCTGTCCCTTGTCCTCTTTGCCATGTCCCAGTCCCAAGAAGTCAAGCAGGTAGCTAATTTGGAGAATAAGTTCTTGTAAGGGAAAGGAAGGGATGTATTCGAATAAATATTTTTATTTGTGGGTGAAATGGCATCCACTGTGTCTCTTGAATCCCAGCTAGTATCTTCATTTCCTCGTTAGTAATGTTAATCATAAACTAGCAGTAGTGTTAACTCACACATTCATCAGGGGATGTCAGAGCTGCACGGAGCTGGCTGAGGGTTGGAGAGTTGGAAACCAGACTTACATCACTAGTGGCTCTGGCTTGCTAAGCAACCTTGGTCAGATCCTAACCCCTTATCTGCTGGGGGAAAGAGATGTTTTCCCAAACGCTTCAAGATCAGCAGATGAAACACCCCGTTTGGAAAATGAGGGAAATACTTTTGCTTTGGTGTAAGCAGGCAAATGCCTTCCCCTCTTCCTTCCTCCTTGTTCTTCATCCTTCCTCTCAGCCATTGGTGGGACTGTGCTTCAACACCACACACACTGCAGCACAGGGGCTGTGGGCAGGAGCACCTCCTTCTCTCTCAGGGAGGGTCCCAGGAGCCATTTCCTCCTTCCAGCCTCACCTCAGGCCCTTTCTGGCATCCCATATGATCCGTGCCCAATGCACATCACACTCTGGCTTTAACTGAGGAAGAAGGTGGGGGGTGGCTGGACATGAACCACCTCTCTCAATCCCTGGTGTAGCTCTGCCAGGCTCTGCTTATTTCCACCAGAAAAGAAAGGAAACTCCAGGCTGCCATCAGCTCCCAGTGTGTGGAGGGGTCTGCAGCATCTCCATGGGTCATGGCAATTAATAAGTGTGGTGAAAGTGTCTCATTCAGCCTTCCTGCACTCTCTCTAGCCCCTGCTGTGGGGTTTGGAGGCTGCCTGTGGATAAGAGATTTGACTATAAACCGTTCCCCACATCCAAGGCTGTTCCACTCATGCCCTTGGGATCAGAGGTCACCTGCACCAGGAATGACACTGGTGAGAGAGGCAGCAGCAGAGCTGCATGTGAGGGATGAGGGGAGGATGGACTCCATGTCTCACCATCTCTCACTTCCTCTTGAGGGAACCACAGCAGCATCACAAAATCTCACAGTAAATCATAAAACAGGGATGTTAAGTCTCTGTGTTTCCAAAGAGGCAAATGGTAATGTCCAATATCACCCAGCCTGAATTCCACCTGTCTTCAAAGCCATTCTGGAAATGTTCAGTTCAAGGAAGCAGAATTTAGGTTAGAGCAATCTTGCCCTGTTAGTTAATGTTGCATTTAAGTGAAATCTATCAGCTGCAAAGAGTCGAGTGCACAAGAGCAGCACATGTCCTAGAGTGTGGCACTATTGTCAGGAAAACACGGGGAGGAAAATCATCATTTGCCAAAAAACATAAAACCCCAGGAAGGCATTATACAATGCTCCCAAACTCCAACAGTCAAAAGCTCCTGCTGGGGGATTGCAGCATTTTACACTTTGATTTAATAGTTTCAAAGACAATTGTTGCTCTGCTGGGAACCACCTTCAATCTGTTCAGTGATCATAAAAGCAAAGAAAACCACGTCCTTCTCACATTCCCAAAAATCAAAAAAGAAATTAACAACCTCCTCAGGAAAGTTAGGGCAAGCAAACAAGAGAAATAAGATAACACAGCTTTTAAAATCCTATTGCTTTGCAGCTGTTCCACATTCTGGCTACTTTCCAGAGTTACTTGGATGATACTCTGACAAGAAAAAAAGAAGTCCTTCAAACCTAGAGTTTGATGAGAACATTATTTCTCAGCAAAGTAAACGAAGATTCAGGTTTGGGATTTAGTGATGGAACTGCCATTTGCATCAGTTGAAGAACCAGTGATCTTCATCAAGACTGGAAGATTCCAGTGGTATCTTAGTGGTATCTTAGTGGTACCTGTTATTTTCAGGACAACACTAATGGTGAGAGATCTGTGTTCTTCAACTGGTAATAAAGGACAAAGAGGACTTAAGTTTTCAGAGGAGCATGAAGAACCAACAAGTGGAGATTTGAAGTTAAATTGGTGCCTGGCTAGTGGTGAGCAAGCAGGCTGAGAGCTGACACTAACTGGGAAGTTGTGTTGAAGTCTGATGTTGTTGCATTTGGCTGCTGGATCCCCATCCCTTAGGAGAGCTTGTGGGGAAAGAGTGTAAATAAGCATGAACTGCTGGAGGGGAGAATGACAGGGAAGAAATATCATCCCTGGGCTGGTGGATTCAGAGGCACTGCCAGGCATTCCCAAGGCTGTTACTGGTACCTGGGGGTCATGGATGGACTCTGTGGGGGAAAGCTGCTGTGTCAGCCCTGCAGCATAACAAGTAGCATCACCATGGGTCATCCAGAAAATCACCTTGTACAGAGATCCCCTAAAGCACAGGTTTAGGTTACAGCAAACTAAAAGGCCTGAACTGTAATTTTTTCCTTTCTTAAGTAGGTTTGGTCATAAAGTAGCTAAACTGTGGGGTTGGTGCACTTTGGGGTTCCTTGTGCCCTTGTGTTATACCTCAGCTTCTTATCACACATTAACTGGTTCTTCTTTTACTTTCATCTGTGAAGAAGCAACCAATGGTTCTTTCATGTCGTTCAACCCCAGGATTCTTTCTACACCCCATTCTTTTATCATCCTATTTAAAGATTATAGGAAAACTTGTTGGCAAATGGTACATGACAGGTTGCTGAAACACGATCAAATAGCAAGAGTTTCCAATGAGAGACCAAAAATGCAGGAAGATAAAGAGAGGAGAATCTGTAGACAATCTGTGCCAACCTTTACCAGGCTGGAAGACCCCTGTGTAGATGCAGTGCAAGGCTGACACTCTGTCTTTTAGCCTGGAGGGCAGGAAGGCTACAGAGAAACTGTTTTGCTCTGTCCCCACTCCACTCTGAGCCAGCTGATGCTTGTGGGAAGAGCTGCTCTGCTGCCTCCTGGATAGACATCTTAGTGTGAGGACTGAGCTCCTGGATGCCCTATTTTTTGGATGACTAGTTCAGATGGAGATATTCCCAGTGTACATGTCCCAAATTAAGTGAAGCAAGATTTGCAAAACCATTTAGCAAACCTCTAAAACAACCTGCTGCCCGTCTACAGCCTAGGGCCAGGGATGGGATTTTTTCCTTCTTTATCCTTTCTTTGAAATGTCCCTTAGGAAGAATTTCAAAGTCCCTCTGTGACTGTGTGGCCAATAGTTGATTCCTGCTGATTGAAAAGGTCATTTTTAATTTCCCAACAGACATTCACCCTGCAGAATGGCTGCCCTTGACCCTGGGATGTCTCGGGACCGGTGACCAAAATTGTTCTAATCTTAAATCTTCCACCTCTTCCACGGCTATACTGGTACTGGTATAAGGCAATATAAATGAGTGACATCCAGCTGACTATGTAGTTAGCAAGATGAATACATGTGGCCTGTCTCCACACATCCCTTGCTTTGTGGGATGCAAGTGGTCCATCCCTCTCATTGTGTTTGGCTATTGAACAAACCCAAGCTTCCCACAGGTGAACAGGCGCCAGTCACGAACAGAGCCTGCAAGGTTCCTTCAGCCAACTTCTGTTTTGAATATCATGTTTTGTCTTGTGAACCCCAAGGAATTCAGCTCTCAAGGCAGAGGAAATGTTGGAAGAGGTCAGACGAGCTGTGCTCCCTCTGTGTTACTCAGCCCAGCGAATAGCACACGTTCCAGGGCAACATCTGATTTTCTGCTTTTACAAGGCAGATGTTTAGGAGAAAGGATCTGCTGTTTATTTTAATTGCCATCTTCCAAACCTTCCTACGTGCAAGCACACATTCAAAGACCATAAATAAGGATTGCTCAGATTATGTATTTATTTGGGTAGCTAGCCCTGTCTTCCATCAGTGCTTGGATAGGGCTGTGTATGGCAAACCCAGTTCCTCTTGCACATCAGTTTTACAGTGATGTAGATCAATCAGGTCTAATTCCTCTCCCAAAGACAGCAGCATAAATCTGAAATTGCTCCACTGACGTCAGCACTGGAATAGCAGTGTAAAGGAAAGTTAGACTTGCTTGACTTCAGAGAATCACTGCTGATTTACACCAGAACAAAAGCAAAAGTAGTTGGCCTTGCATGTTCCATCGCCGTGTTACTGAACAGCAGGCCAGGGTTTGTTCCAGGACAGAGTGGTGAGGATAGAGAGCAACTCCATGGATTTCACTGGCATTATGTTGACACAAATGAGCTGTACCATCACTACAGTTTGGGTCTTGAAAAGCTCCATGTCACTAGGTCAGTAGTGAAAAGAATAAACTGAGGCTCTTGTGTAAAGTGATCAGTCTTGATGCCTAGGACAACTACACAGAGATGAATCTGACTTTTTGGCTTGTGTTGTTGGTGATCATGGAGAGCAAGGCAGTGGTATCCTTGTGTCTTGATGGACATGAGGAAGAACTGGTGGCCCTAGCTGCAGACAGCAGGGCACGTGGAGGAGCTGCCCTTGCAATTGGTGCTGAGAGGTGGAGGGGGAAATGGTGGCTGTGGTTTTCTTGCTGGAGAGTACACAAGAAATTGCTGTAAGCATTCTGTGATGGCAGTGTTTAGGGTGTTGATCCTTACTCACTTGACTCTCTAGGTTTCCATCCTTTGTCTCTAAAGGGTTAGGAGTGAAAGCCTGGCCTGGCTGGCCCCTCCCTCTGCTCTGCTCTGGCTTCAGACTGAGGATTCAGACAGAAGGAGAGGAGAAGTAGAAATTACCCCTCAAAGCTCTGTCTTTTAAAAAAACCTTGCTGTTTAAAGATGCTTTAGCAAGGAGGGCTTGAATTTGGGGAAGTTTGAGGGTCCAATGACTGCCTCAGCATCCATCAGCCTCACTGCATTAAAACCATTGGAGACAAGCTGATTTACACCTGTCCTCAGTTGGCATCTGGCCAATTCCTTAGTTGCTCCTAAGTGACTTTCTGTTTTAGTAGCACACATTTGTTCTCAGTGGTTTGGTTTGCACACAGTGAAATGCAGCCACGTGGCATAACTGCTTTAAGGCCAGCGAGTTGAAATGGGGTTCATGTGAGTTACCAGGCAGCCTGGAGGGGTCCCAGAGCAGGATAGGCCATGGGTGTCCCAGGGAACTAAGCCCTTCCCACCTTCCTTCTTTCTTTAAAAACGCTGAGGCCATGCTTTGCACATCTCTTCCCCACAGCAGCCCCAGCCCAACCTCCCCCATGCTGACAGAGGTGAAAGGCAGCAGGAGAACCTCAGACACTAGAGAAGAACTGCAGCCCTTCTCTTTGCACTGCTTACCCAAGGGCTGAACCACAGCTATCATCAACAGGCAGGAGAAATAAAACCATTCTCCATGCTCCCAGCTCCAAGGAACTCCATCTGGGTGCATGAGGTGATTCCCCCATCCATGCTGTACAGCCATACAGGGAGGTGCCTGCTCAGAGTTCCAGACATGGTTTTCAGCAGCAGCCCAGGCTGAACCTGTGACCCACAGATGCTTGAAGGTACCTTGGTCACACCTCCTTGGCTGGGAGGTGACCCTGTAGGGATGACATGAGGGCTAAGTGAGCATGGCCTCAGTTTTCCCACCTCAGTTCTCCCTAATGGTGAATAACTCAGCTGATGTGTCCACTTCTGGAGAGCAGCAGAGTTTACCAGTCATGAAATCAAACTTTGATTATTGCCATAGAAACTGGAGCTGTAATGTGAAGCTCATCCAATGGAGCATCAGGAAGAGGACATTGGATTTCTGTCTCCTGTCAAAACTGAGCAGCATGGCTTGGATTTGGAATTCCAGAAAGTCACTGTTCTAATAATTATATCATAGAATATACAATTATCAAGAAACTTTGACTTCCTTTGAGTTCCAAGGAGGAACTAAGTCAGGACCTTGGGACAGGCCACTGAGGGATGTGGGTGGTTCAGAGCAGCACTGCAGGGACCAAAGCTCTTTCTAATTAGGAAAGGAGGCAATTAAATCACAGCAGCTGAGGGGTGCAAACACAGAAACATTACCTTGCTCTGCTTCATGGCTCTCTTTCCTGACATGCAATTTGGTAAGAGAATTCCCTCCTTCTAGAGGAACTCTACAGCAGTGGCTTTGCCTTGGGAGCTTACAGCATGGTTCAAGTTTCCTTGCAAGCTTACAAGCTCCATCTATAGGATAGTCGAAGAAGAGCCCTTGGCTTCAAGCTGATGAAAAAGGGCAGAGAAGCTTCACTCAGATATTCCAGTTTTGTTCTGGAATAACTCCAGCATGCTTAGCATACCACATTGCAGAAAGTCACCAATTTCATTGACATTACTTCATATTTGGGGATAGCTTTCCTCTTTGCTTAAACTGTCAGTCCTTTGTCTCATGCTGCATGTCTGTGGGGTTGTTGCCTCTGGACGTTGCTGGAATTGTGGAGCTGTTACTATTCCACATGGGAAATCTCAGAGGGTTTTCGAAAGAGCTTCTGGTTTGCAAGATTTCTGGGTTACAGTTGTGTGTTACAAAGCCTTTTGGCTCTGATAGCACAGAGTCCCCCATGTACAAAATTAAACAGTAGAAATTAACATATCCAAAATACCTCTTTTCAGCTGATTCAGCAAATCAGCAAATTCTCCTTAGCTTTTTGGGGTTCAGTGATTGCCAACCCCAGCCCACACTTCACTGCACAGGCTGCACCAGCAGAAGTAATTTCAGTTCATGGGGTTTTTTTTTTAGGAGAACAAGACACAAAAGGTGACTTTTCTTCCTTCTTTTGTGCAAAGTAGAATCCATCTTGGCAATCAGGTGTGGTACAGACTGGGGCTGTGTGTGTTCCCAAAGGAAGGCAAGAAGGGACAGACACATATAGAGGGCAGATGGAGTGTGAATTGTCCTTTTAAAGAGATCCTGGCAACTGACACTGTTGCAAATCATCCCTCTCATGTTGGAACTTCATCTTCATTTTGCACAAGAAATACTACTTCATTTTGGGTACCCAGAATTCTTCTGAGAGAGGCATTGTGTTCCCAAAGAACCAGAAATGGTTTTTTCCTTTCTTCAGATGCATTCTGGTTTTAAAGGCTGCTTCCACACACAGCTTTCTGCACCCAGACCATAATCTTTGATGTGTACTGATGTAAACTTTCAGATAAAGCAAAGCATAGGTATATCCAGTACTTGTTCCTTTCTCTATCTCAAGATTAATTTCCCATTTTTTCATCTAACACGTCTGTCACGTGGGTATCTCCACAACCAAGAAAAAGCCCTATTTATCCTCTTTTGTAGATTCACAGATATTAAAACCAGAAGGAAATGTGTTCTTATCTCCTGGGCAGCTGACCTGGGTGTACATGTAGAGATCTATCTGTTCATTCAAATTCTTTTGTGCAGTGAAGCTTTGCATAAAGCAGCTACTGTGGGAAATTCATGGCTTGTGTGTTAAGGCACCCAGGTGCAACTGCTGCTGAATGGCTTGGTGGAACATCCATCCCATCCACACAGCTCAGGAGTGAAAGGCACTGTAGAAACATCACCACAAACCTTGGGGTCTGGAGCTCCCCGCCTCGAGGAGCTGCAGCATCAGCACGTGGGGCCATGGATGGGCAGGGAAAAGTGGGAACCCAGGACATGGAGAGGGAGCCTGCTCCTGGTGCTCCTTCATCCACTGGAGAGGGTGTGAGGTAGAGCCAGTGGCCATGGTGTACACCAGGCAGGACCAGAAAGTTCTGAGAAAGTCCAGTCTCTCTCCTGGCTTCAACATTTTTTTTTTTTTTTTTTTTCCCTTCTTTCTCTGTCCCACAGAGATCCCTGGTTGCCCAGGAATGGTTGAGAGCTGAATGGGCTGATCTCTCTTCCTCACCATCCTGAGCTCACGAGGGCTCTGAAGAGATTACGTGGGAGCATGGAATTGCTCCTCGGAGCCTGGGGATGCTGTGGGAAGTGATTGCCTTGGCAAATGTCTTCATCCCAACCCATAGCCCATCGTGCATCGCCTGAAGGAGAAGCTGATGAAGGAGAACCAAAAGCTCAGGAAAGGCTCCACTGGCACTGAGAGAGGCACTTTGCAGGAGTCAGTGCATACGAAGAGGCTGCAGGAGCCCTGTGAACTGAAGGAGGTGAAGGTCCAAATCACCAGAAAAGGTGCTGAGGGGTTCCCCTGGCACAGCATCCCTGGAAAGCACTTTCAAAAGGGGAGGGAGTATCAGGACCACGTGGCTGGCTTCAGTGAGTGGTTTGGAAGAGGCACAGCAAGGTCACTGCCTCACAGCCGGGCCAGGAGACCAGCAGGATGTGCCCACAGCTGCCCGTCCACGTGCTGGCTGGGGCTGGAGTTGAAACAGGAATCTGAGCAACACTGAGAGAGTCGGAGTGTGGAAGATTGCTTTGATTTACTCTGTGCTTGTTTCTCCTTCTGGTGTCTCCTCTGTCTACCTCTTTTTCTCTCTAGGCCTCTGCGTACTGCATATGGAGCACTGACCCTCACAAACAAGCAGAAGGATCAGCACAGGGCACATCCTGCCCCTCTGGGGCTGAGCTGCCCACTGCAGCACCACTGCTAGATGGGGCTGACTCTGCACAGTGCAGATAGAACGTGGCCTTTGTGTGCCCCTTTTGCCAACAAATAGGCAACTCCAACACCTGGACTTCAAATGGGAGAAAGGCAATTCTCTCATGTGCTGGTGCAACAAGCCACACTTGGGAGCTGATTTTTCACCCCTGAACCCCAAAACTTTTACAGAGCATCTGCCCCTCTCCTGTGGCTCTGCAAATGAGGATGCCAGCAGCCTGCACACTTGGCTTCTGCCTCGTGGATTTTGAAAATCGCATTCATCAGAGAAAGAGACAGAGATGTAGGGGGTGATGAGGCTCAGACAGGAAATTATAGGAAAAACTGATTCAAAGCCAGGGGAAAGCATGCACCTTTTACCTGCAGATGGTGTCCCAGCTGCAGACTGTCCTGCCCAGCTGGGTGACTCCAGGTCTCTAGTCCCCGAGCTGCTCCCAGAGACCTGGAAGGAACGTGCCGGTACTGAACTGTGCCAGGAGCCCCATCTCAGACCTTCTCTCTTGGGCTTCCAGCTGTCAAATCCTTCCCTCATGTGCAATCATATTTATTTATTTATTTCCTTGCTGTTTGATGCAAAGCTGCTAACAGAGCACCTTCCCCTCAAACACCCACAGCCAAGAGAGGAGGGAGGGAGGGAGGGTGAAGGTGCATGTGGTGTGTGGGGCAGGTGTGTGCCAGGATCCAGGCATGGCCACC
Source organism: Florisuga fusca (assembly GCA_038090715.1). NCBI lineage: Eukaryota > Metazoa > Chordata > Aves > Apodiformes > Trochilidae > Florisuga > Florisuga fusca. Next base: position 3,183,447 of record JAAWXA010000026.1, on the reverse strand, counting down.
GAGTGGGCATACGCTTCAGGAGGGAAAGGCTGAGGTTAAACCAGAAATACTTTCCCTGGGGTGACTGTGTAAAACTTTCAACCTCTGAGAATGAAGAATAGGCAGGGCAAACCTTTGCTGGGAAGGACAGCTCTAGGATTCAGAAGCTCTGCAGAGCCCTTCTAGCCAGGTTTTCTCTGTCCAGTTGAGCTTGTGCAGGGTATGTGTCTCTGTGCAAGCTGCTTGCCCAGATCTTGTCCTCCCAGCTCTCCCAGCTGGAAGGAAGCAACTTACTGGGCATAGGACCTGGCTTTGGACAGTTGGGGTAGGCCCCAGGGCAGGTTTCCACCAGGGTGCTTGCAGATTTTGAATACCTGGCAGTCTTTTCTGTTCAGTCCAAAAAGAGAAATTCATGTACAGACCCATTTAACACAGCCAGTGTGAGACCAGCAGGCACAAGCCTCTCCAGAGAGTGCTGTAGCTGAGCTGTAAGAGTTCATGTTCAGCCTTGTTTCTTCCTACCCGTTTTGCTAAAAAACTGGCACACCTGCAACATCTGCTTGTGCTAAGGTCTCCCGTTTTATGGAAAGTACTGTGTGTCCCAGTGCAGAGAGGAACTGCTTCTCTCCCATTCCCAGCTGCTCTCCCACAGCTCCCATGATCAGGAGGAAACAGGGGTGCCCAGGAATCCCTTGGCAGGGCCTCTGGTTGCTCCAGGGCAGCCTGGCTTCTCCCATTCCCTTCCCTTTGAGATGCCTCACCAAGGCCTTGTCCAAACCTGCGTGACTGCTGAATGGAAGTATTTCCCAACCAAAACCTGTTCCTCAGAAGATTCCTGGCTGGCTCAAGGTGTACTGGAAACACTGCCCTTGGGATTAGTTTTCAGATTAGAGACATGCATGGGATTGTTGGAGTTCTTTTTCTCACAAATCCTTTCATGTGCAAGAACACAGTAAGTTAAATGGATACACTTGCTCTAATAATTTGCCAGCACGGCCCTAAAACTGCTGATCATTTCCTTGCAGAGTTGTAAGAGTTGGAGATAGATGTGTTACAAATCCATCTGCCTATGGCCCTTCAGGCTTGTTCCATGTATTACATTCACTGGTGGTGTGCTGCATCTATTTTTAAATGCCCTGGTGCCAGAGTTATTGTGAAGTCCTTTGGGAAACTTTCTCTGTAGTTCAAGTCAGGAGCTGCTATTCGTATTCCACCTGCATTTCCTCCTGAAAACTTCATTCCATTATTCTTAGTGATGCTCTTTCAATACCTGCTGCTCGTTATGTCCTGGTCAGGCTCCACCACTTGACCTTCACTCCTCTTTCTTGCTCCAAGAACCTCTCTGTCACCCTGATGGTTGCTGCTCCCCATCCTTCCCATAGTTTGGCACAGAATGAGCCCGTTTGTGTAACTCAGCCATGCAAAGCTTTGTCAGGGACCCAGACCCACCAGCAGAGTAACCAGGATCTCTGGCAATGCTTGGGGTCCCTAGCAGCTCTGCTTTCTCCCTCATTGCAAAGCACGTGGGATGCAGGAAAGGAGTAGACAGAAAGATGTTTCCAAAAAGCAAACCAGCATCCACATCCTGCAGGGAGCAAACACTTCCTAGGGGCAGTACACAACAAAGTCTCCCTCTCAGCAAAGCTGAGCCGTGGAGATTTGGGATTCTCCAGTATTGCCTGTGCAGCCCCACTGGGGATGGGTGGGGGGAAGAAATCTGTGGGGTGGCAGGGAGCTGTGGTCTGTGCTGCTTGGAGATGGATTCTGGGAGCATGGCAGGGAGGGAAGCAGTGGGCAGCAGAGGGGCTGGGTGGGGAGTCTGTGTGTGCAGCACGTGGCTGCAGCACCATTGTGGTTGTAAGAGCTCTGTTCTTCTCACCGAACAAATTGTTCCTACAAATAAAGAATGAAAAGTTCTCCTCTTTCCACTCTTCTTTTTTTTTTTTTTAACACTATTCATTGAGCAGCACCAGAGGAAGGGACTGCACCTGAATGGTGGGAACAGAAAGTGGCTGTGAAGTCCTGCAGATCCCAGGGCAGCTTGTGGGGAGGTGCTGGGGCTACCTTGGGGGGGAGCAGCAGAATGCAGGCAGATAGAAATCAAAAGACAAAATGCAGTAGAGAAGGTTGCAGGGCCTCTCCCCAAAGTTTGCTGATGCTGAGGGGTAACAGGTTGCAGTATCTCCAGGCACTGTGGGAATGGCACCCTAGGACAGAGCTAGAGAGGAGCTGAGCAACAGCAAGACCTTCCCTGGAGGTACTGGTTCTCCAGGTGCTGTGTAGTAGAGCAGGTGGACAAGTCAAAGAAACCAAGGAGGAAAAAAAAATCCAAACATATAGTAGGGTACTGAGTCTCTCAAGGGTTTCACAGGATGGCAACAGAGGAATCTGGAGTCCCCTATGTGGCAGTGTGTGATCTTGAGGGCTGGTTCTTTGCCCAAACTTCAGATCAGTGACAGTGCAGAAGTGCCTTAATTCCTCCTCTCAGTCCCATCTGTTCTCCTGGATGACTTGGGGCAGGGTGGCAGTGACAACATTACAGCTTTTCAGAAGCAATTGTCAAGGGGAAGAATTTGGTCCCCAAACAACGGAAGAATCCAAATTATCTATTTCCAACCAAATTCATGATTAGACTAATAATGAGCTCAGTTTAAAACATTGAAGGCTCTGAAGTGCCCTAATACATAAAGATTTTCAAGGCAGTGGTTGTGTTCTGTGCCTGGCAGCAGCCTGTTCTCTGGCATGGGGCTTTAGGCAGCATCCACCCTGCAGATCCTTGCAGCCTGGGGATTGGTGGGATCTGAGATATCAGGGGAAATTGGTCACTCTCTTACCAAGGCACAGAGACAGCCTTCAACTGCTGCATCACTCTATGGAGGTCTCCATCGTGCATTACCTCCACTTTTTAGCCTAACTGTGAACAACAAAACCTCAGCATCTCTCATCCTCACTTGGAAAGGCACTTCCAAAGTCTCTTATTGTTCAGACACTGATGTGCCAGTCATGTGCAGAGCAGAGTACCTGCCATCCACTAAGGGGCTTGTTTAACCTCAGCAGGCAAGTGAATAGGCTGGGTTCTCCCCATCTCCCAGACTTTGTATCTGGCTTTATGAGCTCTGGGATCAGCCCTGGATTTTGGGACTGGATAAACTGAGTCTTACTTGCCAAGAGTCCACACAACCTTGCCATCTCCAGACATCCCAGGATATATCCAAATACCTTTCTAAAGTTCCTAAAACTTCAAAGCAATCCAGAGAAGAGAGCTGCGAGAAGATTATTGCAGTACATAACTGCAATAAACCTTTTCTTCATCCTTTCATGGTTAGAGGTATGAACATGACTTATGGCAACTTCAGCCTCTTAAGGAGCAGCATATAAAATTGTTTTCTTAAATGGCTGGTAAAGAACCTCATTAAGCTGACATGTCAATGCTCATAAATGCTGCTGTCTGAATGGGACTATTTTCACGAGCCATTTTAATCCTTCCAGGAATCGAGTGACCCCTTTCCACCCACACCAAGCAGCAGATTCACTCTTTGCTCTTTGGTTTCTGACCTGTTTCTTCATTCGATGCTCTGGCACCATCACCTCTTGCAGCAGACCAGATGCCTCATAACTTGGAAATGTAAGCAGGTTAATAAAAAACTCCACATCTGGCTAGCTTTCACTCTACCTGGAAAACAGCAGAGGTTACAGGGAAATCAGAGGCCGTTCATGTGCAGCCAGCAGCAGAACAGGAGGAAAATATTCACGTGCTCCAACTGCAACTTTCAGGGTCGTTTTGTCAGCTGCCAGACAAGCAGGGCTCCTGGTGCCCAGCAATCCTTGTAGAATGCCTTCCTGCTGTGCCCTCTTCTTTGGGGCACAGATTTTCCTGGAGGATGGAGGAGGAATGGGGGGATCATGCCCTCACGGGTGGCTCAGTCCCCATCCCAACCTGAGAGCCATGGTCCCTCCCAGCTGCAGCCACCTCCCCTCATTCACTGGCCCTTCATTTCTTAGCATCCTTTTAAAAATGACACAGCTGGGCATAAGCAGCTGGTACTCTCCCTGCCATATATGCCTTACATACCTTCTGGAGGACGTGTCCCTTTCTCCATCTCCTTGCTTTCCTGGCCTGACACCACTCCAAAGGGTGCTGCTGCCACAGCACCAGTGTTATTCCCCATCCTCCTCTAACAGCTCCAGCAGCCTCAGCTAGCACTGCTGTACCTTCCCCAAGCAGAAGCTGATTTCTCTGTCCCCTGGACACATTTACTTTCAATTCTATAGGCACAAATCCCATTAAATGTTGGATTAAATAACTTCATGCTGCTAATTTACCATCATTTTTATTATTATGAGAGAACATTTAAATCCCAGATGCTCTGTTTTGGTCTCCGTGGAAATGACTAGAAGGGGTCACCTTTTGATTGCAGAATCCTGAGGCTGAGAGGAACACTTTTGCCTCATCAGTTGTGGAAATGAAGGGGGCTGGGATGTCTCCTTTTCTTTTTGTATGTGTCTGACAGTGAAATTCGTAATGAAAATTGAACCTGCACAGAGATGAGAACCATCTGACAGCAGGAAATTAAAAACAGGAAGAAGGGGTGTTGCAGAAATTGAAATGATGTTAATTAAATCACAAAAAATGACAGCAAAAATGCATCTGGACATTACAGACACCAGTCTGGTTTATCAGTGTTGCTTCTCAAAAGACTGCTGTGACTGGAGACTGAAAGACTAGAGAAATATCTAATGCTATTGCCAACCATGAACTGACTTGCTGCTAGTCTTGACTGCAGCCTGCATGGACAGCCCATGTTTTTAAGAGTTAATTCTCATTCAAAGCCTGCCCAAGCCAAGGGGAAGATTGTGAGGGCTTCCAGGGGTGCAGATGACTGCTAACTGTGTTTGTAACCAAAGCAGGGAGCTCCATGATGCTGTGTACTGCCCCAGCCCTGGGGGAAAGGATCTGGTCCTGCAAAGCTCAAGATTTAAAGAGGAAAGAGAGGGTAAATAAAAGATCCAAGGGTTGCAAACAGCCTCTAAGTGTGTACCCTGGTTAAGCACAGGTCTGCTAAACATCAGGAAATTATGCCAGTCCTGTGCTGGCACAAGCTGCCTCTCTAGACAGGCTATTTTTCTACCAGGGTTACAAAAGCACTTTGGAGTAGCTCAGCTGGAGACATCTGCATTTTTTCAGACAACTCCTGGCCACTCAGCATCTCCAGAGCCTTTCCAATGGCCCCGCATCCGTACAGTAATGGGGACTTGGCCCATGGCAAGAGGTTTATTTTGACCCTGGTGTCAGCCTTCCCAGGGCTGCACAGACACAGCTGGGGAATTGGAGATCCCCCTTTGCTTTCCTGCACATCCCTGACCACTTTGCAAGGGAGGCAGAAGCATCAACTGCTGCTGCTTGTGAGAAGTGTGAAAAATTGTAGAACCAGAAAGCAATTGCACAAGGAACAGCAACCTTCAAAGAAAGATTTTTGGGAAGGTTTTGTGTTTTGTTTTTTCTTTTTTTAAAGACTATATTTGTCATCTTGGAAAAATCCTTTCAGATGTTTCTTTCTAAAAAACCAACTAAGTCACATCCCTTTTGCTGCATTCTCCTTCCTCTTTCTAATACTAAGTGGAGTGCACTGACCTGCTGACTATTCCCCTTTCTTCTGCACTCCTTCAGCTGGATAAGTTTTGTGATTTGTTTTTTTTTTTTTTATATACAACAAAGGAGAGGAAGGGGAAAAATAAGGACACTCAGCATCATCTCAACAAGTGCATTCAAGGACAAAAGAAAGAAAGAGGAAATTAAATTCCTCAGTTTGCTTTTATCATCAAAAACAAAGCAAAATGAATGTGTCAATCCAAAATGAAGTCTGACATGTTTAAGAGATCCCACTATGAAAATGTAATCAGTCATGTGGGAGTTTTTTGAAAAAAATATAGTTTTGCTGGAATCTGACTATTTGACCCCCAAATCGTGGCTAACCAGACTTAAATGGCACTTCCAGCTCCCCGTCCTGTGGCTGTAGTTGAACACTTTGTGCTGCTCTTTGTACAAGGGTTTGGTAAACAGCTTAAAAATCCCACTTGGCAGTTGGGTTGCAGGTGACAGTCACTGCCACAGCCCAGGTGTGCCTGGCAGCAAGATACGGGAACACAGCAGGAGAACCCATGCCCTGTTTGCCCATGTTTGGGAGGCCAGTGGGCTCTGGGTGGCCCTGCCAACCATGGTGGCCCCAGGGCCACCTGTTCCTGCTGGGGCTGTGCTAGGCAGAGCCTGGGCTCTATTTTTGGAGCATGCTTGAGGGCAGGGAGGATTAGAATGCTTCAAGTGGAGGAAAACCACGCTTGTTACCAACTGAGAGGGCTGAGGTTTGCTCAGCAGCAAAGTTTCTCCCCAGTTGGGTGCAGAAGGGGTGCCCGGGCATCCTTGGGCACAGCAGCAAGGTGCTCAGCACTCACCACAATCAGGACAACATTGCCAAGTTTGTGGCAATCCTGGGATGGCTGAAAGATGCCAGCCAGAGGCTGAAGCCTCTCTCTCTGGGGGATGCTGAGCAAAATGTCCTGCATCTACAGTGAGCTGAGAGAGAGACAGAGACACAGCCTTTAGATGGGGGCTTGAACGAGGGAAGCAGGAGGATGAGGCGATTTTTCTAGGACTGAAACGGGGCAGTCATTGAACAGACCAGGAAAACCAAGAAGAACTTCACAGGAGAGAATTTTCATGATGACAGGAGCCAGGTCATGTGATGAGCCAGAGATACCAGAGGAGCTCCAAAGCTGACACCCTCAATAAAGATACACCAGCAGGGCAAGTCCTTGGAAAGCTTTCCAAGAGTGTTGTTTTCATCCTGCTGCAAACAAACATGCCACTTCTTCTGCCACCTGGAGCCCTGACTCCTGCCTGCTGCCTCCTCTCTTCTTTTTAGTCCTGCAGGGAGATGGGACCATTCACCCCCAAGATGCTCACGTCAAGTCCTGAAGCTTCAGCAGTGCTTCCTCCCTTGTGGACAGGGCAGTCTCCACCTCTTGCCCCCTCAGCAGCTGGAGTCTGTTTCTCCTGAGGCAAATTCCCTGAAACCTCAGGGGAAGCCCATGGTTCTGCCCCCCATTTTCTTCTTCTTTGTAACCGATTCAGAACACTTCCTCATGTAATGGATACACACCTAGAAAAAATAGCAGCCAACACTCCTGCCACCCCTGAGCCTCCTAAGTCTGAAGCCATGCAATGCTGGCAGGGTGACAGAAACAGCCAAGTTTATCTGCAAGCTGCCACTGCAGATGAGTCACGGGAAAGATTTCAGCAGATGCAGAACTGGGGAGTTACAACCGCCACACGTGGGCTTCATGGAGAAATACAGAATGCTTCACAGGAACAAGAGAACGAGCCTGTCCCCAGAATAGAAACGAACACCCATTTCGTTTGCTAAGACCTCCCTGTGCTTATTTAAGCATCGATTCCTGTGGTGGTTGCACTCTGGAGAGCTCTAATTAGCAATTACAGAATGTACCAGAGCAGCAGCGCCCTGGCACAGCTGGGGACGGCGGAGCCAACCGGGCCGATGCTGAGTCAACCTGGAGGCTGCATCTCCAAGGTTACTTCTAATAGGAAACCACTTGCTGAAGAACTTTGAAGGGAGCAAACTTGTTTTAAAAGTCTGCTTTTTCTTTGCCATGAATTCCCCTTAGCTCAGCATTTTATAGCTGCCTGATGGAGCAACTGCTTGGGCGCTACCTCCCTTTCTAAGACTGTTTTGTCTTCTTCCTCTTTTCCTTCTAGTGGGGGTTGCATTTCCTCAAAGCCCATCTGCACCTCCATTTTTTTGCTACAGGTTGCAGAAGAACCCTTCCAGCTGGGAGAAGAAAGAGTCTCCCTCCATCCATGGGTCCGTCTCCCAGGATATTAAATGGTCCTTCCTTCCCATTCAACAGCAGCAGTCCTGCTCCCAGACTCCACATACTCCTTCTAAAAGCTGAAGGGGACCCATCTGGTGATGATTTGTCCTCTCCTGGAGGTTGAACTTCCAGATTCAGACAGATGAGGGTATCAGAGAGCAACACAAGAGGGGCTTGGCTGCACCAGCACAGCCTCTGCAACATTCCCACCATCCCAGGGCTGGGGAACCAGCCAGTTGTGTGCAGCCCAATGGCTCCCCTGAATGAACTGGGATCATTTTAAAACAGAACACGGCAGGCTTTGAGTCCTGCTCTATTATACTTGGCTGGGGAACAGGAAAACCTTATGCATTTGGCCAGGGCTTGCTTGCTTTGTGTATTCCTCTCCTTCCTCTTGGACATCAGGTGCCACTCTCAGGGAGAGGATATTGGTCTCAATGCAAAGGTAGTGTCAGTTCCTCCTCTCCTCCCCATCCCTGTCCACACAATACCACAACTTCACTGGTGTGGTTTCCTACCAGGAAACCTCTCCTGTCAGGCCAAGATTTGGATTGTCGGAGCCTATAACCTACAGAGGTTTGGGTGCTGGAGGTGCCAGCAGCCCCCTGAGTCCTCTTGATGTGCCTGCAACACTGCTGCTGGCTGTGCTACCACCACAGGGGGGGAACATCTGCATTTCCAGAAAGTGCAATTAAAAAATGGCCTCATCACGATTCATTCTTTCAGTGCAGACTCTCCCGTGCCCACATGAATCCTCATATGCTGATAGGGGATTGTGTGGGTGCCCTGGGTGTGCCTGAGGAACCAGCACTGAGGCAGAGAGTTAAAAGCCCATCTTTGTTTCCACTGAGAAGTTATTCCACCTGGTGCACACTGACTTTAACCTGAAGCTTCTTCCATGATGTCTTTTCCTTCTGCTGCCTGCAGGGCAGAGTGCTGTGGTCCCACTGCTCACTGCTGGAGCATCAAATGCCTGATGGAGAGTCCCAAAGATGGGGTTTGTACAGCTCCCTGGACATGTCCAACATTTCTCCATCTCTTTGAGCTTCCCCAGTGCTAACCACCCTGCTTTGCTTATATATCAGGCAGAAATTTGCCATCCAGCCTGACAGGGCAGTATGGCCAGCAACGTGCTCCCCATTCCTAGGCAGAAAAGGGAGGTTCAGCCCCTGACTGCTCAGCTCATGCCCTGCTTATGGTCTGAAACCCAAAATAAGGCTATCTGCTACAGCCCAATGTGCTGAGCTTCCTCCCTCTGATCTGGGCAGGCAGCTGCAGTGTGAAAATGACTCAATTAACCTCAAAAAGAAGACAGTGTCTCTGGGGAAGGAGATAAAAAAGAGCATTTACACTCTTGGTTACAGAACTGCTTCTACCAGCTGAGGGATGTCTGGGACTGTGGGGAGATGAGAAAAAAGATTTGAGAAGACTTCCAGAGACACCTGCCTCGGAGCTGAAACATTAAGGAGAGTAATTTTTATACATAAAATGCCTGTTGCTGCTGGAACCCAAGCTGTGAATTGGATTGACAATCCTTTTGATCTTAGACACACGTATGCTGCCTGATTCATGCTGAGACATCCTTCTAACCTTTTGAATATTCAGCTTTTTGGGGAGAACCAAACAGCAGTTTGCTTTCTACAGCCTGAGCAGTACAGCAGTGAGTGTAGCAGTCCTCATGTTATCAGCATGATGTGTCAATCTCTGCCTCCTGAATGCAGCCAATAGCTGAGGAATTGAACCTGACAGGAGTGTGACTCTACCACAGAAAGATGCTCTCCCACAAACAGTAGGCAAAGGAGCAGGACCAGGCCTGATGGGACAAGGGACAGCTGCTGTTCCAGGTCTTCATCAAAGGTGACACTCTAAAGTGAGTGTAGGGACAACAACTCAAAGCAGGGGACCATCCCAGGCCAAGGCAAAGGTGCCAGCATCAGCCCAGCCCCTGTGCCTCCTGGGGATGCAGAGCACAGACAGAGCTGGGGCAGCCTGGCTGCCATCTCCAGCCTCATCTCCTCCTCAGGCAGGGAGGTGGCTGATAAACCCACAGGGGAGGGGGGTTTTATCTTCACTTGCAGCCCCTGTGCAGACAGGGCTCTCAGTGGCACTGCCACATTGTCCCCTGGCATAGCATTTACAGCACGAAGCATCCCCTCATGTCTCTGGGGGGGGAAGCAGGGAGCTGGCAGACTTTCCTCTTCTCTTGGCATGTGACAAAGGTTTGTTTGTCATGGGAGCTCCTAACAAGCTCCATTAAAGTTCCCCCGGGAGACACTGAGACCAAAGTCTTTGGGAGATAAATAGAGCTTCTGCCAGGCTGAGGGGATTTATTTTTGCAGTAGCAATTTATCCTTCACAGCTTCCCTCAGTATTTATTCCCTGTCTTGTCTTCTGGAACAGAAAAACTCCAATGTGGGTACTTCTGCAGAGGCTCTGAAGGTTGGATGAGTGCCCCTTCCAGGGATAGTGTACAAAGGCATGGATATGCCTGGTTTTTGGAGTGGTGTGTATTGATAAGCTGCATCCAAACTGGATCTCATCTCTGATTTATACAGGTGTAAATTCTGATTATTCCAACCCCTGCAGGGCTCAGACACAGCCAGACCCTCCAGGGTTACTAAATCTCTGCTTGTTCCTGGAAATCTCCCATCTCAGACTCCACTGCAACCTCATGTAACCTTGTCCCAGCTTCCAGGGACCATTTTCAGGGTGGTACTAGTGGGGAGAAAAAGGAGCCCGACTCACCAGGTCCTGCAGTTGTGGCTGAGTGACGCTCCAGACTCAGTAACAGGGAATGAAGGTTCATGCTAGAGCTGTTTTTTCATCCCCTTTTCAGGGTTAATCTCCTCAGGGGCAGTGCCTGTAGGAGGAGGGTCCCTGTCTTGCTGTGGGCAGATGTCTGTCTGATGACAGAAGTGTCCTTTGTGCCTTCTCCTGGAGTAAGTAGCAGGGGTTACAGCCCAGGGGCTGAGTCCTCCCCAGCCATGCATGGCTCAGGTGGTGCCTGCAGAAGGACAAGAGACACAGCACAGAAAGAGAAACAGGTGGACAAAGCTCAGACTTGACCCATATGGATATCCCTGTTTTCTTCCATTTTCTTCCAATCTCAAAAGTTTCAAAGCCAAAGCCAGGAAAAACAACAGGAGTTCCAAGTGGGAAAATTCCTTCTAGGCCTGGATGCAGAGAGAGCTGAGATGTATCTGAATTCCCTGCTCAAGCACAGGGATAAAATCCAGTGGCAGATAAATATTTCTGTCTTTTAGTGATTAGTAGTCTTCAGCTACATAAAATGCTTCTGCTGATGCAACAGAATTTATAAACAAGAGGATCATTTTCTACATTAGGAACTAAAGCAGAGGTCTTTCACCCCTCCTGGTAACTGAATTACATCAATGTAAGTTGCTTTTCCCCTGATGACAGGGCCTCATCAAAGGCTTTTCCACAGCAGCTGGAATAGGGACAGACATCTTTAAGCTCAGGTGGGACTCATTCCTGAAGTAACACCAGCAACAAAGATACCCTAAGAAGTAGATTGGCACGTTTAACCCAAAAGAAGTGTCAGAGCAGAGGGAGCACATCATCAGGATCATTGGGAATGTGCAGCAGAGACAGGTGTGAGCAGCTCTGACAAAGGACAGAGAAAAACAAACTTCCTCAGCTGTGACCTTGCAGCCTGGGTCATCAAGTAGCTCCCCAGCAAAGCCAGGATTCATACCTGTCCTCCCTCCATTCCTGACAGCAGCCACTTATGTGCAGCTGAGTCTTTAAATTCTCCCCAGCTGACTTCCATCTCCATCTCTGAGGGCTGTGGGTTTGCTCAGGAGGACGTAGCAGCTGGTGCTCTGTTTGCTAAAGTAGCTCTGCTGGGGATTAAAAGAGAAATGCAATGAGGGAGCTCTTAAATACAGCTCGGAGGGAGAAGCTTGAGGGAAGGAGAGAGAAAGAAAAGAAAGTGAAAAAAAAAAATCAAGAAGGAAGTAAAGTAAGTAAGTGCTGGTATAGGGAAAAGGAAGGATTTGTTGGCCTCTTGTGTGTCTGGAGTAGGGGATATTATGGGAATGTGCCTAGTGCTGATGTTTGTGGGTGACATTCTGGCTGTGATGGTTGTTCTGGCATTCTTCTGTCCTTCAGGGGTGAGTTTGGAGACTGGAGGATCAGTAGGGTGGGAGAAAAAGGGAGGATTTTGGAAGGTTGAGGTCTGCATGTGGGTGCAAACCCTGCAGGTGAAAATAGCCCAGATGCCAAAAATAAACCTCCAGAGCCCATTCTGAAGCAGTGTGTGACAAGGTGGCTCAGAAAGCCACTTGCTCACCCAGGCTTTCTCCTAAAACCCAACTGGCCATGTGTCCTGCCCCACCAGACCTCATTTGACTCCCTGTGAGCTCAGTGCCCAGGGGAGGGGGGCAGCAGGCAGGAGGCCTCTCTTTCCTGAAATAGCCCTGACAGGTGCCCTTAATGTCCTGGCTCCAGTGTGACACTGCTGAGCGAGGGCCATTGGAGATCCTGAAATGGATTTAATCTCCTTGAGCCTCACCAGATGTAACCCTGGACCTCCAGGTCACTTTTATTTGTCCATCTTCTATCAGGTACAGAGACTGGAGAGGAGAGCCATGCCCATGAGTACACAGCAATCATGCTGAGTTGCAGTCTGTCTTCTCTCTGCTGTTTCTCAAAGGATTTCTGCTTTGCCAGGTTAGGAACTTTTTTACTCAACCTTTGTTTTCACATCTTCTTTTTAAACTAACTGGTAGAAAGGTGTTTCAGTGTGGTGTTCTCTCCTGGGTTTTGCTTTCTTAAGTTGTGTGGTTAAAGATGGAGACATAAATGCAATGTCAGCTCTCAGTAAAACCATGGCCCAATTTCCCTATTGCTATTGCCACAGATGTGTGCAGCAATTGTATCCTGCTGGTCCTCTACAGAAACATGTTCCTCCTTTGAATTAAAGTCTGGGCATTTCCCATGGATTTTCAGACTCCTGATAAACTGTTAGAAGGCAAAACTGCCCAGTGCATTGCACGGGGGCTTTAGGGACTTTTTTCCTAGCACTGCCAGGAGGCTACTGGGAATATCAACTGAATCACTTCACTCTGCATTTTGTCTTCTGACTCCTCTTTAAAGGCATGTAGGACAAGCTCCAGGACAAAACCTGCTTTACTCTAGTTGTTTACCTCCCTGTCCAAGGGAGCCCTACAGCCAGGTACTCTGCATCCATCTGCCTGCTCTGCCACCTCTTGTCCCCATCCCCCAGCCTCTGGTTTCGGGGCTCATCCTGCAGGAGCTGCTCTGCTGGTGGTGGCTGAGAGGCAGGAGGCTCTGGAGGTGATGTTGGGGCATGCAATACCTCACTTGTCTTCTTAAGCAGGAGAATGTGAATCCTTCAGAGATGGAAGCTTTTATTAAAAGGCACGAGGGTAATTCTTCATTTACCAAATGACACGGTGTTCCACTCAGTAAAAAAAACCAAACAGCATCATCACTGAAAACAACCCACCCAACCTCTAAACAGCAAATCCAATCAAGCTTTCCTGTGAAATGCAGGCTTTGGAGAACATTGTATTTAACCATTAGGAGTGCTGAATCGATGTGAATCATCTGAAGTGACTGCAAGCAGCAGGGGCAGTTTGTGTCCAAAGAGATGGATATTGATGCAGCCCAGGTGCCCACTCCTTCTGTGGGCCATGTGTGGAGGTGGTGACATGACAGAGAACATGGGCCACAGTCTGCAAGGACAGAAACTACAATGAAAAGGTCTAGGAGGCTGTTCTCTGCTGAATGGAGAGCTGGGCAGTGCTGTTGTGTAGGAGAGCCCAACGCCCAGGCTGTTTTCCATTCTTCTTCCCACTGCTATTCCAGCTGATAGCAGCATTCCAGCATTCTCACAGTCATACAGCACCAGCTGATGCTCTCCCTGTCCCTCTGCAGTCTCACCTCACCACATCAGCCTCTCACCTCCTCTGGATTTGCTGCCCACCCCATGTTGGCAAGGAGGTAACTCCTCCTTTGCCAAACTCCAGGCTTGGACCTGCTGACTTCTCCTGGTGGGACTGTGCAGGGAACAGATGGCAAGTTTAGTCACACAATTTGAATTGCATTTTTAGGTTTAGAGTATCCTGACTGCCTCCATCCCTGCCTTTTCAAGGACAAAAGGCAAGGCCCAGAGGATGGGAATGATGTAATCTGCCTTGAGTCATTTGATAGAGAGGGAGGGTGGGTGAGTGTTGGTGTGTGAATCATGGAACTCAAAATTGCAGCCCCTGCTTAACAGGCAACTGCTTAAGATTTTGTTTAGTTTAGTTTGCTGTCCTTTTTTTTTCCTTGGCCATTTAACACTGGTTGTTCATTAGTCTGGTTTTTATTTGGACATTTTGAGAGACCTGTTGCCTTTGGCTCTGGGGTGCCAATAATTTTTTTAATGAATTATCATGAATTTCCCCCAGATGGAAATGGACAAGAGAGCCAGAGAAGAGGGTATGATTTCCAGGTTCTGGGAGCTCTTTACAAACAACTCTGATGATTAAAAAGGCCATGATGCTCTTTCAACAACAGGCTTTGTCAGGATTCAATTAATTTCAAAGAAAAATGAGCCATTTTGTTACAGTAACCACTTGAGCTTCCTTCTCTTTTCATCTTCAGCTTCTCCACACCTTATGGTTTCAGTGTCTAATCTGAAGGTGTTAATGGGGGGAACAGAAGAGCCTCCAATTCCCACCTGAGCTTTCTGGGGGAATGGATGTTATTACTGCCCTGCCACCCCCCCCTTCCCACAGAGCAGTGTTTGGGACATTTTTTTGGAAATGCCTGTGAGCAGACAAAGAGATGCCTCAATGGAGAGGAGGGGGTGTGGGTTGCCACCAAGCTCAAGAGCTCACCTGAGGAAGGAAATCATGGCTCAGCCCTGAGCCCTGGCTGCAACCACCCACACCTTGACCCTGCCAGCAGACCAGAGCAGGGATCATTCCAATCTCTCCTTGGGCTGAAGAAGCATCCATGGGGAGGTGGTTGCACTGTTCCACTGTGGGATAACCAAAGGGGAGATAAAATGCACTGAAAGTACATCAGAGGCTGCTCTCTGCCCAACCCCTGCACCTCTCAGATGTGGGGATCAGCAGCCATGGCTGCACCAGGTGACATGTTCTGATGGGAGCAGTTCAGAGCTGCTGCTGATTTCCAAGAGTTTTCTACCACAGTCCCCACCTCTCATCCTTCTTTAATGCATCCTTCTGTTACCCTGCTGCCTTGCAGCACACAGGGACTGGAGCCAACTGTTTTCTGTCCCCTCTTGTGTGTGTGATTTCTTTGATTTCCTTTCTCTGCATAGTTCTTTCACCTCAGCATTTCAGACTCAGGAAAAAAAAAAAAAAAAGCCAGACCATAAAACAGGTTGCCTGATTAAAAAAGAGTAAAATAAATAAATAAATAGATTTTACTCAACATCATTAACTTAGTGCAGCTTGGGCAATTTCATTCTCCCACGCAGACATCTCCCAGCCAGCCACTGTCAGTGCTGAGAGTGAAGATGGATTTGTTACAAAAACACCTCAGAAAACATGCTGAAAACACTTTTAATACTGGTTTTAAAACTCCTTATTCATATTATTCCAAATACCTCACTCCCCCAAGTTAACCAGCGTGTAACAATACAAGAAGTCAAGTTTGAGTTTAGCACTTGCCAGTGTTTCTGCTTCTGAAAAAAAGGTATCAGAAATGAAAAAAAAAAAACTTTGTACAGATCACTAACCTAGAAATGATTGGTGACTAGGAACTGGTGGTCTAATCATATGCCTTCTGTGAAAATAGAATATTTTGATGCCTTTTCTCCAATCTGAAGTAGTTAAAAGCAGTATTGATCTCAAAGGACAAAAAAAAATAACAGAAGTCTAAATGGCAATTGGCAGCTATTTGAAGTAAAACTTTTCTAAGCTTTCTCATTTTGCAATCTGCAATCATACAAGTAAGCTTCATTAACTGGGGAAAAAAAAGAAATAAAACACGAAGCTTCAAAGAGAACGTTAATAGAGTAATCAAAGTGTGTGCCTCCATACTGGTTTCTGGGTTTATAAAAAAAAAGAAACGTCAAGAAGGGAACATTTACCAAACCTGCAGTTTTGCTGATTGTTAAGAGAGGTGTTAAAAGCTCACTTCACAGAAACAAAAGGAGGTCTATCAATTTAGCACACTAAAAAACAGCTTATAGAGGTGGGTCCCTTTGCCTGTAGTTACATATTCTGCAACTTGTCCTTTCCTCAGTCTGCAGGGATGCAGAACAGTCTGCTCATGCAGACTCCTATAGAGCAAAGTCTCCAGCAATGTACTCAGCAAAACCTGATTCTCTCCTTGCAAGATCCTTTTCATGGGCAGTGTACAAGATAATTGCATGAGATTAACAATATCTTTGGTGCTAAAAGCCTCCAGAATGGTTGTTTACTTCCTCTTGGTCTTTCCCAGGAAGGAAAGACCTTTCCCAGGTGGTGGCATGCCAGGCTCAGCCCTGGGTACCTCCAGCTTTGCAGCAGCTGCTCCATGTTGTCCAAGGGTCCCTGGTTCCTGCAGTTCTGGCCCAGAATTCAGGTGGAGATGTGTCCAACACATGATGCTCTGTTCCCTTCCTCTGCCAGGAGGCTGGGCAGGTGCTGTAGGCATGGCCCTTGGCAGATCCTCCCTCCTGGCTGAGAATTCCATGTCTCTTCTCCATGTTTATCAGTGTTTCACAGGGTGGAAAGTTTTTTTAGCCAATACTGTTAGTGTCACCTCTGTTGTGAATCATCCACTGCCTAGAGCTGAGTTGCCAGCTATCAAATTAATCTAATTAGTACTTACTGCAGGCTTTCCAGAGCACTGAATGGCCACAGAGCTGTCTGCCTGAGCCTCAACCTGCAGCCCGTCTCCCCCTGAGCAATGTGGGCAGAGTGAGAACAATGAACTCTCCATAGTGTGGCCTTGGAATTGTGCAGGATAACACAGAGGGAAAGTTGCTTTGCAAAAAAAGAAATTATAATTAACCATGCCTGGCCTCTTGTGCCACATTACAGAGGCACCTGGGGTGTCAATACACAGCAGGTGAGGTTAGGAAGAAATCAGGCAGGAGAAGGGGATGGGGAAGAGAGGGAGCAGAGGGCCTGGGTGACCTCCCAGTGGACCCAAGCTCACCCCCAGTTCTGGCTTCATTTCCCAAGGTCCCTGATCACCCACCCGGTCTGGCTCTCCCCAGTGTGTTGCAGACCCAGAGAGGTCTGGGCCAGCCTGGGCAGTGTTGGGGGATGCCAGCAGTGCCCAAAAACCTCTTGGCTGCACACAGCGGGCAGTGAATAAGCAGGATACTGCATTCAGTAGGTCCTGCCTGAAAATCAAACTGCTGGTCAGTGTGCACTGCAATCTGCACCTTATTTAAAAGCTGTCAGCTGACTGCTGGTCTTTCCTGCTGCCCTCCCCTTGTTATACTTGTTGGTTAAATAAATGTCTATTTTTGTGCTCAGTTTCTGCTTGCTCACCGTGTACTCACAGGAAAATGAAGAGCTGTGTTTATACCAAATGGCTTTATTGAAGTATCAGAAAGCACAAATCAATTTACAAATGACATTATGTGGTACCCCAGGAATCAAAACGGACAGAGATTTACTGTTAAATTAATAGCAAGCCAAGATTAAAGGCAAGGCAGACTATAAAATTAACCAGGTACAATATACTCCCTAAAATTCAGAGCTTACAGGCACATTTCCTGATTTCAAAACTAAATAAGCAGCAGAAAGTTTTTAAAAATCAGTGTTGCAGGCCACATGTTAAAACAAATTCCAGAAAGTAGTGATGCATTCTGCAATGGAGGATTTACTCCTGTTCTCCCACAAACCTGGGGCAGGACATTCCCCCTGCCCATGGGGTGTGCTGCAGAAGGAGAGCACTGGTAGAACTGGTACAGCAAAGTGTTTCACTTTTCAGATTCATCTGAGCAGAGGCACATTCAGTGCTGCCTTGCTCTGCCTGTTTAGCAGAACCTGAGGACCTTCCCATGTCCTTCTCTGGTTCTGGGGGGGCCAAGAGTTGGTGCTTCCCTGGCTGGTTGTGGCTGTGGTACAGAGCTGAGCGTGCATCACTGCAGAGCTGAGGAAAAGCCATTTGTTCAGTCAACAGGTGAATAGGAGAGATCAGGCTGGCAGGGAGGGCTCGTGGCAAAAGTTATCACTCACTGCATGACCAACAGGCATCTCAGCTTCCCCAGGAGAGTGTAACCCAGCTCAAGTGCTGTAAAAATTAGGCAATGCTGGAAATCACCCTCCAAAGCTGGAGGACAGCCCTGGGCAGGCAGAGCCCACCAGCACTCTCTGGAGATGCTGCCTTCACCCTGCTCTGTGGTGAGGAGGGTCCCTGCTGAAGCCAGGGCCCTGGCACACTGCCCATGGTCACCCACAGACAGTGCAGCAGTGAGATGCTGTGCTAAACATATTTTTCCACCAATAGAGCTGTCCTGGCAGAGCACAGACATTTGCCTGTTCATCCTGAATGACAAGAACAAGATGCCCAAAGTGTGGCTTTTGCAAAGGGCAGCACCTTGGGCTTTGCTTTCTAAGCTCATTTGACATTTTTCACGCGTGTGGTAGGGCCTCTCTGACTCCTGCCACTTGCTCTTCTGTCCTCTAATTAACTAACAAGACATATGATGAAGCAGTGACATGCACAAGAGGTGACAGGGCCACTGAGTACTTCAGTGTGGCATTCCCCTTGGGCACCTTGTGAAGCAGCAAGCTGGCTGAGAGAAGGTGCTAATATACATTGCAGTGGGAGTGCTGCCAGAGAGCTATCATGAACGTTTGTATCTTGAGGATGTGGGCTAAAACTCTCCTGGAAAGTTCCAGGCTTCAAGCTAGTAAAGCTGTGTACATAAATTAAGTTATAGATCTCTAATGTTATAATCTCTTCAGTTTTCATTACCTTTTGTTTATGAAACTAAATACACTGCTGCATAATAATAACTAAAGATTGGCTGATGAGCAGGAAATCAATCCCTGTCTCCTGGGCAGTCGCTGAATATTAGTAATTTTTTGAAATCCATTGGTTTTTATAAACATTCAATGATTGTCAGACTAAAACTGAATTAACAAATTCCACTGGTGTATGCCTGTCTGTAAAGCAGCTCTGGCCAGTGGTGATGCTTTCTACAGGCTCCAGTTTGCACTTTTCTCTGGAAGAAGCCCAGGGCAGCCCCTCACAGCTCTGATTTGGAGCTTTGGAGCAGGGTGCTGCTTGCCATGGAAACCTCTTCCTGCCTGGCCACACTTTGCCTTCCCACCTGCCAGCCCCAGCTGATGTTTTTCTCAAGCAGCCCCTGACTTCTCAAGCCTGTCCCTCCCAAACCTCCCCTCTGGGCCAGGCTACTTGGTGCAGTGCCCCAGGTAACACTTCTGCTGCTCCCACAGCCCCCAGTTGAGCACAGTGGGAGAGAGGCAGCTCCAGGGGGAGATGGATGAAGCACAGAGACCCCAGCACTGTGCTGGGCTGTGGGAAATCTTCTTCTGCAGCCTTGAGCCTCCCAGATTGGGTTTTAAACCTATTTCACTAGTTCTTTGGCAGTCTCAGACCTCTGAGAGCTGATGAATGGGTGAGGATGGGAAGTACAGTCATGGCCAGGCTTGTTCACAGGTCACCAAGCAGTGATTACAAGTTTGTGGTTACAAAGCCAAGAGACTGGGCTGGCTCCCTGTGCTGGACTCCCCAAAGCCACAGTGGCACTCTCAGATGCACTGACTGGAGCTTGTGTTGCTCCTTGGCTGTCTGAATGTGTCTGTGGCTGATGCTTCCCCCGTGTCAGCACTGATTTGCATCCCTCTGAAAATGTGAAGTGGCTTTAGCCATCTTGGTAAGCATGAAGCAGACATTTGCACCCAGATTCCCCTCTCTCCACTCTCCCTGGGGCTTTCTGACCTTTCTAGGGAAATGTTTCCCCTCCTTGTACCTTGTCTTAATGACACTGTGAAAGGTTCAGGACAGTTTTGCAGTTTAAGTATGTATCATCTTGCCTAGCTAAAGGCAGCCAGAAAAGGAGCATGTTTATTAATCTGTGGAACTGAATATTAAGCACATTTTTTAATATGTAGGAGCAGCATCAAAACTGGCAAGTTCAATGCCAATCTGAACTTCCTTAAAAAGCTTCTTCAGCACATATATGAATGCTTAAAACTCATGCCAAGATGCATTCCACGTATAAGAGAACAAAAAGGGTCTGGCAACCTGGGCATGCAGTAAGAGATTTAAGAAACTCAATCTATTTTCTTTGAAATAAGAGGACAGATGGGTAACTTGATTACAAACTCTAAATGCTAGCTCAGAAAGAGCCTTGTGATGCTAAGAAGGTCTTCAACCGAGTAACAGATCCAAAGCCTGGAAATTGAAATTAGACAAATTCAAAATTGAAAGCAGGGTAAGTAATTAAATGGCAGAACAGCATGCACAGGGATGGAATGATTCACTATTACTTGAAAATCAGGACTGGATGTCTTTTTGAAAGGCTAAACCTAGGCCAATAGGGGATCTAGGGGATCTAGGGCCAATAGGGATCACATGTAGTGGTGTCCAGGGAGTCCAGAATGAACTTTCAGAATGAATATTGATAAAAACTTTAATAATGAGAAAATATTTGGGAATTTTAAATGGGGAAATGGGAAAGGCTGCACATACATGTGCTGTTAGCAGCTCTGGGAAACCCCTGCAGCATCCCACCTGGAGAAGTGACAGGTGGCCAGGGAAAGGCTTTGTAACTGCAGTGAGCAGCACCTCATCAACACCTGAGATCCAGTTTTGAGCCTGGAAAACAAGAGCTTTGTTTATGGCTGGTGTTCACAAAGCACCTGTAATATAATCCTTTCAGATTTGTTTGTTTGTTCAACATTTGTTACCAAGTGGGAAGAGGGAGATTGTCTGAGAAGGGGCACCTAGGGGCAGGCTCACTGTGTAAGTGAAACAGACTCAGCAGTATTCCACTGCCCAGCAAAGGAAATACCAGAGAAAAAAGCAAAACGCATCCTAGACAATAAGCAGAGATAAAAAGCAGAAGAGAAAGAGAACTGCAAAGAATGATCTGGGGGTGTCGCTGAGAAAAACATGACAATGGAAAATGACATGCATATGGTTCCTGTACAGTCACCATAGCAAGAGAAATTGTTATCCTAAAGCTTGCAGAGCAGAAAACCAAGGGAAAGAACCACCCTGTCCAAGCCATGACTGAGGGTTTCAGATAATCCCCTCAGGTGACACTGCTGGCAGTGGAAATCTGCAGCTACAGGAGTGCCCGGAGTGGCTCAGACAAAGCCAGGCAGCTGTGTGCAGAGCAGCCTCAGAGGCAGGGTGAAAATGACACTGGGACACGGGGGGATCTCAGGGTGAACAGCACTCTGGAAGTGGAGATGGCACAGCCCAAGCAGGCAGAGCCATGGAACTCCTATTCTGGTGTAGCCACAGCACAAGAGGCTGGAAATTCCCCCCATGCCAAGGGAAGCAGTGCAGGCTGAGAGTCTGGTGGTGCAGGCAGTGCCACCAGCTCACCAATGTCACCACCAAACCTCAGAGAAAGCCTTTGGGTATTGCACACACAGCAACAAAACACAAGGAAGTGCCAAAGGCAAGTGACATGTTGTGACATGCCTCTACTAACACAAAACATCCAAGATGGATTTCCAGGAAGAGGAATCTTACAGAAATGTTACTAATGAAAAGAATGACTCATGTAGTACAAGACCAGAGCAGGGATCATTCCAATCTCTCCTTGGGCTGAAGAAGCATCCATGGGGAGGTGGTTGCACTGTTCCACTGTGGGATAACCAAAGGGGAGATAAAATGCACTGAAAATACATCAGAGGCTGCTCTCTGCCCAACCCCTGCACCTCCCAGATGTGGGGATCAGCACAAAACATCCAAAACTAACTAACTACTAACACAAAACATGCAAGATGGATTTCCAGGAAGGGAAATCTTACAGAAATGTTACTAATGAAGAGAAAAGAATGACTCATGTAGTACAAGACCTGCCTGGGGAAGATGTATTGGAAGTAATAAGGGAGGGAATGCAGTAAATTGGAAGAGAAGCCCCTCTACCAACACGGCAGAGCCCATCACCCATTCTCAGTCCTTCATGTGACATTTTCCATCTCCATCAGCCAGATGTAGACAGTCAGAAAACTGAGTTAAGATGCAAATGGAAGAACAGGGCTCCCTGCAGTTGACTTAAACTTCAGTGGTGCTCCAGCAGGGTCTGCCCCAGGCACAGCCCCCACCAGCACAGTTTATTCTCCTCTCAGCTCATGAGATGGAGAAAATGGCAAAGCCCAGCTGGTGGGTTAGGGAAGTCAGGGAGAGACTTCAGAAGAACATAAGCCTGTTGCAATCAAGTCATATTTAAGTTTTTTTTAAATAACCTAATTAATATCACACTAATACTTTGAGATTAAGCATAATTTAAATATTGGACAGCAGTAGAAAAAAAGTCTTGCTGCAATTCAAAAAACAGCTGCAAGGAAATGAAGCTGCATTTCAGGCAGGATTAGACTTTAAAGTCAGGATATAAATGCTGCAGCCATTGCTCCCTACAGACCAATGTATGTTTATGCATTCTTGTGTTATCCCAACACCACTGGCAGAGCAGGTGCAAAACAAAATAGCAAAATAAAAGCACCACCCCAGTGCACAAAGGGAATTTGGTTATGTAAGAATTTATTCTTCCTTTCTCAAAAATCATCTGGTGCTCCTGGGCTGATTTCTTTGTATTCATCCTGATTCCTGGACTGGATGCCAACAGCCTTTATGGCAGCCAAATACAGAGTCTTGTCTTTTTTTTTTTTTTCCTGTAGTGTAACAGGAATTGTTGGCACTTGTGTTGTTCCCTACACTTGTTTTCAGTGCTGTTCTGAAGGGAACCTCTTGCTGACAGGTTTCCTGCCTGTTTCCCTCCCGAAGGAGCCACAGTTGTTGGGACACCATGCAGGAGCTGAGGAGCTTTAGGAAGATAAAGTGGGACCCTTAGTGCACCCTGGCACCACCGTGTTTGTTTGCAGAGCTGGGTCAGGCAAGCACCATGGAGCTCTTTGCTCATCAGCTGGCACCCAGGAGAGGCAATTGCCCTTCTGTGTCTCCCTGTCACTAGCACACATGGTTTCTACCAGCTGTGTGCTTGGAAAGGATTTTGTTTTCTGCACCATGTTCACCAGTTCACTCTCTCTGCTCTCCCCAGAGAGATGTTTTCCCTAGCAAATCCCAGCACACCATCCAGCAGCCACCTCCAGTCAGTCCTGCTGAGTGCAAAATGCCCAGGAGAGAGCCAAAAGCAACTTTGGAGCTCAGTTCTGGTATATCCTGGTGATAGCTGTGTGTCCTGTGGCTGGTGACAGCAGAGAAGGGAGCTCCAGGGCTGACCCATGCCTGGGGGCATCTCAGCACAGGAACTTGTATATCCCAGCAGGGATTTTTTTTGCCTCACCAGTCCCTGCCCAGAGTCATTGTCCACTTCCCAGCTGTCCTGTCCTTCCTCTCTTTTTAGCTTTGCTTCTCCCCTCCCTTGGGGACACAAGAAGCTCCCAGGGCAGGGATTCCAGCAGTGCACACATGGGTTTGTGCTGCATGGTGCAGGGAAGGTTTGTTTAAGCTCATGCAGTTACAGTCAGTGACTCTTGGCTGTTGCTCAACCTCCCCAGCATCAACCTCCAACACGCCTCCTGGCATACATATTTATGATCCCAATTATCACTGAACAAGAACCCTGGTTGCTGTGAAAATGAATTATTTTTAATCTAAATTTCCCAGCTTACATACTTCAGCCACCTCTGCTTAGCAGAACAGCTGGTGTTTACCAGCTCCTTATTACTGTTCCAAGCAACACAAGAAGATGCTGGCTTGAGAGGACCAACCACCTCAAAGATAAGATGAGCTCAGGTTTACTTCTGCCTCAGACTCTCTGTTCCTCCACATCACAGAGGAACCTTCAATAGAAGCCCTCTGTCCTGGGTGACAGCTTCTGCCAAAGTCCAAGGCTGGTGAAGATGGGTAAAGGATGTCAGATCCAGGGACTCCAGCTACAAAACCAAGCACTGAGCTCCAGAACAGCTCTTCACAGCCATGGTTTGCTTTCAGCAAGAGACGTGCAGCACCATGAGCTTCTGTGGGTGGGGGCAAGGGGTCCTGGTGTAGGTCCTTGGGATGGGTGAGGAGGCTCCCACCCACACCCTGGGTCTGCGTGGCACACCACTGGAATTCCAGCTTCCCTCCCAAGCAGCCAGGGTTTCTATCCCTTGTTTAACCCATGGGATCTGAGGCAAGGAGTGGAAAAAGGCTGGGTTGGAGCTCTATGGTACAGATGGGAGTAGAAAGGTCTTTCCATCCAGCCTGACCTCCATCCAGCATGGGCCTGGGGAATATTTGCAGCACTTAACAGTGAAGGAACGACGAAAGATGTTTACTGATAATAATTATTACTGTTGGATGTTGTGTTTCTGCAGGAAAGAGTAGTTTATCTCTACACTTCTGCCCAAACCTATATTTATAGTCACCACCACTTCCTTTTTCCTAAAACCTCAGGAGGCTCACACCGGAGCTAAGACAATCCAAGAATTATTCTTGTGGTATTTACACTGTCCAAGAATGAGCATGTGCTGAAGAAATCCAGTCTCTTAAATGGCCACCTGAGGCATTAAACAAAACCAGGGTCCAAGTGCCAGTGTTGGCTCTTGGGGGGGTTTCTGGCAGGACAGGCAGCACTGGTACCTGGGGATGGGGTCAGCACCGGGTCCAGATGTCAGCATGCTGAAACACCAAAGCAAGGAAGTTCCCACAGCACCCTTGACTTTTTGGAAGGGCTGGAAAGGAAGGGGCTGCTTCAGCAGCCATGTGAACTCACGTGCTGCTGCATGTGGTCCCCAGCAGTGCTATTTCCAGCTCAGCTGGCTGAGGATTGCAGGAAGGATGGCTTGGCTGGCTGAAGACTGTCTGCCCCATGCAGACTGGGCCTGGAGCAGTCAGTCACATGCAGCTCAGAAATAAGCCACATGCCACAAGATAATGATACCTGGTGCAAGAGGAGACTTGATCCATCCTTTCCCTTTCCCCTATTTCTCTCTGTTTGGGCTGATATCAGTGCTGGTGAAGGATGGTTGGACACTGGTGGCCAGTGCCCAGTGTAGGATAAATACCTCCTGTGTTTCTACTCTCTTGGTCTTCCAACCTCCCCTTGGAACAACATCACAGCTCTGGCCAGTCTCTGCACCCTACAGCACCCACTGTGTGTGCCCCTTATGTGGTCCCTGTGCTGCCTCCTGACCCCCACACACAGCTGCTCCCTGCTCTGCCTAAAAACCAGGCAGCTCCCACTCAGGGGAAGGGTGGAGGATGACAACCCCCAGCACCTGAGCCATCACCTGGTGACTTCTTCTGGCACCAAGTCCCCAAAGCATGTTTCTCTGCTCACAAAACTGCACTGGAGGCTGGAGGGGTGTGGTATCCTCACCCTCCCTTGGGCACAGATCCACTCCAAGTTCCACTTGATTTTCCATTATTATTCTGGAGTTTATTTAGCCCTGACCATCCTGACCTCTCATCCCACTAGGAAAACAGCCCAGCTTTGTCACAGGGCAGGCTGGCAGGTGAGGGAGAGGGGAAATGATGGTTTCTGGGACAGTCCCAAGGAGCAAGCATCTTTTTTTATTTCCTCAGGCACCACAAACTTGTTTGCTGTGATTTAAAGAGGACACATTCAGTTGTGAATCTGTCTTTAAAGAGGACACATTCAGGCCAGAACCACAGTCCCTGCAAATCAGAACACCTCTGTTTGACTTCATGGAACTTAACTGACTTAGACCAACTGGGACATTGACCCTCTGTGTTTAAACAAAGCCCATGTTTTCTCACTGGTGCTGGGCAGAACAGCCTCAGGTTTTGGCACTGGGAGGGATATTTAGTGAGGATGCTTGCTGCATGATTCATCCTCCACAGGGCTTAAATTTGGCAAGAACCAGAACAGCCACTGGCCACTGATGTGGGCCTGATGTCCAGTCATTGACCTGCCTTCTGGTAGGAAGATGTGAAAATGTGCTTTCCCCAGGTAGGAAATGGGGAACTGACCTGAAAAACTGATGAAAAGATCCTGCTCTAGCATGGTGAGCATCAGCCACCTAAACTGAGAACAGGCAATCCCGTGGAGCGAGGCAGGAAAGTTTTTGGACCCGTTCTCCCTCGAGTTCCATGTATTTCAGAGAGGAGGAAGATTTACCTCCTCTGAGCTGAGGGCTGAGACTCCCCAAATAGCATTGCAGGGATGCTTGGTAAACAAGCAGTAAACTACTCATTGCCCTGATGATGGATGCCTCTCAGGGATTAGAAGGGGAAAATGAACTCAGCATTTGTAAAGAGCAGTGAGGAAATAAAAGTTCTCCATTTGGCATTTCCAAGCAGTGGAGCATGACAGGGAGGTGGAAAGGCTTGGAATGGGGTCTCCCCGTGAAGGCTCAGCTGGGTGTCTGGCCACTGCTTGTCAAGATTTAATGCAGAGATGAGCTAGAAAAAAATTGCTGGTTGTTCACTCTGCACCAGTCCAGACTGGAAACCCGGGGTGGTATTAGCAAGGAAGCAGCACTCGCCTGCGTGAGGCTGCAAACGTGGGCATTTATTGCTCTCTGGTGGTGAGACAGGCTATGAAAGAGACCTGGGTGCTGCTTTCAGGACTGTTCTATGCCTCCCACTTCCCCTGCTTGCTCCGCAGAGGAGTTTTGGCTTTTCCTCAAGCACTCGAGGGTCGATTGCTGCTTGATGGTCTCCTTGGTCTCTCACTGGCCCATGCAAAATCCTCTCCTCCCCAGAAAATTCCCTCCGTGCCCTGTCCACCCCTGCCCAGGGGGATGGATGAGTGCCACAGTGCAGTCCTGTCCACCCAGCCTCACTCCATGCTCCTAGTTCTGCCTCTAGCTTTGGTTGTGCTTTGTACCAAAAGGCCCCAGGCTCTGCAGAAATCCAAATCACAGTGGTCCTCAGAGCAGATAGGACAGAAACCAGACAGGAATAAATAAAGGAGCTGCTATTCAAGTTAAAACACGTTTGGGTTGGGCTGATCTGCTCCATGAGACCTGAGGTGTGTGGGGGAATCAAGCAGGTACCTGGCAGCATTCTTTTGTCCCCTGTCCCAGGCAGCTGCACTCCCAGAACACCATCTGCCACTCAGCCCTGATGAACTTCACCATCCAGCACCACTGCCCAGGCCTCATCCTGCCTGGATGCCCAGCCTTGGTGTGTCCCTGCTCCTGAAAAATGAGGGCAGGGTCCCAAGTGCTTGATCCCTTGCCTGGCAGGGGCAAGAAGACCAAACCTTTCCAAATCCTTAGGATGAAGCATGGAGCCTCTTCTGGGCTGGTTGTTTTGGAGAGCACGTGGACCCATACCAGTGGCATGGCTGGTGCTTCTCGATGGCTTGCACTGCAGTCCCTGGGGTGGCATCTTGGTCAGACGACGTGGCCACCTTCACTCAGCCACCTGGGCCGGTACGTGGCACAGCCCAGTGTGCCCATGGGTCCCTGCAGGGCACCAGGGATGTCACCCAGCTTGGTGACAATGAGGTCTTGCAGCTCCTGGTCTCCCAGCTCGGTTGCTGCAGCGAGGGCCAGGAGGAAGTAGGCTGCTGCATCCTGTTCATCCTAACAAAAAACGACAGGGCAGGCATTAGGAAGTGGTTTAATTTAAGGTCACAGGTTCTAAGGGAGCTGGAGCAGAGCCCAGTGGTTCCAGGCAGAACCCAATGGTTCTATACAGTCCCAACTAAGTGCCAGCATTTCTTTCCAAATTGCCTTTTTCCCTTCAAAACGTGGCTGTGCCAGCACTGTGTGTGTTTATTCTAAAGCTGTAGATGTAAGGGGGAGTCAGCAGATGCAGCCATCTACATGTGTGATGTGATACTCCACCTCCAGAGCTCTGTCAAGACCAGAAGGCTCAATGCACCAGCAGCATGGAAAGGTTTCCTACCTTCAGTTTGTGCAGGGTGAGGTTGCCAAGGTGGCAGTACACCTTGTAGTAGTACAGAGCCTCTCCAGGGCACTGCAGCAAGGGGGGATGCAAGGCAAGAGTCTTTAGGTAGCAATCTTCTGCCATCTCATACATATGCAGGAAATAGTAGACTGTAGCCAGGCGGTGGAATGCAACCAACTCCTGCAACTGATCTCCTGGAAAAGAGTTGCTGGTCCAGTCAGCCTGCAGTGTGCTCCCAGTACACCCCCAGCCCTGCATGCTGAATGCTCGGGGAGGTATTTGCTCACCAGTCTGGGAGCACAAACACCTTCATAAGGAGACACTGGATTTGAAGATGGTTCAGAGAAAACAGAGCCATAGGCAAGGTTGCTGATACCAAGGTCAGACAGATTGCCCAAGGAGTACAGCATTCAACCAGGGGCTTTCTTGGCTGCTGGAAAGGGCTGTTACAAGCCTGGTTCCACCTTAGACGTTTATGCCTGCATTCTGCCCATTCAAACTATTTCTGTACCAGGAGGGGATGAGTTTCTCAGAAGTGGCAAGGCAGAGAGGAACTCTTCAGTCCTGTGCCTCCATCAGACTTCCCGTGCTCTGGTGTAGCAAAAACCCTCTGCACACCCAGTTACAACACTGCCACAGAAGCCACACCACCATATGCCTGCCCTGCAGCTTGAAAAGGGAAGTAGCCTTTAAAAATATATTACCCCTTGGGATAAGAATAGGGCCAGCAGTCTTATGAAAGCAGAAGATCCCCTTTTCACATGCAACCCCATCCACAGAAGCCAGCAAAGCCCCATCCCCTGAGGGTGTCCATCACTCACCAACCCTGAGGCTCAGCCTGGCTGCCAGTGTGGCAAACTCCAGTGCCTTCTCATAGCCCTGCAGCCCAATCTGCAGCTCTGCCAGCTTATTGAAAAGACGGAGCTCTGTCTTTGTTGCCTTTAGTTTCCTGGCCAAGGACACGGCACCTCCCTGAGGAGAGAGAAGAGTGAGCCCACAGAATGAGGATAGAGCAGAGGGAGACAAACCCAACACTTGGCGTGGCAGGTGGATGGTGGGGTGGTTGAATGCTGCAGGTTCAGTTTCTGGCCCCTTCTTTCCCTTGAAAATGAGTTTCATATCCCAGAGTTTGGTTCTCAAAAGCTGAGCATCATGTCCCTGTGCTTCCTCAGGTGCTTGAAATTCTGACTCTGTGCATGTCCCCAGGAGCAGCCACCTGGCAGCTGGCTCTGCCAGGGCTTTTTGACCCTGTTCCTACCTCCCAAGGGATCTCTGGGGTAAGCAGCAGCCACTGCAAAATATGTCTGCTGCATGCTTTCCCCCTGCAGCAATGTTAACCCTCTGGCACACTCAGAATGACCCCATCCTTCTACAACCTCCATCCCTCCAGCCTGGCCATGCAGTGCTGCAGTCAGCCCTGGGGCAGAGTTCCCCACATCCATCACCTTGTGGGGACACAAGAACAGGAATGCTTGGAGGGATCTGTACCCTATAAAACTCCAACGCTCGATCTCTCTTTCGGCTTCCATTAAAAAAGGTGTCACCTGCTTTTTCATAAAGATCCATGGCCAAGGAGACGTTCTCGGATTTCAGAGCAGTCTGAATGGCTGCCTAGAAGGAAGAGGAACTGGAGTGAGCCTTGGGGGTATTCGTGTGATTAAATAACACCAAATCATTCTCCATGAGCCCCAGTGTTCCACATAGCACGGAGACAGCTTGGCCAGGAGGTGTGTGGGACTCTTGTGCTGCATTTCCCACTGATGTGTGTCAGGATGGAGCTGGATAACCCATCCCTGTGCAGTGCCAGTGTGACAAATTGATCAGCTGGATATCCACCTGCATCTCTGATTATAAAATAATGCTTCAAGTGGACAAAAAACCCACTAGTCTTCTACTCCAAGAAGTCTCAAAGCACTTCCCTGGCACCTTACCTCTTATCTGTGGGAACCAGCCTCCTGGCACTCCCAGCTTCCTTTTGAACTCCTACATCACTTTCTTATTCAATAAATTCACTTACTTTCACCCAAGAATCCTCTAAACCCAGCGTATGGGAGTAAAGATGATAAATCTAGTGTCAGATAGTGCACGAGTGTAAGGCAGCAGCTCCTGCTTCCAGCAGCAAGTTTACACTGCTCAGAAGAACTTTGCCTTCCAGGTTTTCCAGCCCCAAAATGCTCCTATGAAGCCACACAGCTGTGTCAGAATGTAGGTAGCCAGAATGAGAATGGGACTACTCCAGCCACCTCCTCCATACCTGAAAGTACATTTCCACCAGTTCATCTTCCTGCATAAGATAGTAGAGCCTTCCTGCCTGCAGCCAGGCCTCTGCTGCCTTCACAGTCTCCTCAAGATCAATGAAGATCCTTAGACTCTGTTTGGTGCAGTCCAGGGACTGTCTCAAAGCCCTGTGATGGCAACAGACAAAAAGCCATTACAGAGGAATTGCAGGAAAATTGCAGGAATTGCTGCAAAGCTACCACAGCACCTCCCCAGTGCCAATCCTGATTTGTTCTCCTACAGAGGTTAGAGACAAATGGACAGCCACAGCTCTGAGTAGTGTGTCCTGGTAAAATCCTGGAAGCCTCCATGCTTTGGTACACCTGTATTTCACCTGACAATCTTAGCCCAGCCTGGGTTCAGTCCTCAGCACAGTCCCAAGGCATCCTCCTTCCAGTGGGGCAGCTTCCCACCCCTCCTTGTTTCAGCTCATAAAGAGGATTTTTATCCAGGTCCTCTGCAAACCTCATTTGTGCCCTTACACTAAGCCCTGAAGTCACTCCCAGCTACACGTAGGAGCAGAGGCACCCAAAATCACATCTTTGCCTGTTGTTTGTCCTCTCTGAACTCACTGTTATCTAGCAGGGGAAGGTTGACATCCAAGCTAATGACAGCCCCTCTCCATTTGTCCTTCAGGGATACAGTGTCTAGGTCTCCCCTGTTTGACAGGGTTGCCTTCAAAGACTGAAAAAGCCTGCTTTCTGTCCCATCTCTTTCCCTCTCCTCCTGCCTAATCTAAT
The DNA here is from genome assembly GCA_038090715.1 of Florisuga fusca. NCBI lineage: Eukaryota > Metazoa > Chordata > Aves > Apodiformes > Trochilidae > Florisuga > Florisuga fusca. The sequence continues at coordinate 3,152,584 of JAAWXA010000026.1, read as the reverse complement.
CAGTCACCTCCACAGTGTCAAGCTGGAGACTGAAAGGTGAGCTGATACAGGGTCTTAAATACCTCCCTGGGGAAAATATTCCATCGGAGATAGGAAGGGCAGACTCAGCAGCTAGAGGCAGAAACCATTCTTATTCAAATAACAGATAAGGAACCTATTTTTGTTGCTGAATGGTAATTAATCACCGGAATAAGCCTCCAAAGGAAGTGATGAATTCCCTGTCTGTCACTGGGTCCCCTCTGATCAAGGCTGGAAGTCTTTCTGGTAAACTGTGCTTGGCCAGACCTCAGCTCTGTCCCATCTGACAGCCTGGCACTTGCCCTGCTGTCAGGGCTCTGGCTGTCACTGAATTTCTCCTCTCTTCACTGCACAGAGACCCCTCCCAAATCTCAGCAGCTCCTTAACCCGCAGCCTGAGCTCCCTCACCCTCAGCACCTTTCTCTTGGGACACCCCAGGAAAGCCACTGCTCATGCTTTGGGGGATCCCACACTAACAGCATCTAACAGCCACAAACAGGACTTACTCAGGTGTGCCCAAAGCCTGGTAGAGCTGGCTGAGGGTCTGCCAGACATTGCCTTCCATCTCTCTGTCCTGGAGCTGCTGTGCCAAGGATACCCAGTGCTTGTGGTAGGTAATGCAGGCCTGGAGGTTGGGGGACACTTTGCTGTAGAAATGGCAGAGACACTCAGTGATGTGAAGCTGACCTGCATGGTACAGGGAAGGGAAAAGGACAGATCAGAGGGCTGCACTGTGGACCTGACAGGATGGTGAATGCTACCCTGGCTCCTGCCAGCAAAACTGTACTCACTCCTCATGTTATGCCACTTCAGGGCAAAACCCAATGCCAGTTCATAACAGAGTTTGCCATCTTCCACCCTCTGCCTGTTCACCATGGCCTGAGCTAACCACAGCAGCACCAGCACTAACTCCATCTCGAGGTCTTCACTGCCCTGGAGCTCAGCATAGAGTTTAGCTGACTGGAGCAGGTAGAACTCAGACAGCTTGTGTGCCCCACGGGAGAGGTTCAGTTGCCCCAGGTTAGCCAATGTGATAGCCTGGTTCCTCTTGTTCCCAGTCTCCTTGGCTTTGTGCAGGGCCCTGAAGTAGTTCTCTGTGGCTTTCAGCACTTGCCCTTCTCCTTTGAGGGCAATGGCCAGGAGATTGTGCACAGCTCCCCCCTGGGTCACACTGTCTGTCCCGTGCAGAGAGCACAAGAGCTGCCCCATGATGTCTGCAGCTGGGCCTGGCTGGTTGTTCAGGAGATACATCCACCCCAAAGAGAGGGAAGACTCAAAAATCTCCTCCTCGCCCAGCAGTCTGCTGAGGGTTACAGCTGTGGCTGCATAACAGACTGCCCTGTCCAGGATGCCATGCTGGAGGTACAGCCTGGATAAGATGGCACACAGAGTCCTCTGGGTGGGCACAGCTCTGCTCTTGCAGGAAAATTGCAGTGCCTGTTTGAGATAGAAACATGCCAGTGCTGGGATGCTGCTCCTCTCCAGTTGGCTTCCCGGGAGTTTGGAAGCATTTTGGAGTATGAAGCCAGCTCTCCAAATGGGTGTTGGCCCCCCCTTGACACCACTGGGTACAAACAGCCTGGCAGAGGCCAGTGCAATATTTGGCAAGTACTTCTTGTCATACAGGTAGCTCAGGATGGGGGTGGCATCCAGTGGCACACAGCTGGTGTCTGGGCTGAGCAGAGTGGTGGTGAGACATTGAAGATGCTCAGTGAAGGGCAGCACTTCATCATTTTTGCCCAGTTGTAGGAAGAGCTTGACAATAAGGAAGCAGATCCGTGCCTCCAAGGGAGCATTGCCCACAGCAATGGCTTCCCTGAGGATGTACAGCATGACTTCCAGCTCGTTCTCAGAGCTGAAAGAGTGGCCAGGCAAGCAGGCAAGCAAGGCCACTGTTTTTCCCAGTAGGGTGGAGAACTTGTGTTTCATGTTCTGTTTCAAGTAGATGGAGGCAAGGTTCACGTGCAAGGCAGCCAGCAGAGGCAGGTCCCCAAACCCCCTGGCCAGGGTGCTCAGGGCTTCCTCAAGGTAGACTCGAGCCTGGGAGAACTTGAGCTTTTTGATGCAGAGCTTACCCAAAAGGAAACAGAGCCTGACATGAGCCCAAACTGAATGAGTCCTCTTGGCCCAGTTCCTGGAAGTCTCAAGGTACAAGACCAGTTCATCCTCATCGGAGAAACCATAAAAAGTGGAATTGAGAAAGGAAAAACTGAGATCATAGAGGCTTTGAAAACTGGGCACGTAACTGTCTTGGTTAAGAAAGGTCAATATGGGGTCAAAGACATCAGCATCTTCCGTGTGTCCAGCATTCAGGTCAATAAAAAACTTGGGATCATCAAAATCATCCAGCTTCTCCAGAAGAACATCTTCCAGTGTGGCAGGGGCTGATTCACTCCCTGGGCTAGACAGCTCGGAGGTGCTAGTGGTAGCCAAGCCATTTATTTCCTTCCATGACTGGATCAGCTGGATGTCTTTAAAGCCATGGAAAACAGCCTCTGGAAGAGACAGGCAAAGTGCAGGGAAATATTTACCCGTGTCAAAATTCACCCTCAGAAATCACCATCAAAGCATCCTATTCAGTTCCCTCCACATACTCACCTGAAGACACTTTTGGGAACATGGCTGTGGGTTCAAAACCATCTGCACACAGAGACAAAGAGAAAAGAGAAAGCCCAAAGCCTGGGTCAGTGTTAATGTGCAGACACAGTGCTCAGACCATGAGATCTCCTCCTGCTTACTCCTGCCCATGGGCAACATACTTAGCTGCAGATCCAAACCCTCTGCTGGGGTCTCCATGAAAAATCATGGAGAAGAGCTTTTAGCTGGTGGTGAGGTGTGTATACATATATATATATATGTATATATACACACCTAGGAACAAGCAGAACTTATTTTGCCCTGGTAGGATTTTATCAGATCTGTCTCTCTTCAGACCCTTGTCATTTGGAGGGTTTAGATGTATCTCTGACAGGCTCTACCCTGGCCTCATTGCACCTCAGCTTGCTCTTCTGGGAGGTCCCCTGAACCTCAGGGGATCCCAGGCTCAGCCCTCCATGGTCAAATTATGCTTCCTGACAGGAGGAAGGAAAGAAGGAGAGACAGCGAATTTAGGTGTCATCCAAAAGCCACACAGCAAGGAGAGAAAAACTGAGAAGATCACCCAGGAACTCTGAGGTGGCTCCTGCTGTGGGCATGGAGATGATGTCACTTGCCACTTTATCTGTGCATCCCCCTTGATATACACCCAAAGGTCAGACAGCACCTGCTGTGAGCAGGAACCTACAGCCAGGACCAGCATCTGCCAGGGTGAACCACAGCCCTGGAAGCAGGGAAGACCCCTGAAAACTGTAGTGTGGCAATGTCCAGCTCTTGAGATCATCCACAACCCCCACAACCAGGCTGAGCAGAGGGCTTGCAGGCTGTCTCAGCTACAGCAGTTGCCTTCCTTGCAAATCCCTCATCAGGGAGCTCTCCAGACACTGCACAGCTCTCCGTGGGGAGCCACGGGATGGGCAAGTAAGGAGCAGGGAAACTCACCCAGCCGGTACACAGAGGTGATGTCAGTGCCTGCCAGGTCACTGAGAAGGGTGACAAAGTGCTGCTCACCACCATTGCAGGGGATGCTCAGGAGGGGAGTCTTTTCTTCTTCGCTCAGAAACGCTGAGCCCTTTCCCCTAGGTCGAGGCAGACATCAGAGGAAAAGGGTCAGTGTCTCCCCATCCCCTTGAGTTGGGACCAGGAGTTTTCCCTTCATTTTCCCCTGAGTTTAAATTAAATCTAGATTATAGCAGTAAACTTACAGAGGTTCACAAGTCTGGGGATTTATATATCTGGCTGGGACAAAGCCCATATTCCCACTGCTGAGGGATTTGCCCACAAACCATGGGAGTCCTGGAATGAGGAAGCCGATGACTTCTATGCTGTCACCTTTGGAGAAACTCAGCTCATCCCATGCTGCTCCTCTGTGATCCTCTGTGGCTCTGCACCTGCCTTTGACTGGGAAACCAAGGCGAACAGGACATTTCAGTGCAAGGCCACTAAAATGACCCAAGGGCACGGTATTACTTTAGAGCACCTTGCAATGGAGTCAGAACAAGAGCTGAGCCCTTTCCATTAGTGGCTGTGCCCTTGCCTGGTGCAGCCGTGTGACAAATATCACTCACCAATTGGCTGAGAGGTTGTCCCACTGATCTCCTGGGAGATGCCAAAATTCACAGTATAATTCTTCAAGAACCACCTGCGAGGCAAAGGGGAAACACACTGGTCCTCTCTGAGCAGCCCTGTCCTCAGACCACCACCAGGGATGGGCTCACACAAGCAGTGCAGTACTTTGGTCCCCTCGGAGTGCTGGAGCTGCTCTGGAGGAAGCACGGCCAGCACAGCCAGTCCAGTGATCCCTTGCAATGGTGCTACTGGGGGTGGAAGGCAGTTTGTACCTCACAACCTCAGCCTCACACCACACAGTATGGTTCAGCCCAGCAGGATGACTTTGCCAGCCTATGAGGAGGATTCCACTGTGTGAGTACAAGAGGAGCTGTGGGTGTCTTTGAGGCCCAGCCAAGTGACGAACATGAGGCTCCACCTTGACTAGAATTACTTAAGCCATGCTTTTTCTCCCATTTATTCACCTGTAAATCACAAATAGTCTCAAGTATGACCTAAATCACTATCCAGGACTGGTGTCTGAGGTATGTCCCTGCTCTGTCCCATCACAGGACCTGAACTGTTTCCAGTGACTGTCTTTATGCACGAGGTATTTCCTCACCCAATTATGTAGCTCTTGCTCATTGCCAGAGGAAAGAGCAGATTCTCACTGCAGGCTTTGTGCTATCCCATACATCAGGATCAGGAAAGGATCCTTCCTGGCTTGAGCACTATTAATTGGCCAGTCTACTTACTGGTAAAATGGCTGAGGTATTGGCTCTACAGCTGTCACAGGCACCAGGCCCCGTTGACCCGTCAGTAAGGACATCCCTTCCCACTTAGACTCCTCTCCAACACTCTTCACATGGATCAGTTCATTCCTGCAGAGCTGCAGGCCTTCCTCTCCCTCCTGCTCTGGCTGCCAGGCTCTAGGCACTGCTCTGGAAAAAAAGTTGCCTGCAGATAGAAAGAGTCATGCCCAGGTCAATGGCATCACTGCAAGGTACAGCCCAGCACAGGGCTACAAGATTGCTCTGCTGAGATGCCTCTGAGCAAGTCCCTGCACATGCAGTCTCTTCTCACCTTCCTGGAGCAGAAGACCCATATATATGGCAGCCAAGTGGTCTTCATCCACAGTAACTCTGATCTCCACATCCTCCATCAGAGCACAGTTTAGCCAGTACTCCTGGTCAAAGAGAAGCTGCTCCAAGCATCTGCCCACATATCCTAAGGAACCACGTGGGAAAATAGTGTCATCACCTTCCTTCACTGTGCAGGAGGAAGTGCTCTGTGGGTGTCTCCCAGTTTGCTATCTGCAACCACCCTGTGAGGCAAGAGCCTTTAATTCTGTCTCCATCCCCAAAGTGCTATGAGACATCACCCAAAATGCATCCCCTGTGCCTCTTTCACTGACAGACAGTGGTCTCATCAAGCTGCAGATGGATGCCAAGGTCTTCTAACTCATATTCATCTGTCCACCCTCTCTCATCCCTCTTTTGTTTGGTGTCAAAGAACACATTCTCCAAAAATGCTTCTCACATTATCTGTTTAGATCTTCCACAGGCTGAAAACATTACCTAAAGTCAGATATGTGGAAAACTTCCAGACTTCTTCCAGGGTTTTGAAGGTGAGAAGGAACCGATCCTCCTGTGCTTGCATACACACCAGCCTGGCTGACAGCTCCTACACATGGAAGACAAAGTAAGATTAAAGCTCTGGCACTCTGACAAAGGGTCTTCTTTGCCACTGTGGGAATAAAAATAGACCTGGAATGAGACTAGGTACTCATTAGAGACCAAAACTGTGCAAGTTGATCGTGTGGTGTTAAGGGGACAGTGCTCCAGCCAGCCCAGTCCTTCAGGAGGGATGAAGCACCCATACTACCACACTTGGGTTAATGCTCAGTCAGGACAGACACAGCTTCCAAACTGCAGTTCTGAGGCTGAAAGCAATAACTGTGTCTCAAGGGAGAAGCTCTCCTTTTGTTATTGCTGGCACTGGTATATCTCTACTGTTCCAGATCTTCTGGGAAGCTCTGCCTGAGGTATCATGGCCCTAAACAGCAGAGAAGGAGAGTTCAGTCCAGGAAACATCTCTAAACCTTGAGTTATTTTTCTATATGAAACCAAACATTCGGAGGACTCCTGGCCATATCCAAAGATGCCACCTCCACTGGGAACCTGAATCTGGCACACAGCTTTGGTGCTCTCAGCCCTGTGAAGTTCTGGCTGCCTCTCACCCATTCCCAGGTCATTTTTCCCACCATTCCAGTCCCCTACAGAGTCCCAGTGTGCAGGAGCACTCCCTGCAGTGGAACTTCTCTTTGTCAGCAGGACTTGGGTGTCCCATCGTGCATCTCATCACACCAGGAGCTACTCAGTACACACCCTGCCCTCCCAGACTGGGGCTCCTACCTTGAACAGGGCACAGGCATCTCTGTCATCACTCTCCAGGGCCCACAGCTTCTTTCTTGCTGCTTCCTGGAGCTGGGAATTCAGGCCCCAGGAGGAGCGGCTCTCAACAGAGAAGAAGAGTGGAATCTCTTGGAAAGAAAACGTGCAGGGTTAAGGAGGAGAAGGAGTTCATGGCACACAGAGCTGCCTCTGCCATACTGCCTCCCTGCAGCCACCAGTGTCCCCAGCCCTGGCCTGGCTGCAACGCTCAAAAAACACAAACCCAGAGCCCATCATCCCCTTCCAGCAACAAAGGTGAGAAACTCAAGGGATGACAGGGGGCTGGTTAGTTGCAGTCCCAGGCCTTGCTGCATCAAGCCACTGGAAATCTGGGTGATGCCAAAGGCAGCATCTTACCTGGTGGAAAGCCCTCCCCAGCAGCCCGCAGCACTGAGGAGGTGTCTGGTGAGCCTTCTGCTGCCTCAGTAGCGGGGTCACTTGGCTCTGATGCTCCAGAATTACCTGCCAAGGAGGGGCACTCAGAAGAAATTTTGTGGTCTCTGATATTCTGCCTTACCATGTCACCTGAAAGCAAAGCCCATGGGTTGGGTGGGGATAGTAATGCTCAAAGGTGGGAGCAAGATCCGTGGGATTTATGTGTCCTAAAGTTTTTTGAGGGAAACCTCAGAGCAAGAGGACAGTACAGGAGAGCCAAGGGCTTGCAAAACTCTTTTCTTTATTAGTTTGACAGTCCAAATTCCCTGCCTGATGTGGCTGGTATCTGAAATCCAAGCTGCATTCTCTCTCTGCTTCACACATCATCAACTCTTGCAGTCAAGGATTCAGGAAGTGAAACTTTAGCTTGTAATTATGTTAATGAAGGCTGAGGCAAATAAAAATCCCGCTTGCTTTTCCACAGCCGTGTTGGCTATGGAGGAATAATAAGATTAAAAAACAATTTTTGTCAATAATCAGACTGCACTTGTAAGACAAACTTGTACCTGGAGCTCTGGAGCTGAATCAGGCAGTGGCTTTTCTAAGTCACTTCTGTGACCATAACTAAAGTCTGCGGTTCTTTTTATTGACCCAGCTTTGCTAGTCAGTCAAATAAACTGTTATTTGTACAGAGAATTATAATCCTTATTTATAGTTTGCAGTAGGAGAGAATGGTCCGTGGCTGGACAGGCAATGAATGAGCTTTTATTTGAAAGAAAAGGCTCTGCATTTCTCAGCAGTGGATTTGAACACACTTAACAAAGGACTTCATCCAGCAACTCTGCTGCCTTCTACACGTGGGGGAAACAGAGACAAGGAAGTGAGACGAGCCAGAGGCAGAGCTAAACCTGAGCTGAGTCCTGCCTGGGATGGGCTTGACTGCTGGTTGCTTCCCTCCCCCCTCCCTCTCCTCCCTGCATCCCAGCAGACTCCGGCTGGATCCCTCTTCCCCAGGGATGGGTACCTGAAGCCATGGTCTTCTCCTGCCACCATTTTCCCCAGCGCTTGGCTGCAGTGGGCTGCAGGTGGTCCCAGCAGGGCAGGAGCACAGGTGAGTGGGGACAGCAGGAGTCACACTCTTTGCCTGGGGATGACAGGTGGTGGGGAGGGATGTTTGGATCCCCAGCAGGATCATCCCTGCCCAAGGGGTCTCCACGTGGTGTGCTGAAGGAGGTGGCAGGTTGGCCACTGCTCGTGCCACCTCTGCCAGCAGCATGACAAAGTGTGCTGGAGGGTCCCCACAGCATGCAGGGGCCAGGGCTCACTTGAGTGAGAGTTGAAACAGGTTTTCTCCTCACAGAACTCACCAGTTCCATGTTTGGTTTTGTTTAGGCCAGGCTGAGAAAGGGAACTGGGAGCTTTTTCAAGGGACCAATTGAAACTGCTGATGGGGAGTCATTTCCAGTTGTGCCAGTAACACATTTACATCCTTGGTGATGAAATACTTGGGAATACCAGGCAGGAAACAGCCCTGGGGTGGCACCCAGCACAGGTCCTGGTGTTTGGGGCTGCACTCCTGGCAGCTGGGGATGAGGTGCTGGTGGCACCTGCTGGCACCAACTCTCCCAGGGGACAGGTGGCCACTGCCACTTGCCCTGAGCCACCTCCCTCCTCCAGCCCCGTTTGCTCATTCACTGGTGTGAGAATGGCACCTCAGTACCTGGCAGCAGCCCATGGGCTCTCCAAACCTTGCAATCCTCGGGCTGCTGCTGGGCAACAGTGGCAGCAGGACAAGGGCAGCAAGTCAAAAAGTCAAAACCATGAGAATAAACCAACCCCCCCCGAATCATTCTCTCCCCCTCCCTGACCAAGCTGCCCTACCTCATTCCCCACACACCCACATCTAGTGGCACAGCCAGGGGAGGGGACACCACTCTCCCCCTCAAGGAAGACATTCCCAGCAGGATCCAGTGCTCAGGGCAGGAGTCTCCCCAACAGCCCCGGCAGCAGCGGGGTGAGCTCTGCCCTGCAGCCTGGCCAGGGGGCTGGGGCAGAGCAGGGCAGTGCTATCCCCAGGGATGGCTCACCTGTGCACTCCAGGGACAGGTCCTGGTGCCAGGGGGTTCCCAAGCAGCAGCCCATGTGTCCAGCAACACCAGCAGCCCTGCCCCGGTGGCTGTGGCTGCTCTGGCAGGGCCAGCACCCTGCTCGCTGCCCGGCCGGCACCGCGGCTCAGCCCCGGCCACAATGCACAAAGAGCCTTTTGATGGGGCACCCTCTGCCAGGGGGGTGGGGGCGGTGGGCACCGAGGCAGAGAAGGGTTTGGGTTGGAATCATAGCATCTCCGAGGCTAGAAAAGGCCATTAAAATCATCCAGCCCAACTGGAAACACTGCCAAATCCACCACTAACCATGTCCCCAGGTGCTACATCTTTTAAAATACCTTCAGGGATGGTGACTGTGCTGGTTTGGGATGGAATTGAGTTAATTTTCCTCACAGTGGCTGGTATGGGGGTATGTTTTGGATTCGTGCTGAAAAAAATGTTGGTAATGTGAGATGTTTTCCTTGCTGCTGAGCGGTGCTTACCCAGAGCCAGGGCCTTTTCTGCTCCTTGCACCATCCCCACAGTGAGCAGGCCACTTCCCTGAGCAGACTGGTCCAATGTTCATAACCCTTTCAGTGAAGGAATATTTCCTAGTGTCCAATCTAAACCCCCCACTGGGTACAACTTGAGGCCATTTCCTCTCATCCTATCACTTGTTACTTGTGAGAAGAGACTTACACACATCTCACTACAACCTCCTTTCAGGTGATTGTAGAGAGACAGAGTTATTGCAAGCATCTGCACCATGAAGATGTCCTTCTTGAGAATGCCCAGCCTTCCTGGCCTCCTTTAGTCTTTGGGACCACCTCCCAAGGGGCTCTTCTCAAGCAGGCCCCTAAACTTGCCAAGCTCTGCCTTTCTTTGCTGTCAAAGGTGGCAGCTCTGCTGACCCTTCTCCTTACTTCTCTGAGAATCAAAAACTCTCTCATTTCATGAGCGCTGTGTCTAAGGCAGCCTCCAACCCCCACATCACCCACAGGTCTTTCTCTGTTCACGAGCAGGGGGTACAGTGGGCTGCCTTCCCTAGCTGGCTCCCTCATCAGCTGTCTAGGAAAATTATCCTCCACACACTCCAGGAACCTCCTGGACTGTTTCCTCTCTTCTGTATTGTATTTCCAGCAGACGTCTGATAAGTTGAAGCATCTCAAAAGACGTTTACAGATCTTGTTCCATGCCTTCTGCTATAGGCAGGGACACCTTCCACTAGATGAGGCTGCTCAAAGCCCTGTCCAACCTGACCTTGAACACCTCCACAGCTTCTCTGGATAACCTGTTTCAGTGTCTCAACAGCCTCACAGTAAACAATTTCTTCCTTATATCTAATCTAAATCTTGCTCTTTCAGCTTAAAACCATTGCCCCTTGTCCTGTCGTTACAGGCCTGAGTAAACAGCCTCTCTCATCCTTCTTATGAGCCAACCCCCTTTAGGTACTGAGTCTGCAATAACATCTCCCCAGAGCCTTCTCTCCTTGGTCTTTCTTCCTAGGAGAGGGGATGCAGCACTCTAGAAAACTCCTATCCCATGGCTGCCCCTGTGCTGGCCCCACTGTTTCCCTGGGCTCTGCTCTTGTCCTTGCCTTTGGGAGCATGTCGCCCAGCCCACATGCACATTCCTCTCATTCCTCCTCTGCCAAGCCCTCTGGAGAGCTTCAGCTCTGATCTTCCCCCACCTCCAAAGGCAACCCTGTTGCTGACATTGCTGCAAGCAACTCCCTCACCTCTGGGGATGCCCTCCTGGAGCCCCTCCAGCATCCTCCATCCGGGGCTGGCTCTGCAGCCCTTCCTGGACCACCTTCCTGACCAGCCCAGCTGCCACACTCCCTGTTTGACACCCAGAGCAGCTGGCACCACTCCAGTCTCAGCAGGGCAGAGCAATGTCGAGGCAAGCCACAAATAAGTTATCTGCAAGCACAGACACTGTGGGCTCCCGTGGGGCTAGCAGGGCTCATCTCATCTCTGAGATCAGAACTGTCTGAACCCCTGATGTAACACCACGTGGGACTGATGTACAGGATCTCTCGGGCTGTCCAGGATGGAATCTCATTCCATCTTCACTCACACACTTCTCCAGACTCCAGGACCAGGACTCAGGACCAGCCAAGTGTTCTTGCTGTGCCATAGGTGACAGATGTCTGCAGAGCATCTCCGGGGAAGCGAAACACAGCCCCTGCAGAACAAAAACCCAAAGGCTTGAGAAGAGCACTCATAGACAGGGAGGTGTTTTAGGGATGGACCTTTGCTTCAGCAGCCAGCGCCACCACAGTGGTGACTTGTTTGCTGTGGTGTGCCCCAGGAACATTGCTGGCTCTCCCAGACAACCAGACTGCATCCCGATGCATGACCAAGGTCTTGAGCTTCTCCAGCATGGTAATTACTCCAGGGAGCAATTTCTCAGCAGACAGATTCCTGTGTCATGATGGGAGCTGCCTCACACCACTGCAACACCCCTAAAGCATGAGGAGTAGCATGGGAGAGGCTCTGGGAGGATTGAGTCCCCATTCATGGTGCTGTCTGGGAAACTCCTAAAAGAAGTTAAGTCAAACCAAAAAGGCTTTGCAGGGAGCAATGCTCCTGTGCCACCCTGGCCAGGCACCTGCCTTCCTGCCCAGGGAAAAGCAGAAAGTGTGCTGATTTCTGGTCCTCATCAGGAGAAACCAGATGTCAAAATGGTGGTGTTGCCTGCAGAAGGGCCCCTGCTCCCCATCCTCCTTGCTGCAGGTCACCCACCCTCCTGAAGCAGGTACATGAGGGTGCAGAGCACTGCAGCTCTCTCCTGGCATGCTAAAGTCAAGTTGGTGTCTCCTGTGCCAAGCTGGGTGGCCCAAGGGACCTGCAGGAAGGTGAGCTGCTGGGACAGGCTGGTGCTGCTCTCCCTGTGGCAAGGACACTGTCTGTTCCTGTTGCACACCAGCCCTGGAAAGATCCACATTTAGAAAACTCCCCCAGTCGACCTAGGGATGCTCAGTAGGTGGAGGAACAGGAGGGGGAATTCATCTCCAGGCACAGGTTTCAGCTTGCCTGTGCACACAGACCAGGTTCCTGTGGTGGAGTTGGGCACATTTTTACATGAAAGATGTTGCTGGTTTAGGACCATGTTTTCAAAGTGGTCAGTGCTCAAACAGGGCAGGTGTTTTCAGACTAAGTTTTTTGCTGTGCTTAGAATGCTGTTGGTTTTATCAATATCTGCTACTATTTAGGGTAAAAAATCATTTACCAAGGGGACAATAGTACTTTTTTTCTTTTTTAAATCAACAAAACATTATGTTTCATTTCCTAAACAAAAATGTCTTCCTTTGTGGTTTTGAAATTTCTTTTTCCTTTAAGTTTCCCTAGGTAACTTAACAACAAAACCCACCCCTCTATAAGCAAAGGTATCAGCCTCCTGTTTGACCTCAAACGGAATTCTCCAGCAACACAAAAACCTCCCATTCCACTCCCTACCCCTCTGCTTACCACTCCTGGATCTCCCCTGGAGAGTTCCCATTGCTTCTCGAAGACCTCAGCCTGGCCTCTCTGGAAAAGCCCAATCCTACAGTAGCAATTCCCTGGGGATTTCAGCTGCTGTTGGCTGAGGGTCTCTGCCTGTGTGAGCTCTTCAGGGTCTCTGCTCCCTTGGCAAACCCCGTGTGTCCATGCCAGCTGGGCAGCCTCTGGAGGCAGGGTGCCAGCCACGCTTCCCTTCCCAGGGTGACCGTCTGGGCACTCTTTGTCTGGGGGACAAAGCTGCTGCAGACACTGTCAGCCTCCAGGGCTGTCACAGAGCAGCACCCTTCCCTGGGACCAAACCCACTTCCCTAAATCCGGTGTGCCCGCTGTTATTTCTCTTCTTCGATCAGTTCCTGAGCGCAAAAGACCCAAACCAAACCTATCATTCCAAGCCTGAAATTCAACTGCGACCAAAAAAATGCAAATTTCCGCCCAATCTGGGTTTATGCAGCCGTGTCCCTGCGCCGAGCTGCTCCAGCCACCTGGAACTGCCACGTCCCGGCTGTGTTTGCTCAGCTGGGGACGAAGGGCAGAGGCTTAGGACCGGCACCCAGCAGGGTGACAGCGAGGGTGCAAGCGGCTGTACTGACCTGTTCCTCTGCACATGCCTGCGCAGGGCCCCTGGCTCTGCTCCCCAGCACCGCTTTCCTCCTGGAGAATTCTCTTTTGGGCACAAAGTTCCAGCCTCTCCGAGCCGGGTCCCCTCGGGAGCGCTGCCGGGACGCGGTGCGCAGCCCTGCGTGTGCCCGGGGCTGTGTACGTGTTTGCGAGGCAGGCGAGTGTGCCCAGCACCGCCACTCCCTCACACAAGGAAAGGAATTCCTTCCCAGAGCAGCTTATCATCTTGGGAACCTCCGCTTTCCAGCAGAGCCGCTGGCGTGGAGGTCAATGAGTTACCCGGAGTTGTGCTATAAACACCCGGCAGCCTTCCAGCTCCCGAGGGGAGGAAACTGTGAGCACCCGGGCACCACCTTCACCCCCCGGTGCTCTGGTAAACAGGGGAGAGACGGTGTCAGAGAGCACCTTAGGGTTCTGTTCAGCCCCAGTGTGGCTGCACCAGCCCCTGCTCCCTCCCGTTGCAAGCGGCTGTTCTGCATGAGCAGCCTCTCCCGAACTCACCTCTCCCTGCTCCCAGCCCCGGCGCCGTGTCCTTGGGGCTTGGGAGCTTCCATCTTCAGGGGATGCTCTGCCTCTGCTACAGCAAAGCCTCTGGGAGAGGCTCTACCTGCAGCACGGTTCAGACATCCTGGGGAGGTGGCGTTCAGTTCTGAAACCTCCTTTTTCTCTGACAAAATGCAAATACACACAGAACAAGAGATCTGTGGACCCAGCAGTATTTGTGCACCCTGGCAGAACTCCACATACAGAGCTAGCAGAGGAAAATACTGGGAATTTTTTTTTTCTTTTGAAAACAATGGAAGAATTAATATCAAGCTTTTCTAATATTCCCATTTCCTTCTGTGGGTGCTCAGAAGTTGGACTGTTGCTTGGTGGGTTCGAAACGAAGCCTCATTGCTTTTCATTTTATTATTTAAAAATGAATCTGAAAGAAAAAGGAAGTCAGTCTAAACCTGGCTTCAGCCAGGGAAAAAGGCAAACAAGATTAAACATTTTGTTCTAGGTCAACCAAACTCCCATTTCATGGTTTTGATTCTCTGACATGGGGGGGGGGGGAATGTTTTGGTGTGAGGTGGAGCAGTGCTTTCCTTTCCTCCTCCTCTGAAAGCCCACCCAGCCCTGCAGCTGAGGAAGCCACAAGAACAGGAGCTGGCAGAAGCCAGCAGAGCCAGTGGAGACATTTCCTCATTCTTGCACTTTCTTTTGCTTTTGACCTCTGCAAACGAGCACGGAGCAGTGATAAGCACCTGCCCACACCATGCCCCCACCCCCTGCAATCCTGGGCCCTTCAGGCTGCTTGGGTCGGGGGAGAGGAGCATGAGGGACAAGCACCTGTCCCCACATGTCTCCACCCAAGACTGGGGGGTATCGGGACAGCATCTTTCCTGCTGTGCTGGCAGGTGGAGGCAGCTCGGGAAGGAGGGGGTTCATGCACGGCTGCAGGACACGAGCAGTGAAATGGTTTTGCAGCAAAACCAGCATGGCAAGTCACTGACATGCAGCCAGACGGGCCTGGCTTTAGGGTATTTCTGACTCAAGACTTTTGGGGCATCTCCAAGACCTTTCTTACTTTTTGCTGTCCTGTGCAACCCAAAGATACTGCCTACACTGGGACGTTGGCTCCATCCCACAGCTAAGGGGTTAAGCAGGCTCCAGAGCTGAACTGAGCTGAACTCAGCGCTTCATTTCCAGAACTGCTGAGACCTGCTCCTCTCACATTGTTTCCAAAAAGAGGCAGAGGAAGTAAGCACTCTTGGAAAACAGACCACGTGTGTCAGCAATGCCCGGGTGGGTCAAGAGGCTGGGACCACCCGTCACACGTAGAGCAGCCACCTGTGTGCCAGGGAGCTGTGCAAGGAGCAGCCCAGGCTGCTGCTCTGAAGTTTCCTCTCTGGCTTTGGGGGGTGAACCCTGAGCATCCTCCCTGCTCCTGCCTGCAGCTCTCTGAACGTGACCACCACTTCAAAGGCAGAGGTGCAGCGTCATCACCCAGGGGACCTTCCAGACTGTGTGGAGACAGAGCCAGGGAAGTGGAGGCCACAGATAAGGACTGGGAAGGAAGAAGGAAGGACCAGAGCCAAACAGTTGAGCTCCAGGAATTTAAGAGCGCTGCAGGCCCTGCCTAGCACTGTGTTGCTGGTGCTGCAAGGGGTTTTCTAGTTCACCCCTGGGCAAACATCTTGGTGTCTTTCCCAGTTCAGCTTTCAGGAAGATTTGGAGGCATCAAGGACAAGCCTACAGCAATATTTCATGTGCAGGTGTTTCAGAGGCACTGGTTTTGGTACAGAGGATTTAAAGATAATGTGTAGGAGAGCAGCAAGGAAGAGGAGTTGGAAGCATGGAGCACCTCTGTGCTGCCTCTCAAAGCCCTTTTGAGTTCTTTGGATCACTGCTTTCCTACCCCAGCCCTCCTGCCCCAGCAGCCACTGCTCCAGCACACTGCCTTGCTCAGGAACCCTGGCCCAGGTGCAGGCAGAGCTATAGGACCTTCCAGCACCACCACTGCTTTGGCAATGATTGCAGGGGGGGCAGCCACAGCATCAGACATCACAGCAGTTTTTAGGCACGGGACTATCAGGGAAAATCTTGTTCTGCCTCTCAAACAGCTTCTTCCAAGGCTGATGAGAGAGCCTGGAACTCATCTCCTCTGCTAATGGCTCATGAAACTGCCATGTACCCTCAGGATACTCCTTCCAGCTCCCTCTGACTCCTGTCAGGTCCCTCCTGCCTGTCCTTCGACAAGATTGCAGGGATGAGAGGTGGGGTGCAACTCCCTCCTGCACAAGGACACCTGCACTCTGGTGGATGGCACAAGGGGACTTGAGGAGACGTGTCATGTGCTTCTGACATTCTCAACTTGTCCCATGTCCCCAGACAGCCCAGTCCCATGCCCCTGACTTGCTTGGGATGGAGCAGGGGCTGCTCTCCATGTCACCTGCAGAAAAGGACTCTTTCTCACCGGCCCTGTAACCACTGCCTCCTGGTGCTCAGCCCCACCGCTGCTTTCTCAGCTCTCCCACCACTGTGAAGCCTGGCCCTCTGGTGCATCCAGCCAAGGTGTCTACCCAGCTCAGGAATCAGCCCCACAAGGACAGACTTAGAGCTGGCAGCCGGATTCACCTGGTCTGCACAGCTGAAGAGGTCCTCAGGTGATGAAAGGTGTTTCTTGGCCAGCTGATTTCTCTCGATGGATGGAAGAGCTGCTACAAAGAAGTCCCCCAGCTCAACCCTTCCTGCTGCCCCACCCAATCACAGCTTCTCTCCTTGGCCTCTCATCCCTGGTCTTCTCTCAGGCTGGAAGTATCTCTGCCCAGTGCTGGCCAGAATATTTAACTTTAATCCTATCAGTAATGCAGGAGAATTGGCAGCTCTGGCTATTGATAGCCGAGTATGGCCAGGCAGGACCTGGGATGCCAATAAAGGCCCAGAGCCCACACTGGGGCAGTGAGTTGAGGCAGGATCTGACTCAGAGCTCTCCTGCCTTGTCTTCCTCACTGAACGTGGAGTGACCTGAGTGATTCCTCTCTGCTGGCCCGCAGCTGGGAAGGGGGATCCCTGTCTGGGAGGCTGGGATCTGCCTTTGAGGGATGTGGAGCACAGGACACAGCTGGTGTTGGGAGCCCAGCCCTGCCTGAAACTTGCTGCATTGACCATCTCCCCACCACAGATGGGACATTTGGCTGCCGGGGGACACCCATCCCATCTCTCCAGGTGAGTTTGAGCTTGTAAATCCTGATGCTTCCATGAGTTTGCAGGCAGCAGGGTGCTGCAGAGCACCTCACCTGCCCCAGGAAGGGCAGAGCTGCCGGGATCAGCACTCATCCCCTCTGTGGATCTTGTCCTAGGCTTGGGGACAGGAAACCCTCATCTCCCAAACTGGCTGAGGTCACAGGGCAGCCGGGCTCTCCCCCTCCTGCACTGTAATTTTCGGAACCATTAGATGGCAGCAACCACCGCACCACCACCTCCCGCTCCCCATGCGGGACAAGCGGTTCCGGAACCTGCAGCAACCTGCACCCGGTGCTCGGGATGGACCAGGGGCTGGGAAAACAACCCTGGGATGGGGCGAGGGCCGTGGGACTCCAGAACTGGGCCTGAAAGACAAGAGGACACAGTCTTAAATTGTGCCAGGGGAGGTTTAGGTTGGATATTAGAAAGAATTTCTTCACGGAGAGGGTGATCAGACATTGGAATGGGCTGCCCAGGGAAGTGGTGGATTCTCCATCCCTGGAGACATTTAAAAAGAGACTGGATGTGGCACTCAGTGCCATGGTCTAGCAACCGCAGTGGTGGGTCAAGGGTTGGACTTGATGATCTCTCAGGTCCCTTCCAACCCGGCTAATTCTATGATTCTATGAAAGGAAAAAAGAGGGAAGGCTCTGAAGCAGGGGACCGGCATCCTGAGCAAGTAATCCCGGGCTCAGTGGGGATATGAATGGGACCAGCCAGGTCTGGAGGAGATCTCCAGGGAAGAGGAGGATCTGGAGTCCATCTGCAAGCACAGCTTGCATCTGTGAGCACACAGCTGGGAAATGCAGCCTCCCTGCACCCTGCTGACAAGCAGTCAGTGAAGCCACACTCATTTCCAGTGGTGGTTTTATTGTCTCTGTATTAAGGATACTACAGGTCAGGGAACAGGCTGAGAGAACCCTGCCTGGGCTGTGTAGCCAAGGGCCCTTGGTTCAGGTTCTCCATTGGTTCAGGTGCTGCATTGGATAGAGGTGGAAGTGGAAAATCAGAAGGGAAAATTGCTCAAAACATTAGTTGTCCTCTTCGCAGAGGTTTCCAAAGGCTTCATTAAGAAATACCTCTAGAAAATGAAATTTTAAAATACTTCATTTTAGCCTCTCAGTTTCCCTCTATTTCTCCTTTCTAGTCTTTCTTTTCCTTTATTATTCTCCCCTGACTCTTCTCTTACCCTGTTCCTATTTTGCCATTGGAGCAGAAATGCATTGGAACAGGACAAGGAAGGTGAATAAAAAATGACAAAGTGAGCACAACCCCCCCCAGATCTCCAATTTTTCATTTTTCAATTTCCCCCACAGTAGGCAAATGATCACAAAAATTCACCTTGTTAATCTTCAGCCTACAAACACATAAAATCCCAACACCTCTATTTCTTTTCATCCCAACATCCCTGAATAGCCTTCTCCTGCACCTATAGCACCAAAAAGCAAACTCAGGGCTGCTCTCCCCACTGCCAGCCCAGCAAGTGCTGATATGAGCAGTGCCATAATTCATATTAACCACACCAGCTAATTCACACAGCTCAAGCTTCACCAGTTATGGGAATATATTTAAAGAAATCTTCTGATAATTTGGGGAAAAAAGGAAAAAAACAAAAAACAAAAAACCAACAGTATTTTTAGGCTTTCCTCTGGAGGAAAAATAGAAATACTAAGATATTGTTTATGCTGATCTAGGTTGTTTTTTTAAGATCTTAATGAGCCAAGCTGCTTGTAAAGGTGTTAGTCTTGATGCCATTTCCTTTTAGACAGCAACAAAGCAGCTTAGTGAGGCTGAGTATCTCATTTTGATATTTTCAGGGTGGAACACTTTGAATTTCCAACTTACAGAGCTTTGTTGCTTTCATTTTTTTTGTTCCATAAAGCCAAGGCTGAAATCAGAATGAAAGCTTTCAGTTTAAGCTAATTAATCCAAACACTTTGATTCATATCCCATTGTGTTTTCTCAGTTTTAAAAAAAAAAAAAAAAAAAAAAAAAAAAGCAAGATTTCCTAGAAGAGAGATAACCCACTGCTTACCTAAGGCTAGCTATGCTGCAGTATTTCATATGCTTAGAAGTGTAAAAAGAAATTATTTTGTCTTAATTATGTCATTTGGTCTCCTCCTGAACTGCATGGGCAGCATCATCCAGAGACCTGGTCTGAGCTTTGCCACCAGCCCCCAGAGTGAGGAGTTCTGTGCTCTGTCCTGAAGGTCCCTGAGATTCTCCTGGAATCACCCCGATTCTCAGTTTATGAAACAATATAAAGAACAAAAGGAAAAAAACAATTTATTGTGACAATGCCCCTCCAGCAATAAGAGAGAAGCAGAATCTGTGAAGGGTGAATTGCTCTTTCCAAGAAGCTGATGATCCCTGAGGAGCTTTGGGAAGGTGGGAGGTGTGCCAGTCAGCTTTCCTGAGTAGAGAGGTCCCAGGCTGGGCTTCTGACAAGTGGTGTATGCTGGCAGGTCTGTCCATTAACTACATCTTGGGATCCCGAGCTAGCAGCTGATGGGAGGGAGGATGTTTCTTCCTTCCATCAGTCCTCGCTGCTTCAGGGCAATTTAAGAGGGGAAACTAAAAATAAACCCAACTTCCGATGACCTTTAATGGGTTGAAACATGGTTGGCAATGGGAAAGCAGGTCAGGTACCTCGGGGGACAGAGCTGCAGCTGGTAGGAATCTGCCTTTGCATTGCTTTGCTCCAGGAGCTGCCAGCGCAGGGGCTGTGGTGTACATGAACTCGGAGAAAGACAGAGCAGCCCCGAGATGCCCAGCCTCAGGGAAGAAGCCCTGATACTGCCTGGGAGCCCCAGCCTTGGTTCCAGCCACACCAACAGCAGCAGCAGGGCTCTGTGCAGGGACATCAGCACACCTCAAGGCTCAGAGTGGAAGTCACTTGCAGGTTTAAGGACTACCACTGGTTCCCAATGCCCCGAAGCCTTTGCCATCACCCTTCCTAGGTAAATGGTGCAGCACCTCTCCTCTGCTGGTGGCCTGATGGGGAGGTGAAGGCCCAGCACTCCTGATGTGCAGGATGAGTTACTTTGGAGCTTCCACAGCACTTATTTTCACTCATCTGATTTTGATTTGGGAACATTTATTGCACTTGACCTAGGGACTCAGCCCCTGTGATGATAAGATGAATAATGCCAGAGGACCTGTGGCTCTCCCCAGGCATGGCATAGGCATCCCTTCCTGCTTTACAGGATGGCTACAGATTACAGATGGGCTATGGTGAACTCCAGCATTGCCTGGAGCAAATCCAGCTCACAACTGCTCTTCACTACCCAGATAATTTTTTTTTTTTTTTTTCCATTGAACCTATTTGGGCAGCACTAAAATTAATGACTGAAAATGTGAGCTTGCTTGAAAATAATGTATCATTTGATTATCACATTAATGCAGGCAGCTTGGAGAACATCTGCCTTTGCCTGTCTGTGTCTCCTTCTGCTGACATGGGGAATAGCTGGGAAGGGCTGTTGTGTTTCTGTGTAAACTGGAAGAGAGCCAAACCACTGGTGAATGACTTAGTGGTTGCTGTGACTGAGGAGGAATGGGCCCTGTGCTGGATGAGACAGCAACTGTGCTGTCAGGTCCCACCAAGGCCTCCCAGGATGCTCCCTTGAAACACCCACTACCCAGTTCAATCCCTCTTGTCCCAGTTGCTATGTTTTCCAGGGACTTGGAATACTTATCTCCAACATCTAGAAAGTCGTTCTGTCATCACTGGAAGAGCAAGTCTGGCTTTGTACCGGGGCAGCAGGCATCAGCATCTGACCATTCCTAACTTAACCTCTTTCACATCAAGAGAAAAATGAGTGGGGAACTGTCCAGTGCTGCAGAATTTCCTCCATCTCATGACACAGACCATGTGCTGTCGTATAATTGGGGTCTTCGGACCCCTCAGGCTTCCCTCCTGCCTTTTGGGAACATGACAGCCCTGGAATTAAAAGCTTTTTTTGGAAAATGTCACCAGCTTCTGATGAGTCAGTGTCCTGCTTCTCTGCAGCCTGCCCAGTGCTCCACACAAAGCGTTGGGCAGGGGCCCCCCACAGGCATCTTGCTCCTGTTGTTTGGACTTCAATCTTCTTGCAGAGGAAGGAGAGCCTTCTGCTGCCAGCACAGATGCAGGCAGGTCTGTGGGCAGCTTGGGTTGGCAGGGATGTGTTTGGGCAGCTGGTGCCTCTGGGACACAGACACATTTGTGCCCTGGCACCCTGGAGCAAAGGCTGCAGCTGGAATCTCTGGGCAAGGCATTTCCACTCCTCCTGATTCACAGGATGCCACACTGAAGGTTGTTCACCAAGATGACTATCAGTCAAAGGGGAAAGAAAGTGGGTGGAGAGCCCAGGGCTCCTACAGAGAGAACTTTGAAAGCCATTCCATGTGATGAACGTGTGTCTGTTTCTAGGTGTGCTGAAAGGGATGCTATGGCTTCAAGTAGAACAGAAATGCCAGAGCTAAGGCTGCTGCTCAACTACCCCTCCAGTCACTCTGAGGACAGAGATGCCTCTGTCATCTTTTAAATCTCTGGTCTCTCCCAGCCATATCTCCCCTGGCCTTGGGACTTGCTGTACCATATTTCCGTTCCCCTCTTCATTCTTCTCCTGGTCCCCAAGCCATGCAGGGGAGAGGAGAGATCCCCCTCCCCAGGGCTTTTGCCAGTTACTCCAGTCTGTGGCAGCAGGATGTGGACTACCCCAGGGGACCAGCATCCCTTCCTGGAACAGCAGCTTTGCCCAGCCTCAGGCAGAAACGTGGGGTGGTGGCTTCCCAGGTCATCAACTGCAGAGATGCTGGACCTGATTTCTCCATGTTCTTAGCATTGGTATAGCACAAGATACACTTCAAACCCAGCTCACAGTGATTTCACCCGCAACCTGCAACTTCCAGCTCTCCCAGTAGCCAGCCAATCAATGCTCAAGCCAGGCACCAGGAAAGAAGAAACAGAGTTATTGACTTGGTGGGGAAAGTTTGGTTCAGGTGGTTCTCTCAGCACCTTTTTTTCTTCTGTCCTCTTACCCCCACTGCTGCTCTGTCCCTTTTCACTGAACGAGTCGGGGTCCTGCAGGCAGCAGCATCCTCTGCACAGCCTGAGCTACGTGGTACGTGCTGAGTACTGAATGAGACAGGCGCCTTCTGGGAAAAATACACATCTAATAATTGCTGTGAGAGAGTGTGTTGTGATGCACAGACACAAAGGGATGAAAGGAGTCTGTGTTAACATCCTGACATTTCCTCATTTCTGACTTCTTGCCTCAGACATCCCTAACACCCTTCTGTGGCAGCCTTCACAGCCAGTTTCCTCTGTCAAAGGAAAGGAAAAGGGATTTCCAAGACATGCTGGGACAGCACAGATGCTGGGGAGCTCTGACCAATGCCCTGCACCATGGACCCCAGGTCCCCGTGTGGGAGTCACTGGCTGAATTATGTTTATAAGGGGGTGGCAGGGATTTGAGCTCCCTGCTATCAGTTCACCAGTTCCAAAATTCAAAAATCCCATGGCAGGGGGCACCCTATGCCCTGCCCACCTGCCCACTGCCCCTTCTCCAGGGTGCTGAGACTTCCCACCTGGGAAGGGACAAAGAGGAAGAGTTTCTGTGCTGTTGCCTCTTGAGCTCCACCAAAGCACCCTGCAGTCCACCACCCACCACCTCCACAGCCCTCTGCAATCTCAGCCTGTCTGTGCTGGTAATTTCAAGTTGCTCTAAAGGCAGCAAGTTAACAAGATTTGGAAACCAGGTCAGCGGAAGAAGCTTAATTAGCTCGCTGAACCGTGGGGACCAGCTCACATCGTGTCTGTTTTATTGACTCTCCAAATGGACGTTATGGATACCATAGGTGTGAGCCTCGCTGTGCCGAGGTCTTGTGCCCTTCCCTCCAGGAGGGGACACCCCGGGCACTTGTCAGACACAGGGAAACTTCACAAAGGGCCCCAAATTAGTGACATGGGACCACCCTAGCCGTCCTGTCCCACTGCTTTCCCCTAGCCCTGTGGGGACACCCCTGGCCCTGCTGCTGGTCCTGATGTTATCACCATCCTGACACCTCTGGGGAGGGGACAGACCTGAAGGGGACAGGCAGCAGGGCTTGCTGCGAGCTCTCTGTCACCGGCAGCACAGGCGTAGCTCACACGACCTGCTACCTGTCTTGTCATGTCACTGCAAACATCTGCTGCCGCAAATAAAACAGCGAGAGAAAGGGAAAGCAAAAGGCCCTCCCTGGGCTGCACTCCAGCCCCAGGAGGGGGAGAGATGCAGCGCCTGTCACGCTGCATGAAAAACCCCTTTCATTAGGGGTGAGACCGTAGCTGGTTTCTTTGAATCACAGCGCCGGTGTCCTGGGGGCTCCGCAGGCAGGGCGGGCACAGCTCAGGCTCCGCTCGCAGGCTGGGAGCAGCTCCGCTGGGTAAAGCTTTATTCTGACAGATAGCATCTCACAACAAAACAAGGAGCTAATGGCTTTGAAGCCCTTCCAGGAATCCTGACGTGCTGCTAGCAGAGGAGGCTGCTCGTGAGGGAAGAGCCTACTCTCCATCCTCCTCTCTCTGTACAGACACCCACAGCCTTCTCCTTGCTCCCAGTTGGGACAGATAGCCGGGCTGCCTGCTGGGGACGGCCGGGACAGCTGGAGTGGCCAGGCTGGACAGTTTCCAGGAGACAGTAGCAGGAGGGAAACCTTGGTACTAGAGGAAATCTATTTTTTCACCGTGAATTGCATCCCTCCCCACCGTGCCTCTCTCCTGGGACAACGTTTATTTGCAGGCTCAGCCACCGCCGGGCTGGGCCGGAGAGCGAGCGGTGCGGGACCGGCAATCGGGTCCATCCAGGGCGGGGTGAGAGCCCCGTGGCAAGGAGGGAGCATCCTGGGAGCTGCAGGCAGACAGGGCTGATTGCGGGGCAGTGAGCGGGGTCACCAGGCAGGGCGGCGTGAAGGATTGCAGACAGGGCAGCAGGAAGGGCAGGTTAGCAAAGGTGACAGGGATGGACCCAGGGCAGGGCAGCAGGCAGGGCCAAAGCAGAGGCAGGACCGGATGGAGGGCAGGGACCACGGGCAGGGACCACGGGCAGGGACCACGGGCAGGGG
>JAAWXA010000026.1:3092445-3128552 GCA_038090715.1 Florisuga fusca | reverse complement strand
CCCGCCACCCGCAACCGTGACCTTGCCGTCCGGACGCTCGGGAGGGAGCGCGGCGGCGGGCGGGGACACAGCCCTGCTGGGTGCCGGGGCTGCCTCGGGATGCCTTAGCCGCTGGATCGCAGGGAAATATTTCTCCTAGGAAGGAGAGAAGCAGCCTCCTCCCACTGGCGGGGGAGCGGAGGAAAAAGAGGATTTAAAGAGCGTCTTTGCCCCCTTTGTTGGATGAGAAGGACGGAGGAGGACCGGCAGGATGAGCACTAGCAGTAAGCACAGCTTTCCTTTGCCTTGCCGTGGGAACGGGGGTGTTGCACCGATCTGGCCGGGAGGAATGGGAAAGAAAAATGACATGACAGGGTTGACAAGCCTAATGGGATGGATGAATTTTATATTTTCCTGCTTGCCTTTTGCTTTCTGATAGGGCCTGGCTTTGCTGGCCCTTCTTTCATGTTGTCTAAGCCGTGGTTCTCATTCCCACCGTGTACTTCTTGGCTTGGATCTCTGGGGTTTGGAGGGCAGATGATGGACTAAAATGTCGATATGGAACGTGGGGAGAGGGAGCCAGGAGCACTCCGACAGGCAGCAGGCTCACTTGCTGATGCTGCTGCCTTACATATAAATGGACTTTGGGAGCACAGCTGGTATGGAGGAGAAGCAGGGTGAGGAGAGACCTAGAAAAGCAGGGAGCTGAGCAAAGCACAGGTGCAATACGGGAAAACATGCATCTCCTGCAGCTAGGGATGTGGGTGTTTCTATTGTGCTTGTGTGAGAGACAGGGACAGAGGCACTCGTGCACTGTGTATGCTTCTCTAAAGCAGCAGAGCTTGGAAATGTGCTGCATAAGATGAGAACTGGCACCTGGTACTAGTCTGGTTACTTCTGGTTTTGTGTCCTTGTTGCAAAGTCTGGAAAGATTGATCAGGTGTGATCAAGTCACAATCGATTTCTTTTACCTCAGTGGTATGATGTGTGACACCTGTACCCACCTCCCTGGCACAGCTTTGATGCATTCTTTAAAAGCAGTGAGTCCCCAGCCAAAGGAGTCAATCCTGATGGCCACCTGAGGGTCGTCTTCCTGGGATGACTTGCCCGAGAAAGTTGCCCTCCCTTCTGTGGTTCCTAGAGGCTATTTGAAGAAAGGAGAAATCCCTCAGGCAGGAAGTGTCAGAGCAGTGACTTCTCCATCACATTCGTGCGCTGAGATTTCTCAGTCCGAGAGCTTGGGGTGGTTCCCAAGCAAAACACTGTGAAAAAATGCCTTGGCACGCTTTGAGGTAACAGAACAGGTGATTCCAGCTCTGTTGGGCTGCCTCAGAGGTGAGAACTTCCCAGGTGCCCTCTGCAAGAGGTGCACCTGGGACAGGAGGTACCCCCTTTCCAGGGGAGCAGGGCTGGCTGTGCCCGGCTAGGAAACTGACTGATACCTCGGGACCTGCTGGATGCCTGATAACAAAGGGTTCTCCCTCTGCCTCATTTGGTGATGACTTTGGGTCTGGTTGTGAAGGGCTGGGATGGCACCAGGTGCTCATGGCCGGAGTGGTCAAATGGTGGGACTGTTAAGCTTCCACTAAGCCAGTGTTGACAAATGTGTGTTGTTTCCTTTTGGGATTCCTTTCCAGCTCTTAATAGTCAGCTTGGCTGCTGATAGTGATAAGAGCTGTTTACAGCAGTGGTGTGTTATGATTGATTGCACCACAGAACTCCTACTGGGTCCTCCCCAGTACAGAGAGAGGTGCCAGCAACCCCAAACGTGCTGCCTGCCTGTTGCTCTGGCATGGCTCACACCAGGAGGCCACGGGGCAGGCAGTGGAGCTGGGAATCTCCAGGAGGTGCTGCTGCTTCTGCCACTGCTTTGCTCTGTGACCTTGGGCCCATCACTGCTCCATGCATCAGCTTCGGCCTCTGCCAGCATCAGGTTGCCACTTGGGGCAGTGGCTCAGCCTTTTGGGTGGCTTTGCAATCTGCCTAGCTATGGCCATTACCTCTTTCAGTAGCTGTGTGTTTCTGTAAAGGTTTGGGAACTTTGTACCAGCTGTTGATCTCTTCCTGTGCTGTGGGTTGGTTACTTACAAATTACTTAGCATCCCTTTGGGACCACACCTGATCCAGGCACTGTGCAAACCCTGCAAGGCAGTGGGCTCTGCCCTGTTAGCCTTCCATACTTTTTCCTGGTAGCAGAGGGGCTCAGAGTGGGGTTTGCCATACTTAAATGCTGCTCATGTCTGTTCTTAGCAATGTGATGATCCTCTCCTATCTGCTTCTGTGAGTGAGGCATGGGGTTTGTCAGACACAGGTCAGGGGTTTGGGGTCACTTTTTCATTCAGAATGTTCTGTAGCTGATGTGAATGTTGCCAAAAGCTGTGTCCCCTCTCACTATTGCCTCACCCAGCTCTGCACATCCCTACCCAGCCTGGACCCCTCAGCTCCATGTGCATGAGAGACAAAAAAGGAGCCCAGGAGCCTTGTACCAGTGCCCTCTGTGCCATCTCTGTTTTACCCCACTGATGCTATCTGACAGTGACCTGCAATGGCCTTTGTAGCTCTTTGCTAGTGGCTCAGGGGTGCTTGGTGCCATTTGTTGGTTTCCCAGCCCTGCTTGCATCTCTGCCTCCAAGACATGGTGAGCTCTGCTGCTGTCTTGCTTTGATTTTTTTGGTTTGTTTCCCCCCAGGCCCTGTGGTGACTGAGGGCTGGATATGGTGGGATACAACCTGCAGGCTCAGCTGCATTCCAGCCTCCCCAGTCTTGATCTCTCTCCTGGAACACAGGACCTACCTGTGCAGATGAGAGAGGGGAGAGAGAGACACAGCAAGAGGCCAGATAATGGATGAAGGCAGATGGTTCGTGGGGTGGGGATGCACAGGTGTACCTGTGGCTGCAGCACCAAAACTTGGGGGCTGACAAGGATAAAAATGCCACCATCTGATATGTGAATCCCCACCACTGCTTTTTGTCTTATTTTTGGTGCATTTTGATAACACTTCTATCCTGTCTGAAGCTGACGTGAGGCAGGAAACCTGGGGCTGTGGGCCATGGCTGGCTTCAAGCCATGCTGTTGTGCAGAACTACCTGTGAGGCCTCCAGGGAACCCTGTGCAGGGCTTTTCAGGCTGCACAGATGTATCTCTGGTGATGCTGTGTGCACACCATGTGGGAGGCTTGCCTGCCCTTGCTGAGAGGACAGGGGTTTGCTTTTTCACCCTGGCATGGGTCCCAGGGCTGGAGCTCCCATGTCATCATGGGTCCCATCATGCAAGGAAGGCAAAGCCATATGGAAATCTTGTATTTTAAGATGAAGAGGAAAAGGCCCTGGATTTTTGGGTGTAAATTCATATCCTGAGGCTGCAGAGCAGACTAAGTGGCCCTGAGGGTGCAAAGGTTGAGCTAGCTGGAAAAGTGGCCTCTCCTCCTGGGTTCACCAGGTGTGTGGTGAGCATCTGAAGGGCACAGTGTTGATATTTGCATTAGTTATACCTCCCACTCCAGTTAGCACTGCTAATTGCTTGCAGATGGATTCATACGTTCATAAACAGATCTAACAGTGCTGCTCTGCATTTCCATTGAAGCTGGAGCCTGTAGTACAAACCCTTGCCCAAGAGAACATCCCTTAAAATTGCCTTGTGATATCTCCTACTATCTGGGTTCAACCTCTCCCTCAAACTGGCCTGGTGCAGGGTTTTTAATGTGACCAATGTTTGTCACCATGAAAAGGAACAGGGTTGAAGTTGTCAGCTGCCCCAGGGATTTGTGACTCTCTGAAATGACTGAATAATCCCCTCTGCTGCTTTGAAGGTAGCAGCCAGGTTTGGGTGCTGCAGGGTACAGTCTGTGAGTAGGGGACCCTCGTGTGACCCATGGGAGATGGCATTTGCACGTGGTCTCTTTTGGTCCAGCTCTGTTGGGATGGGATGGGATGGGGACACTGGAAGTCATGGCCCTGGTCTTGCCAGGATCAAGATGCCCCTTTTTATGGGCCACCCTGGTTTGAGCAAAGCCATGCACACCTCCTGGGGGAGGTGAAACCCTGGTGAACTGCTGTGTGGAACCAGTTTTGTCAGGCTCTGGATGAGTGTTGCAATGGTGATTGAAACTGGCTCACAAACTAGAGATCTTCCAGACTCCTTTCTGCCTCCAGCATGTACCCTGAAGATGGACACCACACTCTGTCCCTATGGGAAGTTAATTCAGGGTAGGAGGAAGCACTGCCATCTATTCCTCCATCATCTGTCCTCTGGGCAGCTGACAGCTTGTTGGAGCATGGAGAGCTCTTGCAGGGTGGAGAGTAATTTCCCCAGACCATCCCACCCTCTGGCACACCTCAAGTTCCTGCTCAGAAGCTCTCCTAGTCTCAAAGCTGGGCAAGGAGTCATGATGGAAGGCTGGCCAGCTAAGCATTTGGGCTGGAAGGCTTCATGCCTGATGAACACAGAGTGTTTGCTTGGTTATTTTCATCTTTTCTAAATCATGCTCCCTGTTACATGGTGATCCACTAAGTTGTTGCCCAGTGATCTCTGGGCACAGGTGGTTACAAGGTGTTTACCAGCAAACCCAGCTCTCCAGTCCCTGTGTAATTAACCAGAGATCACCTGATGCTGCACATCCCCAGCTCTGCTCTGTACAGCTCAGGGTGATTCACCAGGGTGTCCCCACCCAACAGGGCAGGACCTGCTGAGGAGGACACGGTGTTTCTGCTTTGTTCCCAAGTGTAGTGAACCCAGAGGCATCAATTGATGGCTCAGTGAGCAGTGTTTGCATCTTGCCTGTGAGAAGGCTCTTGGTTTTGCAAGAGTGACTTCAGACCTGGGGTATTATGGTACAGAGGATCCTTTCCAGTCACAGAACTTGGGGTCAGCACTGGTGCCCGTTTCACCTAAGCAGGGCTGGAGGGTGCCACAGGCATGTAATGAACTGTGGACAAAGCACAGCTTCAGTGAAGGAGGACCCAGCAGAGTCAGATGGTGACTAGAGCAGTGGTGCTGTTGCTGAGTCCCTGGGTTTCTGGGGAAATGGGCCCTGGATGAACCCTCATCCCTGCTCCCCAGAGCTGCTGGACAGGCTTCTTTGCATTCAGTAGGGGAAGAGGCAAGTCTCCAGGCAGAGCTTTTCCTTCTCTGGCAGGTTATCCTGGAGCAGATTTGTAGAAGGAGGAGAGCTTTCAGTAAAGCTGGAACCAACTCAGGAGTTCAGGTGGGAGAGAGAAGAAAGGAGGGACATGGGTATAGGGTAATCTTGCAAGAGGTGGAAAGCAATTTTCCTGCTTTCCTCTCCAAACATTGCCATGAGCTTTACCTGGTATCCATGCTTCTCCAAGGAAGGCTCTAGCACTGTGTTTTGCAGAATTTGGGTACCAAGGAGACCTCCAGGATCTCCACCCACATCTTGCTCTTCTGAGCTGCACCCACGCCTGACTCTACTGCCACAAACCAAAACAAAACAAAAAATTGTCCTCTCTGTTCTCCTGGGAGCCATAGCAAAGGGACAGTCATCCACACAGTACTCCAGTGCCAGAAAATTCAGAGCCCAGGCAGCTTCTCTCTGTCCTCAGGCTGGTGGACAGACTCTGTCCCCGCACCAAGCTTCGTTCAGGCTCTGCTTTCTTGGCAGTTTGCCTTTTGAGGAGCAGAAGCCATGGAAAGTGGCCCTGCAGGCCGATGAAGTGCATGCTATAAAGTCAATTGAAGCAATTGAATTACTTCACCACGATGCTCTTATGAAATAAATAGCAAGTTTTCTAATGACAAAGTGCCAATCAGTTTAGCCAGATAATTTGATCTGTGATGCCAACAGGCTGGACTAATGACAGACTGTCCTGCTGTCAGGAAGGAGTCAATGTGGTGCTCTTTGTTCTCCTCAAAGCTGCAAAGGAGTAAAGACAAACCCACCAAGTTCCTGCCAGACCCTGCAGTCCTGTCTTGATGGTGCCATAATGAAGTGGTTGGAACATCCTATTAGGTATTTTTAGACTAAGGAACCTCTATGCTGTGAGCACTGCAGCACCTTCAGAAAGCATCCTGGGGCTAGACTGGTGATGGCAAGGACTCGGTGAGAGTGGGGCCAAAAGGACTGTTTGAAGCTTTACAGGACCAAACTGATGTAGTGTGGCAGCAAACTTGGGTGCACAGTTCCCATTTATTTGATGCTGGCTCAGGTTTTTGGTTGGCCATGGCTTATTCATGCATTTTTCAGTTTGGGTGTAGTTTTGTCAATCCTTTATCAGTATCAGCCATAAGCCCTGGCCTGGGAATTGATTGCCTTCTCTGCTGCCTGGGCTGGAGACCTGAAAGAAAAAGGAGCAGGTACTACAGTTTCCTCATGCAGCCTCTCTGACCTTCCTTTCTTCTTACCCTTTCTAGCCTGGCAAGGTCCTCTGGGCCCCCAGCATCACTTGTGTTTTTCTGTTCATCTATGTTTTACTCCACTTCCATTTTGAATCTTGTTTCTGAGACTAGACAACCAGGAAAATCATTGAGGGGAGGGCTTCTCTAAGGTGTTTTTCTCAGAGAAGAACATGTGCTTGAGGGTTTGAAGCCATCCTGTTAGTTTCTGTGTTCTTCCTTGGCAACAAGTGGCACGTTTTGGAGAGCACTACACTGCTGTGGGGTATGAAAGGCTTTGCTGGTGGACTGAGAGACCTGGAGCCCTTCCCCAGCTCAACTTGAATCCATTGCATCTGAATTTAAGTTTCAGGGTTTGACTTGTTCTCCCAGCAGTGAATTACATGACTGATTCTCGGGTACGTGCAGCCAGGCTGCAGTCAGCTGCTGCTGAGTGAGAGAAGCACAACCTGGAGCAGGGCTCAAAGTCTGAGCTGCCATGAGCAGGTGCCTGGTTGCTCAGTTCCCCTCACAAACACACCAGTAGCATTTCACTGGTGTCCTGCACTGCCTCTCCTTCCCCATCTCTGTGTTTTGTACTGAAAATCTTGTTGCTTTTCTCCTGGAATCCACCCTCCTGCAAGCCTTGGGGACCCCTTTGTGCAGAGGCATCCCAAAGAGGACTGCCCAGCCCAGAGCTGTGTGAAGAGGAGCTAATTTTAAAGCAGCTGGGGACTGGGTGGGTTGTTCCCTGGCTCAGCAGCACTTGCTGGGGAATGTCAGGCACCATGGTGGGGATCTCCCTGTTGCAGCTGCTCCCCAGCCTGGATTCTCAGTGGAGGCAGGGAGCATCCCTGCAGGGTGGCTGGCCCAGGGTGCCTGTGTTACACCCCCCAATGAAGGAGTTCTCCCTGCTAAAAGCTTTAGGAGAGAAGGAGGAGGGATGCAAGCTGCATGAAACCCATTTCTGTTGCTCATTAGGAACTGCAGCCCATCCAAGCTCCAGAGCTGTGTGAGAGGGGTATCTGCCTTCCCCAGCAGCCCCTCTTTGAAAGAAAAAGCTTTCTGGCCTTGGCCAGGAGGCAGGACAGCATCAGGGCTTGTCTGTCTGCTGCTGTCCTGCCTGTCTCCTGATTCACTGACCCCCTGAGTGTTCTTCCTGGGTAAAATAACCTCAGGCTGGCTTGGGCACAGCAGTGGCCATCTCAGTTGGCGAGTGGCTTGATGAGTGTGGCTGTGATGTCTGCACCAGTCGGGATACCTGTGTGGCTACACCAGCAAACGGGTCTCTGGGCTGCCCAGAAGGACCTGCAGCATGTTCCCCTGGTTTGTGTTTGCCCTGCAAGCTGGAGATCAGCGGTCAAGTGC
The DNA here is from genome assembly GCA_038090715.1 of Florisuga fusca. NCBI lineage: Eukaryota > Metazoa > Chordata > Aves > Apodiformes > Trochilidae > Florisuga > Florisuga fusca. The sequence goes on along the minus strand of JAAWXA010000026.1, from coordinate 3,120,874 downwards.
TGAGGGCAGCAAAGGCATGGAGAGCTTCCCCTTGCCTGGCTCAGAGAAATGGGGACTGGGGCAGAGATCCCAGAGCTCCTCCAGAGGTGTTGCAGACCCCACTCACTCACCCCCCAGCTGAAATGCAGTGCTGGGCAGGCAGTGTGCTGTGCAGCTTGGCACAGGCATCTTCTGCCATCCCAGCAGCCAGCTCTGCTCCGGATTTTCCCTCTCTCTGCTGGTCTCGCAGCAGTCCTCAGGGTGTGATGGAGTACAGGCTTCCCCGGCTCTCGGCTGTGCCTGCAGAGCCTCTGTCTCCTCTCGGATCACAGCGTCAGTCCCTGCAAACCCTCCCACCCTCCACTCCTCTGCCCTGCACCCTGCTGGGGACACCCTGGCCGTGTCCCTCCCCGTTGCTGTGCTTCCCCCTCCTCCTCGGCACTTTCTGCATCAGCACCCGGTCCTCAGAGGATGGAGAAGGTGAAGCAAGGTAAGACGAGCTCCCTCTAACCTGCTGCGTCCTAAAAATAGCTGCGTCACCCAAGCGTCGCCTGAGTGATGTGACCAAGTCCGGGCTCCTGGAGAGCTGCTGCCTCTCTTTCAGACACACACGGAACACTTGGTCAAAAGGGCTCCCGCCGGTGACACGGAGCGTGTCATCGCATTAGCACGCCGTGGGACACCTCTCAGGTTATGCGGAGTGTAATCCCCGCTGGCAGCCGCCGGGGATGCTGCCCTGAGGCTGGGTCAGTGTGCCCGCCCCTCGCTGGCAGCAGCAGCCACGGAGCCTTCCCCTTCCCCTTCCCCTTCCCCTTCCCCTGAAGATGGAGCCGCCTGCCCGCAGGTCTTGCCAAGCTGTGCCAGGGGGCGGGTGGCACCGCTGGGCCAGGGCAAAGGGGTGGCTTTGGTACATGTGTCAGATCGCTGGCCAGATCTTTGGGAGAGAAGGGAGAGGAAGATCTTCTGTAGGGAATAGCCAGATAAAGGGTAAAAGTGGTTTTTATGGTGCTGGCCCAGTGTTTGTGTTGTCCCTGAATGCTTCTTCCTCCCTCCAGGCTGGGCTGGAGGCTGGGGCTGATGAAGAAAACCTTGGTCTTCCATTTCTATCCAGACTATTGCCATAAATTAATTTCTTGGGGCTGGCTGTGCCTCTGGGGGGAGTTTTGCTGGCAAGACCAACATGTCCCCCATTTCTTCACCATCAGTGAGTGTGGGAACCAAGTCATAGAATCATAGAATTGTCTGGGTTGGAAGGGACCTCAGAGATCATCAAGTCCAACCCTTGATCCACTCCCATTGCGGTTCCCAGCCCATGGCACTGAGTGCCACATCCAGTCTCTTTTTAAATATCTCCAGGGACGGAGAATCCACCACTTCCCTGGGCAGCCCATTCCAATGCCTGATCACCCTCTCCATAAAGAAATTCTTTCTAATATCCAACCTAAACCTCCCCTGGCACAACTTGAGACCATGCCCTCTTGTCTTGCTGATAGTTGCCTGGAAAAGAGACCAACCCCCACCTGGCTCCAACGTCCCTTCAGGTGGTTGTAGAGAGTGATGAGGTCTCCCCTGAGCCTCCTCTTCTCCAGGCTGAACAGCCCCAGCTCCCTCAGCCTCTCCTCATAGGATCTGTGCTCGAGTCCCTTCACCATCCTGGTTGCCCTCCTTTGGACCTGCTCCAGCACCTCAATCTCCTTCCTGAACTGAGGGACACAGAAGCTTACATGGCTGCGTTTCTCCCCATATGCCCATGCACGTCTTCTCAGCAAGGAAGCCCTCCTTCATCTGGCAGCAGATGCTAAGGCATGAAGCTTGATGATCCCCAGCTCAGAGCTTTTTATTCAGTGAGAAAAACCATCCCTTCATATACCCACAGGTGCTACTTGAGAGGACTTAAAATGTTGTCCCACCATCTGCCCCAGCTGCCCCTTGGGATAGGAATGGGTTGGACCTAATCTTTCCCTGCTAGGAGAGGGGTGCCTGGCAGTGAGCTGGCCAGGGAGAGCTGAGAGACCAGGCATGGATGTTCTCCCCTCCCCTGCTTTTGAAAAAAGTCACTGCCTGCATGGTGAGTTGTGTGGTGATGACTGCTCACAATGGGTTACATATAAAATCCCTCACATCCCTGAGGATGCTACCAGTTGAAAGCTTTTCATGGTGCTTTAAAAATAGCCACAGAGGGGGAGAGAATGAGGAGATGGATAGGTAGGTGGATCCCTAATAAGGAGAGAAGAGGAAACAGCTAGAGAAGGAATGGAAAGACTCTAGTGAACGGCATGTGAGTGATTACTGAGGGAGGGGGTGCTGCATGCCCAGCAGGAATGGGAAACCCTATAAAAAGCCTGGCTGTGAGATGTGCTCCTTGCACGTGCAGGGAGGGGGATAGGCATAGGGTAAGCATCAGCTTGGGCTGTCTCTTCTGTGGGTGCTCAGTGCATTCTACAAGTAGCTTTTAAAAATACTCTGTGACATGTGGGTGGCCTGGGCTGGCTGCTGCTGCTCTTGCGTGATTGCCCAGACATCTCCGAGCTCGTCTGCATTGGGAACTGCCTCTCTGCTCTTTATTTCTGTTGGGTTTTCTGCTGCCTGACAGCTTGCAGCACCCAGAGGCAAGATCTGGTGGTGGTGGGACAGGGGCTATGGGTGAAGCAGTGGTCCCAGAGCCACTGTCCCTTCAGTGGGACAGCCCTGCTCTGTCACTGCCAGCACAGCATCTCCTCCATCCCAGGAAGAGGCTCCGGGCCCTTCCCTGTGCTTGGGGCAGCTCTCCCCATCACTCAGGGAAGATAACACGGAGTGTCTCCAAGACACGCTAATTGCTTTGGCTTGCACTTGGTACAGCAGAGCCAGTGGGCATTCAGAGCTCTTAGTCAGCTTAGAGATCTGCCAGATCCTTCCTCTCCTTCCCCTTGGAGAGCCGGGGGAGGTTCAGTGGCAGTCGCTGATCCCCACATCCCCTGAGCCCCAGAGGAGCTGCGGGTTTGACCCCAAGGTGGCCCAGCCCCCCGGTCCCAAATCCCCCGCGGCAAAAGGCACCGAGTGTGCTCCCCGGGCAGGGCACAGGCTGAGGTGAGCCCCTCTGCTGGAGGAAGGGATGCAGGGACAGCGGGAATCCCCGTCCTGGGGCATGAGGATGGACTTCGTGCTGTGGAGAAGCCGACAGCATCGCTCTGCTGTCTGTCCTCCCGGAGCCTTCAGCTGCTGCTGCTGCCCCAGCTCTGCCGCTGGCGATCCCGGCTCTGCACGGCCCGGCCCGGCTTGCCTGGTGCTGGGAAGCACTGCTGGGCTCTGCCCCTGCCTGAACTGCAGGGAAAAAAAAGGCTGCTAACAAGACTCCTCTGTCAAACTTGCCAGCCTGTCATATCCAGGCCATCTCCCTCTTGCTTGCTTGCTTGTCTTTTTATTTTTTTAACTTCCCTATCAGCGAGGCAAATACCCAGGGAAGCAGAGGCTGGTGATGGGCTTAGCCCTGCCTGGCTCTGGATTAGGATATGGTGAAGCCAGAGAGTGTGTGCTGCCCAGTCCTTGCACTGGCCTCTTGCAAAGGGTTGCCACTCACCTATGTGCCAGGCTCACTCTGTTGCTCAAGCCCCCAGCTTGTTTTTAAATGCTGCAGCACAGGAGTTGACATCCAAGCCCAGCCACCCTCTCTGGGTGCTGAGGTCTCAGCCTTCCCTCCTTTGCCAAACTCTCCTTGCCTGGGGAGGGTGAAGAGGTGCCTCCTGCCCTGGCTGGCTTCTGCTGGCTCTCAGGAGCTTCTCACCTGCTCTGGAATACCTTCTGGAGGAGAAGTGGGTGGCACAGAGCCAGCAGCATGCTTCTGGCTGGTAAATGCCTGTTACCCTCCCCAAGGCAGGGGGTACCCCCAGTCCTGATCCCATCTCACCTGCCTTTTGCTGGGTTCTGCTGTGAGAGCATCCCACAGACATGTGGCAGAGAAAGGGCTTGCCAGGAGAGGTCATCTGTGGCTGCCCCAGCCCTCGCTCCCTGCTTGGCTGGTCAGGTGGCATAAAGGGTCCTGTTTGGGAAATAATTTTGTTCCTTGGCAGGCGGTTTTTGGCTCATTTAAGCCCAAAAGAATTCACAACAAAGCACACGCTCATTTTGCCCTGTTGAAAGGGGACTTGTTCCCTGGAAAGTGCCAGCTCTGCTGGGCCTGTTGATTGCCTGTTAATTGTCACTAATGAGGAGCTGGGAGATGTGGCTTCCAGAGATTGTTGGGGACAATCAACAGTGCTTGGGCTGGGGAGGGAGCTGTGAGCAGGGAAGGGAGCTGTGACCTCAGAGTGGGTGAGCTGAGCTGCATGAATGGGTTTGTCACTGGGGGATGCCCCAATTCCCCTGCCTGTGGCATGGCAGTGCTCAGCCTCCATTCCAGAGTGGAGAGCATGGAGGGTTAAGAGGATCTCTGGTGCTTACAGTACACAGATGGATTTATTTAGGCATATATATAGCAGGGAGGTGAGGTGGGGAGGGGAGGGCTAAACCCACCCTGACCAGAAGGGAGGGTTAAATCTCTGTGGCTGGCCCATGGTGGGAGCACAGGGCAGCAGGACCTGATGGCAGAGCTTGGCTGTTTTGTGGTTTGTTTTTTTTTTTCCCCCCAACCCTGATGAACAGCACCAAAGGCTTTTAGCAGGAGACAGCAGTCTGCCTGCCTGCTGCTGCCCACCCCCTTCCTTCTGAAGTCAGGTTTCTAGGAGCATGCAAGAGCTGAGGAGATCATCAGTGTGGGAAGGAGGAGGGGAGAGGATTAAGGCTGTGCCCAAACCCCTCATACACTCCTGGGTGTTTTTTGGTCTAAATGTGCCTCATCCTCCCATGTCCCCCTCTGTCCCTGCCCAGTGCTGAGCCTTGCTTGGCTGGCACCTTTGGGCCTCATTACTGGGCCACCCTGTGTCCTACCAGCAGAGGCTCAGGAGGTGGTTGGGGAGGTGGGTAGGAAGCTTTTGAGAGTGTGATGTTGTGTGATCACTGGTGGGGAGGTGTGCTTTTCCCTGGAAGCCCTCCCTGTGCTGCAGCAGGGACAGGCATCGCTCTCCTGGTGCCCATCTCCTGCTCCAGCTGCTCCTGCACAAATTACTTCAGGGGGTTCTCTCATCTCCTCTTTGCTAAAATAGCCGTGCTGCTTCACCCACTACTTTTTTTGGGAGTCTTAGCATACACCCTGGGTTGCCTTGCTGAAGGTCATCCCAAGGTAAGCAGCCTAAAGATAGCTCCCCACTTGTTCCTTGTCTGCAATGCCACTGCTTTCCCACTCCATTGCTCCCTCCTGCATCCAGCCTTTGCTCCATGACTGTAGGCTGTTGCCCTTTCCTTGCTTTTTGCTATATCAGCCCCTTTCTTCTCTTTCCCTTTTTCTCTCTTTCTCTCCTGTCAGCTTTGTTTGCCCTGGCTGTGTACCAGGGTTGCCATGGTGACTGCCAGAGCATCTCTGCATCCCAGAGCAGTGGTCCTGTGCCTGCCCTGGCCCTGGGGAGTGGCAGAGCACCTTCCTGCACCTTGCTGCCTCCTCCTAGGGATTGAGGTCCCTGGGGAGATCTGCAAGACATCCTTCTGGCTGGGGAGGTGACAGGTCAGGGCACTGGGTGACCCTTGCCAGCTCAGGCTGGGGCTTGTGCAGGAGGCTGGGGGAGGCACTGGCAGGGCTGGCTGTATGGCACAGCTTTACTTGCCACTTGCTGTCGGAACTGTTAATCTTCAAAAACTATATTTTTAATGAGCAAATGCTACTTAAGGAAAAGAGAGGAGCTGCTGAGCCCAGGCAATCCATTTAGGTTTACTGGGGCACCGCCACCTGCCAGCAGAGAGGAATATAAAGCTGTGTAAGCACAGAGTAGCACCCCATTGCAGCAAGTGTGAACCTTTCCTCTTGTTCTTGGGAATAAGCTTCCTTTTCCCACCTTAGGAGCCATGCTAATTCTTGCCATGCTGCCGTGCAAGTGGCTGTTGGGACTTGACCTTGCCTTGGGAAGGCTCAGGCCCCAGAGTACAAACCTCCTGTGTCTTTGGATAAAGCATCATCTGGGTCCTAGAGCTGCTCTTTGCCTGTGCTGTGGGGGACTGGGTCTGGCAGTGAGGACTTAGATGCATCCCCTGGCCACGATCTGGTGTCGGGGGACACAAGTGGAGCTGAGGCTTGGAGGCAGAGTGCAGCTTGTGGCTTTCTGGTTCTGCTTTGCGGATCACAATGTGTCTTTTGAGTATTTGTCAGAGCTTCTGTGCCCCTTTCATGAGATAATTAGGATGACATGTTATTAGCTGATTACTGGGGAAATGTATATTTACTGAAGATTTATTCTGGAAACAACATTAATCTCCTGTATAGTTGCTAAGCCCCCATAAATAATCTGATTTTGATAATCAATTGCTATTGCACCCCCCCATAAATCCTAATTAAATGCACATTTAATTCACATAAAGTTGCCAAATTTGCTTGTGTGTTTCTGTCCTGCTGCTTGCCTCAGGCAGATGTCTGTATGTGCAAGCTCAAGTCTGTTTATCAGCCAGCCTGGAACCAGAACATGGTTTGCCAGGGCAGAGCAGTTACCCTGACAGCACTGCTCCCCTCCCAGAGTCCTGCACGGAGAGCTCAGCGTATCCTGGCTTCCTGCAGCCAGAGCTGCTCAAGCAGAAACGCTTTGCAAACCTGACCCTTCCCTGTCCACTCTCCTTTTTCTGGGATATGCAGGAGCAGACATGGGAGACTGCACCTGGAGCAGCCTGGGCTTGCCTGAGGTGCACAGGGTGGGTGTGCCAGGGGGAGATGCAGTTACCAAAACCCATCCAGAGGCTTTCAACAGCACTGGCCTGGGATGGAAACGGAGGTCTTGATGGAGTCCTTACCACCCCTGGGCTGGGGGCAGTGATTCTTCAAGCCTTGGTGCCTGTGGATGGGTGGGAAGAGGAGGATGTGCTGCAGAGAGAAGGTGGCTGTTGGCTCTGGTCTGGAAAGTTGTGGTTCTGCCAGTTTCCTTCAGAGCTGGAGGGAGTTTCCAGGCATCGGCTGGGTTCTGTGCTTTGTTGGGGCCACATTGATTCATTTTATCCTCTTGGGTTTGCAAATAGTACAGAGTTAGCATCAGAGAGACACCCAGATCACCCCAGAGAAGACAAAGAGTTGGACTCATTCTGGCAGAGCTCTTGGGGTGCTGGTGACCTGGGTCCCTGCTGGGGGGACGTGGCAGGAGTGCTGCAAACCTCCTGTTGCTTTTCATGGTGTGGGGTTTTGATCCTCACCTGCAGTGCCTGGGTGCTGGTCCTCACTGGTGCTCTTTGGAGTGCATCCTCCCCATCCCTGCTGCCTTGGCTGGGGTGCTGGGAGCATCAGCTGGGGCTGGGATGATCTCTGTGATGAGGTTTGCAGTAGGGCATCCATAAAAGAAAGGATGAAGCTGTTTAAATCGCTGGGAAGACATCTACTAAGATCTCCTCCTGAGCCTGGCTGGAGCCCAGCCTGCTAATTATGGTGGTAGGAGAAATACACAAACATACAGATGGCAAGAGGAACAAAAACTGCTGGTTTTTAATATCAAAAGCTCAGTTTCTGTCCAACTGAAACAGACACATGGCAGAAGCTAAACACTAACAGCTTTGGATGGGATTGTAGTGCCTCTTGGAGGCCTTGCAGGGCACAGAGGGGGAATCTGACTCTCCTGGGGCAGTGGGATGGATCTGAGCTGCTGGTGGAGGATCAGGGAGGCCAGGCTGGAGCAGTGGCTTACAGAGAAGCCTCAGGTGACAGGGCACTTGTCACCACTGTTGGCCAGACCCTCATTCTGTACTTAGGAATGCTTGCTGCTAGAGGACTGTCCCCTCAGGGGCATCTTTCTCTTGACCCCTTGCAAAGCCAAGGGGCTGTGCCCCTGTGCCCTGCAGAGCTCCCAGAAGGTGCTCAGAGATGGTGAGATGGGCATCTGGCAGCAAGGAGCTGGTGATGGAGTATTTTGTGACACTGCCCTGAGGAGCCTACCAGTCCTTGCTCCACCCTGTAATGCCTCTGGTGCCTGAAACCTCTTGGTGGACATGGGGCTCTCCCTGCTGAGGTCCTGTCCCCCCCTGCACCCCATCACCTGCACAGCCCTGGTGACTGCCACACTCCCCTCTCCAGCACCCATGTGCATGCCCAGGGGTCTCAAATAAGCTCCGTGGGGGGGTGGGTGAAATCTTTTTATGTGACCACTTAAAGGTTCCCTTTGCTACCTTGAACAGAATGAGGGCTGAGATCACAGAGGTGAAGAAAATCAGTAAACACTCTGTGCTGTGTGGCTCATGGCTGTAAGGACCCCACTGGGGCTCTGCTAAACCCTTCTGTGAATGAGGGTGTGCACAATTTTTGTGGGACAGTCCGTATTTATTGACTGGGGGTGTATGGTTTGTCCCTTGCAGTCTCAGTTGGCGGGCAGTGAGGTGGTTTGGGATGTCTGTACTGGGATGTGGCAGTGCCCTTCGTGCTGTGGTCCTGGTTGTGTTGTCCCTCACCCCCATCCCTCCAGTCCAGGAGCACAGCTGATGAGAGCCCAGTTGTTTCAGAAAACACCTTCCCAGGATATAAGAGCAGAAAGAGGAATTTGAAGGTTTCTGGGGAAGTTCCTGGTGGTGTTTTGCTGCTGGCCCTGAGCTGTAAGTCATCCCCTTGGCATGGGGCTGGCTTGGAGGGTCTTGAACCTTCTGTCCCTCTGAGCACACCCTGATGGCACTGAGACTGCTCTGTAATATATACTCCTTCTCTACATCCTATTTCTGGGGAGATTGTCCCCTCTGTGACGCCAGGGCTCCCTTTGCCAGCTGTCCCCTCCAGTCTGAATTCCCATTTCCATTGCATTAATATCTATACAGTAACTCAGGATGGAGATTGGATTTCAGTTCCCTCCCCAGAGGAGAAAGAGTTAAAAATAGCAAATCCAACACCCCTCATTCCCTTGATGTGACGCAGTCTCCCAGGTTGGAGTTACAATGCCAGCATGAGTATGGTTTAAAATAAAACAAATGAGTGTACTGCACTCTGCAGAACAGGGGAATAAGCTTCAGGCTGGAGAAATGACATGGAGGAGCTTCTGGTCTTCTAACCTGTGCCTGCAGAAGGCAAGAATTTCTCTTCCTTGCAGTGGGCTGTCTGTCCAGAGCATCCCCTGCAAACCACTGAGCATGGGGCAGCTGCATGCCAAACAGTGATCAGGGCAGAGAGGTGCTGGGTGTGGGTCTGGGGGCTAAGTGGGTGATTCCTCCCCCAGAAGCAGGTACCAGACCATGTTAGCAACAGCCTGCAAGGTGGCTGGTTGCCAACCTGACTCTGTCTCATCTAACAGGGTTGTTTCTCCGATCTGGTATAAAAAATCCTAAATCCCCCCCCATTTTTCATACTCAGACACTGGCCTAGTTTAAAAATGCTGGCTCCTGGCTGGCTTTGTAATATTTTAAATATAGCAGCCTTCAGGGTTTTGGTGTATGCACCATATGTTTTCAAAACTGCAACAAAATCCATTGGGCTTGTGGGTGGAGGTTAAAGGGGAAAAGCATTTCCATTTGGGAAGCTGCAAATACAAAACACAGCAGCAGCAAACAGAAAAATCTCCCCGTCCATCAGGCAGAAATAAGCTCCTTTCTGTCCTGCCTCTCTCCAGCACATTCGTCTGCATGGGAGGAACCAGCCTGAATGTTTCCATTGTGTCAGCTCCTGTCCCGGACACCCTGGCACTGATTCCATCCACAGCCCCCTCTGAGGCCCAGTGGGGGATGTCACTGTGTCTCAGACCATCTGACAGCTTCTTTGCCCTTTTTACTTCCTCAGAAAACCCTGTGGAGTTTTGGGGTTTTCATTTTTTTCTAGGGAGTGGGACAGATTCCTCTTCCTAAAGCTCATCCAGGCTGCTGGCTCTTTGGATGGCAGCAGTGGGAAGGCTTTGGTGGTGGAGGGGAGAGTCCCCCAGGCTCACTGTGTTCCCACACAGCACATATTGCCTCCCAGCATTGAACACAGCCTCTATTTAGCAGAAAAATTGGCTTCTGCAAAATGACAAGCTAAATCGTTTCCATCTTTTGGACAGAACCTCGAGCTTAGTAATTTCTACCCACACACATCTGGCAGCCCTTGACTCTAGGACCTGAGTACACCTGCCTCTGTGGATCCCCCAGAACTGTCCAGCTTGGTTAGAGCAGAGAATCACCACATGTGGGCTGGGGCTGAATCCAACCCCTCCTGAGGTGCTTGCCTCCTGCCTTCTGGCTGTCCAGGACTGCTGAGGGAGCTGCTTGGCTGTGGCTGTGCCTCACCCCCGTGTCCTGCCTCATGAATAAAATCTGGGGGAGGACACAGGCTCTGGCCAGCACCTGAATATCACTGGAGACCACCCTGCAGATCCTTTCCCTGGACAGCATTACCCTGGAGTGTGCAGGAGAGCCAAGGGCAGCAGTGGGGATGAGGAGGCTGGGGGGGGATCCAGGTGGGTCTGAAGCTCCTGCTGTGTCCCTGCTGGAAGTGGCAGCTCTGGTTTAGCCTCACACCCAGAGGATAGGTGGGATGCAGTGGCCATATGATGGAGAAGGGTGTCAGGGGATGGGGGCAGTGGAGGAGAGGACATGGAGAAGGCTTTCATGTTTGCTGTGGGCTCTGCAGCATCCCATTGCACTGGGGATTCAGGACTGAGGCTGTGTCACCCCATGGGGCACCTGTGCCCTGGGGATGGCAGGGTCCCAGGGGCAGAGAGAGGCTGCTGCCACCAAGGTTTTGGCTGCATGTTGCAGCATGGTCTCCTCCAGAGAACGTGGCCTGTGGTGGTACTTCTGCACCTGGGATCCACAGAGGGCCTCCAAGAGCAGCCATGTGTCTCTCTGGCTGCTTGGGTGGGTTTGTGCTCCCCCAGATCCCTGTCCCGAGGTAATCCCCACCACAGCCTTGCTTTGGGACCCAGGCAGAGCTTGAGCCATAGATGTTCAATGTATACATGTGCTGGATGCACTCACCAGCCTCACAGCCCCTGCTCATAAACAATTCTGTTGTATCTATAGCAGCTCGGGCAAGGTTTTTAAGCTGAACCAGATGTAAGGATGAAATCCCATCTTCAGCCTCTCAGCAAGGATCCCTCCTCTCCTGCCTCAAGTAAAACTTTCTGCAGTCCCAAATGCTGATAGCAGAGAGTGCTGCACATCTGCTGGGGAGGCAGGGGCTGCTGGGACCATGGGCAAATGGTGGCACTGGGAGCAGCCCCAGTGTGGTACCCCTGCTATGCACAGTGGGCAAGGTGGGGAAAGACACCCTGTGGGTGTCTGGGGTGCTGCAGAGGGATGTGTGCCTGGGTGAGAGGGCAGGAGTGTGTTTGTTGGCTCTTGCTGTGCTTCTGGCCAAGTTGTCACTGGTTTTGTGTGTAGAAGGATTTGTGCAGTGCCATAGGAGGCCCATCTTGCCTGTCCTGGCAGGTGCTGTAATGTCCCAAAAGGTTGTGCCCTCCCCTCCCCCAGCCCCCTGGTGCCTTCTGCATCTCTCCATCACCCTGAGCTTCGTGGCTGTTCTTTGTTGCTTCCTCCTAAATTGTAGCTGATCCTCAGGAGGGAGAGACAATCCCTCAAGACAGACCTGTTCTGGCTTTCTGGGCCTGGATCCAGCATCTTAACAGCCTTGCAAGTGAGGAGCTGATGTGTGTGCGTGCAGGCATCTGCTGGGGGCATCCAAGTGTGTGTCCCCTGGGGTGCTGGTGGGACACCTCTGCTGCTCCCTGCTGGGGTGAGGGGGAGAGAGAGGAGCTCTGGGCAGTGCACATGCTCTGGATTTGGCCCCCAGGGATGCCTGTTTGCTGTCTGCATCTTCCATCTCCTCCTCCGGATCACACACATTTGCCTCTCCCCTCCTCTTTCCCCATGTGGCTTCACTGCTCCATTTTTCTTGAAAGCAAAGCAAATTGATAGTTTCCTGCTCTCCCGGCCACCTTCACACAGCTGCCCAGCCCCACAGCAGCTGGTGCCACCATGGTGCCCTGCCCAGCTGCTGGCTCTGCACTTTTTGGCTGGCTCCCAGACCCTGGGTGGCACTTGAGCCCCTGACCCTGGGAGCTGCAGGGTGCTCCGGGCTGTCTGAATGGAGCCCTTGTCAGCCCTGCACATCCTGTCAAGACTGGCTTGTGACATCAAAGCCACCAAGTTTGGGGTGAAATTGTCTTGTGCAGGGAGCTGTGTCTGGCTATGAGGAGCCCAGTGGAGCTGGGATCTGGTCCTGCAGTGTTGCTCATGGGGCCAGAGCAGCTCTGATGTGGTCCCCTTCACCCCTGCTGCACTTGATACCTGTGCAAAACCAATGTGCAAGACTGCTCTTGGAAGGGGTAGGAGACCCCCTGGAGCTGGCAGCATGAGTCTTTTGGTAGCCAGGAGGGGATGGAGAGGTATATCCCATGTGCTGGGGGAAGCACCTCTCTTCTAGTCCCAGAGGCAGTGGGGGCTTTGGACCACTGCAGTGGGTCTGGATAGCCAAATGCTGGGGAGCTGCACCAGGAGCAAGGAGCAGTCCTGCTCAGCCCAAAGGCACGTTTGGTTGCCAGAGCTTGTGTTCAGTAGGGCACCCAGTGAGGACCACAGCAGTCCCAAGAGCCTCAGAGCCACCTCTGGGTGCTGGCCATGTGGACAGCTGCTGCTCCCCAGTTTCATTATCAGGGTGGCTGCCCCTTACTGGGCTGTGCTGGGACTCCTTCAGGAGCCTGACCTTGTGTCAGAGCAGGGCATGAGCTTCTGGGCTGTGGCTAGCCAATGTTCTCACAAAGATTACTTTAATATTTTTTTTTATTATTAAGTTTAATATATATATTTTAAGAGGAAGGAGGAAAGCAGCTGCCTGGTGCAGGGCAGAGAAGGGCTTCTCCTGCCTGGGAAGGGGGCAGAGGGGGCTGCTCCCAGCTCTCCTGCTGGAGCTGTTCCAGGACAGGACCCAGCACCAGCCCTCCAGCAGCTGGGAACTGCCATGCCATCCTCTCCTCTTTGGCATAACCCCCTCTTCCAGGCTCAGCACAGCTCCTGTCCTGGGCAGCCATGCATTTCAGCCATTATTAATTAAAATTCGATCTGTCCTTTCTCTTCCTCTCCCCAAGACACCCAGGACTGCTAAAATATTCTCAGGGATAATAGGAAAGGGAATTAAATAGTTCCTGTGAAATTAAAGCTGTACCTTTTGGAGATTTCTTGCAGCTCCTAGAGCCTGCAATTCCCTGTCGAGTACTACATCTCCAGCCCCACATGCAGGGGGAATACCTGGCCTGGGAGACTGGAGAAACTGGGCAAGACACACAGGCAGCTTCAGTGAGCAGATTGCTGGGGTATCTCAGAGCCATCAGAGGGGCTGAATCCCTCATCTCTGAGCTGGGGGGTTATTGTGGCACTTGGTGTCAGTTCTGGGATGCAGCTGGGTGTTCTGATACGACGGGTGCTCTGGGTGGGATACAGCATGTTAGGATGAGAGGAGGAATATTGCTGGTTGAATGAGGCTCCTGGAGTAAGCCTGGTGCTGGCAAGAGGCAGGCAGCACCTGGGAGGATTTTGCCTGCAGCTCCAAGCACTGTACCCAAAAGGGACCTTGCCTGTGGGAAGGGGCTGCTGGATGAACATCCTGACATCCTGATTCAGGTTCCTCCTGCAAATCTCTGATGTGTGCTGGTTGAATGAGGCTCCTGGAGTAAGCCTGGTGCTGGCAAGAGGCAGGCAGCACCTGGGAAGATTTTGCCTGCAGCTCCAAGCACTGTACCCAAAAGGGACCTTGCCTGTGGGAAGGGGCTGCTGGATGAACATCCTGACATCCTGATTCACGTTCCTCCTGCAAATCTCTGATGTGTGTGAGGTGGGGAGCAGCTGTCCCAGCCCAGGGGGGCTGAGCATCCTGCAGACACTTCTCGGGGGGGATGAAATGGAAGCAACTGCATGGTGTTCTCTTAATCATTGGAAAAAAAAAAATCCCCAGTAGCCAGTTGCATCCCAGATGGGGGGGATCTGGCAGAGGGAGGCAGACTGCTGCCCTCCCTCAGGGGTCCTGCTTGCACCCAGTTGCTTGTGGGTCTGTGGAGCCCAGGGCTCTGCTGGAAGCAGCTGCTATGATGTCTGCAGACAGGCAAACATGCTAGCACCATGAATCCCAGCTGCAGTTGCAGTTCAAGGAGATCTTGTTGCCATGACAAGCTGTACAAGTATTGTCTGGGAAGAAAAGACTGGCAGCACTTGGAGGTGGGAGGAAAGCAGCCCACATGGAGGGCACAGACATACCCCACGATGGAGTTCCAAGCATCCGTGTTCACCAGCTCACATTGAACTCCTCCTAATGCGTGTTGCCCCCCAGCATTACACCCCCAAGACCTCCTGCCTCACTCCAGCCCCATCCCAGGCTGTGTGCCCCCTGAGCTCCCATGCCCAGGGATGCTCAGCTGTGCTCCCAAGCCCTTCACTGCTCCGGGTGTGACAGTCACTGTGAGGATGCCCTGCACAGGCTGGCTCCCTCCCCATGGTGCTCCCTGACTTTCCAGCTCTGGGTGGCCCAGGGAATAGCTGGAGAAGCTTGGGAGCACTAAAACAAGGCTTTCTGTTGCTGTCCTGCTCTGTACTGTGGTCTTCAGAATTTCCCTGCAGCTGCCAGGTTGCAGAACTCGGTGCTTCCAGCAAACCGGGGACACCCTGGGGCCCCTCAATGGCCCCGCTGGCACTGGGGGCACCCAGGGGGTTGCAGGTTTGTGCAGAGGAGGAGGTAAAACCTGCTTCAGCAGGGTCTCTGGGTTTCCCCAGCCCATTACAGCCCTGCTGGGGAAGTAAACATCCTGCAGGCAGGCAGAGGCACTGCCGGCAGCCGGGTCAGTGCAGAGAGACAATCACCGGCTTCCTCAGCACTCGTGTTTGGAGAATAATTTCCATGAACGCAGCCAGAAATCAACTCTGCTCTGCAAGCAGAGCCCTCAATATTCACTGCTCCATTTTGTTGTTGTTGGTTTTGGGTTTTTTTGTTTGTTTGTTTTGGGTTTTTTTGGTTGTCTGTCCACTTTCTGTCTCTCCATCCCTCTTTCTGTTTCCCCTTCTTTGCCTTTTTCCAGCTGTTTTTTTACCCCCTCTCCTCTTTCTTTTTGGAGCAGTACCAGTGTGTCCCTTGCCACAGACCTTAGCACATGGTCCTGCCCTGACCTTGCTCTTAGCAGGAGGCTTTGGCACCCATTTGGGCACCTTCCAGCATCACTGTCCAGACACCACTCAAGTCTGTGTGACAGGGAGAGTCACAGCTGCCTTCTCCCAGCTCCAGCTTGACAGGAGCTGTGGGGAACCCCCCAGCACTGGTTGCTTTGCTTCCCACCCAGCACACTCCTGGGAGCTTGAGGAGCAGAGCAGGAGATGCTGGATCTGCCCACTCCCTCCTGTGTCACACCCAGGGAGGTGACAAGGAGCAGGAGTGAGGGGGGTGGGGGACAAGGGGACAGCATGAGGCAGGTGGAAGCAGTAACTGACTGTGATTTAATTAAGGAAGCCTAGAGTTAGACGAGGAGCTGTGACACAGAGGAGGCTTTAAGCCACAGATGGCTCTGCCTGGGAGCTGGGAGAGGAGAGGCTGGTGTGATCCTGCCTGCTGACCACACACAGGGGCTGTTTTCTGGTGGCTTGGAAATACCTTGGTGCCTGATCCATGTAAAGCAGGGGATCCCCATGGTTCCCAGACCATGCTCTCTGCTGGTGCCCATCACAGCCCCATCCTGCACTGCATATGTGGGGATATCAATGAATGCCATGAGAACACTGGGAGAAGCAGCCAGGGCCCCTCCGGGCTCAAACTATCCCAACAGGAGACCCATGGTACCTGCCATTGTCCCATTCCTTTACTGGGAGCACCTGGGGCTGCTCCAGCCTGAAAACCTTAATAATAAGTAAGGAATTGTGTGATATTTCTGGATTTTACTTAGGGGAAAGATCAGAAGAGAAAATATTTTGACCAAAGGTAAATACATAGTTTTCTCCTTGACCGAGGTGACTTTTATCCCCAGAAGCTGGATGGAGAGCAGGGGGCAGCTGCCTGAGCTGAGATGGCCACGCAGGTGTCCCAGCAGGTGCTGGACTGCTCACTGGGTCTGAGCACCCCAACTGCTGCCCCCTTCCTCTATTTTAGGGGTAATTCAGCAGACCCTTCACCCGGGACACCAGGGCTGCCATACCAGGGTGTCCCTTGCCTGGCCATCTGCTGCTGACAGTCCCCAGCACCTTTCCCCACCTTCACCTCCCCGGCAAGGAGCAGGAGCAGGCTCGTTCCCAAGGAATTGGGGGGCAGAGGCAGCTCTGCATCAGCATCATTTGACTCTGAGCTTGTCTTTCCCTTCCTCCCCGAGGTGTTTTTATGGCTATGGCTGAGCTTTTTGGCTACTGTGAGACATCAGGCAGGAGCTCTCAGCCTGGCTGCTGATGAGAAACCCATATTCCACGGCTGCTGGAGCTCCCACCCTTCCTCTCCAGCCACCCTGGGGACACAGCACGGCTCCTGCCTGGAGGGGAAATCCTCCCCCTCACGTCCCACAGGGCTCAGAGCGGCCGGGCCGGTGGGGCTGCCTTCCAGCGAGGGAAAAGCATTTGGGGTGCAGGCTCCTGGAGTTCCCCCTCTCCCTCCCTGCATCCCACCGGGGGTTTCTTTTACATCCCCTCGCACTCCGCCCCCAGCCCAGCACATCACGTCCCATCACTGGTGCTTCACCCCAGCCTCTCCCTCAGCCTCCAGCACTTCCAGAAAAATTCCTTTCTGGCCAGTCATCGCCTCGACACCTCCGGGGCCAGCGCTCTGGCCGGGTTGGGCTTCCTCTTCCTGAGCCTCCTCCCCGGTCCCTGCCGTGCTCCCAGCCCGCTCCTCGCCTTCACCCAGTGCCAGGGCATCGGAGAGGAGGGCGCTGGGTCTGCCCGGGGTTGGGGTGCCCAGCGGGGGTGCCCAGCTCCCCTCGCCCTCCCCGCGGAAGCCGCATCCCGGCATCAACCCTGTAGTGACACCCACTCGCCACTCGCTGCATGTGCCGGCCCCCAGCTTCCCAGGGTGGCACCGCCTCTCGTAATTAATCAAAGGGTGAAGGCTTGGTCCCCTTCACCTGTTGTTCTCTGAGCGCTGTGCAAGTATTAATTACTGGTAATTAATTAAACCAGGCCTCCCCATCCCCCTGCGGAGAGGCATGATAAACATGCTAATAGCAAACCCGGCATCGGGGCGGGCTCTCCAGCTGGGTGGGAGCTTTCAGTTACCTGTTGCTAATGATGCAAACCCCTTCTGCTTAATTAACCTTCCTGGAGGGCTGGGAGAGGGAGATAGGTGGGAAACCAGCAAGACCCAATCTGATCCCAGGAAGGGATGATGGGTGGATCTTTATAAATAACCCTGTGTGGCCTGTTCTTGCATCTTGTGCTCCTGAAAGCTTGGTGCTGGGTTACTGCTGAGGTATGTGGGGATCCCAAGAAGCTGTTGGACCTTGCTTTGTGTCAGCCTCTCAGCCCTGAGCCTGCCCTGGGGGGCTGTGCCCTGTTATCTGCATCACCCATCCTAGGTGGGATTCAGTGCCGGGTCCTGCACTTTGGCCACAACAACCCCATGGGGAGCTCCAGGCTGGGCACAGAGTGGCTGGAGAGCAGCCAGACAGAGAGGGACCTGGGGGTTTGGATCGACAAGAAGCTGAACATGAGCCAGCAGTGTGCCCAGGTGGCCAAGAAGGCCAATGGCATCCTGGCCTGTATCAGGAACAGCGTGGCCAGCAGGTCCAGGGAGGTGATTCTGCCCCTGTACTCAGCGCTGCTGAGGCCACACCTCGAGTCCTGTGTCCAGTTCTGGGCCCCTCAGGTCAGGAAGGAGATTGAGGTGCTGGAGCAGGTCCAAAGGAGGGCAACCAGGCTGGTGAAGGGACTGGAGCACAGATCCTATGAGGAGAGGCTGAGGGAGCTGGGGCTGTTCAGCCTGGAGAAGAGGAGGCTCAGGGGAGACCTCATCACTCTCTACAACTCCCTGAAAGGAGGTTGGAGCCAGGGGGGGGTTGGTCTCTTTTCCAGGCAACTACCAGCAAGACAAGAGGGCATGGTCTCAAGTTGTGCCAGGGGAGGTTTAGGCTGGATATTAGAAAGAAGTTCTTTATGGAGAGGGTGATCAGGCATTGGAATGGGCTGCCCAGGGAAGTGGTGGATTCTCTGTCCCTGGAGATATTTAAAAAGAGACTGGATGTGGCACTCAGTGCCATGATCTAGTACCTGCAGTGGTAGTAGATCAAGGGTTGGACTTGATGATCTCTGAGGTCCCTTCCAGCCCAGACAATTCTATGATTCAGTTTCTGTCAGCTTGCCCCTCCTGAAGGGCTCAAAGCCTTTCAGAGGCAGTGGAAGGGTTCAGCTGCTCCTCCCTGGAGGGCTTGGGACACCGTGCAGGAAGAGGACAGGAAGGCAAACAAGGTTGTTGACCCTCCTGCAAAGGAAGGTGGGTGCTCTGGGAGGAAGGAGGGGGATTGCCTGGGGATGTGCAGCGGGAACCTGCAGCTTGCTGGCTGCAGCAGGGCTTGGGCAAGCTCGCTCTGCCCTCCTCGGGGACAAAGCTCCTCTACACAGCCTGGGGTGTTGCATGGGGACATTGTCTCTCCACCCACCAGGTCACAGCCTCCCTTGCTTGCGTATGGCTGCTGCTGTCTGTCTGTGAAACTGCGCAGGGCACCCATCCCTGACCGGAGGTGCCACCTTAATCTGGATCAGTGGGAAATCTGTTGAGTGCCCACGCAGCCACGGGGCAGCTCCCTGCCCAGCCACGGCCACGGCAGCTCCTCTGGCCCCACTCATCAAGCACCACCCCAGGCATGGTGACAGCCCTGGAGGAACCCAGCCCTGGGCAGCCTTTTGTGCTGCATTGTAGAGCATAAATTCATTAATCCCTGAGCAAAGCCAGCTCAATTTCCCACTGTACTGGCAGAAGCTGGAGCAAACTGGGGAGAGATTAGGGCATTCCTGGGGCAGCTCCCACCCCCTCACCCTGACTGCTGTACCTTGGCCTGCGCAGCCACTAATGCTACTTACGTTATTACTGGATTATTTTGGTGTAATGAGCTTTGCCCTGTTCAGCTGTCCCTCTGCTCAGAGGTGTTGTGATGTGTAATACTTCCTGTGTGAGGCCATGAGGCGGGCAGCTGCCTGCTCGAAAACAAGCACAGCCCCAGCAAAACAATGCATTAATGTTCCCAGAGAAAAATTCCAGCATGGGCTGGAGGTTAATCACAAATCAGGGAGCTTTTGGCTTAGGGCTTGAACAAAGCTGGCAGGCAGGAGGATGATGGTGCCCTAAGCCGGGTCCTGACGCATCTCTGTGGGCACAAATGGGAGTGACTGTATCAGTTTCATCTCTGCCAGTGGTGTAATGCAGCTATAAGCATCTCTTCCATCCTCCACTCTGTTCCACTGCCTTCCTTCCCATCAGACCTGTTAATGCAGGGGCTTGGCAATGTGTTGCTATGGACACCAAGAAGTTTCCCCTAGAGACCAGAAGCTTGGAACAAGTGATGTCTGCATTTTCTGATTTATTTTTTTTTTATTTTATTTCCTTTCTTTTTTTAAAATTTTCTTTTTAATGTTTGTTAAAGTGTTGATTAATTCCCAGCCTTTCACCCCACCTCCCTCCTGCTTTTCTCTCCCAGCTTTGTTGATTACCATGGCTGTGTCCCAGGGCTTGGCTCCTGCTTCATTCTCGAAGAGGGTGCGAGCACCGGGGTGTGTGGGAGGAAGTTTCAGTGCTGTAACTCTTGCTCTGCTGCAGACCCCCCTCTACAGAAGAGACACCCCATGTATCTCATCCTCAGGAGATCCTGTTGGGTCAGACCTGGGTCCCCCCACACTGCAGAGTCTGTGGGTGCCCTCCAGCAGTGACAGCCGCTGCAGGAGGTCCTGGACCCCTATTCTCAGGGGTCCAGCATGGGTAGAGGTACCCTGCTCCCTTTTTTTTTTTTTTTTTTTTAGGTGTCCATCATCCTATCTGGGGGCTCAAAGAGGTTTACATCTCTGGGAAGTCTTGGCATGCATAAGCCCAATCAGGAGGGAAGTACCAGCAGCTCTTGGAAGTTCATGTCCATTCTGGAGCCTAAGCTTTTCAGAGGGCTGGGAGGCACTCATAGGAAAGCACCTTGGGTTTTCTTGCAGACCTCTGGTTAGATTTAGCAAGGCAGCTTCAGTCCTCAGGGGATGGAGCAGCCACCAGAGAGGATCAGCCCATTTCCCAGTGGTGAGAAGTGCTGCAGGTCTGTAGAGTGTGTCCCTGGGCACTTGGCTTGTGGGATGGGATTCTACTGAGAGACGGTCACAGTGTCATTTTGACTTCTCTTTCTTTGCTTCTGAAGCCAATAATGGGCTGATTCTGTTCTCTGTTACATGATCTGCCCCGTGGCAAATGAGAAGACTCTCTGGTGAGTGATGTCCTCTGTCCTGTGTCCCTTCCTTCCAGCTCTGGAGAGAGTTCATGTACTA
The DNA here is from genome assembly GCA_038090715.1 of Florisuga fusca. Classification (NCBI taxonomy): domain Eukaryota; kingdom Metazoa; phylum Chordata; class Aves; order Apodiformes; family Trochilidae; genus Florisuga; species Florisuga fusca. The sequence continues at coordinate 3,100,444 of JAAWXA010000026.1, read as the reverse complement.
GGTTTCAATCGGCTGCTTCTCCTGTTCCTGGGAATGCAGTTCAGCACCGGGTCAGAAAATCTCTGGTCCATTGAAATGCTCACTGCTCAAGTTGCCAAATTGCAACTCCCTCTCTCTGAAATCTTGGAGCTAACAAGTCTCTTGCTGGTTGGTCCCTGCCTGCAGTGATGAAGATGGTGTCAGCCAGCTCCTGCCAGCAGCCCGTGCACTTAGGGGTGGGGCAGGGAAAGGGGAGATGCTCTTTAAAATGTTTTCTGTCTGTTTGGGGGGTTGTGCTGAGACAGCAGAAAGGCACCCTGCTCTGTATGGTTCTTCCCCTGGGGTGTGAGGCAAGGTCTGCAGAGCTGCTGGAGGGGGCTGAGGAGCAGAGATAAGTCCCAGGACTGTCAGTAGCCTGGAAGGAGCAGCAGGGCTGGGATGCTGCTCCTCACCGAGGAGGTGAGAGTGCCACCAGGGCCAAACACTCAATTGCTGTGATGTTTGAAAGCTCCTTGAATAATGACTTCTTCATCCAGCTCCTAACCAAACAAGTGGAAGCTCCAGAAAACAACAGTTCCTTCCCATTCTGCTGCCAAATCCCTGCTTGTAGGAGTGCATCTGAGCAGATCAGCAGCAAGCCAGGACTGCCTGAGGGCCTAGAGGAGCAGAGCTGGTGGGTCACTGGTCCCTGCATTGTCCTTCTGCACCTGCTTAGGAGATAGGAGAGCCCCTGGGGAGCTCTGCATGGCTTTGGGGTGATGGTGCAGGTGACCCAAGTGTCCGTGCAGAGGGCAGGGAGCAGTGTCCAGGCACTTGCACTGCACTGCAGGCCTGTGAGCCAAACATGGGGGCAAGGAAATCCTGCATCCAGACAGAGGTGGGCACCCAGGTCAGAGTCACTGGGTGCTGGCACAGTCTCAGCTCTCATTTGCTCTTGGTGATGGCTGCTATGTTATAGTGGCCCAAGGGCTTTTCTGCAGCTGCCCAGCTGAGGCCAGTGCCATGATGCCTGTCTGTGTCCAGAATGCTAACAGCCCCTTCCCCTCTCTTGCTTTTCCCTCCCTCCTTTCTGCCAGCAGTTCCCTACCAGCAAAACCCCTACACCTCTGGGAGCAGCTCTACTGTCATCCAGTGCTACCGCTGTGGGGACACCTGCAAAGGAGAGGTGGTGCGTGTCCAGAGCAATCACTTCCACATCCGCTGCTTCACCTGCCAAGGTAGGAGAGAGCTGCCTGAAGAGCTGGTGGACAAGTTGCAATCCAGACAGGAAAAGGCTGAGGACAGACCTACCTGGCCCACTGAGCTGTGGTCACACCCCCGGGGGTGGATGTGATGCGGTGCTGGCAGGGACATAATGGCACAGGGCAAGGAACACCCAGGCATGATGCTAGAGCTGTCAGGCTGTGAACAGAGGGGACAGAGTCCTGGGCACTGCCTGAATGCCAACAGCCCACACTGTGCTGGTCCCAAACATACCCACAACCCATCTGTGATTTGGGGAGGCCACTGCATCCTTCAGCTGCCTGTCTATCCTTGAGTCAAGAGGAGGAGGAGGTGTCACCACCCTGGCTTAGAGGCAGTGAGGTGTGGGAGGTGTCCAGAGCAGCTCCTTAAAGGGCTGGGAGTGGGTGATGGATCACTGCCACCCATGTACAGGGTGCCACAAAGGTGCCATGGGGTTCTGCTGGGGTTCAGAGGCCCCTGGGGGCAGTGGGAAATGGAGGAGAAGGGTTGCTCAAATCCTCCCTGAGCAGGAGAGCTGCAGAGCTGTAAAAACTAACAGCCTGGAGCTGATGCTGGAGGGTCCATCCAGTCTAGTGGCTGCTTCTGTAGGTTGTAAAGCATCCCATTACCAGGGCTTTTTAAAAGATTTCTCACCTTCGAAGCTCCCAGCACCTTGTGCAAAGCAGGGCATAAATCCCTGTCCCCTTGGCCATGCTTTGTTTCTCCTCCCCTGTGAACAGAGGCTTTGGCTAGAGGGGACTCTTCTCGTGGGCTGCAGCCCTGCCCCATGGTTTGGGCAGTTCCCCATCTCTGGGAGGGCCTCGGGGGCTCGACAGCTTGAGGAGGGGTGGCTTGCCGAGCCCCCTGCCCTTTCCCAGCCCGGACCTGCGGGGCTGATCAGGAGCTGAGATCCAGACAGAGCAGCGCTCAGGCAGCCGTCGGCTTCAAAGGGTCCGGGAGCCGCAGGGAGAGCCTGGCAGTGCTCGCTGCCTGATTTCCAAGTGAAAGGGAATAAATAATGAGAAGAAATCCTCCTGTCTCACCTTCCCTCACAGCTCCCTTGCCACCTCGGCTGGCTGCCGCCTGCTCCCACCCCAGCCCCGTGGCTTGTCCCTGGCGTGTCCCCGGGAGCCTGGCACTGCTGGTGCGACCCAGGGGGTGTGCTCCGGGTCCCACCGCAAACGGGGCCCAGACTTGCCTTGATTTTTTTTTTTTTTTTTAATTATTTTATTATTTTTTTTTAGTTGCTCTGCTGTTTGGGAGAGCATCAAGTGCTTTCCCTGTCCCCCCGGCTGTTTGCCCGCAGCTGCAGGGTGCAGCTTTTCCAGGGGAGATGCTCAGTGGCAGAGGAGCTGCATCCCACCCCGTACGGACCTTGCTGTCCCCTGGGGAGGGGTGGCTGCTGTGCCACCTGTCCCCGGATGCAGGTGGGGTGTGCAGGGACAGAAGAGGGGTGCTTGGAGAGGAAGGGTAAAAAAAGCAGAGGCCAAGATGAGCTGTGCCAGTGGGTGCTCGGTTGCTCTGCAGTTCCCACCTTGAAGGACGGGCAATGGGCATCGTGCAGAGGCTACAGGACGTGGTCCCTGTGCCACTCCTGAGGTGCCTTTCAGGATTTGATGCTCTCCCTGTGGATGGAGGAGGGAAATGATTCTAAGGGTTTGCCATATCTCCTTGGATTACTCTGATGGGCTGTGCAACACCTACGGTTCCCACAGCAGGGAAGGAAGCGAGGCTGGGCTGGAAAAAACTATGGAAAAAACAAGCAGTGAGAACACCAGCCCCAGGGTGCCTCAGGACCTGTTCCCCTTAGGGCACAACTTCATTAGGGCTCATCATGGAGATGGCCATGCCCCAGGGCGTGGAGACCTTTTCCTAGCTTGTCCCTAGGGCATGCCCAACGCTTTACAATCTTGTTCTTGGCTTCCCAACACCGCGCGAGTGTCAAATGGAGAGGCTGAACCGCATCCCGGTGCCGCGGGTCCCGGATGGGATGCCACGGCCCCTCCCGGGCCGGTTGTGCGTGGTGAATCCCGGCGCTGCCCAGCCCTGGCCCCACCGCAGCCCAACACTGACCTCTTGTGGTGCTGGGGGAAGGCCCCCCCCAAGCCTGGTGGCCACGGAACCCACCCGAGATAGCCTCACCCGCTGAGATCTGTGCCGAGCCCCGGGGCTGGACCTGCCCGCGGTCTCCCTGACGGGTGCGTGTCCCCTCCCGCAGTGTGCGGCTGTGACCTGGCCCAGTCCGGCTTCTTCTTTAAGAACCAGGAGTACATCTGCACCCATGACTACCAGCAGCTCTATGGGACCCGCTGTGACAGCTGTGGGGACTTTATCACTGGAGAGGTCATTTCTGCCCTCGGGAGGACCTACCACCCCAAGTGCTTTGTCTGCAGCACCTGCAGGTGAGCTGAAGCCGTCACCAAGGGTGCGTGACCCTCCCTGCAGGACCCTCTGGCTGTTTGCTAGCCCACAGCCCCTTGTTCCCCACTCACCTCCACAGCAGGCACCTCCTCTGGATTATCTTAGTGGAAATAAAATGTCTCAGACCCTTCCCTTTGCAGCCTGGAGACCCACCCGAATGCTTCCCTCTCTCCTCTTGCCACTTGCTGCCTCCCCTTGTAACCCTTTCCTGGGGTCCCTCTGTTCCCTGGCACCACAGGTCCTGCTGGCCCCCCCGGGGAAGGAGCTGATGAGCAGCCCCAAACACTCCATGAACAGGAGGAAATATCTCACACCTCCCCATTGCTTTTTGGCCACAGGAAGCCCTTCCCCATCGGAGACAAGGTGACCTTCAGCGGGAAGGACTGCGTCTGCCAGAACTGCTCCCACTCTCTCATCAGCACCAAACCCATCAAGATCCACGGGCCCAGCCGTAAGTTGACTGCTCTTGTGATGGCTGCAAGGAGAGGGACCACATGGCCCTGGATGTTGCAGGAGGGGGTGAGGGCTTTGGGCCAGCGTGCACCACTGCACGGAGCCACGGGCGTGTGGTTTCAGAGGAAGAACTGGGTAGTCCTGCAGCTCCACCCCAGATTGCAGGTTGCTGCTGGTTTCGGAAACTCCCTTGGCCCATTTGTGACCTGGGTGGGTACCACCACTCCTGCAGGCACTGTCCAGGGCAGTGGGGAAGGTTTAAAGCTGGATTTTCTCTGAGGCAGGGCCCAGACATTGCTTTGTGTGCAGGTACACTAAGGTCTCTGTGCACATGACAGCCTGGGACCACTTGTGTGCTTTCCCAATGCTGCCATTAGTCACAGCAAACCCTGAAAGTCTCATTCTCACAGCCTTGTGCTGATGAACCTAAGGTAAAACTCAGCAAAAGCAACAGTCAGGCTTTTGGGTACATTTGGCCTTGGTTTTGACCCCAGGTTCTTCTTTGGGACACCCTCTCTTCATGCCATCCCCTTCTCATGGGGCACCAGTGGCTCTCTACTCTGTGCCACTGCAGAGCACCCCGTGGGTGCTGTGCTCTGGGGACTGGCAGAGCATCCCTGTGACATGGAGCTGCTGCACACTCACCTCAGGCTCTGTCTGGAGCGAGGGGACTGTAGTATTGTTGCCCATGCTTTGCTGTCTCCCATATGCCTGGTGTTTGCTGCTGTCAGGTCCCAGGGGAGCTGTCTCAGCACAGTGTGTGGGCAGGAGACAGGGAAAGCTGGGAGCTGTGCCACACCGGGGTGCCCAAACCCTGCCGTGTCAGCAGGCTGAGCCATGGGGGCTGGGGGCTGGGCAGGGGCTTTGCTGCTCCATCTCAGCAAGCCTTGGAACATCAGTGCCTGGAGCTGAGAGCTGCAGCTGAGGCTGCACCCAGGACCACGGTGTCACCCATGAGTTGGTGCTGATGGGTCCCAGAGAGCCTCTCCAATCTGCCTCCCCCAGCCCTCACCGTGGCCTTGGTGCAGTTAGAGGATGTGGTGGGGTCTGAATGAGCCCCAGCCAGAGGATGGGCCTTTCCCTCTCTTTCTCCACAAGGACCCAGAGCTGTTCAGGGGCAGGCTGCAGCCAGCAGCACCTCACTGTGCCCCACAGCAGGGCAGGTGAAGAGCAGCTGCACAGCTCTGCCTCTTGCCTGCCTTCCTCTCCCTTCCCATCCCCTTCCTCCCTGGCCTGCAGTGCAGGGTCACCTGAGGCCACCATTCTTTATCCGCAGGCAGCAGTCAGATGAAGCTTGCTGCCTGCTTTTGCCCCTTGCAGCTGAGCTGGCCCTGGCAGCACCACCCAGACAGGGTAGCAGGGATGATCTGGTGCAGTCTGCAAGGAGGAGATTCCTAAGGAAGGATGCTGAGCTTCCCCTTGTAGCCCCAGCCCAGTGAGCAACTCAAAAACAAGCAGCACCTCTGGGGGAAAGAATGGATCCTGGCTCAGCTGGGGTGAAAAATCTGCTCCCCAGCCTTGTTCAGCAGGCAGGGACTTGGTGCTGAGCTGCTTGGGGATGGGATGCATCATAAAACCTGCCTGGTCAGGCTGCCTGCATGGTGCTGCTGCATATCCCTGGTGCTGCAGCAGGGAAGGGGGTGAAGGAGAAACCCCATCTGGGCAAACCTGCTGCTCAGGAGGAGAAGAGGACAAGGAGAAGTCAAGGTCAGAGATCCAAGGCCCATGTGCTTCCTGCTCTCAGCCAGGGGAAGCAGAGAAGGAAGGGAGTCTCATAAATACTGCTGCGGGGCCGGACGTGGCTGCTGGAGAGCACGGCCCTTCCTCTGCTGCCCTCCTTGCCAGACACTTCTTCCCACTGCTCCCATCCCAGAGGGCAGCCCCTGGAAACCTACCAGGACACCACAGCCCTACAGTCCACACACTTGCCCTGGCTCAAGCTCACCACCTGGCAGGGAAAGCTGGCTCAGAGGTGCCAGATCCAGCAGGAAGCTTTCCCTCATGGCTTCTCTTTCTGGGAACAAGCAGAGGTGGCACATTCCCTTAAAGCAAGGATCCCCAAGGGGCTGTTGCTGGAGTAGTCTCAGGGGCAGGGTGTTTATAACAGCACCACCCCTTAGAACAGGGGGTCCTTTGAGGCAGGACTTTACTCGGGGTGCAAGGGATGTGCCAAGCATGGACCAGCGATGTGGGTGTTCTCTGCAGTGGACCCACACACTCCCTCTTTCTCCTGTCCCCCCAGACTGCGCAGGCTGCAAGGAGGAGATCAAGCAAGGCCAGTCCCTCCTGGCCCTGGAAAAGCAGTGGCATGTCAGCTGCTTCAAGTGCCAAACGTGTGGGATCATCCTCACCGGCGAGTACATCAGCAAGTGAGTGCCAGCAGCAGGCATGGCCATGCCTCCCCGTGCTGGGCTGTCCCTCCTCTTGCTGGGGCTGCTCCAGGGGGTGCCCAGCCCAGCTCACCCACAGCTCATCTCCTTCTTCCCTCTCTCCCAAAGGGATGGCATCCCATACTGTGAGTCTGACTACCATGCCCAGTTTGGCATCAAGTGTGAGACCTGCAACCGGTACATCAGTGGCAGGGTCCTGGAGGTGAGTCCTGGGGCCACTGCTGCCTGTGTCCTGCCCTGGGAAGTGTATCCTGGGGAGGTGTAGGAGTTCCATCATCCTGCACCCATCCCTCAGTCTTTCGTGGCCAGGGATCTTCCCATGGCAGGTGTGCAGACACAGTCTGACACTGTCTCTGGAGGGCTGAGAGTGGGGGAAGGAGCACCACTATGCAGGAGGCATTTGGAATTAGGGCCTGACTGGATCTCCAGAAGCAGCCAGAGTATGGTATGGCTTATGCATGCTGGGACACGTCTGGAGTCCAATATCTGGGGACACCAGCCCTAACCAGCTGCCACTATGCCCATCTCCAGGGCATCCCCTCCGTGTTGGCCCCAGCCTGCCTTCTGAGCACATCCCCATGCAGGCAGCCTGCCTGTTGCCTTGGAAACACATCCAGCATGTCTGCCCACTGCAAAGCCTGGGTGAAGGGCTGGAACACCCAGCTCAGGAGCAGCCATCCCCCCAACATAGGCATTCACAGGGAAGCCACCAGAGCCCCTGCTCCCAGCCACATCCAGAGGGAGCTTTGCTCAGGGGCAGGATACTGTCCAGGAGGAGCTGCTCTGACAGAGCCATTGAGGGATGCAGGGACCTGGGGGTGTTGCATGGTGTGGGATGTTTGGTGTAAGAAGGCAGTGGAGAGGAGCAGACATGACCTGGGACCCCTACCCTGGGCTCAGAGGCTGTGTTGCTGACCTGTCCAGCACCCTCGGGCACTGCTGCCTCCTTGCTGCAACACTTCTGTGGGTTTTTTTCTCACTTGGTTCAACCACAGCTAAGTCAGGGTGAGCACAGGACATTCCTGTTGCTGCATGTTTGAAGGAACAGATGTAGAGCAGCTCTGCAGGTCCTGGCAGGCATGCAGGTGGTGGCAGCCTGCCTGGAAGCTGGAGATGGCCCCGGGGCAATGGCAAGGAGCCAGTCTTCCCTGCTCTCCCATCTCCCCTGGGGAAGATGCTGGATGAATCCATGAGATGTTGTCTGGCATCAGCACCCTGGCTGGGCACTGGAGCCTTTCTGGCATCCTAAGGCTCTGGAAGGCTACAAGTGATGTGTTCCAGCACCGGGATTCCTGCAGGGAAAGCTGAGGTGCTGCCACCTTGCAGGCACTGTCATGGAGCTGAGAGGAGCATAGGGTTTGGGTGCTGGGACATCAGAGCACCCCTTGCATCTCCATGGCCAGGGCTCAGCCCACCCTCCCCACCCCATCCTCCATGAGCTTCATCTCAAATCTGAGCCAGGATATAGTCTCCTCATCCTCTCCTTGCTGCTCCCACAGCAAGAATCAGGGGAACCAGAGGATGCACACAGC
>JAAWXA010000026.1:3035695-3092410 GCA_038090715.1 Florisuga fusca | reverse complement strand
CCCAGCTGGTGCCTGCTCGCAGTGTTGAATTATCTAAAAAAAAAAAAAAACAAAAAAAAAAACCTGAGGCTTTAATTGTTTTCTCCAGCACAGCATGAAATGGAAAGGGCACCTTTAAATAATTTTAGTCCTTAAGGAGCTTTGTCGTGCTCTCCTGGCAGCCTCCGGGTTTTCTCAGCCACTCCGAGCCGTGCAGCCAGGCTTGAATGATTAATGAGTCTTTAAGGGACCGCAAGTGATAACGAGCAGATCTCTTCCCTCGCAGCATCTACCGGCCTTTTACGAGCTGTAATTATAACTCGTATAAAAGGAACAAGGTTTGTGCACGGTTTTCAGAATTGCTCCTCAAGGGGGAGTGGTGGGTGTTGAATGTTTTGCAGAAGGTCTGTGGTGAAATCAAGTCGGGACTGAGCTGGTAGGTGGGACTGAGCTGGTTAGGGAGCCTCTCAGGAGCATCTTGTGCTGCTGCCAGCTGGCGTGTGGAGGTGCCTGGGGCACAGGGCTGTCCCCTCCCTAGCCTGGGGTGCACTGCAGTGAAAGGAAGAGAGGTATAAATTCTCCCACTCACCTTCCATTCCTGCCCTGAAACGTTCAACTCATTTTTGGCATAAACCGGAGGGGGAAAAGCCACTGGCCGCTGTCTGCACCCCAAGGAAATGGAGTTCCAGGTTGATTTTTATGGGCAATCAGTCAACTGCCAGATTCTCGAAGCAAAATTTCCTGTCGTTCCTCCCTGTTTCCAACCTGCTCCAGCCACTTCTGTCATACCCCGCCCCTTTGTCAGCCAGAGCCTCATCTTCCTTCTGCTGCCTTAAATTATCCTTCCTTTTCTTTCGGATTATAATGGGAATAAATTGTCCTTTGTTGAGCTCTTAACAGTGCAGCCCAGTTTCCCCCTGCCCTGAGCCAGCTCCAGCCTCCCAGGTCCCAGCCCAGAAAACGAGCCTATAATTGAAATGCTGGTAGGCACATTGAGTGGGAACAAGGTACCAATTACAGCTATTATCCCTGGCAAAGAGCACCGGGAGCAGCCCAGCTCCTGCTCAGCTGGGGAACAGCATCTCGCTAGTGCTGAAGTTTGGCCGCGGCTTCGCAGGAGGAAAGTTTCTTTGAAGTGAGAGGGGCTGGGAGCAGCAGGAAGCCCATAAAGATTTGGTTTATCTTCGGGGTTCTTTTCCCTTTACTGCTTCCCATGCTGGGCAATACATTGCTGTTTCTCTTCACGCCTGTAGAGGGAAGGAGCGGGTCCGGAGCCCGGCTGCTTGGCCGAGAGTTATTGCGGGAGATCCCCGTTATTTCCAGAGTCCAAGAGAAATTTATTAAGGGTGAGGTTTGTAGGGGGAACTGGTTTGGGACCGCCTGGCTCAGCTTTCCTGTGAGTTGGGCAGTTCAAGGAGAGCAGAAGGGTCCCAGTCTGGCTTCTAAGTCCTGCAGAAGCATCAGTGATTCACTTGTCTCTGGTTTTCTCTGTACACCCCAGTGGTCTCTGGGGCCACTCCAAGCATTTGCCATATTCATCTCACCGTTGCCTGCAGCAAAGAAGACTGCCAGGGCTGCAAGCAGGCTGCCAGGCCCTGCCTTGCTCAGAGGCCCCTCTTTTCTGCTCACCCTTGCAGGCAGGAGGGAAGCACTACCACCCCACCTGTGCCAGATGTGTCCGCTGCCACCAGATGTTCACAGAAGGGGAGGAGATGTACCTCACAGGTAGGATCCTCATGCCCCGTGTCGGAGCATGGGCCAATGTGCTGAAAGGGGCTGTGTGCGTGGCAGAGTCCCAGTGCCCACCAGCAATGCCAGAGACTCTTCTTGAGAGCTCTTCAGCCCCTGTGCTCCTCCTGGGCCATGCAGCAATCTTTTCTACCCATGAAGCCTTCCCTGCTGCTGAACTGGAGGAGGTTTTGTTCCTTATTGGCAGCTTTTTGCTCCCTATGAGTCTCCCAGTCTGGCTTTCTCCCAGTAACCTGTGCTTGCCTGTCACCTCAGTCCCCTCTGGGTGGCAAAGGGGGTACTGTGCACTGAGAGAGCTGGAGTTGGGGTCCCATCAAGACTCTGCTGTGGACAACAGGATGGGTGTGCTCAGCATCCCTGCCAGGGCACGCCTGGGTGAAGCCTGATGGCTTTACCTGGTCAGTCTGCAGGGTGTGCAAGGGGCTGTGGTTCCCCAGGCTCTGTGTTACCCTGAGTGTAACCAGCAGGAGCTGCCTGGCTGAGAGCTGCTTGGGCTTGGCCAGACACACTCTGGGCTGAAAGACTTTCCTTTTGCTGCTTTGCAGGCTCCGAAGTGTGGCACCCCATCTGCAAGCAGGCAGCCAGAGCAGAGAAGAAGCTAAAGGTAGACAGCAGGGTGAGGGGCATCTTCAAGAGGTGGCACGGCCCAGGTGATGTTGCTCCTGAGTTCATGCTGGACATGAACTGTTGTGTGGCATTGTCCAGACATAGGGCTGTTCCCCAGGGAACACTGCCCAGAGGATGGTGGTGGCTGTTTGTGACACTTAGCACAGCAGCCCCAAGGACCCCTCAGACTGTTCCTCCCTCTCTGTGCCCAACTGGCCACAGAGACACTTGCCCATGGGGTCTTGCCAGGCCACTTGCCTGACTCTGGATCTGTCCCCAAGAGAAGCCAGAGCACTGCAGCAGCCATGGGCACTGGCAGTGAGCAGATGGAAGGGCAGAGGAACTGGACCTGGAGTGAAATTCAGTCCCCAGACCAGCAATTTGCTGCATCCAGCACTCTGCCTGCTCAGGGGTTTGTCTTTGCTCTGCTCTCACCTGTCTTCTGCTTTTCTGCCTCCACAGCACAGGAGAACATCAGAAACCTCCATCTCACCCCCTGGTTCCAGCATCGGCTCCCCAAACCGTGTCATCTGTGTAAGTACAGCTCTGCCCCTCTGCACTGGGCAGGATGGATGCTCTGGCCCCAGAGAAGGCAGCAGCAGTTCCCAATGCTGCTCTGCAGTGTGTGGTGTACCCCAGGGACACGTCCAGCAAGGGGGGACAGCACGGACAAGCCATGCCCCCTCACCCCAGCAGCTGTGCCACCAGAGGGGTGCATCCCATCCTCCCAAGCTCCTCTGCCCCTCCTTACTGCTGCCTCTCAGGCACCTCCTCTTACCTCTTCTTCCTGCTGCTGGGGTGATAGTGGGCTCTGTCTGCTCTGTGCTGGTTCCATACTGTGTGCTTTTCCTTCTCTCCTCCTCTTTCTTTCCATCTCTCTCTGTCTCTCCCTCTCCCTAGGCTAAAGTGGATAATGAGATCCTTAATTACAAAGATCTGGCAGCTCTTCCCAAGATTAAAGCCATCTATGAAGTGCAGCGTCCTGACCTCATTTCCTACGAGCCCTATCACAGATACACATCGGATGAGACGCTGGAGAGATATAGCTATGGGGAGGTACTGAGTCTCAATACACCCTGGTGCTGGCAGCACAGGGAGCTGAGCCCCAGTCCAGATCAGTGGGGAAAACTTCATGGAGGTTCACTCACTCCAGTGGGAATACTGCAGGGAGGCAGGAGCAGGGGTAAGATCTCTCCTGGAGGCTCCCCATCACTGGGAAGAGGGTCTGAGCTGGAAGGGAAGTCTTGGTTGCTGCTGTAGAATTCAGAAAGAAACCAGTGACCCTATCAGCTGATGGCAGCACCCTGCCCATGCCACAGACACCATGTACAGGGACAGATGCTGCTCTGCAGGAGGAGACATCACCCTTGGGTGATTGCAGCCTGCAGCAGGAGCAGAGGAGTGCAGACAGACCACCTATACTCCTCTGGGGTAGAGGGCCAGATGGCCAGCAGGCTCAGCCCACAGCCTGGCCCCTTGCAGCAATCCTCCTGCCACCCAGCACAGCAGGGCTGCCCCCTTGGCCAGTGAGTTTTTGCAGGAGTGTGGTATGATGATGCCCAAGTGACATGTGGTGTGGGACTGCCCTGCCCTGCTCCCCCAGTGCAGGCTGGGGCTGCTGGATGTTATCAGTAAATCTGTGGAAGAAGAAAGTCTGAGCAGCTCACACAGACAGTCCTGGAAGAGGAGTCTCTAAGGGTCAGCATCTCTTAAATCTCCACTCCCAAGGCTTGTCACAAGCCTGGTTTCCTCCAGCCCAGCTGGTGATGATGCAGGCAGCACAGCCATGGCCTGCTGTGGAGCACTGCAGGGCCAGCAGCCACCTTCCTCCCCCTCAAGCTGCTCCACTGAGGTCTCTTGATGAAGGATGCAGGCTGCTGATTCAGGAGGTGCCCTCCCCACAGCAGCCCCCTGCCTGGCCAGGGGCTCCCTTCCTGCTGTGCTGCCAGCTGCCCTGCTGCCTGCAGCTGTGATGAGGCTGTAACATGGGAAAAATGAGTCACTGTGAGACCCCAGTCTGTCACTGCACCCCTTAACTGTGTGCTGTTTCTCTCTCTCTCTCTCTCTCGCTCCCTTTGCCTCCTGCCACCTCCAGTCCCTGGGGACCCTCTCCCCATACTCACAGGTAAAGCCCCACCAGGCACTGCAAGGTTTGTCACCTGCTGCCACTGCAGAGTCTTGCTCTGCCCGGGGACCACAGGGGCTCTGCTGAATGTCCCTCCCTGCCTGGATGCTTCCCCAAGATGGGGGGGTCACAGGGAGGACCCTGTCCAGGAGGGTCCTGTCCTTCAGGCTCAGGGGAGAGCAGCCTGCAAGCCCTCCCTGGAGAGTGAACCCAGGGTGCATCTCCTGCCCTTTGGGGGGGGAACACCAGTAATTGGGAACATGCACAGGGAAAGGAGACGTTTTCCAGGCAAGGGGGGTGAAAGCCTCCAGCTGGACACTGTCACCTGGTCCCAAACCCTGGGCTTTGCTGCCTGCAGTTTGGCAGTGGGGAAACAGTGCAACCTGGGGACTCCTTCCAGTCATGGAGGGCATGAACACTGCCCAGCATGTCACACTGCCCAGCATGCACCCTCCCAGACTGCCACAAGCATGGGGACCCCTGTCCATGGGACACTTCCCCATGTGGTTGCCAAGGCACTGACCTGCCTCATCCTTCATGTCACCAGCTCTAACACCTTTCCCCATCCCCAGGACATCTATGAGAGCTTTGACACACGACAGAGGCGAGCCTCCAGCCCTGGCTACATTGACTCCCCCACCTACAGCCGCCAGGGAATGTCCCCCACCATCCCGAGGTCTCCCCACCATTTTTATCGCTCAGGTGAGGATTTCAGCTGCAATCCCATGCTGGGCTAAACTCAGACCCCCAAGTGGAACAGGGATCATCAGACTGTCCCTGCTTCTCCCAGGAAACATCAGTGCTTCCTCCTCTGGCAAGCAGGCAGGAGGTCTGTGGGGTGCTGATGGCAACAGGAGCTGTGGGGCAGTGACCAATGCTGCTGTGTGCATCCTCTGGTTCCCCTGATTCTTGCTGTGGGAGCAGCAAGGAGAGGATGAGGAGACTATATCCTGGCTCAGATTTGAGATGAAGCTCATGGAGGATGGGGTGGGGAGGGAGGAGGTCACCCCCATGTCCAGTGAAGACCCCTCAGCTGGCTTGGTAGACCTGGGGAGGGTGTGTATGAGAGGACTTGTTCCCAGATGGTGCAGTAGAGGGAGGTCCTTACACACACACAAATGTGCACCCCTTGGGGGTCAGCATAGAGTGTCTGTTCCACTTCTCCTGTCCTTCGGAGCCCCGGAGGAATGACTGGGAAAATCCAAGGTCAGTAAGTCTGGAGGTCCTGCATTTCCCAAGCTACCCCAACTCTGCACTGCCAAGGGTCTGTCAGCATTTGCCTCTGCAGCACGCTCGGCTTTCCTCTCCCCAGCAGTGGAGCATCCTGCTGCCCTGGGGGACTTTCCTCTGCATCCCGCCTTCCTCCGGAGATGGGGGAAATCTGCTCCATCACTCTCCATCCCGGATCACGGCCCAGCACACATCCCCACACCCTCACCACCTGGGTTGCCCCCTGCTCTTCTAACACCGCTGCATTTAACACCCATTTTTTATTTTTTTTCTGCCTCTTGTTCTCTCTCTCGGTCACTTATGGCTGCTTCTGCTCGGCACCGCGTAGGCACCGAGAGCGGGCGCAGCTCCCCCTACTATAGCCAGTTAGATGTGAGGTCCTCCACTCCAACCTCATACCAAGCTCCCAAGCATTTCCACATCCCAGGTAGGCTCTGGAGCACCCCGGTCCCTGGGGAAGCGCCGTGTCCGTGGCATGCCCGCATGTGCCGTCCCCCCTGTGTCGCATGTGTAGCTCCACCGCCTGCCTTGAGCTAGCTGGCAGCAGGATCTACCCCCTGGTAGAGGCCATCCATAAACAGGACCTGCAGCTTGAACCCTCCTCTCTTCCCTGTCACCACCCAGATGTCCCAGAGCCGCCTGGAGTCTGCTTGATCCTTGCAACATTCCCTCTTCTCCCTCTTCTCTGACCTTTCTCCACCCCTGACACGAAGGCAAGTCCCCTGCAGAGAGCCTGTCCCCTCCCCTGCCTCTCCCCCAGGGTCATGAGCCGAAGCGTGTCTGCCGGAGGCCTTTCCACACCCATCCGCTACAGATGACTATTTTATACTCCCCCTAGGGCCCGCCGCTCCCTCCCCCCAGAGTCTTCTGGGCTTGCCAGATGCCTGCTCCCCTTCTGCAGGGATTGCAGGGGGCCACCAGGTAAGGGCCACCACCCGCTCCCGGCCACGCAGAGCCCACGGGGATGGGGACCGAGTGGGCAGAAAAGGGAGAGTGGGGAGGGAAGCAGGCAGAGCTGCCCATCCATCCTTCAGCACTCGCAGGGGGACCAGAGCCCCGGATCACCCTGCCCAGCTGTAGGCATCTCCCGCTGCCCTTGTCCTCCTCCAAAGCGTGGAAGGAACCCTCCACTAATTCAGGGCTGACGCCCTGGGACAGCACCGTGAGGATACCCAGAGACTCCCCGTCATGATCCCTCGCTCCCATCCCATCCCATCCCTGCCAGGGTTCGGCCCCGCCGCCTGCCCTGCCCTCCCGCTGCCGGTCGGTGGTTTATGGATGGCCCCCTCCCTGCTCCGCCAGCTCCGCTGCCTGCCCCGGGCTGTAGCTCTCGGCGCCAGGCTCCAGTTCGCTTTCCCTCCCAGCTCGCTCTTTTCTCTCTCTGCTGCGGAAAGAGGCTTTGGCTGATGTTGTTTTGCCCCAGGTAGCTCGCAGGCGGTTCTTCCAAGGCGCTGCCACCCCCGAGAACCCGCAGCAGTGGGAGCCGTGGGGCATTGCTGCCGGGAGGCAGGGGCTGCCGGTGCTCCCTGGCCGCTCCGCTCCGTCCCGGGGCTGGCAGCGCCCGCCGCCCCGGTGCATGCTGCGGCTGGGGCGCTCACTGCATGTCCTCTGTGCGCACCCCTGCCCCAGGGCAGCTCCTCACCGCGTTCCTGCTGCCCGGTCCGGAGCCCTCCTGGCTCTGGCCCAGTGCTGCGCTCCCCTGGGACACCCGGACCCGGAGGAGTTTGTGTGATGGAAATGAGGTGTGGGAGTAGCATCTCCTGCAGGACCTCTGTCCTGTCCGGTCTCAGCTGGCACAAGCTGACCTTCCCTTCCTCCTTTCTTTTCTTCTTTCTTCCCTTTTTTTTTTTTTTTTCTTTCTTCCAACAGCTGCCGCCGAGAGTAACATCTACCGGAAACCTCCCATCTATAAGCGACACGGTACGGTCCGCCTGCGGGGGGAGCCGGGAGGGTCCCAGAGGGGAGCTGAGCTGAGCTGGCTGAGTCACATTTAGGGACAGGGTGGGAGATGGGAACAGGAGTCGAGGCAAGATGTTGGGGTGCTGGAGTTTGGTGATGGCAAAAGGGACGAAGGTGGCCATTGCTTCCTGATGCCAGGAACCAAAGCAGCTTCAGGAAAGGGGTGAGGAAGGTAAATTGCAGTTTCTCGTGAAGCCCTGGAATAAAATCAAAGCCCGTTCTGGATGGATGCTTCAGGGTGAAATAGGCTGGGGGAAGCTGAGGTGTGGGAAGGAGGCATGGTGGTGTTTGGTGTCTCTCAGTGGGGATGGCTTGCCCCTGTCCCTGCTTGCTTCTGCACACCCGAGCAGTAACTTAACTTCTCTTCTCTCTCCCTGGCCTCTCCCTTCCCACCTGCCCAACTCCAACCCCTGGCTGCTGGCTGCACCCACTGCTGTAAGTAGCTGCTGTTGGAGGGGTCCCTGGGGTAGGGTGCCTCTGCCACACAGCCTGTCCCTAGTGCTTCTTCCCCTGTGAGCCTCCTGGCCCCTGAGGGAAAGGAGTAGGGCTCACCCTTGGCTTTGTCACATGTGCCACCAAGGCAGGGTGCTGCGGGTGGCCCTGCCACAGCCTGATCTCCTTGGGTCATCCCTCTGCCCCTGGGCTGTGACCCACCCAGAGCCCTTTTCCCACCAGGGCTGAGCCTTCCTCTTCCCCCTCCTGCCTGTGCAGTTATATCCCCCCAGGTGATGGGACAGCCTGGGCTGGGGCACGGGGGTGCTGGTGGCACTGGTGGCACTGGGGCTGGGGTGAGTGCTGTGCAGGAGCCAGAGCTGGTTGTGGTGCTGCCACAGAGCTGGTTGTGGTGCTGCCACAGAGCTGGTTGTGGGCTGCTCGGTTCCCTTCCCCATTCACATCAGTGACAGATCTGTCACTGTCCTCATCTCCTGCCTCTGCAACTTTTCTCCAGGAGGTGTCAGCAGTTTGAAAACGTTATTCGCTTCTCAGCTCTGTGCTGTCCCAGATGTAAATTGCTGGTGGGCACTGGGGAGAGGGGAGGGAAGAGGATTTGTCTTCATCCCAGGGTGTATCTTTGCAAGCCCTGCTAATGGGACTTGAGGTCCTCATTACAGTTACCTCTGCTTACTCTTTTTGCAGACAACCTCCCTGCAGCCACGAAAAGCAAAACCAGTGAAGACATCGCTCAGTCATCCAAATACAGCCCTGCCTACTCCCCAGATCCATACTACCACTCTGAGTCTGAGTACTGGTCCTTCCAAGGCTCCCCCAAAGGTAACAGCCCTGCACGGGGCTGGAGGAAAGGGAAACCTCTTCCTGCCCCCAAATCCAACCACTCCCTGGGAGGGAACACCGCCAGGTTGAGTGTGGACCTAAAGGTGGAGTTGGGCTGAGATACCTGCCAAAGTGACCACAGAGTCCTAGCAGCTCTTGAGACTCAGCTTGAGTCCCCATGCAGATTGGGACTGTCTCTTCTCTACCTGTCTCCACCTTTGTCCCCATCTGACCCTGCCATGTGTCTTCTTGCAGCCCCTCGGGCCCGAAGGTTCTCCTCAGGAGGCGAGGAGGATGGATATGACCGGGGCATGCACAAGGTGAGTGATCTCCCTGCCCACAGCCTGGCAGGGCAGAGCTATCAGCAAGCTGCCCCGCTGGAGGCTGGCTTTGGGCAGGAGGTGCAGTGCAGCTCCACCACCAAGAAGGGTCCACCACCACCCTTCCTGCCCCGTATCTCTTCCCCATTGGCCACCCCCAACATGGGGTCTGAAGGAGGGTGATCACCCCCCCTTGCCGAGGCATCCCTCCCAACACCTCATCCCCAGGGATGAGGGAGCAGCCATGAGCACCATGGGAGATGCTTGGCCCATGGTGGGAAGTGCCCTGTCCTGCCCTGATGTGCAGGTGGGCAGGGACAGCCGGGCAGGGAAAGGAGGGATGTGAAGCAGCTTTCCTTCCCTGCCCAGATCCAGAGTGGCATCGGCAGGCTGATCCTGAGGGAGGAGATGAAGGCTCGGTCCAACTCCTATGCAGACCCCTGGACACCCCCTCGCAGCTCGGCCAGCAGCAGAGAAGCCCTGCACACAGCTGGCTACGAGGGTTCTCTCAATGGCTGTAAGGACAACCCTGGCTATCTGTCCAGCCCCAACCCCTGTGGGAAGTTTGCTGGGGTGAAAAGGGACTGGGAAGGGGTGATGGGAGAGGTGCTGTGCACCAGAATTGGATTTGGGAGGTTCTTTTCCTCTCTGGAGGGGTCCCTCTATTCCCTGTGCCCTTCCTCAGGTGTGGCATTGCCTGACGGGTGTTTGCAGCCTCAGCAACCTGGTGAAGTTCCTCCTGGAGTGGTTGTAGGTTCCTTTGGGAATCTCACAGCACAGCCACGTGGGGTTCACTCTGACCTGTTTTGGGTTTGCTGTGTGTGTGTTCCTCCTCATTAACAGCACACTGGGGACCTCCCAGCACTCCAAACCTGCAGGCTGGCCCCAGGGCTGCTTTCCTTGCTTGCACTGCTCTAACTCACAGCACCCAGGGCACCCAGCACCTCTCACCCTGGGGCTGCAGGGGGGCCTGGGGACCTTGGGGAGCATGGCAGCACAGATCCCCCTGCCTGCTCTGTCTTCTCCTTCCTCATGGCTCCTCACAGAGCTGGGGGCTGTTTGGGGATGCTCAGGGAGCTCTCCAGCCCTGCTGGGCTCCCGGGACCCATGGGGCAGGGAGCTGGGCAGCTCTGCATGGCCTGGGTGCTCCATCCTCCCTGATGCCTGGCTCTGCTCTCATTGCAGCTCCCCGGACACACTACCTGGCTGACAGTGGTGAGTGTGTGAGCTCCCAGTTTGCTGTGGCTGGTCCCCTGTGTGGACCAGAGGCTGAGTTGGATCTGGGGTTGAAGGGGAAGAAGGGGAGAGAAAAAGGATCCCTTGAAAGGCTGGGCCAGGGTAGAGCTGAACCAGGGCAGAGATGGTGGCAGTGCCAGGAGAGGACTAGCTGGAGAAACTGAGAGATTGTGTTGTGTGAGGGTTGTCATAGGAAAGGGATTTTGGGGAGAGGAATGTTGGCACGAGAGGAAGCCAGGCTGGAAATGACTTGGAGCTGGAAGGAGACAGAGCTGGGCGGATGTGGAGCTGGTCAGGGATGTGCAAGCACAGGGCTAGGGTGGCCCTATGGGTGATTTCCCAGGGTGTGGGACTCACATTTTCACTTGTGCACCTTGGTGGCTTCTTTGCAGATCCTCTTATTTCTAAGTCGGCCTCTCTCCCTGCCTACAGGAGGAATGGGCTGCACAGGGTAAGTGCCTCCTGCCTCCATCCTGCTGCTGCCAGGCATCCCTGCACCCTTCATCATTCTCCCCAGGCTCTTCAAAGCCCCCTTTCATGACTAGCATGTCTTTCTCATCCTTTTTCTGCACCCATTCCATCATTGCTAGTCTCTGTGAATCCAAAATGACCCTCATTGGGAGCCAGCATGCCCTGGCCAAGCACTGCAGGATGGAGGTGCCTGTCCTGAACATCTTGCAGCCATGGTTCAGAGAGGTGCTGGTGTTGCTTTGCAGCAGAAGAGCTTTGCTTTATATCAGGCAGTGGTTTCTGGGGGCTAGGAGACCTGATCCTGCCACTTCACCTCCTTGTGCCTCAGTTTCCCCACTGCCAGGTGTGGGAAGCAGGTCATGCTTTTAGGGTGGGTGGGTTCCTTCCCCCCAGGCACATAGGTGGAACGATGTTGAGCATCTGGAGGGTTTCACATGTACCTCTGCTTACTCCTCCCTCTCTGCCTCCTTCCCACAGCCTCCCAGTGCTGAGCTTTTCCACTATGACAGCACGAACGCCGTCAACTGGGGGATGCGAGGTAAGGTGCCACGGGGCTGGGGACACTGCAGACACAGAGCCAGGTGTCACGGGGCTGCCTACCCCGCTGCAGGCAGCTCTGGAAAATCATAGAATCATAGAATTAGCCGGGTTGGAAGGGACCTCAGAGATCATCAAGTCCAACCCCTGAAAAAAATGGGATCCAGGCTGCAGGGGAAAGGGGAAGGAGAGAGGTGGGGGTCTCTGCAACCCCAAGGGGAGGATCCTGGCAGCAGAGGGGTCAGTGTGGCTCATGTCTCTTCTTTCTCTTCTCTCTCCCCACAGAGTACAAGGTAAGATGTTCCTGCTCCAAGTAACATCTGCCAGTCAAAGGTAAAACTACCACCCAGAGGGAGACCCAGAGATGTGTCCCCAAACCCTGCAGGAGGAAGCTTTGCCCTCTGCCCACCATATCCTACCCTCATCCCCCTCCATCTCCATCTGACAACGCCATCCTGGGATGGTGGGCCTTGGACCAGAGTCCTTTCCCTCCTCCCAGGGTCCCAAGCACTTTGCCAGGCAGAAGTGTCTCCTGGGTGAGGAACAGACAAGTGTGGTTGTGTTTGTCACCCTGAGAGCAAGTCCCCCTCAGCTTTGTCCCATCCAAGCCCTGGAGACAGCTCTGCTACCAAAATCCTGCTAAGCACTGCAAAGGAGGCTTTGCCCTGGTGGTCCCATGACCTCGTTTTTAGGTGTCCCCTAAACATCCATTTCTGTCTCTGGACCTACCCCACAGTTTTCTTGTCCCTGTGCAGATATACCCCTATGAGCTGCTCCTGGTGAAAACAAGGGGGAGGAACCAGCTGCCCAAAGACGTGGACAGGACTCGGTTAGAGGTGAGGAGAACCTTTTCCACTGGGGGCAATCTCCTTGGGGCTCAGAGAAATCCCCCCTTCTTTGCTCCAGTAGGAAGTGTGGGGCTGTGAGGGGCTTGTGGGTGTGTGAGGAGCATCTCCACAGCTGCCCAGGAGCACACAGATGCCAGTACACTGTTTCAGTGGCTCTGCTGCTCCACTGGCCAGACAGAGCTGTGTCCCCATGCCCACAGCAGAAGGGCATTTGGCAGGAGCAGGAGGGAGCTGGGTGCTTCCCCTCTGCTGGGAGCTGCAGCACCCCATTGCACCCAGCAGTGCAGAGGATGCCATCAACCCCCCCTGTGTGCCCTCCTGCCCCTTTGCAGCCATACATGTGGCAGTCACTGGCCCTGGGTGGTGGCCCTGGTTGCTGTCCCTGGCCCAGCATCCTGTCTCTCCCCAGCGCCACCTCTCCCAGGAGGAATTCTACCAGATCTTTGGCATGACCATCGCCGAGTTCGACCGCCTGGCCCTCTGGAAGAGGAACGAGCTGAAGAAGCAGGCCCGGCTGTTTTAAATGCAGCACACTATAAATATATACATACCTATAAATATATACATAGAAAGATCTCTATATTGCAGCTCTGTATGATTCTCAGTGCTGTACGTGGCAGAGGTGCCCTCTGCACCCCTGAGAGTGAATTGGAGTCTCACAGATCATTTTATGCTTTGTTTCCTTTTCTTTTCCAACCCCATTTCTCTATGGGTGCACTGGTTTCCCCAGGGACTAAAGCCCTGGGGGCCTCCAAGTGTTTGGTGTCTGTCTCTGGTGCCCCACAGGGAAGATTTTCCCAAGGATGTGTCCTGGGACTGGGGGAGAGTGGGGCTCTGGGATGGGGGGTGCCCTGTCCCCTCAGCTGGTCTGTGTGTTTATTTATGGGTTGGAAATCATCCTGGGTACATTTGCAAAGAAAAAGGGTGAATCCAGAAGGGATGGACCAACAAACACCAGCCAGGTAGGGAGCAGCACCCAGGCAGGAGCTTCCTGGGGACATCAGGGCAGGGCTGGCTCCCTCCCCACTGGGCTCGGGAGGTGTGAGAAGGGCCACAGTCCCCCTCTCCCCCCAGTGTCCTGAGCTAAGGACACCCCACATGGAGAAGCTCTCAAAGGCATTGAGAATGCACATCTAATGTTTCAGTTACTGCTTCCCCCAATGTTAAGTGTGAAACCCAAGTGCCTTTCTGTCACAGTCTGCTGTCCCCAGAGAAGGGCTCAGCTGCAGTCCTGAGGTTGGGAAAAATTGTCCTGGGGCTGCCAGGAATCACTGCCCTGCTGCCACGGAGGGGACACTCCCTTGGACACCCCACAAGTCTCCCAAGCCCAGACGTCCCTTGAGGTCTTTGTTGGGGAGGGACAGTGACAGGGGCATGAGCACCATGGCCGGGCACATGGGGGACACCAAGAGGGAGCAGATACAAAAGGGTTTGCAGGGAGCATAGTGCTGGAGGCACTGAGCTTGCTCAGCAGCCGTGCCTATTGGGAGGAGGGAGGAGGGGGGGGGGCGACGGCTTGGTTCTGGATCTTCTCCCAAACTGGGGTCGCCCAAACCAACCCCCCGGGCCAGCAGCGAGCAGGTGTAGGTGGCTGGCTCCCGATCCCAGCCCTCCAGATGGGGGAAGGAAGCTCCAGGTGCTGCCGCTGCTGGGGATTCTGGATGCCCGGCATGGATCAGCACCTGGGGAACAGCACGGCGTGGGTGGGGGGGAGCTGAGGACACCCTCAGCTGCAGGAGGAGGGTGGTGGGTGCTGCAGGGCTGCGTGTTGGGGGGGTCACCACCAGCGAGGGGGTCAAACGCTCTTGCCGTGCAGCCAGCGAGGAGACCCCGGGAGGGCTCTCGGTGCCGTGCCGGTCCGTGCCGGTGCTCGGCGCTGCCGTGCACCGAGGGAGGGGCGGAACAAACGATTGGCAGCTCGGAAGCCGAGACCCGGCCCCGCCGGGCGGCTGCTGCCGGTGACACTCGCCCGCCCGCGCCTCCCGAGGCGGTCGGTGCTGCCGCGACTCCGCGACCATGGACCGGCTCAGCGGTAAGGGGGACCGGGAAGGGACCGGACCGGACCGGGACGGGCATGCCCACTATGCCGGTAGGGTGGGGATAGAGAATGAGTCCCAGTGCCGGGGGGCTGGGGGTCGTGCATCCCTTCACAACCGCCCGAGACCTCAGCGCACCGACGTTGGGACCGTGTCCCCAGGGCGCCTCCGCCCCCCGCCATCCCTGCTGCAGGGCCACGGGGACACCAACGGTGCCGTCTGGGGGGCAAACTGGTGCCACTTTCCCTTTGGTGGTGGTCAGATGGGTGAAAAGCCAGAGGCTTGTAAGCACTTGTTATGGTGGTGGAAAAGGAGGTGCCTGGTGTGTTTCTAGATGGAGTCGGTGGGATCCCGAGGGTTTCCCCAGCTGGGGTCTCAAAGCCTTGGAGGGCCTTCCCTGCTGGGAAGCTGTTGCGTTCCTACATGTGTGTGATTCCCGCCTGCAGCCTGTGGCATCGGGCTCACGTAGCTCTTAGGCTTTGATCTGGGATATGAATAAACCTGCCAGGGCTTCGAGCTAACTTCGCAGAGAAGGTCCTGGCTTTCTGCTGGGGCTGGTGGGTCCCTGGACAGCAAGACAGAGAGGTTTTCAAGGGGACTGCTGCTGCAGAACGGAGGAGCAGGTGCTGACATGGTGTAGCACAGGGGTCCTGGCCCTTGACTGGTCCTCAGAGGTGCTGCAGCAGCACCAGCCAAAAATGACAAGAGGAAGGCCAGGGGCATTGTTCCAGCTCTGCAGGCTGGAACCACACTGAAGTCCCAGGGTGGTTCAGGCAGTTCTGTGCCTGCAGCTCTGGGTCAGCACCAGAAAGACCCCAGGGTCAAGAGTTCCATTTCCCGATGTAAAAGGATGGGGTGGTGTTTCCGCAGGGGAAATGCAGCATGAGGAGTGACTCTCGGGCTGCTGCTTGCAGTGTTGGTGCTTGGAGAGCAGTGTCAGTGCCCAGCAGCCCAGGAGAGGACAGGGACGGTGTGAGGGACAGCATTGCCCATGTCTGTGACTTGCCTTGCTTGCCTGCCAGCCAGCCAGCCAGTGGTACTTTACTGGCTCTGAAGGAAGGTCCTGTTGCAGGAGGAGGAATGTTATCAAATGACATATGATGCCAGAGCTGTCCTTCGAGGTCCCAGAGAACCTCACTAATGGAAAGAGGGGAGAGCAGAAGGTCTCAGCTTCCCTGTTCTCTTGCTGTGTGAGCTGGTGGGGTCTGTTTGCATCCTGTTTGCACCCCAGCCCACCTCAAAAACCAAACCCGAGACCTCACTTCAGGGAAGGGCAGGAGTTTCCACATATGCTGTGGAAACCATCCTGGAGCGTTGTGGAGATGGGCCTGGGCATGGTGGAGCCACTCCATGGGGTGGCCCTGCCAGGGAAGAGCCACTGTCCTGTTTTATCCCCCTTGCTGGTGCCTTCTATGGTAGTGGCAGCAGTGTCTGCCTGCTTTTCTTTGAATGCTTGTAATGAATTGCTCTTGGCACCTGAATAGCTCTTAGCTAATGTAAACCTCCTCCAGACCCTCGTGGTCATCACCCAGAGCCACTGAATGCCTCTGGGGGCTGTGGGTTGCAGAGGGAAGGTGTGGGTATCTCACCCAGTTCCCTCTCTCAGTGCAAGGGGTGCTGGGTCCAGTGGCAGGTGGGAGCACTGTGTCCTGTTCCCAGTTTCTGTCTGCTCCCTGGCAGCACCTTTCTTCAGCTCTAGCTCTGCTTAGCCTCTTATTTGAAACTTCATCACATTCTGCTCCAGCTGAGCCTGCTGCCTTCCCCAGCAGGCTGGGCAGCATCCTGTGCAGGGCTCAGTTCTACACCAGTGCCTAACCTGGGAACTGGTGCTGTGGGCTGTTTGCAGAGTTGTTCCAGGTTGTGCTGATGAAGAATTGTATGTGTGCATGACTGGGAGATGATCTGTGCCAGAAGCCTTTGCTCTCGGAGGGCTGAGCTGTCTCCCAGCTTCTGCTCATTAGTGATTCTTCCCTGACCTTTTGTGCCACCAGAATTTAGGTCTTGCTCCAAAGTTATCTGGGGTTTAAATCCAGCAAAGCCGGTGGAGATGTGTCAGGGATAAACTTGGCTCCAACTTGCCCACAGGAATGGGGAGGCCGCGGGGTTGGTGGGAGGGAGCCGGGATCATTCCTGACCTGCTGGCGGCAGGAATCCCACCCGCCCTGCGCACGTAGCCCGGTGGAAAGGGGTGCGGAGTGGGTGGGAAACACAGATCGGGCCAGCTGTTAGCACGCCGGGCAAGTGCCGAGCTCTCCCCCGCATTGCAGCCATTCCATCTCCTGGAAACTGCCCGGGGCCATCGCCTCTTTATAGCCACCAGCCTGGGGGGGGACAGGGGCTGAGCCCACCGCCGGCTGCACCATCCCCGCCGTGCAGGGCGAAGCAGGGTGGGAGGGCGGCCCCGGGGGTGGTGACACTGAGTAAAGCCGCAGGCGCTGGGGTTATTTTTACCCCGGATCTTATAAATATTCTTCCATGTGCCCCGCTACCCTTAACTGGGGGGTCTCGCCGTAGGTGCTGGAGCCAGGCTGGCTGTGCCGGAGGGGCAGAGACCTGCCCTGCCTTGCACATCGGGGGTGCGGGAGAGGGGAGGAGCGGGGCTGGTGCCTTTCCCAACTGCTGCGGGGTAGTGTCCTCCAGCCAGGGACCCTGGGGACTGTCCTATCTGCTTTGGCTGTCTGGAAAAACCTGCCTCTTTCCCGCGTTTGCTCTTGACCTGGAAATGCTGCTTTCCGGTGCAAATGTGCTGAGCCGCGAAGCTGGAGCAGCCCTGACCCTGTGCCTGAAATCCTCTCGCCAACAGCCGGCAGGCAGCTCTTATCCCAGCCCAGGAAAACTTTGTTTAAGGTTTTGAAGAAGTTGTCTCATCCCAAACAGTGGGAAAGCTTTTCGGAGGAGGACAAGGAGTGAAAACTGGGCTTGACCCAAGATTTGCCTGTTGTTCAGTAGCCAAATAACTTGCTGGAGACAGTAGATAACGATTTAGCAAAGTGGAGGCTTGAATTGGTTTCTGGCACCCCAGAGTCATGTCCTAACCCCTTAACCCTTCATTACACTAGCTGCTGTCTCCTCTGGCACAGCTGAAGCTCTCTGCTGAGGAACACACACCTTCTGAATATAAGGAACCTATTTTCAGTGAAAATTAATGGCACAGCTGCCAGTCCCACAAAATATCTATTAAATACCACTCTCCCAGGGCAGTCGCAGGACATTTTGGTTGGAAACCTCCCAAGGAGCTCTGCATTGTCTCTGCCAGCCCTGCTCTGCTGCCGTACTAACAAGGGGCTGGCACCCCTGCCAGGGCACCCACGGGATGAATAGAGCACAGGGGGGGCATGGTGCATCTCCCCACAGCCTGCCTTTCATCACCCAGAGAGTGCATTTGGGGAGCTCAGGTCCCTCTGCAGATACTGCACTGACAGTCTGCAGCCTCCGCAGTGGGGAAAGAGGAAAATAAATTCCTTGCCCACCCCCAGGCTGCCCCCATGCCTCAGCTGCTGCACCCTCTTCCATTTTTCCTCCTGATATGACTCCCATCACATCAAAGACAGGCTCTCTGGCAAAGGAAAACACTGACGTTTCGTAACCATTTGGAACAAAACCAGATCTTTGCTTCAAGGGGTTTCCATGCTCAAAATGCTTTTTTTTTTTTTTTTTAAGTGTGTTTCATGTGTGTGTGATTGTAGAGGTGATAGGAGGGAGCTCAGGGAGACTCTGGTATGCTCTGATCACTGGCAATTAGCAGGAGATCTGTAAGGAGCAGCTTAAAGAATGGCTTTGGCTTTCTTCTGTTTTGGTTTAGGTTTTTTTTCAGCATTAAAACCCCACGACTTGGTAACAAGGAAACATCCCCTTTTGGGCTCCTTGTCCAGTGGGTTCACCCTCTCATTTTTACGTGGCTCCAGTGTCACCTAACTCTTTAGGAAACCAAGTCTGGAATGGACAGAGCCAGGAATAGAAGCTACATAGGAGCAGGTTTGATAGCTTCATTTTGTGTCTTGCAGTTGACAGCAGATGCAGTGAATCAGCCCCGGGGCTGATGGAGCCATCAGCAGTAGCAAAAGCATTTGCATCTTTCCCTGTGCTCAAGCTTGCCAGCCTTCTGCCTTTCCTGCCTCCCTCCCCCTGCCCCTCAGGGGTTAAGTGGGTAGGAAATGCTGTGACCAATGTCCTTGCCTCTGCACCTGAGCTGGGCAAGGGAAGGAAAGGGAAGGGCTGTTCTCAGCTGAGAAAATACCCTTATCCTGCCCTCCAAGGGTCCTCCAGGCCCCAGCCCCCAAACACAGAGACCCTCTGCTGAGTCCTGCCTGCCCCAACTCAGGAACACTGCTTCCCTGCAGGGATGGGGGATGAGGGGGCCACTGTGAGGGTCCCAGTGCCCCCCCTGGGTAGGGGGAACCTGGGCATGGCAGAGCTCCCAATCTCCTGGGCATTGCTGGGGTTGGGGCAGGGATGCTAACACAGAAGTCTGAGTGCTGAGCACTCAGGGGTCTCCCTCCCCCCAGCTCCATAGGGATGTTTCCCCTGCAGGTGGTTTCTTCTCCCACTACCTCTGAGAGGAGGGATCTGCATTGTGCAATGTGCCTGAAAGAGTTTGGGAAAGTGGAGCTGGCTGGTGGCTAATCCACCAGCTCCTTCCTGCAAATCCTCTGCCCTCCCTACCCACACCCTGCCAGGACAGGGTCACAGACTCTCCTCTGTTTCTGAAGGTCCAGGCACAACTGCCCACTGGGACTCTTCCTCCTACAAGGATGTCAGCTTCCCCATGGGTTGGGTATTGTATCCAAGATGTTTTGGACCTTGGCTTTGGGGAAGGAGGATGTACAGGTCACAGAGAGCAGCCTTTTGAGGTAGAGAGAGCTTTCTACCCTGATCAGTCAGTAGGGATGGAGTGTCCCTTTTGGACATCTGGGGGCCAGAGAACCCCCAGCCCTGGATACTAACACAGTCATGCCTGCCTGGGCACAGGGTGGTGGGGAGGGAAAACCCATGGGAGAGCTCTCCCTGGCACCAGGGTGCTGAGTCAGAGGGTTTCCCCACTACCACGCCTGCAATCAGCTGTCATTCCTCCTGTCCTGGAGGCTGAGGTTTGGTGGAGTTGAAGGACTGCAGAGAGGTGAGGGCTTTGGCTCCCCCAGCTCCAAGATAACAACAGGTAGGAAGGTGTGACCTGGGGAGGCTTCCCTGTGCTCTGCCTGCCACCAAGGGTGGCCACAGGTGGGGACGTAGCTGTGGCACCAGTCCTGGCAGCACAGGGGATTCCAAGCCAACCTGCTGCTTCCTGCTCCACAGAGTTTGTTTGGAAAAGGCCAGCACCAAAATTTTGGTTGGAGAAAGCAGAGTTTATTCTGGGTTCTGACTGATCTTAACACCTCCCCTCTGGCTGAAGTTTTTTTTTGTTTTTTTTTTTTATATACATTACTCAGCAGGTCTGTCCCCTGCCTGACTATTCCTTTAAAGGGCATCTCAAACCTCCCTTTTTCATTCATTATTTAAACGTGTTTTCCAACCAGCAGCCTCTGAGCCCTGCTCCTGGGCTGGCCCAGTAGAGCATCCCACCACGGACCCACCGAGACTGGCACCCAGTTCTGAAATGTAACCTGGAAGTGCAGAATCTGGTCTATGAGTTTTTGCAGAGTCAATCGTGTTGATTGGGCTGACCTGTGGCTGGAAAAAACTTGTGCCTGGGGCTAGAAGCCCCCCCCTGGGGTACAGGGTAGAGGGAGGGGGCTGCCCATGCCCTGCTTGTGGGCAGGAGCACTCAGCAATGTCTCACCTGGGTGTTTTTATTTGCTCGAGTTCTTGCTGTGCTCAGCAGTCGGAGTGGGTGATCCAGAAACCACTCCCTCCTCCTCTGGGGTGTGGGCAGCTGCAGTCTTTTCAGGTTAGAGGCAAAAGTTTGCTTTTGGGGAAGCTAAAGCAAACTATGGCACTCTTCTTCAGGAGGCAGAGAAAGGACTGATAAGCCTGCAGCAGCAGAGAGGGGGGACAGCCCCAGCAGCCCCTGGACTGTGGGGCATCAGAGGGTTGTTATCTGCCTGGGTCACAGGGGATGTTTGTGGATGATTTAATCAGCCTGTTAACTATTACCTGCATCCCTTGTGAAGCAGTGCTCTGCTCCAGTGTGAGCTGCTAAGAGGAAGGACTTACCCCTGCATCCCAAAAAGGGCTGCTCTGGGGTTTTCTTACAGCAGCAATGCCAGTTCAGAGAGCTTTCTGATGGCTTGTGGCTCCGCTGGGGGCTCCCTGGGGAGGTGACACCCTCCTGACCTACTGCCCAAGGGGACTGGGGTGCCAGGCAGAGCACACAGGGCAAGGGTGCTGCAGCCCTGGGGAACAGCCACGGCTCTGGGCGTGTGGTTCCTGCTCCTGGAGGGGAGATTTCCCATGGGAAGCCATGCTCTGAGTGTGGGTATCACCAGGGGAGCCTCCACCCAGCTTGGGGCTCCAGTGCCGGGCAGCAGCTCTCCCTCTGGGCCATGCTGCAAGGGGTGTGAAACTGGCATGGGGAGCACTGGGCCTGTGATCCCCTTGTTATCCCGTTTCTCCTTCAATCCAGTTCTATAGGGAAGAGGCTTCACTGGCCACACAGCAGAAAGTGATGGTTTCTGGAGTGTGCACTGGCAGGGGTACAGGTAATACTGTAACACAGGTAATAATCTTTGCCCTTTGCAAGCTCTCTCAGCCTGTAATTACACTTCTCAGTTCTGTTTTCATGTGTAAGACTAGGGGGATGATGTGAAACTACCTCCCCTCCAGAAAAGAGTGCATTGGGAAGGGGATGTTTGGGGTTTGCAGCTGATTCCCTCCTGCCCAGGCTCTCACCACTCTCCGGGTGCGCTGGGCAGAGCACCAGCCCCAGGCCTGCTCCCCTTGCTTTTCCCTGCTTTTTGGGGGCACAGCAAGGACTCCAAGAAACTGTTTCAGCACAGAGGGCCAGGGTGAAGCAGGAGGGGTCGGGGACAGTGTGCTGGAGAGCTTGGCTCTGCCTCAGAATGGACTTGCTGCTCGGCCAGTCTGTCCTGAGCTGGGCAAGCAGCTAGGAGCAAGGCTGTGTGATAAGGCTTTCTGCAGAGCTATTTATACAGGAGAGACAAGCTGCTGCTGGCAAAGGCACCGGGCCAGGCATGGGACCCTTCACAGAAGCACTGCTGAAAGCAGCTGAGCTGGCTGTGCTGCTGGGGCCATGCTGGGAAATTAAATCCCCCCGAGCTGCTATCAGCACTGGGGTGTGCGTCTGGATCAGAAGGAGCCACAGATGAAGGAGGCTCCGCAGGCACAGCCAGGGCAGCCTTCTCACTATTTAACCTCTCTGATTGCTCATCTCTCCTTCTCCCAGGGCTGGAGCAGGACAAAGGGGCCCTGCAAACCCTGCGGGCTCCTTCGTGTAAGAAGAGAAGCCAGTGGGTGACTGCACCAGTAGAGAGAGCTGGTGGGGGACCTCCTGCCCTCTTGAGCAAGGAGGTTTCATGTTTATCTCCCAGGGCTGATTTTGCAGGGTTATCAGTACTAGTTACTGTAAGCTCATGATGATGAGATCCCTGGAAGACGTGTATCCTTGCCCTGCCTGCTGCAGCCTGGTTTGGAGGGGAGTGGGGTGTGCTATGGGGAAGTGGGGAGGCAGCAGGGAGGTGCCAGGAGCTTGGGTGAAAAGTTTGAGCTCACCTTGTGCTTCACAATGCCCAGGGATGCTGCAGCACCCAAACTGGGAGCCACTGGGAGAGCAGGGATGGCTACCCAGGCCCTGGGGGTTAACCACAGTGAGGAGTGGGAAGAAGCACTGGCTGGGGCAGTTGGAGGGCAAGGGAAGGGTGGAGGGCTCCTGGTCATGCCCCAAGAACTCCAGCTCCTGATGACATTGTTGGATGCTGAGTTGGAAACGCTCCGCTCATCTGCCTCACTCAAGGGGCCCTTGTTTCCAGGGAGGAGATGATTCATGTGCATCCAGTGGCCCCTTAGCAAATCTTCCACTGTTCCAGGATGCTGCCAGAGCTCAAGTGTTATCATTAATGGTTGCCTTTTCTCTAAAAACCCTCCCAGCTGGAGCATGCCAAGTCGCTTTGTAGCTGTACAGGCTAGGAGGAGGAGGTACTTTCCAGACTGACATTCCTGGCCCCACCGGCCTATCCCAGCCCTCCCAGTTTGCCCCACACCCAGCTGGTGATGGTTGGCTGGGAAGCTGCTCCTGGCTGGCAGGGATGCCCTGTTCATCCCTGCTGCCTCCCTGGGGCTGAGCGCTGCCCTTCTCCTGCCTGCTTGGCAGGGAGCTCCTCCTGCCTGCACCGGAGGAGCAGTGGCCACGGGCAGGGTGCAGGCAGGCAGATGTCTGTCCTCCTGTCTTCTGCACAAAGGAACAATTCTGGGAGAGCTGTGCAGCCCCTGCCAAGGCACTTCCTCACCGGCTGTGCGCCTGCCTCCTCCCCATTGGAAGGAAACCTCCTTGGGAATGGGAATGGGAATGGGAACAGGAACTGCCCTGGGAGCTCAGCTAAGAGCTCAGGAGGCCACGGCCTTCCTTAAGGAGCGGTGGTGGGGGGAAAGCTGTCCCTTCCAGGGTGGGAAGCAGCATGCTGGGGCTGGAGGGGGCTGTCAACACCCGCTTTGGGCATCACTCCTCTAGTGATGCCCGTGGCTGGTGCTGGGGCAGGAGGCTGTGGGGAGGCAGTGAGGTCTGGAGGCACATCCCAGCACCCGGGTGCTCCTTGTGTGTGGCTCAACATCAGCCCATAGGGAGGGCAGAGCAGGTTGTGTGCTGTGGGCAGCTCCTCTAGCAGCACCGGGTCTGTTCGTGCCGCAGGTGGGTGACATCCCTGCGGGGCTTCTCCTGGGACATCCCCATCACTGCTGCTGTAGCCCCCGGTTGTGCCCCCCTTCCCTGGCCCATGCCCCCCCTGTTTATGGCATCAAGAAATGTTTGTTTGCTGCCGGTGGCAGGCAGGCTGAGCGTCCCGGGGCCCTGCCCGCCCCCAACAGGAAGGATTTATTTTTGCTTGGTTTTTATTTTAGTTACAAACAATGGCCGTTACTCCCAGCATCCGATTTCCCCTCCGGCTTCCCTCGCCCCCAGCCTTCACCTGGCTTGGGAGGAAGCGTGGTCCGGGGGCAGGAGGAGGAGGACGGGAGAGCCACAGCCGGAGGATGGGGGGGAAGGGAGGGGGGGTCCCTGTGCACCTCCCGCCCCAGCAGCCTCACAGCATCGTGGTGCTGGGAAGCAGCATCTCCCCTCCCTCGGGCACTCTTTTAAGCTGTAGACTGGCTTTGCTTGGGGTGACAACTCCACGTGCGTTGTCTCATCCTTCCCCCTGCAAAAGCTGGGTCTGTACAGCAGGAAACTGCTTTGGCTTGGCAGGAGCCTCTTCCTCCTCCTCCTCCTTCTCTTCCCCCTCTCTGCAGGTTGCTGGAGGGAGACTTGATTTTGGCTTCTGTGACAGAGCAGAGGCCGGGTAGGGGTAGATGGGCTCTGCAGCTGCAGGCTGCTCCCAGCCCCTTATCTGCACTGTGGCAATAGGTCCCTGAGCAGGGGGAGCACTCATGGGGTCTAAAAATAGAGCTGGCCTGGGTGCAGGGTGGAGAGAGGTGGTGGGGTGCTGGAGGGGACACAGCTCCTCTGCCAGCATCATGCTTGGTGCTGCATCTAGGGCAGGCTTTAGCGACAGAGGAATACTACCTTATTGTCCTGAATGTCACCAGTGCCCTGGTGCTGGTCCCCTGGCTCACTCCATCCCAGAAGAGCTGGGTCGCCTCTGCCCTTCCAGCCCCAGTTAGCTAATGCTAAAGCCATCTGCTGCTTCAGTTCCTGGCTTTCCCAGGCTCGCTGACATCTTCCCATCCCATCACAGCAGTGGGACAGGCTGCAAACATGGAGAGGAGTGAGTTTCTGGGAGGGGAGCCTGGCAGCCTTCCCTGTCCTGGGATGTGCTTGCCCTCAACCTGAGCCCAGTGAAGTGGTGCAGTCCCACAGGATTTCAGTTGCAAGAGAAGCCCCAGACGACAGGAGCAGGTGGGAGACATTTGTCAGCAGCAGAGGCAGGCATGAGGGTGGAGGTATACGGTGAGTGAGGTGGTGGCTTGGTGGATGGGGGACAGAAGGTCCTTTTTTGGCTGTCACCTGCTCAGCACCTGTGTCTGTTCTGATGCTGTGCCACCTTCCCCCCAGGAGCTCTCTGATGTCCTGCTGCTGCCTCTGTGCCTGGGCTCCACAGTTTCATGCCATAGTTTCCAGAGCCCCCCAGGGCAGGGTTGTGCACCCACACCAGTGCTCAGTCCCTGCCCACCACGGCTTGGGCACAGCCACCAGCTGGCACAGGGTCTGTGCTCGCTCCCAACAGCTACTGCAGCCCTAACACCATGGTCTTTGAATCAGTCACACCATCACCTGCTGCCCTCCACACACCAACCCTGGAGCAATCTCCCCTTCCTTCCTGCAGCCACCCCATTAATGTTATTTAGGCTGGAAGCCTAACGAGCATAGGAAATTAATTCCTTTCCTCCTCTGCTCCCCTGGGCAGGGGCTCAGCTCAGCAGGCCGTGTGTCCTCCTGGGATCACAGGCCTCTTTGACTGCCCTCCCTTCCCCTCCCCTTGTATTTTGGAGGATGTTAACAAGGGAGATGGAGGGGACAGCTCAGCTGGGGGAAACAAAGGCGTCTTCAGTGCTCGCCCCGCGCCGTGCTCCATGCGCCCTGGCTCAGCGCTGGTGCTCGGGGTGTTGCTGATGAGCTCACCCACTTGCCATGCCGGGTCACAAACCTCCCTTATCGGGTACTCTCCTTTCTTCTGTGCAGTGGGGTCTCCTCACCCCCCTCACCACCTCCTTTGTTACTATTAATAGCAACCCGCTTGCCCTTTTGTGCTCAGCTGCTCCGAAGCCTTGACGCAGGAGATGGAGGCAGTGATGTGAGATGTCCTGCACAGGGCAGGGGATGGAGATGCCTGTGAGCACCGTGGCCTAGGCTTTGGTGTGCTCTGGGAAGCTGATGAAGGGAGTGTGTGTGGTCCCCATCTCTCCCGTGGCACCTCCTGGCCAGCTGAGAACCAGCAGAGGTGGCAGGAGGATGGCTGTGTCCCTTGATGCGTGCCCAGGAGTGTATCTTGCTTTTTGTCCCAGCTGCTTCCTTGCTAGTCCCCCGCCCCACAGAGCCCTGCAGGGTGAGTGTCTCAGCCAGCCTGGAGGCCACCACCACATCACAGAGCAGGAGCCCACCCCATCCTGCCTGCACAGCACTCTGCAAACGCCCCAGAGGGGATCTTCCCTTCTTCTCTCCTTTTCTGCCTCTGCAGAGTGACAAGGAGAGGACCAGGGGAGCTGAGTGCTTACCCTCACTCATCACACCCAGGAGGCTCTCAAATGGCCAGAGCAGGTCCCTACCCTGGGAGGTGCATGCTGGAGGAAGGCAGTGAGATGAGCATCAGCAGGATATGGGTACCTTGGTTGCTTGTCTGCTGTGGGATGATTTTCCAGCTGAAGAATCAGGCACCTCATTCCCCCTGTGGCTGCCCTCTCCCTCCCCATGGGCTGGGGGATGCTACCAGCTCTTCTGGCTTGCTTGCTCCTTCTGGAGATGTGCTGAGGCTTTGCCTCTGCTGTGCCA
This sequence comes from Florisuga fusca, assembly GCA_038090715.1. Lineage (NCBI taxonomy): Eukaryota > Metazoa > Chordata > Aves > Apodiformes > Trochilidae > Florisuga > Florisuga fusca. The sequence goes on along the minus strand of JAAWXA010000026.1, from coordinate 3,066,452 downwards.
GGGGACTACCTGTCCTGGTTTAGCCTGTCCAGGAGAGATGGGTGCTGGCAGAGCTGCTCTTGCTGAAAGGGCTGAGGCTGCTGTTTAGCTTGGCACTGGGGAGGAGGAAGCAGAAGGTCTGTGGAGATAGAAGCCCATCGGCTGGGGCAGCAGGAAGAGACTTGTGAGCTGCATCCTGCCTCACATCCTGGGGAGGTGGTGATTTGGGGCCGGGCATTTTGCCTTCTTGCCTGGGGGCTTCTCTTGGCCAGGCACTGCTCTGCATCAGCCCACTCATATTGGGTTCCCTTTCCACTGAAAGCCTTTGAAACAGAAGTTGCTTTTAGTGTGTTTTCCCTGCTTTGGGCAGCAGTGCCAGCCTGCTTCCCACCAGTCCCAGGAGATTCTCTCCATGCTCGGGGTTATGGCCCACAGGGGTGGAAATTGAGCACCCAAAAATCCTGGGTCAAACTTGTAGCAGCCCAGGTTTGGATGGGTGTTGGGCAGAGTGGATGTGGCGTTCAGATAGGGCCCAGCATAAGCTCTTGGAAGAACGTGATTACCAAGGATCTCACTAGCTGCAGCAGCACAGCATCCTGCCTGTCCCCTGGGAAGCATGCCCCATGCCAGCCCTTCCTGCTGCCCAGCTCTGCTCTGCTGGGACCCTTCCTCTGGCAGAGCCTGGAAAGGCAGTGATGGAGACAGGTACACTGCCAGTGTGCTGTCAGGGCATATGCTCTGCTCCCCTTTCAAGCCATCTCCATCAGTCAGCACATCCAACCTGCCTCTGTGGTCACCTCTGGCCTCTCCTCCTGTCCCTGGAGACCCAAAGCCAGCTGCACGCCTCCTCAGCTGTGCCGTGATGAATTTGGTTGCTGCCAGGAGCAGGGATCCTGCTCATGCTTGCACTGGAAGAAACTGCAGCTTTTTTGGTTTTTTGTTGGGTTGGTTTTTTTTTTCCCCCACCCTCTGTGGCCTCCAGAGCAACAAGTTTCCTGGTGTCCCAGAGCTGGACCTCTCTAATACAGGCACTGGACCCTGCCAGAGCTACCCTGGATGCCCGTGGAGCTGGGCAGCTCTCTGGTCCTGTATAAAACGGGAGCTTGGCTTTGCATCCAGCTCAGTTTTGTCTTATCATGCTCTGAGGAGATAAGGTACAGGAAGAGACCTGGGATGAGGATGTCACTGCATGTGCACAGTTATGGGTGAGGAAGCTCACGAGAGATTTGGAGTCCAGAATTTTCCCTGTTCCAGTCCTCCCCACCCATCCCATCCCTGGCCAACCTGACTGCCCAAAGCTGGTGGTCACCTCTTGCCTGCACTGCAAGTGTTGCTTTCAGTGATGAATTTTTTTGTAGCCTTGCTCTGCCACGCAAACACCCAAGTGTCTTCTGGAGCCTTGCTGCATGGGTAACCCCACAGCTGCAGTGTGCTTTTGCTTCATGAAAACTAGCCCCTGAAGCACCACATCAGAGACAAGACCCACAGTTTTGTGTGTTGTGCCTGTGAAGGTGACTGGTAGTGAATTCTCCTCCTGCTTTTTCCCTCTCTCTCCTGCCTGGTTCTGTCCCCAGGCTGATGCTCTGCTCAGGCTCAACAGCCCAGGAGAAGGCAGGTACTGGGATTCCCACACACTGGGAAGCAAATGAGCAGTGGCTTCTGGTGCAGGTCCTCTTTGCCAAGATTTCAACTACTCTGACCCCTTCTGCCACTTCTGGGGCTGTGTTGGACCAAGGCTCAGCTAACACAGAGCAGGGTGGGGAGAGCCTCTCCCATCCTGCAGTCCTCATCCCCTCCCCAGATGTATTTCAGGTGACTGTGCAGGGCAGGAACTGTCCCTTGGAGCAGTGACTCCAAGTGGGGTGGCCCTGGAGCAGTGGGGATGACAAAGGGCAGGAGTGACAGCAGGGCAGAGGAGCTGCTGTTGGTGAGCATGGGGACGAAGGTTCTAAACTGTCTATGGGGACCCTGTGGAGGTGGCACTGGGCTGGATGGTCACAGGTGGTCTGAGTACAGCAGAGGAATATGAATGTCACCCAGCAGGCAAGGGGTGGGAGGATGTCTCCCTGAGTGGTATCAGCAGGTGGCTCTGGAGGTGGCATCTGGGCTTCCTTTCCATTCTTCCTTCCTTCCCTCTGTCACCTCCCAGTGCCTGTTACACTGAGGGGGCACCAGCAGCTATGATGCACTGTTGGTTAGGCAGAGCTGGAGTTTTATCTGTGTGGAAAAATACATGTGCTAAGCCCTTTGATAGTGGCCCAGTAACCCTGCAGAGCTGGTGTTTCCATTCAAGGACTCCAGCGTGCTGTATCATGGGCCTGTGGGCAGGTGGGAGAATTTGTGCATGAAAGGAGTATGTGTGCAAAGCCATTGCTGGGCCAGCTGGCAAAGACCCCCATCCTGGGATCTTCCAGCTTTTCCAGCCCCTTCTGCCTTGTCTTAACCCATGGCTGATGGGCTTTTTCATGCTTCCCTCAGTGCTGGACCAGCTCCTCCCAGAGCTCAGTGTCTTACTCAAGCTGTTGGACCACGAGTACCTGAGTGCCACCACACAGGAGAAGAAGCTGGCTGTCTCCACCATCCTACAGAAGCTGCAGCCACCCCCAGGTCTGTGTCCCACTCCTATGGTGCCCAGTGGCTGTCCCCAGGGAAGTGGGTGTCCCCAGCAGCTGCCCCAGGCCAAAACAACAGCAGGGTCAGGACAACCCTCTGCAGGGCAGGGATGAGCTGCCTCTCTGCCCAGCATCTGCTCAGCCTCCTGGAGGAGTTTTGCTCCCCATCCTTGCTTCCAGCCTTCTCCCTGCTATGGCCCTGCCATGGTTGCAGGGGGGCTGCTCCCTGTGGAAACACTGCTTTGCAAAGGTCTTCTTGCCACCAGTTTCTGCTGAGCTCGGGAGTTTCCACGGGAAGGCTGGGAGGACCATGCACCTGAGGCTTCTCTGCCTTCCCACCTTCCTGCCCTCCTGAGGGAGCAGCAGCATCCCTGGGGGTTCCTGCTCCAGAGGAACTCCCCGTGGTTCCCTGGGTTGGTGTTTGTGGGGAGGAATGTTGGTGCTTGCCCCGGCCACCTTGCTCACCCCCAGGCTGAGAACATCCTCTTGCTCCCAGGGAAGGATGTGGACTACATGTATGTCAACACGTCATCCCTGAGCAATGGCACCAGCTTTGTGGAGTCTCTCTTCGAGGAGTTTGGTAGGTGTGGGTGACCCAAAGTCACAGGCCAGAGGTCACACTGTGTGGATGCAGGATGCAGTGTTGGCCCTGGTGTCCCTGCTGAGAAGCAGGGGCTTTTGGGGTGCCCTGGGGCAGGAGGGTGAAACCTGCATCCTTGTGCCTGGGGTGGGCACTGTCACCCCGGGTGCCTGTTCACCCTTCCCTGATGCTGCCTGGGGGATGGCCATGGTCTGTGCACACCCTAGCCCAGCTGTGTTTACCAGCAGTGTCCATCTCCTTCCCAGTGAAGGGCCAGGGTGCTTGCCTTGGGGGTCCCCTGAGGGCATGGATGGGGAAGCTAGCTTTGGGGTTTCCTGCTCCCTTCACCCTCTCCACTTACCCCTGGGCAGACTGTGACCTGCGGGATCTCCAGGACATGCAGGAGGAGGAGGGGGACAGTGGTGATGGTGCTGGCTTGGAACTGGCGAGGAGCCAGACAGCAAAACTTGTAAGTCCCTGAATGGCCACCAGCAAGGTCTGCTCTGCACCTGCCCGGGGAGGTGGTGGTGGTGGCTGGGGCTGGGACCCTTTCCTGTCCCTTGCTGTGACTCGTGACCCTCTCTGGCTCATACTGGTGGTGTCACTGCTGTAGGTTCCTGCAGACCCTGCTCCACCACTGCCCACCACTCCCCCACCTGAGGATTACTACGAGGAAGCTCTGCCCCTGGGTCCTGGCAAGGCTCCCGAGTACATCACCTCCCGCAGTGAGTCCTGCTCTGGGCTGGGGCAGAAGGAGGATAGAGGGAGTGTGGAGGGATGCCCGCTGCATCCCTCTACCTGCCAGCCCATCCTCAGTGGGTGTGACAGATTGTCCTGGGGAAGGAAACCTCACTGCTCCCACTGGCATCACTCCTGTCCTGCTTCCTTCCCATCCCTGTTATTGCAAGAAGTTGTTTGCTCTGGCTCAGTTGGGAAGGGAGTGATGGGGAGAGGTGGGAGCCATAGAGGAACAGATGCTGGGATGCTCTGGGAGGGTGTGCTTTGCTCTGCCCCTGCTCACAGGCTCACCACTCAGAGCATCACTGGGGAGAAACTAGAAGGAACAGGCCCAGCTGCCATCTGCTTCCTCCACAGACAGCTCCAGCCCCCCCAACTCCATCGAGGATGGCTATTATGAGGATGCAGACAGCAATTATCCCATCACCAGGATCAACGGGGAGCAAAAAAACTCCTGTAGGTATCTGGGTGCCCCTGTCAGGGAGAGGAGAGCTGTGGCAAAGTCCAGCCCCATAATGGGGGGCTTGAGGGCTCGGGGCCAGTGGAGTTGAGTCTGGAGAACCCTTTGAGTGTCAGTCAGAGGCTGCCAGGCAAAAACCAAGGAACACGGAGTGCTGTTTGTCATGCCCTCGTGTAGCAGAAGGGACGCAATGAGTGCTGTGTCTGTCACTCGCATGGGGAAGGGTTGTCCCTGCCCACACAGCTCTTGTGCCCTGCATGAGCTGCCTCTGCCACAGCAGAGGAGAGCTGAGGCAGGGACACCACTGTGGAGCCCTACTCCTCTGTGCCCCATGCAGGAGGAGTGGGGCAGAGGGGCCAGTACACGATCCTCTGCTGCTGGTAGAAGGTTTAATCCAGGCTTTCAAAAGTTGAGGTTTGCAAAGAAATAAGCCAGCCCAGGGGTTTGGATAGATGCACTTGGGGCTGGTCTGTGAGCATCCTGCCTGGTTTGGAAGGGAAATGGAGGTGGCTGAGGTCAAAACGCTGCTGTTTTCAGAGGGTGAGATAGTCTGTCCATCACCATGCCCTGCCCAGGCTCTGTGCTGGAGCCTGCCAGGCATGGGAAGCCCTGGCAGTGCATGAGCATCCCCAACAGGCAGGGCCCCAGGGTGCCATCTGGGGTGACTCCCCTGCTTCCTTCCAGACAATGACTCGGATGCGATGAGCAGCTCTTATGAATCGTATGAAGATGAGGAGGAGGAGGGGAAGGGCCAGCAGCTGACACACCAGTGGCCCTCAGAGGAAGCCTCCATGAACCTGGTGAAGGACTGCAGGATCTGTGCTTTCCTGCTGCGCAAGAAGCGCTTTGGACAGTGGGCCAAGCAGCTCACCATCATACGGGATGGGAAACTGCTGGTGAGCCCAGAACTCAGAATCACTGAATCAGACAGGTTGGAAAGGACCTCTGAGATCATCAAGTCCAACCCCTGATCCACTACCACTGTGGTTACTAGACCATGGCACTGAGTGCCACACCAGTCCCTTAAAAACCTCCAGGAACGGAGAACCCACCACCTCCCTGGGCAGCCCATTCCAATGCCTGACCACCCTCTCTGTAAAGAACTTTTTCCTAATATCCAACCTAAACCTCCCCTGGCAGAGCTTAAGTCCATGCCCTCTTGTTTTACTGGTAGCTACTTGGGAGAAGAGACCAACCCCCCTCCCTGGCTCCAACCTCCTTTCAGGGAGTTGTAGAGAGTGATGAGGTCTCCCCTGAGCCTCCTCTTCTCCAGGCTGAACAGCCCCAGCTCCCTCAGCCTCTCCTCATAGGATCTGTGCTCGAGTCCCTTCACCAGTCTGGTTGCCCTCCTTTGGACCTGCTCCAGCACCTCAATCTCCTTCCTGACCTGAGGGGCCCAGAACTGGACACAGGACTCGAGGTGTGGCCTCACCAGGGCTGAGTACAGGGGCAGAATCACCTCCTTGGACCTGCTGGCCACGCTGTTCCTGATCCAGGCCAGGATGCCATTGGCCTTCTTGGCCACCTGGGCACACTGCTGGCTCATGTTCAGCTTCCTGTCAACCCAAACTCCCAGGTCCCTTTCTGCCTGGCTGCTCTCCAGCCACTCTGTGCCCAGCCTGGAGCTCCCCATGGGGTTGTTGTGTGGAACTTGTGGGGAGCAGAAACCCACTGGTGGGCTCAGAAGGAGGTTTGGTCCAGGCTGAAGAAAAATAGCAATATGCAAGCCAAGACCCTGACCTAAGGCTGTGACTGCCCCGCAGAGCATGAGGGGGGGGTGCCCTTTCCTCCCTTGGAAGCAAACAGAGGGCTCCCCTCTTTTGGGACCCCACAGGGTGAGGGGGCATAGCCCCAGCCCTCCACCTCTGGGGCTGCTGCAGAGACTGAGCCACCTCCATCTGTGCCACCTGGGAAGGGATGCCAGCTCTGCTCGGCGGCACAGCAGCAGGACGGGCCAGGTTCCAGCCGAACCCTGAGCAATTCCTTTTGCTTCCCTTAGTGCTACAAAAGCTCCAAGGACCGTCAGCCACACCTGGAGGTGCCCCTGAGCACCTGCAATGTCATCTACGTCCCCAAGGATGGGCGCCGCAAGAAGCACGAGCTGCGGTTCTCCCTGCCGGGGGCCGAGGCCCTGGTGCTGGCCGTGCAGAGCAAGGAGCAGGCTGAGGAGTGGCTGAAGGTACCATGACTGCCCCCATACCCCCTGGCTTTGCCTGGGGGGCTGCAGACCCCTCTTGGCATCCTCCCTGGTTGGGGCAGGGAGGGGTCAGCCCCGGGAAAGGTCTTGGCCCCTCTGGAAGGGCTTTGCTTCTGTCTCTCATCAGCCGGGGAGGCTGTTCCAGCTGCTTCCCAGAGCCTGGGTGTCTCCGGTGCTGATAGCCCCTGCGGGGTGGGGATGTTTGCTCTCCCCTCCTCTTCCCTGTGTCCCTTTCCTGCTTTTGTTCATGGGCAGGAGGAGGGGGCCGTGGGTGGGAAAGGAACCTGCATGCACACCACAAACCCGGCTGCTACCCCAAACGTGGGAGAATGGGGTCATTTTACATGGCCTGGGCAAGCCACCCTCTGCCTGGCTGTAAAATAGAGGTCCTGTGCTGGCAGGATGACTGTGTGGCTTGGCACCCAAGTCCTGCACCTCTGAGATTTCCAAGATCTTTGACCAAATTGCAGCTTTGAAGGGGCTATCTCCCTAGGCAAGCCAGTCTTGTGCCCTGAGCAGGGCTTGGTGTCCTGTCCTCCAGTGACCAGGACCTCTCTCCCTGAGGTTCAGCAAAATGGGAGTGTGCTGAGCCAGGGAAAGTAACCCTAGCCCTTGGGTCAGTTTTCTGCAGCTCCTGGTGGCTGTTTCCACAGGTGATAAAGGAAGTGAGCAGTCCAGCAGCAGGTGGGATGGAAGCCCCCACCTCCCCGGTGATGCCATGCAAGATGGACCTGGATAAGGTGATGGTTTCTGACAGCCCTGCCAAGGTGTTGTGTGGGCCTGCTGTGGCCCAGCTTGGGGGATGAGGGCTAGCAGGAGCACAGAGCTCCTGGTGATGTGTGGGGGGCCCTTTCCCATCCTCACATCAGGTCTGCGGGGCTCCCCTGGCACTGGGGGAACATCCCAGCCTAGGGCAGGAGAGATGAAGGGCAGATAGTGGCCATCCCTGGGGGCTGTGCAGGGGCACACTGTTGACAGCATGCCTGCCTGCTGCCCCTGCAGAGGCTGTCACAGGAGAAGCACACCTCTGACTCGGACAGCGTGGCACCAGGTGAGAGCAGCTCCCCAGCAGCCCGCAGAGAGCCCAGCGAGCATGGTAAGCCAGGCAGGCTTCTGGTGGTGGGCACCACAGCCAGGGAGCATCCCCTCCTGGCAAGGGGGGATGCTGTGGCATGTCACAGGGGCACACAGCTACCCTGTTCTCTTTCCAGGAAAGGGCAAAAAGAGTGGCTTGGCTGACCTGAAGGGCTCGATGAGCCGGGCGGCAGGGAAGAAGATCACCAGGATCATCAGCTTCTCCAAGAAGAAGCCATGCCCTGAGGACACACAGACCTCCTCCACTGAGGAGGACATCCCCTGCTGTGGTTCGTGTGGGCCAGGGCAGAGACAGGGCTCTGTTTGCATCGGGCTGGGAGTGATGGGGAGCTGGCATCCTTCCCCGCAACCCGGCCCTATGGGGAGCAGGTGGGAGGTAAAGGGATGGTGGCATGGGGACAAGATCACTGGGCTGATGGAGAGCTGTGACACTCCCTTGGGATACAAAATGGTGCTTGGTCCTGGCTCTTCAAATTCCCGTGGTGTGTGGGGAAGGGGTTAGGGGTTACCTATGCCCCAGAAAACAGGTTGGTGTGATTGTGTGGCACTGAGCTGGCACCTCAGCCGGGTCCAGGGTGTCCTAGCTTGCTCTCTGTGAGAAAACTGAGGAATAGAAAGGCTAAATGAGTAGGGAGCCAGGCCATAATCTGTGGGCAACCATGTCCTGTTTAAAGCCTATCCAAGGTCTGTCTGAGCAGCTGCTGAGACCTTTCCCTCCACCCTGCCACCCCCCAGGCTACCTCAGTGTCCTTGTTAACCAGTGCTGGAAGGAGCGCTGGTGTCGCCTGAAGGGCAACACCCTCTACTTCCACAAGGACCGCACCGACCTGCGGACCCACGTGAATGCCATCGCCCTCCAGGGCTGTGAGGTGGTCCCTGGGCTTGGGCCCAAACACCCCTTTGCCTTCAGAATCCTTCGCAACAAGCAGGAGGTGGCTGCACTGGAGGTGAGCAGGCAGCAGGGTGGGCAGGGTGTGCTGGTCCCCTGAGGGGCATTGTGGGGGTGCATCTCCTGTGATGATCAGTGCCTGCATGCAAGCAGTGCCTTGTTTTCTCCTCCCCTGCATGTTAAAGAAGCCCAGGGCCATTTTTTGGTGAGCTGGGGGTAGCTGCACAGCTATCTGCAGGCTGGAGGCAGGGAGGAGACTGGCAGGGCTGAAGAAGGGAGTAGGCAGCTGGGGGTTTGGTTCTCGGACCTCCAATATCTGCTCATGTGCTTGCTTTTGGACCCTCCTAAGCTTTGCACATGCTTTGTGCCTGAGGGCCCTTCTCTGCAGTGGGGCTGTGGGAGGGAGTGAGAGCGAGGGGCTGGGAGCTGGGCATGGACCCTAACCCTTTCTCTCTCCTGCAGGCAAGCTGCTCTGAAGACCTGGGCCGCTGGCTGGGTCTGCTTTTGGTGGAGACAGGCTCACAGACAGCACCAGAGGCCTTGCACTATGACTATGTGGATGTGGAGACCATTGCCAACATAGTGACAGCTGTGAGGCACTCCTACCTGTAAGGCTGTCCTCCTGCTGTGCCATGGGCTGGGCAGGGGCTGTGCTGGGGGCAGAGCATTGGGCTGGGGATGTCTCTAGGGATGCTCCCTACAGGAGGCATGGGCTGGGACACTGTCTGTGCTGTGATCTGGAGGACAGCACGCATTCCAGGGGCTGGTGGTTCCCAAAGCAGAGCAGCTTCCCTCAGACAGGATGGAAAGGTGAAAGTGTTTCATCAATGCTGATGGAAGACTTAAGGGATACGTGTAATAGGGTACGGCGGGGTAGGGTACAGCGCTCATGACTGAAGCTGGGAGAGCAATGCAGGAAATCCTTTGAGGTGGAGGGGCTCTCTGGGGGGCTGGCAGGGATGTCCTGGAAAGGAAAACACCATCCCTCTTCCCACAGATGGGCCAGCTCCTCCCAGGACCACCAGCCAGACTGCTCCCGTGTGGTGTATGATGATGTTCCCTACGAGAAGGTTCAGGTGAGCATGGATCAGAGGCTCTCCCTTTCCCACCCCTTTGGCCAGGCTAGAGAAGATGCCCTGGGGAGCCTTGGCCAGGCCACAGTGGCCATGTGGATGTTTCAGTACACTCTCCTGTCCCTGCTGCAGGCTGAGGAGGAGCCGGGGCGGCCAGCGGGAGCCCAGGTGAAGCGCCATGCCTCCTCCTGCAGCGAGAAGTCACGGAGAGTGGACCCACAAATCAAAGTGAAGAGGCACGCATCAAGTGAGTGGGGGCCCCCAGCCACAAGCCACGGCGAGGGGACCCTTGGCCAGTGCTGAAGGACACTGTTCCTTGAAGGGGATCTGGACCTTGGCTGGGGCTGGCCAGCTCCAGCACCCAGGTGCTGGGTTGTGCTGTGCCAAGCTGGGCTGTGGGTGGCATCGGTACAGCCAGGGCCAGAGCCTTCGTGACAGGTTCTCCTTGTGCATGCAGGTGCCAACCAGTACAGGTACGGGAAGAACCGGGCCGAGGAGGATGCCAGGCGGTTTCTGACAGAGAAGGAGAAGCTGGAGAAGGAGAAAGCATCGATCCGCAGCGAGCTGGTGTTGCTGCGGAAAGAGAAGCGAGAGCTGCGGGAAGCCATAAAGGGCAGCACGGGTAGGCTGGTGCTGTCCGAGCGGTGTGGCCGGGAATGCTGGAAGGCTCTCGGGTACCGGAGGAGGGCAGCAGAGCTGTGGCGGGATGGGGACACTGGGCTGGCGGTGACATTGGTGTCCGGGCCCCAGGCTGGCTGCAGCGCGCCGCTGGTCTGGGAGCCCCATCTAGCGTCCCCCTCCAGGAGGATGGGTGGCTTGTCCCTGTCCCTGTCCCCTTCCCCTCATCCCCGGGTGAAGGCGCTGAGCCGGGTGCACTTGTGCAAGCAGGGACGAAGCTGCAGGAGCTGGAGCAGCGGGTGGCGGTGCTGGAGGAGCAGTGCCGGCAGAAGGAGGAGCGACGTGTGGACCTGGAGCTCAAGCTGTCTGAAGTAAAGGAGCAGCTGAAGCAGTCGCTGGCAGGAGGACCAGCCCTGGGGCTGGCTGTGACCAGCAAGGCTGAGAATGGGGTAACCATACCTTCTTCCTCCCTCTGGTGGCTCCAGCTTCCCCCAGCACCCTTGCTTGGGGTGGTGGTGGGAGCAGCACATGGGTCAATCCCTCTGCTTTGTCCCATAGTGGACAGACTTGGAAATAGTCATTTAGGTTTAAGTTTAGCCACATCTGTTTTGGCCTCATGATAATTTCTGCTTTTTTTCTTTTTTTTCTCTCTTGTCCTTGCTCCCTGGGTCTCCTAAATCTTTCTCCCTCTTTCTCATGCTTTTCCACAGGAAGCTACAAACAAGCCAAATGGGAGCCCCTCTGAGCACTTGGTCCCTGTTAACTGTGCAGCTGAACTGAGGAAAAGAAGTCCCTCCATCCTGCCTTCCAACAAGGGAAATGTGCTGCGGAAGGCCAAGGTCCAGCTTCACTCCTCTCCTTCCCAGTCCCTTGGGAAATCTCATCCTTCATCCCATCCTCCTTCCTTGACCATAAAATATGGGGACCAGGGATTGCTCCCTACTCCAAAAGCAGGGGGTACTGCCAGGGTGCCACCAGGCTGGCCCAGCTGAGCAGCTCTCACTGCTGCCATGAGCCTGGCTTGCAGGGCGATTTGGATGGTGCAGGGCTGGGTGGGTAGGGGGGGAAAACATCACCTCTGTGGTGACCAGAGCAGCTGTGACCCCAGGCTTTGAAGATGCTGGAGTGGTCCAAACCTCTTAGTAGGGTGGGATGCTCTCCAGTGGCTAATTGCTTACTTTTCCAGCAATGTCTCCTCAGACCCTGTTGTTTTTTTTTTTTTCCTTTCTGTGCAGGAATGGGAAAAGAAGCAGACTTAAGCCAGGCTGTGGGAACACCCGCGGAGCCCCCACCACACACTGGGGCTCACAGAAGAACTACAAGCCCCCTTTCTCCGAGGTGCCAGGAGGGTGCTGGGAAGGCATGCAGGGAGAGATGCCCTCCCACACCCCACCACTGCAGCACCAGCTGCCTTGTGGGCAACACTGTGAACCATGGGGAAGAGGGTGGGATGGGGATTTGGGGGGGNNNGGGTGGGGAAGGGGAGTCCTTTGTGGATCAGGGTCACATACTACTTGGGAAACCCATCTCTGAGGGGAGCCTCACCTGGGGCCAGGAGATTGGCACAAAGTGTATGTGTCCGTGGTGGTGCAGAAGGAAGAAGAGCCCAGGGGCTGGTGGTCAGTGCTCCCCAGCAGGTGCTGCAGTTTATCAAGATCAGCATGTGCCAACCTGGGGATGCTGGAGGCCAGGACAACACTTTCCAAAGCAACCACAGACTTGTAGGGGATTTTTGGCTGCCTCAGTGTTGGGGTTCATGAGCTGCTCATAACTGGACACTTCAGAGAAGCCAATCGTTTGCCCTGCTCACTGCTCCCAGCTCTGCAGGGTCTTATCTCAGGGTTCCTCATGTTTCAAGCTCTCTGTGCTTCACCAAGTGCCCTTGTCCAATATTTTCTTCTTGTCCTCCAGGCAGTAAGAGCGAGGGCATACTGGCTTCCCTTGGGAATGAACAGAGCTCAAATAGCACCATTTGAGAAAAAAAAACAAAACAGTGGATACCTTTCACCCTTGCTAAACATCTTAGAAGAGCTGCAAAGAGCTGGGGATGAAGGCAGCTCTTGCTCTCACTTGCTCTCCCCATGGCAGCTGTACAGGGAGCAGGGAGAGGGATGGGATTTTCTCCTGGCCAGCAGCACTTTCACACTATTGCTCCTGCAGTCAGACACAGTTTGCCAAGGCATGTGGTCAAAATGGTGCAGAGGGAAGTTTAATAATTAAAAAAACAAAACAAAACAAAACAGTGCTTTCAAATGAGGGGGACTGAAATTCAAAAGAGGAATGAGAGAAGGTCATTTAGCACAGGCAGTAACAAGGGACAAGAATAAAAAGGAAAGATCTAGGCTTTTGTGGCAGGAACAAAGAAGCAGACCTATCACCCACTCATGCTCACAGCTCCCACAATTACCTTTGCTCACTCTTTCAAAACCCTCTTGTTCGTAGCTAGGTAAGCAGCTTTTAATAAAAATGCTGGCACTGGTATGCCTCTTCCCCTGGCTGGAGTAAGAATGGTCGGGTAAACTGCTGTCAAGAGTGAAATGGCCCAGGATAGGTCTGGGGTCTGTGGTCTGGGGCAGTGGCTGCCGAGGCAGGGAGGCTGGACAAGTCCTGTACACCAGGTTAGTGAGTGCAGGGATTTCAGGGCCATCAGCTCAGCTGCTGATGGGGCTCCCCCTCTGCCAGGGATGAGGTGCAGGTAAGCCCAGTTCCCCACAGTGTTCATCCTCTTCTCAGCAGCAGCTTCCCCATTGCTGTTGTCCCTGCTCCTCTCCTCTCCACCATCCAGTTTCACTTCAGAAATGGTGAAAAACGCTCTCAAAGCCATCACCTCACCCACTAACAAAAATGAGGAAACTGTGGGGGCAGAAACAGAGCTGGACCACCACAGCATGTGAAAGAACATCGCAGAAGTTTGGGTGGGAAGGTACCTTAAAGGTCACCGAGTCTCAACCCGGGCAGGGACACCTCCCACCAGCCCAGGCTGCTCCAAGCCCCATCCAACCTGTCCTCCAACACTTCCAGGGATGGTGCCTCCACCCCTTCCCTGGGCAACTTGTGCCAGCGTCTCACCACCCTCACGGTGAAGATTTTATTCCACCTAAACCTGTCCTCTTTCCATCTGAAACCATCACCCCTTGTCCCATCACTACACCCCCCGATTGCACGTTCCTCCCCACCTTTCCTGCAGCCTCTCCTCCGCTCAAAGGCACGCTTGACCACGCCATAGGGGTTTTCTGAATGTTTATTCACCATGGGCTAAAAAAAAAAACCCAAAAACACAGTTTCTCCCACCTCCGGACGGCTTGCTGGCCCGAAAACCAAGAGGTGAAACCCGCGGTGTCATTACCCCAGAAGCTGCGCGGACAGGCGGGTACGGAGCGGCGCCCGCCTTCCGCTTCCGCCCTGCGCGGTTCGGTTCCTCCGTGCCCGGTCCGGTTCCGCCGCAGCGGGNCGTGGCAGAACCCCGGGCCTGGAGCGCCCGCGGCGGTGTGGGCCGGCGGCGAGGTCCGGAAAGGCACCGTAACCACCCCCCCTCCTCCCCTCCGGAGGTCTCTGCTTTGCCTCTCTGAGGGTCTCGCTGCTCCTCGGAAAGCCTGGAAGGAATACAGTAAGCGAGATGTTTTCCTGTGAAAGTTGTTGTTTTAAGGGAAAATTCGTCTTGAGGGAGAAGAGTTTCTGCGGTCACGCTGTGAGGGTGTTTCCTGCGGTTTGGCGTACCCACGGGTGGTTTCTGTGTCTCTTCTTGTCCATCTGGAGCATTTATTCACAAACTGTGTGTTTAAGGTGGTTTTATTTTTGGTAGTGATGCAGCACCTGTGCTTTCAGTTTTGGATGTATTGTACTTTTTTTTTTTTGTAGAGGGAAGAGAGTCAGTGTAATGGCATCCCTGTTTAGACAGAAAAGCAGTGTTCAGGGATACTTTTGGATGCTGTGGAATATGGCTCATAAAAGTGAAATCCATAACAGGTGCTTGGGTTATTTGAGTGAAGCGTGGCAAGTGAAAAGAAAATAAGTCAAAATGCATGGTTTATCCTGGAGTTTTTTCTCTGGAAAAAAAAACAAGCCCAAAAGACCACTTAAATGCAATAAAAGAATTGTGCAGCACATAATAGAAGCTTGTGTTTGGGAATAAATATAGATGCGAGTCTGAATGTCCTTGTGCTGTCATACACACTTGTATGTGTGAACACTGCTTTGTCCCTCTCAAAATATGGACCAAGTTTGAAATCAGTGGCTTTGTCCAAAGGGATCTGAGCAGGCTTCCTTCATGGAGCACCACCAGAACGTGCCATCTGTGTGAAATTCCTCTTTGTACCCAAATTCTCTGGCTGGGCCTGTGTTGTAGACAAGAGGAACAGCTGTACCAGCACCCAGGGTGGTGGGCCCACACACTGATGCTGCGTGCATCTCAGGGGCTTCTGACCCTGGACTTGCTGTGGTCTGGGACTCGCCCAGTTTACAGAATCACACAACAGAATCACAAAATCATCCGGAAAGGACCTCTGAGATCATCAAGTCCAACCCGTGCATGGCACGAGCTTATTCTCCATCAAAGAGGAATCCACGTGGTATTAATCTGTGGTATCACTTCCTGATGAAACAGAAAGCAGTAACTGGGGGAAATTAGAAGGTTTTCTTCCAAAGCACACTTGTCTGAGATAAAACACTAGCACAGATGTTTCTGTGTGTCTCATTGTTTGTGTGCCTTGTCATGCTGATTTGGGAAGAGGAGGAGGAGGAAGCATTTAAGGAGAGGTAGGGTGGGACCCTTGTGTTTAGACAGAACACGACAATTCTTAGTCTTGTGCCTGTGCTGCAGAAAGAGAGGTGATTCCATTCTGCCCAGAGATCTGTTCTTCTTGTTTAAATTCTAATCCTCAAGGATAACTTGCTTAAACCATACGGATACCATCAGCTCCTCAGCTTCATCTATCAGTTTGGCTTTCTGTGACATAAGTTTGTAAATCATGTATCACCAGCTCAGCTGCACGCTCGCTCCCTTCACAGGCTCTGGGACTGCCACGTGTCTGTCACTTCAGAATGCGTCAGTTTCCTCGGGTGGGATTTCTGTCTATTTTTAGGGCAGCTGTGATCATTACTGTATTCCGAAGATGGAGCACAGGGCAGGCTGTAAATAGCACTTGCCATTTTTAGTTGAGTATTTCTTTCATCGTGGAGGAGGAAGTAAACTGAGCAGCGTTTTCAATCCTGCACGGCAGTTCCAAAGAATTCCCTTTGGAGTTCAGTCTGTGGTTCTTTTTTAAGGCAGGTTTGTCTGAGCAGCACGTGATAGCCAGGGCATTTCACTGCAACAGGAGAGTGTTCTGGGTCTTGGTTTCACATGCTTGGAGAAAGGAGTCCATGCAGGGAGCTCTCTGCTTCACGTAGCTGAAGCACCAGTTCATTCACGCCCCTCTCCTCCTACACAGGGAACACCCATCCATGTAGTGGAAATCACTTGCAGAGGGAAGTGACTCACTGATTTTTGCTTTTTGGGTGCCAAAGAGTTAACTCGTTTGTCTATTTTTTTTAAAGACACAGGAGTCTAACCTATGAAGTGCCTAGCAAGGCTGCTTTCTCAGATGCATTTCTCAGCTGCATCTATGGTTCATCTATGAGCCATACAGATGTGGTTCATCTGTAGCATGGCTAATTTCCATCCCTGCAGCTCTTTAAATGAAAGGAGAGATGGTAAAGGACAAAACTATGAAAGGAGAGATGGTAAAGGACAAAACTTGTAGCTGGTGCTTACCACAGACTTAGATTTTAGTTACAAAGGGAAATTTATTTACAATGGAAGACCTCTGGTTTCATCTGTTTCTTGTAATTTTGAAAAAGTTCTGTTAACCAGTCAACAAAATGGAAGTGACAAGCATCTTAAAGATCATTCAAGATGGGGCCTTTTGCCCCAAACAGATCTCGCTGCAGCCAGGGTTAAAATGTGGGGTTTTCTTCCATCTTGGCATTTTTGGAACCCAGAACCACAGTGGCTGGGCAGCTCTTTGAAAAGAGCCTGATGCTAGACCCTCCTGTGGTTCTTTAAAGATGAGTGCAAGGAACACTCTATTCTGGAGCAAGTGTATGTAGCAGAAGCACTTTCAGACTTGTGTTTGATAGAGAGTGGTTTGACCTAGAGATCATGTTTTAAGTATCCATTTAATAAAAAAAAATTGCATATGCAAATGTCCACAGGTGAAAAAAGGAAGTTTGTAATTAGTGCTGTGGGATGTTTAGCAGTGTTGTATTAAATAGATAGATAGATAATCTCTTAAACTGTACTTTGGTCACAGAGCTGACCCAGTCTAAGCCCTGGCTGCCATCTGGAGGGGGATGTCTCTCCCCTTGTCCTTATTCTCCCTCCTGCATCTCACCAGGCTTCACGTGCTTTTCTTCCCTTTTGTACTTCCCTTTTGTACTCTGTCAGCAAACGTATTCAGGGGCACAGACAGAACAGTCTTTTTGTTTCACAGAGTTAGTTTTCAGCCGGTTTAACTCCCTGAACCTGCATTCTGCACAGCTTCAGGATTGGAGCATGAGGAGACAGACCTGTCCCTTCCAGTTCCTGCTGTAAACTGGGTTTAGCTGGACTGCTGAACTACACTTAGGCCTCGTGACTGATATGATGGACCCAGAAACAAAAGCTGTGCATTTCTGTGCCATTGTACCAGAGCAATATGACCTTGCTGAAAAGTAAGGAAGCTTAACAGTGTGGGTGTGGTAGCATGAACTCAGGGGTATTGATTTTGGGGCCTAATTTAGTGCTTCTGTGTAGTGTTGAACTGTGCTGTATAAACACAGGCACTTGAGTTGGTGCCAGTGCAGTGGTTTCTGTGCCCTGCTGCATTTCACTTGGTAGATGTGCTCCTGGTGTATGCAAAACCCCTCCATTAAAGAGGATGTTAAAAGTCCTGCTCAGAGGAAGAGCCCAGCTGTTCCCAAAAAAGGAGACACCCTTCATTGTTAAGCATATACCAAAATGTTTCCTGAATGGATCTGGTTTGAAAGTAAATTGAACAATCTGCTCCAGACTCTTCCTGGTGTAAAGCAGGAGAGGGAGCTGGGCCAATAAAAGAATTTTTCAAAACATCTGTTTCTTTGTGTTTCTGTGCAAGTTGTCCATATTTTCTGAAAAAGAACAAAAATTTTATCTAGAATTCTGTGCACCTTTTTTTAGGAAAGCCTACTTTTAGTAATGACACTAAATCTGAATTCTTCTTTTGGACTCTGTTGTTACTTACCTTTCCTTTTTTGTCCCTAGTTTATATTTCAGAGGGCCCCCATGTGTTTTCAGCACTGCAGCTCAGCAGAGAAGTACAGGAGATGAATGTGGCCCAGAAGACCCCCGTGATGAATCCAAACATCCCCTTTCTGACCATGCCTTGGAGCACAAAGCCATCAAATTGGAAGAACAAGTCAGGGATTTAACTGTGAGTGTGCTTCTGGTGGCATCATGATGTCCCACGTAGCATCACATATCGTGTTGCACCAGATTGTCTGAGAAGGAAAATCCTCTTTAGTGACAGTGGCATGGTGGAAATGGTAAGGATCAAGTTAAAAGGACATTGAAGAACAGATGTCACTAAGGATGTATAGATAGATAGATAGATAGATAGATAGATAGATAGATAGATACTGCAGCACTGGGCAGGCAGTTCTGGAGATAATTGCCCTGAGACTACTGCCACACCAAGATAGAAGTCAGCTGATTGCAGATCTGTTGCTGAGACCACAGACTTGCCTGCTGGAGAAAGGAGTGTCCCAATAGCCACACTGACTCATGCAAAAAGCAGCATCCTGATAGTGCAGGGTTCAGTTGGGCTGCACCCTGAATGCTTCTGTCACTCACGTGGGATTTTTGGGGGAATTGAAGTTGTGGTGATTAATCAGCAGGAGAAGAACTTGGGCTTGAATGCAATGAAATGGCTGGAGTGCTGCACAGCCTTCTGATGTGAAGTGGGTTATTTTTAAATTGTTCCTAAGGGATTGCTAACTTGTCAGGGAGTGGGTTTTACCTCCCTTTCTGATGTCTCCCCTTGTGGTTCCAGGAGCGGTACCGGAAAGCTTTGTCAGATTCTGAGAATGTCCGGAGGAGAACGCAGAAGTTTGTGGAAGATGCCAAGCTCTTTGGTAAGCAAAGTGATGCACAGTTGTGTTTACCTCAGTTGCCTGCCTGCCCAAGTGAGCATAAAATGCTGAGCAAGAGCTTTTTTTTCCCCACCCCATCCTACCCTCATTCACTGTAAAGTCTGTCATGATGTTTGTCCTGGACTGTTGGTGTCTGGGCTTACTCACTAGTTTTTCTGTATGTTCAACTCCTATCAGTCCTATCAGATTTATCTCTGCAACTGTTTTGTGATAAAAATGCCCAGAGCAATTGAGTGTAGTTCTTCAGACCTGGTTGAAATTAACAGGTTCTTCTGTGTCCTGAGAATTGGTTCTGGAGGGTGTATTTCATACTCGAGCTGTGTCATCAGGTTGTGATCTCCTTCACTGTATTAACAGCCTTTCTCTACTCTAGCTTTCAGGAGGTAGATCTTGGCTGGGACAAAGGTTGTCAGTTTCTGTATCAGAAATTCTGTGAAACTTCAACAATAAATATTTTAGCATCAATGGAGTGAGTTGGATGTGTAGCTTTGGCAACAGAGGAACGTGAACAGGGGAGAAACTAGTGTTTAGTTGTTGTACTCTGCCAGCACTGTGTCTGAGAATGATAAACCTATTCTCCATAAGGCATAAATCTTGGGAGTTTCTTTGTTAGTTAACTTAAGTAGCTTTGAAACTTAGAGCTGTTATATTTTTCTTACCAGCCTACCCATTGTGCTCTAAATGGCTGTAGAGTTTTGGGATAATCAGCACTGCTGGTTTTGAGACAGGATTTTTTTTTTCAAGCTTCTTGAATTTTAGATGCATTATTCTTCAGATTATTCTTTATTGGAAGTTGCTCATGGAGAGAGGCACAGGAGTCTTAGAGCAATTAAAACAGACTCTGGTGCAAGAGGAAATGGTGGGTAATTGGTCTGCTTCTGTCTGCTCCTTTGTTGCTTCTCCTTCATGCTTCTTTGTTCTGTGCATGTTTAAACATGTATGCACAGTGTAATACACCACTTCTGAAATGTCTGAGATCTAGGCCCATTTTTCTAATGAAAAAGAGTGCAAGACTTTTTCATAACTGACCCAAATACCATTTTTTCCATCCTTTCACAGTAGTTTTAACTTCTGAATAAAATTGTGGATGTACTTTTGGAAGGTCATGTATTATTTTACTTCTCCCCATTGTGTTTGTTCACTGTGTGCATGGGCATGTGTGTGAGTTGCTTGGCAAGATATTAGTGTCTGTGGGACTGTATGGGAGGGTGTGGAACAGTGTCCTAAATGACATATCTTAGTTAATTGAACTTTTGGGAGTGAAATGTACTTTTTTGTCAGGTATACTGATGTACATAGATGTGCCTTTCCTGCATATACCTTGATATGAGTAGTCTTTAGATTGCTACCCATCTAATGCTAAAGCTTTGGCTACAGGATGCAGAAGACATGGCCTGCTCTCACTGAAGTAATGTTTCAAATCAATTAGCAGCTTTAAAAGTGCTTTTAAACTGCCATAATTTTGTGCATGTCACTGGTACTGTAATTGGTACATGTCATTGTACATATCATTGGTACAGCTCTGTCCTATAAGCTGCCCTTCATTTACTTCTTGCTTCTTTCTGCCTGTAGGGATCCAGAGTTTCTGCAGGGACCTTGTGGAGGTAGCAGATATCCTGGAGAAGACTGCTGAGAGTGCTGCAGAAGAAGCAGAGCCTTCTGATCCCAACCCAACCCTGAAGAAAATCTACGAAGGCCTCTCTCTCATAGAGGCCAAATTGCAAAGTGTATTTGCCAAACATGGCCTTCAGAAGATGAACCCTGTTGGTGGCAAATATGATCCCTATGACCATGAAATAGTCTGCCACGTGCCAGCAGAGGGGCTGCAGCCCGGCACGATAGCGCTGGTGACTCAGGATGGCTACAAACTCCACGGCCGCACCATCAGGCACGCGCTTGTCGGCGTGGCAGTGGAGTCACAGGAATGACATGGGCTTAGTCCCGTGGCATCTGGGACCTTACTGAGCTGGGGACCCTCAGCACGCAGTCACAGCTGCAGCTGCATGTCTTTCCTTATTTATTAAGCTAGGTTTGTATGGTACGTTGGCTTCTTTATAATGTGTGCGGTCGTTTTGCCCTTCATGCTGAGGTACTTGTGTGTTTAATAATCCTTTTTGGAGTATGTGAAGTAGTACTAGGAGTCCTGCTATATGTCAGAAATGTGGAACTGTGGCCCCTTTCTCCGTTGCTCATTCTCCATTAAGACTTGTATGGGGAAGAAAGGAGAGAAAGGGAAATTCTCTGAGGGCTAAGAAATCTTGTCTCCTGATTCCATCTCTTTGAGACAGACTCCTGCAGTGGCCTTCAGGAAAATAACTTCTCTGCCTCAGTTTCCATATCTGTGTTAAGGGAACACAATAATACTTACTGACCTACCTCACAGGGATGTGGCGAGGCTTTTTGTTTGCAAAGCACTCAGAAGGGGAAAAGCTCAAAGAGCTGAGTATTATTAGCAGGCTGGTTTTGATGTCTTCCCTTGGCCCCAGACCCCTCAGTTGGGAACGATCACTTGAAATTACATTTAGGAGCAGCTTTTTGTCATGTCACTTCAGGGAAACAATCCTAAATTAAAGAAATCTGTGTTGTACTACAGTTGAATAGGGATGAGGTTTTAATTAGGATTCAGTTGTTAGGTCAGACTTCAAGGTGTTAACATTTGTTCTCCAGGTAAAACTTCAGCTTGCCTCCTTGTTCTTAAAGGTAAGCCAGGTAGTGGTTCTTGGTGGAGCCAGAGGACTGTTCTCAAATCTATCTTTTCCCAACCAAAATGTAGATATTGGAGGGGTTTAATCTGTCTTCCCTGATGGGTCTGTGCAGCATTCAAGCATGATAAATTATATGCTCTTTGTTGCAGCTGCTGGCAAAATGGAGATGTGCCCTTAAGCAGGAAATCTGGATTATTGTATTTTCTCAGCTCTCCAATAGTGGTACTCAGATAACACTAACTTCCAGTTCACATTCAGAATCTGCTTTTGTGTGGTCATGGAAAATATTAAACCTTTAGGGTTTTCATGCAAGGAGAAAAATCTTTTCTACTAGAAATCTAAAGTGTCCTTGAACCAATTTTAGCAGTGGTGACAAGAAAGCAAGAGAAGGAGAAGGCTGAGGAAGTGAAAACTGACCTCAAGCTGTCCTCTTAGTTGGAGACATGTAGTGGTTGCAGCATGGCATTTGTATTTCCCAGTGGTCCTTTTGCCTGGGAGTCATTTATCTCAGGCTGAAAGGATGAAGTCACTAAGATCAGAATTTAAACCTTTACAGAGCAGGATCAGTATAATGACAGAAGGGTTAGATAAACTAGCCTATGGTCTGCACTACACAAAATCAAAGCAGCAATAGTTGTTTTCAGGTTTTTTACCTACTGATTTGTTAATTCCTGTGGGTTTTTTACTTTCTGGAATTTGATCCATAGCCTGACAATTACTTGAGAGCCACTCCACAAGCTCTAATTGTGGTGGATGCTATTGCTGTTTTGGGAGAAAGGTTATTTTTCTCCCAATCCTTTGCAGGCTTCAGTTGCATAATCCTTTTGTGGTGGACTTCAAGATTACCACAGCCCTCAATTATCATCTACAACAGTCTTTCATCTGGGGAGACTATTCAGCTAGTTGGTTGTCACTGCAGAATTTTAAGGAAGATGTCTTATTTCTAATATTCTTCATGCAAGCTGCTTATGTGACATCTGTATGTGGTTGACCTGGTAGCAGCTGCTTTCTGAAGTGCAGATTTTTGCCCCTGTGTAGTTAGGTTTTCAGGCATGACATTCCAACCCTGAAACAGTGCTTCTTGGCAGCATTAGACCATTTGAACAAACCTCTTGTTCATTGCTCTTGTTTTACCACGTCGTTGTAGATTTCATATACACAGGACTTCTCTGCCATTGGTCTGCATGCTGAGTGAATCACCAGATTATGCTGTTACTGAAGACAAAGAACAGGTAAAATATGAAGCAATCAGAAGTCTTGCTGGTCTGCCTCAAGACTGTCTGCAGCCTGTCCTGAAGAAACTGCAGCTGGAGGGAGTGGTTGGGTTCTTTGCTGCCTCTTGGCCCCTGCTCTGTCAGTTGAGTCTTTTTGCAATATGAGGGGAGAGGTGGTTCTGGAAACTAATTTTGAATGGGGAACTTTATAAACAAAGAACTAAAAAAAGGCATTTTACACAACAGGTAGTTTTCTTTTCCTAGAAAGGCTGCAGCCTTACCTAAGCTGGATTTAAAAGTAGTGTGGGACCAGAAGTGAGGGGATCCAAATCCTCTTTAAGCTGACCCATGGAGCCACTTGGCTGTGAAAGTATACTACAGCTCCTTGATCCACTTCTGAACTATTAGGTAGGTCTGCCTGTCTCCTCAGCTAGTATTCACCCATTTTTGCCTTAAAGACATACCCTAAAATGCACTCCAGACCTTCTGTCTGTAATAAGAGGTTATTGATTCAGCTCTTGTGTCTGGGATCTGAGGCCCTGTTGTGTGGCCAGAGCAGGAATCGGAGGGATCCAGTTCCTGTGCAGTCTTTCTCACCCTCCCACAGGCCTTGTTCAAGTTTGGTCAAGTCATTTTCCCCAGTTTTGCCCCAGTTTTTTCAGTCTATGAAACTTCTACAGATGTTAGTGGTCTTTTATGCTGGTTACTGGGAGATGTAATAACCTAGCCCTAACCCATTGCTTAGACACTCTTTTTACAGAAGAGATACCAAAGAGATAAATACTGTCCCTGTTTTTTGTACTACTTTCTGCTTCTTTTGAATGGTGAAGTGAAAATGAAATAACCAAACATGGATTCCATCACAGAATCCAGATTTCCCAGGCAAAATGTGGTTCTCTTGCCTTCCAAGCACACTTAATGACCTTTTGTTGTGGGTGCGATTGCGTAAGGGTGGATTGAATTTCTCCTTTGTAGATTTGCCTTGTTTGCCCTCTTTGTGTAAAGCTTGCACACTCCTCACGGTGGGGCAGGGTCCCCATTGGTGCTGTTATCCCAGAGAGGAGACTGACCCATCAGCTTTTTGTCTCCAGTCACTTTACTCAATGACTGAATAAAACACAGGAATAGGTTAGCAGGGATGGAGAGGAAATGTCACATGAGAGTGGCAGCATCATAACTGACTGGGAGCAGTGGCAGAATGTGAATGTTGCTTTGTGGACCTTAATTTCCCAGTGCTGGAAGAGACAGTTGTTATAAAGCAATAGCTGTTATCAGTTCTTTAATTTTTTTTTTAATGTATTTAAGTTTTGTATGTGAATATTGTAGTATTTTTTATTTTAAAATGTGAGATGTTTGATGTTACTTGCTGTTCATACTGCCAAATGAACAAAGCGCTGCTTATCTCCAAAAATCTAAGTCCATTCAGTTGGTGGAAAGCCTGTATATATTGTATTTTTTGTGTGTTTCTGTGTTCTTTGTTTACCCTTAAGGCTCTGGCTGTATGAAAGACAGATTGAAGTGTGGGAATTGGGCAAGTAATTGACAATGACATTTGAGTTAATGTTGGAAAGGGCTGATTTCCTTTACATGTCCAGATACTGTCATTTTGCTAATTAAAAAAACCCAACCAGAATTACAGTTGCTTCTTTTTCCTTTTTTCCCTGCCCCAAACTCTTTCTGCTTCCCATTGCCACTTTAATTGGATGGGACTGAAGAGTAAAAGGTTTCTCACTGTCACCAATCTTACTCTCTAAAATAAGATCTGTAGTCCATGGCAGTGCAGGAATTTGTTAATAATGTGTTGAACAGTCCTTTAGGTGGATGCCAAGAAATGTACATGTGTGTGTGCCATCTCTCCTAATGCTGGGCAGTTGTTGATTTCTGCACTGAGCCCATCTGTGTCGTTCTCTGCTACTTCCATGCCTGCTTCTGTGCCTGTTACTCTCCACTCAGGGACCATCATGTAGAGAGAAATGCTGTCTGTCAGCCTTGGATGGTGGTTCAGTCTGCAGAACTCTGCCAGCAGGTGACATGCTTGATGTCTGCTTTTATTTTTGCTGCCCTGTTCCCTCACAGCTCCACTTTGCTCCACACTCCTGGGTGTGGCAGTTCAGGTGGCTTCAGGTACAGTAGTATCCACAGGTCGGTTTTGATTTCAGGGATTTGCTGGAGAAAATATCAGAGTTTCTCTTTAGGGCTCACATCTCATTCTCCATGTGTCATCCAAGAATAGCTGGGTCTCTATTCCTGGTTTTAGTCTTGTAACACTCAGTGGTGTGTCAGTGGGCCTTGCTTGCCTTGTTCTCCTGAAGCTCTGAACGCCTCAGGGCACTTCTTTTTAGGAAAAAAACTTTGCAAATGGCCTTTCTGGGGTGAGTTCTAACCCCTGTGCTAAAGATCTGCCAGGACAGCCTCCATGTGATTGCAGAGGCAATATCCCATTGTATGGGCTCTTCCTTACTGCTAAAATCAGCTGTGGTGGTATTGCTCAGTGTTTGCTAACCAGGAAATTGTGCTGCCTGATGCTGTAATTTCTGGCTCTGCTGGTTTTTCTCTGCACCAACTGTGAGCGTGGGGAGTTTTTCAAACCACAGCCACCTCCATTTGCTGAAAAGCATTGGAGCTTGTGAGCAGAGTGTTTGTGTTTATGGGTGCCTGCAAGCAGGGCATGGGCTGTTGTGAGAGGGAGGTGATGGGGAGCAGCACTGAGCTGGACTCCTGGGAGCTTTGCTGTGGGTGCAGACAAATTTCACCCCCAGCCATGGTGAAATCAGGCTGGTTAAGTAAGGGCTTGTTAAAACCTGAAGTGTGCTGCATAGATGCTTGTGTGCTGTGTTTGAAGCTACTTTGAGAGCAACATCTGCTCTTTTGGGAGGCACTGCCCATTGTAAGGAGCTGGCTGAGCTGAGCCACAGTAGTTTTGATCTGTGCAAAGCCCCCCCCTAAAAATGCTCACAATTGAGTTTGTGGGTTGTGTGTGCTCCCCCACACAGGAATTATGAAGTGGCTCCTGGATGGGGGAAAAAAGGGAGCCTGTGCTTGTGTTGTGTTTTCTTCTGAGACAAAGTTCTGGTGATGGATTCGCAAACTAAATTTTATCCCTTGGTACAGAGCCAGCCCTGGGTTACAGCAGGCTCTTGGTCTGCAATGACATGTCCTGCCTGTTCCAGAATTTTCACTCAGTCTTTGCTATCCTTTGTAATCTGAGCAGCAGCAGGCTCCCAGGTGGGATCCCCCGGGCACAGACTGCCACCTTGTTTTGCCCAGGGCAGAGAGTACAAGTGAAGACTTGAAATGGCCTTTGTGCTGGATGAGCCACGTGGGATCCATCCTGCTTCCCCAGCCTGGTGCTCCATGTGCAGACTGAGCACATGGCAAAAAATGCTCCAGCAGCAGCTGGGCCCGAGTCCTGCCCTATGGCAGAGCCCCCAGAGAGAGGGGGAGAGGTGTTGCCAGGGGGTAGCTCCTGGGTTCGGGCTCCTGGGTTCCCTGCTGAGCTGGTGATGCTGCGGAGCATCCTGGTGGGCACGCAGCTACGTGAGGAGCTGAGGACACCGAGGATCTCAGCTGTGGCCGTGCCTGGGGGGGGGAAATTCGTGTGCCACACGCTGCACTTTTGGATGCTGAAGATCCCCTCTGATCCTCTCATTCTCCGAGGACGGGAGGCAGCCACACGGACTGATTTTTGCACGGCTGCCGTGTCTCCTGTGCTGGTTGTGCAAGTCCCTCGGGCTCTGCGGTACCCACCCTGCCCGCCTCCCCGTCGCCACTCTCCCGCACTACCGGGTCGAACCTCTCCCCGCGCTGCCGAACCGGGCTGCCAGCTCGGGCCCAGCCGCGGNNGCGGGGAGCTCCGGCAGCCCTCCGCGGTGACAGCAGGGAATGTGCGGAGTATCCCCCCCCACCCGCCTTCCCGGGCATCCTTCCACACGGCGCTGGGCCCTTCCCTCCCCGGGGGTCCGGGCGGGGGGCAGCGGCTCCCCCTGCTCATCCGGGGCTCGCTGCTGACCCGTCCGCTCTCGCCCCTTCCTGCCGGCAGCCGTGGTGGGCGCCGGGCTGGGCGGTTCGGCTGTCGCCTACTTTCTGCAGCAGCACTTCGGGCCGCAGGTGCAGCTGGATGTGTACGAGCCGGCGAGCGTGGGTGGCCGGTTGGCCACCGTCACCGTCAACAAGCAGCAGTACGAGAGCAGGGGAGCCTCCATCCATGCCCTCAGCCTCCACATGCAGGACTTCGTCAAGGTCCTGGGTGAGCATGGGCACCCCAGCACGGCCCTCTTCCATGGGCAGAGGGGCTGGGGTGCCCCCGAGCTGTGCACCTGGGGCGGTGGGGAGGGTTCCTTCCAGTCCCTCTTAGAACCCCGGGCAGGCAGTGACCCCCTCACTGTCCCTGTGCCCCAGTCCTGTTGTGTCCTGGAAGGGAAAGGGAGGGGGGAGCCCAGCAGAGCATCAGGGTGAGGGATCCTGTTGGAATTACTGCACGGGGGGGGGGATTCACAAAATCCCACCAGTTTCTCCTAGCCACATCAGCTCCACAGAATCCCCCAACATACAGGCTCTGGCTGGGGTCCCAGCACCCCAAGATCTCCCTGGCCCTGGTGCTCTTCCAGGAGCATCTTTGCCCTCATCCTCACAATGTTGACACTTGGCACTGGCCTTTCCCAGGGGAGTGTGTTATTCCCATGGGGTGTGTTAGCCCCAGGGGGGTGTGTTAGCCCCAGGGAGGGGTGATAGCCCCAGGGGGGTGTGATAGCCCCAGGGGAGTGTGCCAGCTCAGCGGGCCCGGGCCCCTCTGCTCCCTGCAGGGCTCAAGCACCGGCGGGAGGTGGCGGGGAAGAGTGCCATATTCAGCGGGGAGCACTTTGTCCTGGAGGAAACCGACTGGTACCTGCTCAACCTCTTCCGGCTCTGGTGGCACTATGGAATCAGCTTCCTGCGCCTGCAGATGTGGGTGGAGGAGGTGATGGAGAAATTCATGAGGTAGGAGAGCCTGAGGGGCCGGAGGGATACAGGGAGTCTTTCCTGGCTCCGGGATATCACCAGGTGCCCTGCGTTCCTGTCTCCTCCAGGATCTACAAGTACCAGGCACATGGCTATGCCTTCTCCAGCCTGGAGGAGCTGCTGCGCTCGCTGGGGGGTGATGCCTTCATCAACATGACCCAGCGCTCGGTGGCTGAGTCCCTGCTGGAGGTGGGCGTCACGCAGCGCTTTGTGGATGACGTTATTGCAGCCGTCCTGCGCTCCAGCTACGGGCAGTCAGTGCTGGTGCCTGCCTTTGCAGGTGAAACTGGGGACCCCCTCTTCTCCCCAGGTGACTCCCTTTCCCAGAGTCCCCTCAGCAGGCAGGCTGCTGAACCACCTTCCTCTTCCTCTCCCCAGGAGCCATGTCGCTGGCAGGGGCCCAGGGCAGCACCTGGGCGGTGGAAGGAGGCAACAAGCTGGTGTGTTCGGGTCTGCTGAAGCTGACCAAAGCCAATGTCATCCCAGCCAGGGTGTTGGGTGTCTCTCTGCACAGCTCAGGTGAGCCTGGGCATGGGATCTGCTCTGGGTGGTGGCAGCACAGGGATGCTGGGACAGACAGAGAGCCTTGGGAGGCTGGAGAGCATCTTGGTCCTGGTAGAGTGTTTGGGCAAGGGCCTGGGGGTCTCTCCATCTCCTCCATTCAGCTGGTCTGGTGGTAGCCCTGTGATACAGACCTTGGCCCTGGGGTTCCCCTGCCTCTTTCCTGAGGTCCCTCAGGTCTCTTCTGTGGCACCATCCTTGTTTCAGGATTCCTCCGCAGCCTGGCACAGCAGAAGGCCTGGATAGCTGGGGTCTCAGGGGTGGGCTGCACTGCCCCAGTCCTGCTTGCCATGCTGGGCTGGGCTTATCTGGAAACTTTCTCCTACAGGCTTGACAAAATGCTCTTTCTACTACCCTAAACCATCAGCAACTCATCCATAACCATCAGATGTTATGGTCCAGCACTGGTGTGCACTGGAAAACCATGAGATAAAGGCTGTTCTAGAAAAAAGGGGGCCAGGACAATACCACTTGGGTCTCAGGGTTCCTCCTAACTGTCACCATCTCTTTTCAGAAGGGAGAGCCCTGTACCAGGTGCACTATGAAGGCAGTGAAGGCCAGGGTTCAGCTTTCTACGACATGGTGGTGGTAACAACTCCCCTGCACCCCAGCAGGAGCAACTTCACCTTTGAGAACTTTGACCCGCCCATCGCTGACTTTCCCGGAGCCTTCCAACCTTCTGTCACCTCTGTGGTCCATGGCTACCTCAACTCCTCCTACTTTGGCTTCCCTGACCCCAAGTTGTTTCCTTTTGCCAGCATCCTCACCACCGACACCCCCAACCTCTTCTTCAATGCCATGGACAATATCTGTCCTGTCAACATCTCAACAGCTTTCCGCCGCAAGCAGCCCCAGGAGGCTGCAGTGTGGCGTGTCCTCTCCCAGCAGCCACTGGACAAGCAGCAGCTGAAGACCCTCTTCAGGTCCTACTACTCCGTGCAGGTGACGGAGTGGCAGACCTACCCCCGCTACGATGCTGCCAAGTCCCTCCCGCCCATCGTGCTCCATGAAAACCTCTTCTACCTCAGCGGGGTGGAGTGGTTGGCCAGCTCCATGGAGATGATAGCAGTGGCAGCCAAAAATGTGGCCCTGCTGGCTCACAACCGTTGGCATCAGGACCTGGAGAAAATCGACCAGAAGGACTTGATGCACAAGGTGAAGACTGAGCTGTGACACTGGGGGAGGCAGTGGGCTGGGAGCTTCTGTGTGTAGTAGCCTGGGGAATATTTATTGCCTTGGGGACACCAGGGGGCTTGGGGCTGGAGAAAGAAGGGATTAGCTGTGTCCTGGATGACTTGAACCTGAGTTCCCTTCAGGAATACAGGCCCTGCTTGGTGTTGCTGTGTGTCTGAGCTGAGTGCCTCGGTTTCCCTGTTCCCCCTTCCCCAGGCTTTGCTGGATAGGAGACTGTGCCTTCTCCTGGGCAAAAGGGTGAAACTCCATGGCAGGGCTGGCCCTGGCTGAGGCAGGAGGTCCTATGTCCTCTCCCATACCCTATGTGCATGGAGCCCAGCCTCACTCACTGAACCTGCACAGGGTCTGGTCTGCAGGGCAGGCTGGAGTGGTGAGAGGTGACTGCTGCCAGGTGCTCCCTGCTTCCTGGGGTTCCCTGGCTTCCCTGACTCTGGGGCTTGGCTGTTTTTGGTGGGGCAGAAGAGCCTCGCTGGGAGAAGGCTGGGAATCACCCAGCTCAGGAAGGCAGGGCAGGAGGGGCAGTGTGATGGGCCAAGGCAAGGGGCAGCTCAGCAGGGGGAAGGTGCTGCACATTATTGAGCATCTTGGAAGTTTCCCAAAGCCCCCTCTGCTTCCCACTCCCTGAGCTCCCCGGCCCAGCACAAAGGAGCTCATAGGTGGGCAGGGGACCACTGGGGAGGAATGAGTGCTCCAGGGGCTCTTGCACTGGTGGAGCAAATACAGGCAAAGGGGTACTTTGGAGAAAGAGGAGGAGTGCAAAGGGATCCTGGCTGCTCCCTCCCTCCATCACACCCTTGGGGCCCGACACATGTGGCCCTTGCTCAGCATTCACCTACCCTGAACAGCCCGGAAGAGCAGGGGATGCTTTAGGTGAGGGCAGCCCCGCAGAAGGGGGGGTATCCCCTTCCCAGGAGTGCCTTGCTCTTCCCCTTCTTCCTCTTGCCACTCCTCACTCTCATTATTGCTGCACTGCTCCTTCCACGCACCGTGGATGCCTCTTCCATCCTCTCCAGCAGCAGCTGCTGCAAAGTTAGGAGGGCAGTCTCAGGACCGACAAAAGTCGCTGCTCCCAACCCAAGTGCTGCCAATCCTCCCACACCTAACCCCCTAGATTCTCTTAAGAGGAGAGGATACCCCCCCCCTTGACCTCCCGACTCACCCCTCCCCCCCGGGAAAAAACCTCGCGAATTGTCTTTTTCTCACCCAATTGGTTCTCCGGACGCCGCCGCCGAGTTCCAACAAGAGAATCTCCCCATTTTCGGGGCTGCCGTCACCTCTGCTTTTCGGGGCTGTTTGTTGCGCCTCTGGAGCTCCCTTTCCCCAGCTCTGCGGTGTCCGGCGCGTCCCCAGTAAAGTCCTTTCTGGTGTGGTGTGTTCCCCGCTTTGCTCCTTGCCTGCCCAGCTCCGCACGGGCGGGAGCAGCCGTGGCGAGGAGTGTGGGGGTCTCGCAGGGGCGGGAAACGCGTGGAAGTGTCACGGGGGTGGTTTAGTGCTGAGAAGGAGCCGTGCGCGGTGGTGGGGAAAGGTCGCGACACGGTGTGAGGGGGAGTGCGGCCGCCGGAGGGGAAGGGGAGCGGGAGCCGCCTCGGGAACGGGCAGGAGGGTGGTGAGGGGTTCGGTGCCGCCGTCGAAGGATCCGCGATCGCCTCGGGGCGGCAAAGGGTCGATCATCACCTTCGGTGGGGCCGGACCCTCCGCT